>JARHVA010005440.1:0-642500 GCA_037957365.1 Torreya grandis
AATCCTCATTAAAATGGCGCCAAACTTGTATGACCCTTTGTATCCTTGCATTTAAAAATTCATATGGTGACCCTTCATAAGCAAAAGCATCCTTTCCTCTTTTGTCTTTATCTTGGTGACTTTTCATATTCCTCAAAGTGTCCCTTCATGTAAAAATTCATCATACCACTTTTGTCTTCACATGGTGACTCTTGGAATTACTCAAGATGACTCTTCATGAGAAAATATGTCCCATTCCTCTTTCATCTTTTACCCATGACTCTTTGACTTCTCCATGGGCCCTCTTTTGACTTATATGCAACCAAAAATATATTAATTAATATTAAATAAATATTATCACACATTATCCAAGACATGAATATTAAAAACACTATTAAATGCAATGGGGCCTTTATCACTAATAATGCTAGACCTTTGATATCAATGATAATATTTCCAATAATCTCCCCCTTTGTCATTGATGGCAACCTCAAACTAAAACAGCCACATCCTAAAACCTGCACATAGTACCATCTAAAAAATATATAATAACCTCCTCCTTAATATAACAACCTATACCTATTCCATGTACCTATTTATGCAACTATACCTATTATTCTTCCCCTTTGACATCAATGGTAAAGGGCCTACCTCGAGCTAACACTTAGCTCTCCCTCAACTGATGTTAAACCTCAATGGAAAGAAGTAAAATAAATTACTCCCAACTTCTCCTGTAGATTTCAAATGTGTCTTTTGATAGTACCTTTGTGAAAATATATGCAATCTACTCTGTAGTATTGATATACTCCATCTTAACCTATTTATTTTCAACCTACTCTCTGAAAAAGTGATATCTAATGGGAATATCTATTATTCTTGAATGCATTACTAGATTCTTCAAAATATTAATAGCATTTATGTTGTCACAAAAAATAGAAATAGGTTCATCATATTTTACCTTGATATCTTCCAATGTTTTCTTCATCTAAAGCATTTGAGTATAACACAATACCACTACAATATATATTGCTTCATCTGTAGAAAGTGATACTAAATTTTTATTTTTGCTTAGCCATGATACTAAGCTATCACTAAGGAAGAAAGCTCCTCCACTTGTACTTTTTATATCATCCAGGAAACCTACCCAATTTAAATCTATATAAGCAACCAAAGTGAAATATTTGCCTATGGAATACCACAATCCATAATCCAATGTCCCCTTGATATATCTAAATATTCTTTTCACCAGCTGAACATGACTATCTTTTAGAACTGAATGATATCTTGTAACCATACCTATTACATGCATGATGTCTAGCCTTGATGTTGTTAAATATAAAATACTACCAATCATATATCTATATAAAGATTGATCTATAATAGTTGAATCTTCATCCTTACTCACCTTATTTCTTGTACACATTGGTGTGCCAACTAGTGCACAATCCTAAAAACCAAATTTCTTTAACATTTTCCTTGGCATATTTACTTTTGAGATATGAAAATTCCTTTATCTAACTGAAATATTTACAATCATAATAAAAATAAAAAATTTTCAAGCATATACATCTCAAATTATTTTTTCGTATTATCAAAAAATTCTTTTATCATCTTTTCAATATTTACTTCAAAAATGATGTCATCAACATATACCACATTAATCAATTAATTCTCACCTTCTATTTTTATGTAGAGATTGCTATCAACAAATCCTCTCTTGAAACCTTGATCTCATAGGTACTTATCAAGTCTTGCATACCAAGCTCTGAGAGCTTGTTTCAATCCATACAGTGCTCTCTTCAATCTGCATACATGGCTACTAATATTTGAGAGAATAAATCCCTCAAGCTGCTCAATGCAGACCTCTTCTTCTAAGGTAGATTTCACATCCATCTAAAATACTTTGAACTTTTTAAGCACTGCATATGCAAGAAACATTCTAATAGCCTCTAACCTTTCCACTAGTGAAAAAGTTTCTTCAAAATCTATTCCCTCAATTTGAGCATATCTTTTACATACTAATCTTGATTTATTCTTGGTCACTTCTCCATTTTCATTCAACTTATTTTTATAAACTCATTTTGTTCCTATCACATTATGATCTTTTGGTATAGACACTAATTCCCAAGTATCATTCCTTTCTATCTAATTTAATTATTCATTCATATCCTTAACCCAATGCTTATCATGTCTAGCTCCTAAAAAACTTCTAGGCTGATTTTTGGATAACAAAGAGAAATTAACTTGCTCATATTCACTTACCATCATTATTCTAGTGTGAATTCCTTCATTTATGTCCCTGATGATATCACTTTTATTATGATTTCTCTTAACATATTTAGATGGTGTTTTGGTGTCTTTTTTCTCCTTCTCATCTTCATCTGATTCTTTAAAATCTTCCTCTTCAATGATTTTAGGAATGTCTACCATATCATTAATTCTTTATGTTTCATCTTCTTCTATCCTGACAATTGCACTTTAAAAAAATTTCTTGGTTATTTTATTATAACATTTATAAGCTTTACTTTTTCAAGAATAACCAAGAAATATACCTTCATCTGCTCTAGATTCAAACTTACCAAGTTTTTCATCAGTTTTATTTATGAAGCATCTACTACTGAAAACTCTGAAATAATCAACTATTGTTAGTTTGTCTTTCCATAGCTCATAAGGAGTCTTATCACTATTGACTCTAAATAATGATCTATTCTAAATATTCATTATTGTAACAACTACCTCTCTCCAATATTTATCTACTATCTTGGATTCATTTAGCATTGTCCTCATCATCTCCTGAACTATTCTATTTTTCTGTTTAACTACTCTATTTTTCTATGGAGTTATAGCTACTGATAATGTCTCTTTATTCCATGGCCTTCACAAAACTCAATAAATTGATATAACATGAGTTCTCCTCCTCGATCAATATTAAAAACTTAATATTCAAACTAGTTTCATTCTCAACTAATGCTTTGAATGCTTTGAAATGTCTGAAAGCTTCTATTTTTTTTTAAAACATTACCCAAGTCATAAATGAAAAATCATCAATAAGAAACATGAAATATTTCTCATCTTGATCACTTGGAGTTCTCATAGTTCCACACAAATCAGTGTGAATAAGCTCTAGCATCTGAGTGGTTGAGTACTCTTTCGTTTTGAACCACCTTCTAGCCTGCTTCCTATGCTGACGAGGTTCACAAAGCATGTTGGATGGCTTTATAATCTTTGGAAGATTTTTGACTGCTTGATTCTTGATAATGTTAACAAGATTGTTAAAATTTATGTTCCTTATTCTCATGTTCCATATCCAACTTTCTTCAATTTGACTCAAACAACATCTTTGACCTTTGATGTTTGATAGCATATACAAATTATTTCCTTTTCCTTGAGCATCTTCAACCAACACATCTAAATACTTTATTCTAATTTCACAACCTTATACATAAAATTTAGTGTGTTCTATTCATCACACATTTGACTTAAACTCAAAATATTATGCTTAATACCTTCTACATACAAAACATTTTGAGTTTTAGTTCTACCATTATCCAAACATAGTGTACCTTTTCCAACAATTTTGGTAGTAGTATCTTCTTTGAATTTAAGTATACCACCATTGATCTTCTTCAAGGTTATGAAATTTCTCTTGTCTCCTATCATGTGCCTCAAACATCCACTATTAATGAACCATGGATTTTCTTCATTTCTTGCATGCAAAGCTGTTTACACCAACATAGATTCTTTAGGTTGTTTCTTTTGCCATGAACCTATCTATCTAAACTTTTTTCTTGATGAATGGAGCCTTAAAACTCTAGTCCTTCTTGACTGACTCAAAAATGCTTCTATAGTACCAAGATATGTGTCTGAAGTTATTACACTTATAACATATTATGGCCTCTTCATTAAATCCTGATAGAGGAGAAAAAAGTTTTGGCTTCTGCTTAACTCCATATGACTTTTCTTCTCCTTATTTCTAAAATTGTTGTCCCTTTTTCAACATTATATTATCTTATTACCATATCCATTACAATAAAAATAGTAACCATAAAAATAGGACCTATTTTTGTATCTCTGACCTGATTTCCTTTTGTAGCTCTATTCTTTCCAACCTTCTTTGTTTGAGATGTCCTCTATATTCTTAACTTCTTCCCTTTTTATTTCCTCTTTTGTAAGAGATTCAACATAACTCTTTCCTTTTTCCTTGTCTATGAAATTAGTGGCCTCCCCTTTCTCTTTTTCAAATCTGATACCTATCTTATCTTATATTAATCTTTGACTTTCTAATATCCTATTCAACATATTAGTGATATTCTCAAATTTTGAATCATTGGCTTTTCTATCATTGATTGCTTTATTTGTTTTCTCAAGACATACTTTTAAATAAGTAATTTCAATAACATACCATTCACATTCTTTACTTACTTTTTGTAACTGTGTCGTTAGATCTTCTTTATTCTTCTTAGAATTTTCAAAGTCTGCTTGTATATCTTCAATTGTTTCCTTTGACTCCTTTTCATTTTTCTCAATCTATAGCTTTAATAATAAATTCTTATTCTCAAGAGATTTTAACTCTTCTAAGTCACAAATGAGTTCTCCTTCTATATTCATTTCAAATTCATCCTATTCTTCTTCTTGATCATCTATACTTTTTCTTGTGGAGGCATCTTCATGTATGGCCATGAATAGAATCTCTTCTTCTTATGAATCATTGACCCCACTATCTTTGGTTGAGCTAGGATATTTAGAATACAAAATCTTCTTCTTGAATCCATTTTTAAATTTTCATTTGAAATTATTCTTATATGTAGACTTTCCTTCTTTATTTTCATCATTACCCTTGTTTGGGCACTTAGCTACAAAATGTCCAATATTTTCATAATTATAACATTTAAAAGGTAATTTTCCTTGATATTTACCTATGCCCCTTTTTGGCTTGTGAATGAATAGAGCTCCGTTGTCATCTTCATCATTAGTTGAACTATCACTTGATTCTTGAATCTTAGCCATCTCTTTCTTTGATGTATTGAAAGTATATTCTCTCTTTGAGGGTTTCTCTTATTCAGTTTGCATCTCATATGTCTTAAGAATACCATGAAGCTCATCCATCTTTAGCTTGGCTAAATTCTTCATCTCTTCAATTGCTAAAAAAAATTCATCATATCTCAATGATATAGATCTCAAAACTCTTTTAACCATAGTTGATTCTTCAAACTTTTCTCCAAGACCTTAAATCTGATTAACTATTTTATCAACTCACAAAAGATAACTTTCTATATTTTCTTCCTCTTCCATCTTCAAACTCTCAAACTATCTTCTGAAAGTCTAAAGCTTAGCTTGTTAAACCTTTCCATCACCTTTGTAAATATGATCAAGTTTTTCCCAAGTTTCATGAGAAGATTTACATTACATAACTTTAAAAAAATTTGAATATTTAGCATTATTTTCACTTTCCTTCTTTTCTACCAAAGTAGTTGCAAGTGTCTATGGTTATTTATATTTCTCCACCACTGCTTGTCATATGTCAAATCTAAGGGCCATCAAATAAGTCTTCATCCTTATGCTCCAAAAAACATAATTTGTCCCATAAAATAATGGTTCCTTATTTGTATAACAACCTTCATGTGATCCAACCATCATGCTTTTCTAATCTACCTTCAAGCTATGAAACTTTTTCAAAAAGAACCTGCTCTTATACCAATTGTTAAGCATTAAATATATTGAGAGGGAGGGTGAATCAATATATTATATATCTTTTGCCTAATCAAATTCATTTTCTTTAACCACTTAACCACACATTCAAGATATACAATAAAATTGAAACAATAATATGCACCACAAGAGAGAGAGAGAGAGAGAGAGAGAGACCAAATTTTTACATGGAAACCCAAAGTGGGAAAAACCACAAAGAAAAATCTCAAGTATATGAATGAGCACCAACTCAAATTAAAAAAATTTCAAGCACCAACTTATAGGAGCACCAACCCCTCTTGTGTATAAAACACAACTATCTCTCAATGTTGTTTACTCAACAAATGATAGAACTCTACAATATCTCCTAATTTTCTCTCTTTAAAAAAAATACAAACCATGCACTCTCTTGCATATTAAAAATAGATTATCAAGCCTTTATTTATAGCTTTCCAAATTACCTTTGGCATTTACCCTTTGTGACCCTTCAATCCTCATAAAAAATGGTGCCAAACTTGCATGACCCTTCGTATCTTTGCATTTAAAAAGTCATATGGTGACCCTTAATAAGCAAAAAAATCCTTTCCTCTTTTGTCTTTATCTTGGTGATTTTTCATATTCCTCAAAGTTTCCATTCATGGAAAAATGTGACATACCTCTTTTATATTCACATGGTGACTCTTGAAATTCCTCAAGATGACTCTTCATGAGAAAATGCATCCCATTCCTCTTTCATCTTTTACACCGTGACTCTTTGAATTCTCTATGGGCCATCTTTTGACTTATATGCAACAAAAAATATATTCATTAATATTAAATAAATATTAAAACACATTATCCAAGATATGAACATTAAAAACATCATTACATGGAATGGGGTCTTTATCACTAATAATGTTAGACCTTTGACATCAATGACAATATTTCCAATAGGTGAACCCCAGTCCCTAGTTCACTAAATGATTTAATTATTTTTAGAATATTAGTGTATTATTCCTAATTTAGTTAAAGGGCCTAAGTAATAAAATATATAAATAAATATGTAATAATTAATCTACTGATTTGTATAATTTGATTTTAATTTGAACTTTTTAAAAAATAGTAGTAGGGGAAAGAAAACAAGACTTAGCTAGAAACTAATTGATATAACTAAGATAAAGGCAAGAATTCATTGTGTAAGACTAAGACACTATCATAAATTAATATCTATCCTTAATTTTATGATTGGATAGGAGCACTAAAAATAAGACACCCTGTGCTGCAGTGCTATAGTCCACTTCTTTCACTTTTAACTAGGAGACCTAATCCTTCTAGGTTTTGTTTGTTGTGTTTGTGAGACCTTGATTACGAAATTTAGACTATTGGATGTCTATACAACTCCCTATAGAGATGATTTTGTCTTAAAACCCTAGAATCCATTATGCTTTGACCAATTTTGAGAAATAGGGGGAACATGTATCTACACCCCTTGTGTGGGCACACTACCTACACACCAATAATTCAAAGAGGGATCAAGCCATATGTAGTTCTACCACTTGATGTGCTTTGTGAAATAGTGTTTATTAAAATGTAAAATTTGAATTTGAGTGTGCTTAAGGTGACTAGGGACTGGTGTAAGGATTTAAATAAGCTAAAAATGATATTGGATGGTTGTATATAGAGAATAGGTGTTAATACTTGAGTAATATTTCTTGATTTATTATATTTTCCCACCACTTATAAATGAAATTTGAATGGGATTTTATAGGGATTTATTGGTCATGGGTTAAATACAATCATGCCAGGTTGACATAATGAAGAAGAAAAAGAATCAAGAAAAAATGGTAATATGTGTTCAAAATGTGATGGGATAAGAACACTCGAAAGGGGAAAACCTAGGGTATAAAACTATAGTCCAATTTGGGTGCTATTGTCCAGAGGGTAAAGGACATAGGGGGATAGAAAAATCATGGAAAAAGGGTCCCAACTAAGCTGAAATGAGGTCTTGAAAGCCTTTAGATAATTGGGAATCAATGAAAATGTACCTAGAAGGGTTATGAAAGCAATCATGAGGGACCTATGGGATGGATGTCACAAGTCACACTCAAGTTACCAATTTTCACATTTTATATGACTACAGTTTCCTATTTAGAAGAGACACTTCAAGGTGCACTTGTCTATTTTAGGTCTGGAAAATAATGTACAAGACCTTCTTGAGAATTTCAAAGTCATTTTTTAATGATATAAGGCATTTCACATCATGATTATACCCTTCATATTCACTTATAATTATCAACTGATTCCTTTCCTACTAGACTAAGACACCCTTCCCTTAGACCCAATTGAGGTGTGTACTAGTTCCTTGTGTGTCAACACATGTAGGTGGCCATAGTGCTTGCAAATCCATGTATGAAATTCCCTTAATGGACTTCATATTATTTGTGTGTCATTAAACCAATTTTAATATCCTATTCATGAAGTATTATTCATTATTACTCCTTTGTGTCAAAAGGCCATTCATAGTTACAATCATGTAGATAAGATAACATGCATTTAGTGTTTTTGAGGGCCACTTTGAGGCTTTAAACTCCCATATTGCATTGAATTTTTGGCATCCATTATTTTTATGTCTGTTATATGTTATATGTCACAATATTCACCTCATTAGATGCTTTTACACCTTTAACAAACATGTCATAGGAGGTCTAGAAGAACCCCTTGGACCTCTATTTTGACATTTCAGGGAAAGATTCCAAGAATTTAGTCTTTGCTTCATCATATTAGTCTACATCTTATTTTTTCATAATTGAAAATTCAAACAAGTCTACAAGGCTTCATTTTTCCTACCAAGATCCTAAGGAAAGGCTTTATCATGTTTTAATCTCTCAAACAAGGACTCATACATCTCTATGAGGGTTACCTATAGGTGACTATTTAGTATATAGGGAGTAAGTATGGAATTATAGGCAATGTACATGATTTTAACTTCTCATGATCTATGAGACATTCTCATCACTCCAAATGCATCCTTCATGCTTTAAAATCTTGAAACCTCATCATTTAGATATTCAACCTAGTACGATGTCAACAAAGACTCGTATAGATGATTATTGGTTGTATATAGGTAGTGGATGTGAAATATAATGACAAAGGTGGATGAAAGGCTACATGGGAAGCCAAACTCATTTTCAACTTCTTAAAATGCATTATTTCCACCAAGAACATCTTGAAACAAGAACCAACACAACTTCTCCAATGTGAAAACCACTTGCACATATTTGAAATAGAGTAAGCAATGACATATCATGACTATTTGGCATAGTGAATGAGCTTATGACCACACTTTCACCTTTTCCAAACATCTAAATGAAATCTTTCCACGAAAAAGTTAAACAATCTTATACAAGTGACTACAAGTGAAGTAAAGCATGAAGTTGACTATGAGAAATGGTAAGGCTAAAAGTTACCCAAAAGATGATATGGTGAAACCAAAACATGGAAGGATGTGGTCATATGACCTTGAGACCTATGTAACATCATTTCATAAACTACATGAGGCCCCTAAAGGATAACAACACTCTACAAACAAGAAGAAATTTAACTGAGACTTCACATGGTGGAACCTTCCTAAAACATGGACTAAATTTTTCATCAATACAATATGAAAAATGAAATTAATAATTTAAACCATCTTTGAAGGTATCCAAAATCCTCTAAAATCAACATCACCAACTGGTTCATACAAATTTGACAAATATAGAGAAAAACCTATAGGGTGCATGGAATAGATAGTAAAAAAGTATAGTCATCTTGTAAAGGATGGGTCATAAAGAAAAATTGATCAATCCTTTCAATATTTATATTTAAATTAATGTCTCTAAGTTTAATATCACCTCCCAAAATCATTTGTCTTGAAACCTCTTGAGATATTCATACTAAGTGCAAACCTGTAGGTCACTTTTATATGTCTAGAAATGCAAAAAAGAAGTAGAATAGTTTTGGATTTAAAATGGTACTTCTAGATATAAAAAAATATATTTTAGTTTTAATAAGTTTAATATTCCTTCCATGATCTTTTACCATGTGTCACACTTCCCCATGGGTCGTAAAAGTGCCAAATAATCCTTTTTTAGTTATATTCTTGAATTTTAGTTAAAACACCTACACGATTCTAATGTAACTAACATACCTAATATTTAAACTAACTTATTGGATGCTTATAATTTATAATTGACACTTGGTCACCTTGGAAACTATGCCATTTTCATTAATAACCCTTAAAAGCACATTAAATGATCTAAAATGACAAATAAGCTAATGAAACCATGACTAAGGCTAGAAATGCATTATATAACATTAATTGAACCATAATATAGCCTATGAAAAATATTTATACCCCTAAACATATAAAAAACCATTTTTTCCATATAGGGGTCCAAATTTGACATAAGAGTCAAATTTGATCAATAGTAGCATTGGGGTTAAAATATTTGGTGTAACTCTACACATAGGGGTATAATTGTGGCAGACATGTTTTACTAAATTGTTAAATCATTAATTTCACTTGGATTTGGAATTTTTTTTCTACCCTTCCCTCCTTTAGTGTTTGTTTTTGGAATTAAACTACCCTTTCCATTTTGTTTAGGAAGTGTTAGAAAAAAGTCCCTGAATACATAGATTTAAATAATTCACTCTTGGGCATTAGGACTGAACCACATGTGGTTTTGCTACATCTTTAAAATATTATTTTATGTAGGCTCTATTGTGAAGCCAAATATCCATAGACATTCCTTGGTCTAATTTAAAATTCATCCTAAAATAGAGGATGAATGTCCATTAGTATTCCCCACTATTCTCTTTGAAAATACTCAAACTAATGAGTATTTGGGAATAAGATCCTAGACCAAACAACACTTCCCTTTCCTAGTTTGTAAATTTTTTAATTAGAGCTCACATCTTCTAATGCCACTCAAGTAGGTTATCCCTTTTGAGAGAAATATAATTACGTGCCCATCCACCTTCAAATGATGTTATTAAAATTGAATGGGTATAAGTCGTATTCATATTTGATTAGCTTATAAAATGTAGTTTGTCATCAATGTCTTTTATTTTGATAAATAATTGAAGAATATCTCCCCACTTGGGTTGGGAGGTGGCCTTTGTAGACCTTATTAAACCAATGGTGTCAAATAGCTTCCTAACCATCTGCCATAAGTTATCCATAATTTTTTAAGATCCTAGATGGTGTTCCTCTCTAGTTGCCTTTATATACACTGATCAAAACTTTTGAACATCTCTTTTATGATCCCTCCAGTAGTATCTACAAAAGTATAGGGGTGGTCTCTATATCTATCAAGGTCTAACTAACTTATTTTTATCCATTTTGTCAAATATAATATGTCTTCTCTTTATTCCAACTCAATCTATTGACCTTCATCAACCATAGTTTTTATCTTAATCTTTCTTAAGGTGTTTGTCTATATATCAAAATAAAATTTTACTATGGGTTGTTTAGTAATCACTAAATATTTTCTTCCTAATTCTTATTATATCTACTGAATCCATAAAGGAGTGTTTAGGGAAAAAATTTACTCTATTTTTTCTACTTTCCATATTGGCTATGATTTTTCTATAGGACTAGTTGAATGGGATTGCCCTAGAGGTAGCATGGCTTTAGAGTAAGATGTCCCTATTATAGGAAAAGGATAAATAATTTTCCTCCATCTAGTAACCTACCTTTAGAATGGTTTATTAATTAAATATTCTATCTTCCCTATTGCTTTATGTACTAAAACTATAGGTGAGTCTACATGAGGTGATTTACTAATATGCATCTCCAACTATGTAGTCAACTTAGGAGGGGTGACTAGTGTAGCAAAAAATGAGGTGGAAACCAAGTTTTCAAAATGTACCCTTTTCTTTACTTAGGGGACTATGGACTATTTATACTAAAGAATGATTAGGTCATTGGGGTTCTTAATAGGTTTTGCATATAATTAGTGATAGAAGTGTATGCATCCTTAGTAGACATAATAGTAGTGGCAGGGCCTACAATAGTAAGTTAGGTTGTGGTAGGCTAAATTTTCATTGAAACTACCTAAGGTTTTATTTGACTTAAAGAATGAAAATAATGTAAATAATCTAATACAACAATTATATTTTTATTAATTAAGGGAGTTGATAAATAATGATGACTTGGAGAACTCATAGTCTAGGAATAGATAACTAGGGAACTGGTTGTTATAGTTGTCCTTGTAGTGGTATGAGGTGGAGAGATTAGAGGTGTAAGTAGGGATAACCCCTATATTTTAATGTGTAATTTTGATTTTGCCTCTATTTATGCATCTCTTTCTTTATTTGATATAAATTTAGTGGTTGTCAATTTACCATGTCCTTAGTTGACTTCCTCATATTCTTATAATAATTCTATTCCTCATAACTGAGTGCTTTCCTTAGTCATCTATTTATCATCTTTCTTTATTTTTGTGGTCTCATAAAATTATTATGTCTCTTATATATTAGTCTTTGATACCTACTCTACTTAATCTCCCCATATTTTATCATCCTCCTCACTATCATAAATTTGAATAGGTTATAACCCTAGTTCACCTTTTTCCCTTTCCTTTCCTTGGGAACAACTTCTTGATTCTCCTCCACTTCCACCATTTGAGGTGAAATGGGAGGAACATTGGGATTCCTTGTATATGTTATTATTGGTTTTTTAACAAAAGGATATCTTGATTGCATGTGGAATGGGAAGTGAAGGGGTTGTAGTGTTAGCAGATGGTGAGGGAGTGGGAAGAGTGGTGACTCCTAGAGGAATGATGGGTGGTGAAGATGGAAATCTAGTGGACTAAATTACTACCAACAATGGTGTAATTATCATGGAAGGTGGTGATCAAGATGGTTTCCTAGGGGATTGGTACATCATTTTTGGTGGAGATGAAAGAGGATAAGCAACATTAACTTGAGATAAGAAGGAAGGAAGAGTTACTTATTATGTTATGGCCAAAAGAGATAGAGGAAGCATGGATAAAAGTCTATTTGGTGTGTTAGGAATTGAAGGTATCTTCTCTTTAATTTTGTGTTGAGGGGAAGTAGTAGTAATTTTATGTATAGGGGAACTTGGAAGTTTTAAATGTCCTTCTCTAACATGAGCTTACCTAAATGGTCCAGTTTGTTCTTGCATTTCTTATTCTAACTGAAGAGGGGGTCATAAACATGACTAGAAATCCATTATTATTTATCAATTCTTTTGTCATACTCTTTGTGATAGTAGGATAATATTATATCCTCTATTCCATAATCATCCACATATTAACCTTACACATCCTTATATCCACCTCAATATCATCTTTTGCATTCATAAACTTGATGTCATGATCATAAGACTAATGTCCATAGTTTATTCTCACTTTTCTTTCATACTTTATGATGTGTTATCTAAAAATTTTCCTAGGGTCCCAGTGTCTGAAAGGTGAAAATTTAAACCAATAATGTCCCATAATCTTTCAAACAAATTGGAAGTGATCCCATATTATATATTGTATCCTACTAATATTTAAAGTGGTTGAATGGATGATTGCTTGATTGGCCTTCCTCAAATAAGTAAATTGAGTATCAATATCCTACTCAACTATTTTATCAAGCATAATCCTTTATAGGTATAAATAATATGACTTTGTGCTTTGAATTCTGATTATTGTACACTTGGGGTATAACCAATAGTCACCCATATTTCAAATAGTTTTCTTATAGTATTAGAGTGCATGTGCATGTTATTCTCATGGATTGATTTATACACCATGTGGTAGAAAGTATCAGTTAAAATTTATATGTTCTTCCTAGATATATCCACATGAATAACATTGAATTAATCACATAACATGTTCTTTGGGTATTCTAGATATGTTTGCCAAGGTTGCTCATAGGATGAATGCATAGTTATAGTCAATGCATTTACCATCTAGTAAAATTATAATATTTTTTATTTTTATAATCAAATTAGAGCTGATAATCTTGCCTAAGGTAATGATTTTTTTTAGAATTTAAAATCATGTCCAACACAGGGACCCATACCTCATTGACATAAGTAGTGGTTAAAAAACTACATATTCTATTTAATAGGGCCATAATTATTCTTACTCCAAAACTAAAGACTAAAATGGAGATAGACAAGGTAGGGCACTAAAATGCAAAGTTTCATGGGTTGACAACCCAATCTTATAACCTTTTATTGGCATTATTATTAAGAATCTATGAATTTAACATGTCTTGCTTATATGACATGTCTATGAAAGGAAGCCTGTAATACCTCTCAAAAGCATTCCCACTGATATATGAAATTCATTTTTTTCCTAGTCTAAAGTGTAATATATTCCCATCATGTTTTTTTAGTAGTGAATATATGTTAATTCATGAAAATTCCATTTTTAGGATTTTGGTTTTGGCATGTTTTTAGGCTCAGTAGATGGGACTGAATCACCAAAATTTTAGGGATATTTTTTTGGGGGGTCGGCTCACCAACCCTTTATAATGATATAAATTATTAAAATTAAATTATATAGATATATAGTATATCCCTTGAGGATCTAACTTATACCAACCAAGGGAACAAGCAAAACCATAGCTAGAGGAGCACAAAATGAAACAATAATAGTGAACAAAGAAAATGAATGACAGTACTAAATAACAAGCCAAAAAATATAGCTAAATGGTAGAGCCAAATGCCTGAGCTGAATGACATAGATGAACAACACAACCTAATTACATAGTCAAGTGACACAACCAAATGACCTAGTTGAATGACATAATTGAATGGCATAGTCGAATGACCTAGCTGAATAGCATAGATGAATGACAAATCCAAATGATAGTGTCAAATAGTAGTGATAAATGATAGATCTAAATACCAAATCTACAAGTTAATGATTAATGGAAAGTTGGGTGACATAGTCAAATGGTAAAATCAAATGGTAGTTTTGGGTAGGGGAATTAGTGAACTAGAGGTAAAACCATTTTATCAGATGATAGTACTAAATTGGAGTATCAAATTATAGAACTAGAAATCACAATGCATCATGGATCTATTGGGAAAGGTAAAAGGATAGGCTAATCATTAGGGAAATCATCTATATTATCTTATTTTAAAGAGCCAATCAAAAATTCCACATAATCACAATGCACTCAAAATCTAGGTATTTATTATTTTTTTAGTTTGTCATAAATTTGATTTTAACTATTCAATAATATTAAAACAATTTTACATGCAAATATCCCCACTATTATCTCACAAGATAGAATAAACCAAAATAGCATACCACCCCCAAAATATTTTTTTGATAATGACATGCCACCACTCGAAGATGTTCTTCTAGTTTTTAATGAAAATGATAATGACACTAGAGTGGAAAAAGAGATTGGACCATCTCACCAAACATAGTTTAACTCAAACCTCCACTTAAAAATATTCATGAAGAGAAGTAAATGGATAATTGGAGGGTCCTTTAAGGTGCATTGGGTGATAAAATTTCCCTTCATAGAACTTGAAGAGCCTAAAAATGGTAATGATACTCCAAAAAAATGTATATGTATAATATGTAGTTGGAAACTAGGAAAAGAACATAGAATGCAATTGAAATTAGGCATGATTGAGAAACATTGTGGAAAAGTATATGAGATAGTGAATCACCCAGATGGAGTGATAATAAGAACACATAGGTGGAAAATTGTAGAAGAATACATGCATGGAAGATATGCATAAGTACATGAAAATGATAAGAAATGTCAAAAACATCTTGTGGAGAAAGGGGAAAAATTGAAGCAAATTTTGGAAAAGTCAAGCAGTTCCATCTAAAGGTAAAATGCATACAGCTCTCTACTATATACCATATTCTAAAAAGATAGACCTATTTTTGATTTTTTATATTATAAAACTTTCTTTCAACATAATGGATTTCTAGATATTCCACAATCACATTGGTTAGATAGCATTGCTTGGGAAATGGTAAAATGTCTAGAAATGGTTGAGATTGAAAACTTAAAATAAAGTGTTCATAAATCATTGTTTGTCTCCTTGTCCATCGATGAGCTCACAATAATTAACAACATAGCCTAGGTTTTGATTCATGTGTATACTTTTGAGAACTATTCAAGGCACCCTTATCTACTAGTAGTTCATAAAATAGTAGAAAATTATAATGAAAAAAATCTTCACAAACTGGTTATATAAAATTTGAAAGTTAAAGCTAGAATGGATGATTGTGTAATATCTACGAAGCTAGTGTGTGTTGGGGATGATGGTAAATTAGTTATGTAGGGGCATAAAAATGGTTTGTGTATTTGGTTGAAAATGATAGTTTACCTATATATTATTCTAATTCACTATATGGCTCATAGGATGAATCTTACATAAAAAATGGCTAGCAAATTTTCTAATGTGGCCAAATTTGAGGAGCTCAATCATGACCTACATGCTTATATGTCAAACAATTCAAAAATAATTTTAGAGTTCTAAAAAATTGCAATAGGAGTGACTGATAGTAAGAAACTATAGAAATATGTTGATATAAGGTGGATTTATATGTATGAACCTCCTTGCCAAATTTTTGAAGAATATCCATCATTAATAGGTTTTATGTATAAATATCATAGAGAAATTGACAAGGAAAAATATTTTTTGTATTGTTTAAAAAATTTAGAAACACTGATAACTTTATGTGGAATTCTTCCAATGCTAAAGGAAATGAATTTTTTAATGAAACCTACTCATGAGAGGTCCATTTATATTGTGGACTTCATACGGTTGAGAAAATGAGTATGTCAAACTCTAGACATACTATACACTTTGAATGAAATATTTCAAGACCTTGTTTTTAATAGTTGGCAATGTTTGACCAATCTATAGAACTCTAAAAATTATTTCAAGTTGACTATCAATGATCATGTTTGTCTTTTTATTAATGGAAAGGAGATTCCAATGCACACTTTATACAAAAGACCTTATCTTGTGGGAGCTGAATCCAAAGAATTGCTTGTAACATGTATTTTGTATGACACTATTCTATTTGAAACCCAAATGAAACTAAGTAGATTTTGCAAAACCTTATCTACACAAATCAGAGATCATTTTCAAAGGGATGATTTGTTGGAGGCAATGGTAGTTGTCAATCCCATTTTTTGGAATAGTAATAATAGTCAATAGATGGTTAGCAATTTATTTCAAAAATACATGCATTTACTTGTAATGCATTTCTATAGATATATAGAGGTGAATGGATTTGAAATTAAAGGTATTTTTGGAAAGGATTTATTGACATCCCAATCAACCCATTTTGGTATTACAATGTTTTACAATATCATCTTCTATGCGAACCAATAGAGAATGGGGCAATTACAAGGTTGTGGAAAAAAATTATCTTGGTAGTATATTATTGAAAAGTCTAAGTGAATATTTCAAATATATGAGCTCTATCAAACAATGATTCTAGGCTCAGTGGAAGATGAAAGATTATTTAGTTCATTATCATTCATAAAGTCAAAACTTTGAAATAGATTGGATAGAAATTTAGAAACCTATTTGAGATTATATGTTTCATGTTATGTAGTGGAAATGTTTCCATGTGAAAGAGCTATGGAAACATGGATTTATCTAACTAAAAGAAGAGGTATTAGTAATACAATGAAAAATAAAGAGGATGTAAATAATGACATTGAATATAACACTGACATGCTAGATACAAATGTCACTATCAATGATTAGATTTATGGAGGATTCTTTCAACTAACAAAATTTTAGAAATAGAGTTTCTAAATTTCAATTTCACATGTTTATCAAAAGATGCAATAATTATTATAAGTTTTCTAAAACTCATTTCCTTATTTTTTTCTAAGTGTTGAATGTAAAAGATTAACATATTGTGATTGTGTTAGGGGGAACACTATAGGTTAATATGGTTCTTTTTGTCTTTGATACATATTTTTTATAGATCTATTGTTTTCTTACATCAAAACAAGTTCTGTTTAAAAATAGTTCCCCTATAGTTAGGGGAAAATGAGCCCATATTTTTACACCCAATGCATAGTGTGTTTAGACAAATTTATAGTTTCAGATAATGATGCACTATGATCTTGTCTATCTTCTTTGACCTTGTCACAGTACATAGTGGATGTTTATTTTATAAAACATTTATGTCTTCATGTTCTTATAGTGGAATGAAATATAACACAGACTAAAATAAATCAATTTGCAAGTACAAGTGTATAACCCTAGCCATAAGTTATATTTTTATCAATTTATGACTTATATAAAGTATGTATATTTTTAATAATTTTTGTATGACCTATTATTTAACTTCCTATATAATCTCAATACTTTATAGTTCACATTAGAGTTAATAAAACTTTTGATAAACCAACATTTTAATTTGAACACTACTTGTTCATTTTTATTTTTGTCTTAAGGTTTCAATTTAATTCTATAAATAATTGAAATTTAATCAACATAGTCCTAAACCTTGGATATTTTATAAAAATTAAATCAATTTTGTGATATATATATATATATATATATATATATATATATATAGTATTACTTATATATATAGTCCTATGTATTATATATGCACTATATAGGTAATAGATAGGGAATACATGGTAACTCCTTATAGGTTAGTTTAGGATATCTACTCCTATGGAATATATATCTTATATTTAAAAAGGTGTCCAAATGTTTAGAGTCCTTAAAACTAATTCTTTTTAGAATAAAGTTATCAAATAAAATATAACCTTTTCATATATTTGTAAGGACCTTACCTCTTGTTTATACTAATTTTCATATGAATAAAACTTATTTCATGAGTCCTTATATATCTAAACATCCTCATAACATTAAATAATACATTAACCTATTCTATATTTCATGGTCATAATTAATCATGTATATTTTCAACTTTGATGAATCCTCATTAGTACTGACTATCACAATACTATCTTCAACATAGACCTCTACCAAACATTAATGGGATTTTCCAATGGCCTCAAACTCATCTAAAATCATTATTTACTCAAGAAATAATTTAAATATAAAATATAAAAGATCTTCCATATAAAATAACTCATTTTTTTATCATAACATGTAATAACTATTATATATTTTTTGCAATGCATTTCTATGTTTCTTGCTAAGTGATAACTACACAAGATCAATATATTATGATTTTGTTAGGTGGAAAATTTATAAATGAATATGTTGACATTAATCCATTTGTATTAAGATGTGAGTTTCACAAGTGCATCAAAAATATCAAAAGGGGGCCTAACACCATTCCAATTTATAACATAAAATTAAAATTCCAATTGCAATCTATGTGGATTATCTAGTAATTAAAGCTCAATAAATTGATCACCACATATACAAACTAGAAATTATCATTCATAATTTAAATTTTAAAATAAAACATTATTTACAAATATATAAAAGTTTAAAATAGATTTTCAATTACTCAGGTTAGTTTCTCAACCACTTTCTCAATCACAACATGCTCTGTGCCACTATTGTCATTCAATATACTTAAATTTTCAAGATCCAAAGCTAAAACATTAAGATATTCAATATTCTCCCTATCCTCTTGTCTAACATCTCTTGAAGAAAGTAGACTTGGATCAACAACTGTCTTCTACTTAAATAAGGCATCAGGATCCCATCCTTGCTCCTTAATGATTTTTCATAGTGTGTGTTTTATATTTATTAAATAGAAAAATATTCTACTTGAATTGAATGATAGATTGTAAACTTTTTCATGTATTTTTCAAATGTACATTGAGTTCCTCAGCTTCTTTTTTCAAGTTCTCATATTTTTCCTACATTTTAAAATATAATGTAATTAGATGTGAATAAAACTAAGGATGACATGAAATTTGATTAAAATTAATATACATTACTAAATATTTTTCCTTATTCACATTCAAAATCATAAAAAGGTTGATGTATTTTTCCCATTTATTAAAATATGCCTAGGCTTTTACATTAAAATTCTCCAACTTGTTAAGCATGATAGTCAACACATTATCATTATAAGTATTATCAATAGTAATTGACCTAGATTTATCTTTGGAAAATAAAACATCAATCATTATGGGTTCTTATTTCACAAATTCAAATAAATTTTCTCACTTAGAGTGGTGTTGATAATGATAGTTTATTTATTTTATCAATGCCTTTGCTTGAACCTCCCACACACGTAAATTTTTCTGTTCATCAATTACTCCCTCCTGAAGACTAGTAGTAATATTATCTATTACAAATTGTTCAATAGAAAATATGTATTGGCATTATCAAGCTTTAAAACATTCTCTATTGGGGTGGGACTATCTGGTGAAGTTCTTGAAGGTTCTTTTTGAGCAGTTGTATGAACATGTGTTTCACCTCCTAGGATAAAATCATGTAGATAAAAGCTAGTTCCAACATCAATGCCAATTTTAAACACTATATATTCCTCATCAAGTTCAATTTTTGGAAAATAAGTCAATCCCTGTGTACTTGATAAACCTCCAATAGAGAAAGAAGGGAATTAAGAACCTGATATTTATAGTCTTCTTATTCATTGTGGTTGTGTTAATGGAAGATCTTTCCCCCTTTTGTGAAATGTGTTTAGGGGTGGAGGTGGTGACATAATATTCTTCATAGATAGAGGATGAATTGCAAAATTTAATTTATTTTATAAAATAAATAAATTAAAAAATAAAGTTAAATGCAAAATTACAATTAAAAGTTTAGTACTTGTATTTGGAGATAGTATATCCTCCAATGTATGTAGCATATTATGAGTGATAGCCATAAGGGTGTTTTGAAATGGTACATTTCACAAAATTTTAATCTAAAAAACAATAATAATAATTAAAAAATAATAATAATGTAAAATACCTTCCATAGAGGGTTGAGAAGGCACAATATTTGTTACTATTTATTGCGGTAGTGGTTATTCCACCATCTAAATTATTGTTGAGTCAATTACAAGAATAAAAAAAATAACTAAAACAATTCACTTGAGTCTTTAAAATTAATACCTCATTTAAAATTTTTAAATAACAAACCTACATGTGGAGATGACACTAAAGAAACATGTGGGCATTTCACAAGTTGATAAAATTGCATGGATGACTATGTAGACTCTAAATCTAAAGATTTTTTAACTATAGTTGCATGTTGTAATTTTAAGGTAGATAATTTTCACAAGGCATGAATTCCTTCCTATCAATTGTAACAAATAAATCTTTATTTATATTTGCCTTGGTAACCATTTAAGAAACAAACAAATGTTAAACTCTGGAATCTAGATCAACAAATGATTAAATAAACAAATAATTTAACCTCCTACTCATCCATATAAAAATAGTTTGTCATCATTTGTGGATCCAACACAATTATACCCTATGTTTTTTTTAGGTCAAATAAGGCCTTGTAGTACAATTCCAGAATAAAATTAGAACAAGAAATAGTGGAACTAGGATTGGTAGCAATAGAATTTAATTTAAGACTTATTCTAGAGGAAATAAAAGAGCACCAGTAAAATTTATATATGAAAATAGTAAAAACAATGTAAAATATAACCCAATAGGAAATTTTTTCTACTCTTCCTATAAATACTATTTTGGCTTGGAAACATTGAACCATTGCTTTTTAAAAAGGGTGACTAATGGCTTGGATAAGGATGCCTCTATTCTGATTATCTAAAACAAAAGAGAAAAAGAGGATTTTAGATCACAAAAGTTAAAACTTAAATTTTAAATATAAAAACAAAAGTATAAGTGCATACCAGTTTGGTCAATGTGTAAATCAAAAATCTATACTAAAAAAGTCCTATCTTTATATGTCCATTTTGATTTGGAACTCACATGTGTTACATTATGAAATGGAAGACCTATGATATTGTGAATATCTTGTGGCAAAGTAACAAATGAAATGGTTCTGCAATCCACTTGTAGGGTGAATATTTTCTCATCAGGGTCATAAGAATACATGAGCATTTTTTAAATCATAGTGTTTATGTCATACTATGGCATGTATAGTAGGCCATTAAAGATGCAATCCTAAATATAATTATTGTATGCATCTAGTTGTTATACAATCTTTAAAAATTTTGGGCATAATAAGTGCTTGAAAATGAATTTTCTCTCCATGGCTGTAAAATGAATTTTCTTTTTAAGGGGATGAGAAATTAGTTATGTAAAATTTTAGAAATGAGGGCAAAGGTGAGTATTTATAGAAAAGTGGAGGTGACTGGGCAATTACATAGTAGAATAGATGCATAGGTCAAATCATTTAGTGTAGGCATTCTGCATAACCATTCAACTCAACCATTTAGTCCAGCCATTCAGCTCAGTCATTCAACTCAGTCATTAAATCTATCCATTTGGCTCCATCTTTCAGTCTAGCCATTCGGCTCAACCATTTAATCCATCCATTTGACTTTACCATTTGGTTTCGATGTTCATCTTAACCACTCATCTCAACCATGTAACTTAGATGTTCATTTCAGATGTTCATCTCAGACATTAGGATTAGTCATTCACTTCAACCATGCCATTATGATGTTTATGGAAAAAACATCAACAAATAATTTTCCATCACCCTCAGAGAATTCCCCATTCCCATGAATCAAATTTATCTATATTTACCAAATATTTACAATAGTTTTTCAAGTAGGGCCTCTTAATTAACCTTTCCATTCATGAATAAATCAAACAATTGGTCAATAAAAGGCATTACCTCTGGTTTGCTTTTTGTATTGTGAATATCAACTACTTTGATGGCGAGGAGGTCATACTTGTATCTATATGTGAAAATGGATATTTTTTTTTGACCTTCTATGGTTTGATTGCATCAACCACATCCCAAATGATATAATAATGTTTGAACTCATGGTTCAAAGCTACCAAATCAATTGTTTTATTTATATATTTAGTTGGTCTCATAATTGAGTATGCAAAGGGAAGTATGATGTGAGATGATAAAGCCATTGATGTTATCTGAAAAAAAATCTCTATAAAAATCTATAAATTCCTAGTCATATTGAAATTTTGGATTCTCAATTTTCACTTGAGCTTGGAATTTATAATACACTTTATAGTTAGGAGGTAATGTAATTAGGCTAGAAATGACAATTCAAAGTATATTTCTTTAATTGCATTGGCTTTCATAATTGAATGCATTAATTATTTGATTCATGTGAATTATGTGTAACAATAGCATTTTCTATTTTCCCTATTTATTATTTTCATTTTAATTTCATAATACTAACATCCATATATTTTTATACCATGTGGATTCTTCTAAGTTTTATTTGATGCTTATTCATCTTAGTATAATACATATATATTTTCCACTCTTTCATTCTTGGTTTTTATGTCTTCATCATTTAATTATGTGGATTCAAAAGACATGTGTCTGTGTGTCACTATTTCACTCTTAAATAAGTTATAGTTTATCATGTTTTATCTCTTTAGCCATGGGCTATTAGGATGATTACATGTGGATGCCTCTCGCTACTTTACTTACTCATGATCCTTAATACAAAGGTGTAGGCTAATGTCATCACCAGGTTAGTAGGTTGATGAAAAATGGATGACTCTCATTGTTCCACTTTCCTACCATTATTTTTATAAAGATCCATATTGATGTCATCACTAGGTTATTAGGATGATGACACACAGATGGCTCTCAATACTCCACTTATTTGGGATCACCCATATAAAGGTCTGTGATGACATCATCACTAGGTTAGTAGGATGATGACACATGGATGGATCTTACTAATCTAATTTACTAGATTTCCTATACATAAGTCCATGATGATGTCATTTTTGAGTTACCAGGATGATGACACTAGGCAAGATCTTGTAAATCCACTTGCTCAAGTGACTTCGTATAAAGGATTGCAATGATGTCACCATTATGTGACTTGTGTTCTTTGCTTAGGCTCCTAATTAGAGAATTGATGCCACTTTGAAAGGGAAAACTAACTTTGGGAAGGCTTGGGAAACATCCAAGTATGAAATATCCCATTTAAAACATAACATATGCAAATACCTAACTAAAATCAAAACACATCACCTAAATTAGTCATTAAATCATAAATCAAACTTATAAATCAACATTGAAACATAATAGAAACATAAATCAAACCTAAAGTGAAAATTATAACATGTAGTATGGCTTAAACATAACTTTAATTCTTCCATAAATTTTAAACATGATGTAACTTTAAAATTAATCATGTAAATCAAGGCAAGTAAATAATAAAGCTCAAGAGAGGAAAAACAATTATTTTTAGCATTAGATAATTTCCTTATGTTTTCAATTTTCAAACCTTATATCATGGACTTCTACTTCAAAAGACCTTAAATAATGATATTTAATTATCAATGGGTCCCCATTTAAATTTTGAAAATAGGGTGTGTGTGTTAGGTCACAACACAATGAAGAAATCATAATTGATGGATAATAAGGTGCACTTAATAAAATATTCTTTCAAAGATGGGATTCTTATTAGTAATCACTCTTAAAATACCATCCTTCTAGTGTTAGTTGTTGTGTGTGTTTGAGGCACATAATAATGGAGAAATCATAAAGTATGGGTAATAAGATGAACTTAATAAAACATTCTTTCAAGGGTGGGATTCTTATTGGTAATCACTCTCAAAATGACATCCTTCTAGTGTTATTTTTTATGTGTGTTTGAGGCACACAACAATGGATAAAGCATAAAAGAGGGGTATCAAGATACACTTAATAAAATATTCTTTCAAGGACAATATTCTTATCAATACTTACTCTAAATATTCCCTGGTTCTTGAACCAATCATTGTCTGATCTAAAATCATGTCTTAAGACACTTATGAGATTAAGTGTTCAAGATGAATTTTGAGACAATAAGGGACTTTAATCCTCCATTTTAAGATTAAATCTAGTTTAATTTAGGGAATGACTATAAGTACTAGGATCCATGATATATCATGCTTTAAATGATTCTCTTAGAGATGCAGTGTTACCACCAGGGATCTTATACTAACTTAATTCCAATCACAAGCACCATTGGGTTTCACCTTATCTATTTCTAAATGAATGGGATGTACTTATATAGATTCATAAAGATTAATAAAATGGTAAGTAGAGAAAGGCAAATAAGGATGTTTATATGCTTTAAAGGGTAATAATTCTTTAAAAATTGGTTTGTGTGCCTAGTCATAGTTAGATCATTATGTGTTGTGTTTCACCAGGGGCTTAAACTCATAATAACATAGGGCAAAAGATTAAGGGAAAAAATGAAATGATTAATTAATTTATTCTCCACTAAAATTAAACATAAATAAGGGCTTGTAATAGGTTAAACATAGGGTCTTAAAATATAACATGTAACTTTAAGTACAGAAATTACAAGTGTAGTAAAAAAAATGAGAAGAATTCATAAATGAGTTAAAAAAACAAAGTAAATTTTAACTACCATGTTCCTTCCTAGTGACAAAGCACAAAATCAATCCTTTATCATCAACAATCCTTGAAAAATTAAAAATGATGGACCACATTCATAGATAAACAATACTAAGTCTAATAGAAAGCATGAAATTTACATTCAATTACAACAAAGTTTCTCTACATAATAAATGTCAACCATTACAAATGAAAGTAATTTACAATTTATAGGATGGGAATCTTCCCCAAGTATCATGAGATTCCCATCCTTGGACATATCCTCTCAAATTTGTTACAAATAAAAATATTAAAAAATGAATAAAATATTCTCCACCTCTCCCAAAATATGCCTAGGGGCCGACATAGTTGATGCACTAATGAGTTGGAGAAGAACCATCTCCCAGTTAGTTAGGTTGTACCTCCTTGGTGGCCAATGCATCTACTAGAAGATCAAACTCCCTATCTATATTGGTAAATTTCATAGGAGGCTCCAAGAATATCATCTCTAATTAGATTAGTAGTCTTTGATGCACTTGGAATGGGGATTAAAGGTAAAATTTCACCTCTGACACTTGACTGATACTATCCATGGATTAGGTTGAGAGATCCAAAATTGCCTTGGCCCTATCCTTATTTTCATTGACCAACCTCCTCCTCATGAATTAGTTGAAATAACCTAGGTACACCTCAAATTCCCCTTTAACAAGTAATGTGTCATCTAAATGGAACATCATTGTGATGTTGAATTACTTGAAGTAAGTTAGCACACTTTCCATACCTTATACTATAGGTTCCATGATCATTTACACCACTACTAAGCAATCCTAAATTAAATCTCTCACACTCTTGAATAGGTCTTGTATAGGTTGATATCAGAGAGAGGTATGACTTTAGCTCTATGAACATGCCATTATTAATAACTAAATAATATTTTTACACTTGATGTTTATGTGAGTTATCCTCTCCAAGTATGCATGTTCTTATTGGAGGTGTTCCTTGTTCATAGTCAAAATCCTGACTACTTCACCTAAAGTTGTGAAGAGTTTTAAGAGGTCTTCTTTGACCTCACCAATAAGTTTTATAGGGAAGGTGCTCTTTACATGTGCCTTGATCACCTAAACCTAATCCTTCATGTCTTCCATAATATTTTCAAACATGTCATGAGTGTCTTAGATCATATACACTATATCCTCATCCATCCTCTCCTCCCTGATGGATTTTCTCACTTTGGTGAGGGAGAAGAGGTCATGCTTAGTTTTTTAGACAATTGGGTTTTCTCCTAAAGTGAATTATATATGAGGATTCTCCTCATGTTACCTAATTTCTTATCAAACTCCAACTAAATTTTTTGATCACCCCTAAAAATCATCTTGGGCTTATATTATCTTATGACAACTTTTAGGGTAGAGGGGGTGATTGTAAGGTGGTAGATACAAAGGTGGAAGGTGGAGTCATGGGAGGAGGAATGGATTAAATAGATGGAAGGAAATAAGATATCAATGGAGGATGTGGATTCATGGGGAAGCTCATAGGAATATCTAAGCATTCCATTGCCTTTCTATTGAATTCACCTATGTGTCATTATGCCAGGGAGAGGGGTGTTCAGAATGAATGAGAAAATTAGATATTTAAAGATAAATCATTAGGAACTTAGGATAATGTATAAGGGAGGCATAAGAAGTATGTAGGGATAAATATGGGATTAAGGATTAGGATTTACCTTTTACTTATTCTTTGGCCTCTTACCTAGATCAACTTATATTGTAGCGGTATAAGGAAAAATAGTGGTAATGGTGGCTAGGGTTGATAATGTAATTGAAATTTTGATTGTAGGTGCCACTAAAGTGGCTAGAGATGATGAAATTATGCACATGGGTGAACTCATTATTAGGGTTAGATAATTGAGGCACCGAGGGACATTTAATTATAGCTCATGAAGACTCATGGCTAGTATGGGGATGCTTGATTATGAAATTGTCTAAGTGGGTGGAAGTTGAGATGAGAGTATGTTGTACATGAATGGATCCATAGGTACTTAAGGGAAATGTTTGGGGATGGAATGGGAAATAGGGAAGAACCACTTGAGTGGGCTTGGTAGGGAAAGTGAAACTTGGGGGTGCTCCACTAAGTTGTTGTGGGATGGTGGAAGATGGAAAAGTGATCTACATAGATTCCTACTACTAGTCACATTTTAGGCTCACCTTGGGTCTAATGTTGATGTCAAACTATAGCACTAGCACTGCCTAATTCTGAGTATCCTAAACTATAGGAGGTGGTGTAAATGGAGTTTATTTTGGTAGACAAACATGGAGGAGATGAGATAGGACTTCCTCAGTTATTTTCCTTTAAATATAAGGGTAGTCTCCTGAATGTCTCCCTAAGGATGATTTGGTGTAGGTAAAGCAAGGCCACTCTAGGTGAATAACCTAGGTTGAATGTTATTTACTTTCCTTTTCTTCACTTTGAGCCTAGTGATCACCTCCCTATCATCTACAATGTTGATGTGGATCTCATCATCTAGGTGAGGCACTTCATTATATGTCATGTTGAGATGAGATTTTTATCTCACTACATAGGCCCTAACAATGCCATGAGGGTCACATTTTCTATGATTCACTCTATCCAAGGACTAAGAAAACCTAATCACTGTCATCTTCTATGAAGGAGGTAGACTCTCATATATGTGGTAGAGGATGGTGATGGGAAAGACTAGGTAGTATTTGTGTTGGTAGCTAGGGTAGTGGGTAAAGACACCTTCTATCAGTTGAAAAGAAATCTCTTAGTTGACTAATCAATCTAAAACCTAATAGGGCAAGCATAGATAGGCCTTCAAATATATACCACTCAAATGATGGTGCCATCCCTATAGTTCCAATAATAATTTATGGGGGTAAGATATTGATTGATTTCATTAGAGAGACAAAGCATGGTCATCTCATTAATGAGCATATAGACCACTAGGTAGAATGACACATATTTCCCAAATGTGATTCTGATAATAGTGTCTATATAGGTTATATAACATCATATAGACCAATTTTCCCCTCGTACTAGATGGTGGGTAATTATAAGGTTTAAACATGATAGTAGCATAGCTGACATCCACTAAGTAACTCATCTTTTAAAAGATATAACCCTCTCAATCCTTTATGATACAGTATACCAGCTATAATTTAATAACACCCTTAAGTTACAATATCTCCTTACCCTTGAAGATGATGGAAAGAATGGGCACCCATAGGATATCAACATGTAAATAGTCACTTTCTTAAAATAATCAATCAAACATGATCATCCTAACATGGACCCTTTCTTTAAAGGTGAAGATCATGTGGGAATCAATGTCTTCCCTATTACCCACTTGGAATCAATGTTATTTTCTTAATCCTTAAGAACTTTATAAATCTACTATGTGTTATCACATGCATCCACTATTGTCAAGTCATAGGAAACTATGTACTCTCAAAGGTTGTAGTATGATTTAATTGAAGCTCCTTATATGTTTGTATATTGTGCCTAAAACCTATAGAGTATACCACATCATGGGAACCATCCTACACTCACTTGGATTGGAGTAGCATATTACCAAAGATGCCATCATGGGTTAAAACCTCTAGTTTGGTTATAGATTTATGCAACCCACATCTTTCATATACCCTGATGGAATCTTGGAATTTGACCTCATCTTTGTCATCATTAGACGTAGACTTGAGCACCACTTTAATAATTTTAAATATTTCATTGTAGTGATTGAAATGGGTTAAGTTATCAAGGAAGGTGGTTTCTCCATATTTAATCTTAGCCTTGTGGTTAGAGGATGAAGCAACAATGGTGTAAAAGGGGGTAAATCTTAATAATAGCTCTTTAGATCAAGAAGGGCATGTAAGGCATAAGAATGAGTAAAAAGTCATTAGATAAACTATAAGAAATTGATAGTGAATAATGGTAAATTAGTTTTCCTTGGGTAACTTATAGGGATCCACATGTATCTTATATATTGATTTAATTTGGTAGTTCAACCAACACAAATTCAAATTTGAGCTATTGGTAGGATCCACCTATTTATTTCTTGATCTTGAATTAACTCAAGGATTTTAGATATACACCACCTAGTAGATTTGGTGACTATAATGAGATGTTTTAAATAATCTAATTGGGGCCTATTTTCTCATTTAGTTAATATGAGGAGTTTGATAGGCACATGTCTATCTTTCCCTGGTGGCATCTTAGGTAGGTTTAGCTCATGCCAAGTGTCCATCACCAGTTAGTCTTAGTTGTGACCAATGCCACCTAAGCATGTTTGAGTGTCACACTTTACCTACTTTAGATTTATAATGGTCCACTTGGATTATTAAGGTGATGCATGGCATCCTCTAATTGGTTTTTAAATCTTACTATACTTATTCATAACCATATCATGAATTTTGGGCCTCTTCTACCAACTTATATATAAATTCCATTTGGAATGATCTGATAGGTCAAGTTATCTTGAGCTTTGATTTATTTTAACTACTAACACACTAATAGGTAAGCCACATGGCACTTCCTCATTAAGTTAAGCTCTCCTAGGATTTGACATATATTGTAAGTCTAGGAGACTAACACAATGATAGGTAGGCCATGTGGCACTTCCTCATTTAGTATATTTATCCTAGTCTCTAACATCTCTAATAGGTTTATGAGATTGATAACTCTAAAATTCAGGCCATATGGTGATTCTTTATTCACTAGGATCTCTTGGGTTCTAACATCTCTAAAAGGTATAGGATATTGACACACTAACATGCAGGCCATGTGGTGCTTCTTCATTCATTGATATCCCTTATGAGATTTTAAAAAAAAAATTAATAAGTTAAAATAAATCCACACAAACAATTATAATCTTACCTACCTACCAAGAAAGCTTCAAGAAGTGCTGAGTAGGACTCCAAAAGATTGACACTTTATGATACCCAATGTGAGTCCAAATATGTGAAAAAATATAATTAGTGTGAAAAAATATTCTAAGTATGAGAACTATTTGTTCTTATAGAGTACAAAAAATACTTGACTTTATTTAAACACCAAAATACTTTATGTATATTTATCAACAAACATTTTTAGACACTTGGTAGACCAAGGTGAAACAAGATTTTAGGGATTCTGAAGGTCTAAATCTGATGCTGAAGGGATTGAAACTTTGGGGACTTTAATTTGATAACTTTCAAAGGGGTCCCCAATTATTCAAATAAGGGGGTTGTGTTGGCCACAATAATACTCATGGATATTATATTGAAATAAATATTTGTTTCACAAAATATCTATCATACTATTGTATTTTTACCTAACATTATTAGACTTTTGGGGATGTACATCAGTGATTTTTAGAAAGCATGTGTAATTTTTAGTTGAAATATTACTACATAGTGGTTGTATATCATATGTAACTTGGACTAGCCTATTGTATCCTTCATTTATTTATGAATAGTAATTTTATTATGGGCTATTATTTATTACATACTTTTACTATTTATGCACCAATGTATTATCCTTCGGGAGTTTAACATGAAAGTTATTTATATGCTTAAATTAGTGGATAAATTTGTCTATTGTACTTATTTTTATTAACTTGTCATTAAATGTTAAAAGGCATAAATAAATTATAATTTAAATGGTAAAATTATGTCATTAGTTAATTCAGTGGTTAATTAATCTTATTTAGTAAATAAAAAATGTATGGTTCTAACATGTGGTATCATAACATAGGTTTAAATGAATAAACCTAATTTTTCCACTAACATGACCTATACATCCTATTTTAGTAGGAGGAAATTTTCTATGAAATGGAAAATTTTGAGATAACTTCTAATTAGGATTAGTAACTTGATCCCAACCTTTTTAAAACTGATCCAACTACAAAGCTTGATCAAATCATCATAATCTTAAATGCAACAAGGGAAAGAGTTGTCACCTTGAAACATAAATTACATGGGCATGATGAGGAATAAATAAATAAAGAATATCAGGTTGATCAAGTTGAACACCAAGAGGAGGATCATGCTAGAGAGAAGAAAGTAGTAAGAATGCAAGTATGAGTAGAGCTTGTGCGTGATATGAAGAAACTAAATCCACCTATGTTTGATGGAATAGTTTTGGAAGATGGAGTTGAAGGTTAGTTGGTGGAAATGGATAAATAATTTGAAATTTTAAATTAATCTAAGGTGACCAAAGTGGTATTGGTATTGTAGATAGGAATCATAGAAATATTTGTTAATTTTAGTGTAATAAATCACAAAATAAATTAAAGACTAAGAAATTTAAACCTTCTACTATGATTGAGAAAATAACAAAGAAAATATGAATAAAATGAGAGTAAATAAGAGTTTTACCATCTCTTAGATACTCTTTTTACTTATTTTCTTGAAATGTCATTGTGTTTGGCATGTGATAAATATATCTTCATCAATGCCTACTCCAAATGGGTAGCATCTCCCTTTGATCACCTTTTGATGTATTGTGGCTTACTTGTGTTTTATAAGAGATTGAAGAGGTTTAATAAATTTAATTAATTAAAGATTTTAGTATGAGTTTTACATAATAAGTATATAATAGACAATCTTACTAAATATAGATAGTGTCCCTTCTATTTACAATAAAGTTGAATCATTTGGATCCATTTATATTGTGTAGGAGATAAATAGAAGAGGATGAAGTTTTTGTGAGTCATTGATCTCATTTTGGAGATCAATAGAGGAAAATGAAGAGGACATGTGAAGGTCATGGGCCTTGTCTCCCACCCATGTGAGTGGGTAATAAAGTGTCCCTCCATATGTTTGTTCCTTATCTTGACATACTTACCAAGTTTAGGCCTTGTCTCCCACCCATGTGAGTGGGTAATAATGTGTCCATCCATATATTTGTCCCTTAGCATGACATACTTTCCATGTTGGCAAGTTGGTGGATGACAAGGATAACTAGATTTATTTAATTATAAATATTCATAAAATGTACATTATACTTAAGGATTTGATTAATTAACCTTCTCAACTAAGTAGGTAATCAATCTAAAAGAGTATTTATGGCCTCAATTATAATTTATTTGTATTTTATTTAATAGGTTAATGAGACACCTTATGAATGGAATATTGATTCTAAAATGTTATTAGTAGCATAGAATAATTATCATCATTCACTTCCCTAATTAGGAATGTCTTTATGTAATTTATGAAGTGCACACCAAATGTGTAGATAAATTGGTATGATTAAATACTTTTTAGTTAGATCCATATTTTGATTAGTGCCAGTTGTAGTTTAGACATGGAAGTGATTAGAATGAAGTTTCTACATTTTTACCCTATTTGAGAAGGCATTACAATACATAAGGTGTAGTACCATATTTTCAACTAATGAAAAAATTAGTAAAAGAGAAAAATAAGATGAGGAAGATGAAATAATGATTAAAGAATGATGTCCAATTTGATGCCCCAATAAGGTGATTGATGAGCTATAAATGATGCCATATATTCCCCCTCAAGGGGTTGGGTGAAAATTTATTTGTAATGGATGGGCCTTTGAAAAAAAAAAGTAACACTACCCCTAAGAAATAAGAAGAGGAAAAATAACCTGTGGATAAAATTAAGCCACTTTAACTAATGCTAGGATATCTAGATTTTTGATATTGAAGAAGGATAAACTTGCCCTAAGAAGGGAAGAATGATATATTCTAAAATAAGCTACCAAATTGGAATTTCCATAAATAAGACAAAATCAATGAGCTAAGAATGATAATCAACCCAAAACTGGGCAAAAGTGATGTGCTTTTCTTCAAAAAGAGTGAAAAAGATTGGTTATACCCCAACAAAATAGATTTGTGATGAGAATTTAGGAAAGTATAAAACTAATGGTAGAAAGAAAACATGTGTGAATGGTAGAATGGATTTTCATGACTGAAAAAGCTACAAAAAACTAATCATGCAAGGATGGCCAAAAGTGATGATAGATAGATTTGAATGATAAGATAAAAATTGAATAATGATGTGAGTGTGGTTGTAAAATAGCTGGATAAAGGATGCTAACTCATGGTATGCACTCATTTATTATTATGTATTAGGAGTAGAACATAGTTTAGTCAAGTTATTCAGTGATTTATATTAGGATTTAATGAACATGAAGATGTATTATCATGACATTTATGTATTAGACCTCTTGTTCATAATTTAATTTTGCATGCTTACATTATGTACCATAATTAGTAGTGAATCATTATAACTTTGGATGTTATTAGTGTGAAAAATTAATCTAAATGTAAATGTAAATAACTTAAGATGAATATAGTAATAATCAAGACTTAAGTGTAAAACATAATGAAATAAATTAAGATGATTTTATATACAAATACCTACAACTTAAGATCAAGATATGAATAATCAAGACCTAAGTGTAAGGCATAATGTACTAAACAAAAGTAAATAAAATGCAAATACTCATAAATCAACATAAATATATTAAATATCAAGATGTAAGTGTAAATCATAATGAAAAAAACTAATGCAACTAAGGAGAAATAAAGAAAATAAAATGAAATAAAACTAATCAGAAGTAAACAAACATAACACATTCAAAAAATCAAAAGAATAAGTAGTTTGTTGACCATTTATGTGTGTATGTGGTATTAAAGTATTACCCTTGAGACCAATTAGTGGGTATTAAAGAGTGTATCAATAATATTTTGGGGGAAATAGAATAATAGTAAGAATATTAGGTGATGATTGTGATAATGATAGTGATACATAGATGATTTTGACCACCCATAATAATGGCATTCATAAAGGGATATAGGACCACCAAAAATAAGAATCGATGGTAAGTTTTATTCAGTAAATTGATTATTTCCTAAAATCCACTTCCATTTTTGGACCCCTATAGTTATCAAATATGATGAGAACATGATGTAAGAAGATTGGTCACAAGTGTTATATAACCCTTACGGTATAAGTGTTTATACAACTAGATTAATATGAGTAAGTGCTTTATATATATGGTGAGGTGAGTTTTGACATAAATAAAATCCACCAATATCTAAAATGGCATAGAATAGTAGTGATGTTAATGGAATTAGGGATGATTGACAACCACCATCTCCTTTTACGCTCTAAGAGGTGAATGTGTTTATTTTTTAGACTCTACATCGAGTGATGGATCTAGTAAAATAATTAGTATAATAAAAATAGAAAAAAAATGTAGGCACAATAGAGGATATACATGTTTTACTACATGATATGTGAAGCTATGGAACATAAGTCTCTAGAAAAATTATGCACATAGAGGTTGTGAACGGAACACACCCACCAATAACCATAAAGGCACTGATAAATTAAGAAGTAAAACCTATAGTCATGTGCTTCCATTGTGGAGAGATTGGCTATATAGTTTGAGTGTGTATGATGAGGGATGTTACAGATGACAACTCAATAAGATACCTAAAAAGTTAAGTTTTTAATCATAATCTAGAGTCAATAGTTAACCATCTAGGTGTGAGGAGGGTGACTAGACCAAGTCATAAGTCATACATGGTGAAAATGTTTATAATTGTGTTGTGGTGTATATGCCAATTTATATGAGTTATGTGATGCTTCACACTTTAATGAAATAAAAGAGTTTGTTTAACATGAGTTTCACATAAACATTTGGTGATTTAAATTTTTTACTTGTATGGTGTAGTTTTGATTGTGTGAAATGATGTATGATAAGATGATGATTTGATATGTAATAATATTATTTGAATAAATTAGGTAGGGTGATATAATAAGGAATATAGAATGGATGAACTGACCCTTGAGCATTACCTACATATTATAAATGCTCTTACTATTAAAAATGGTGTGAATGCCCATAAGAATGAGCATATACTTTAGGCCGCATGTAGTTCTCCTCAAAAAATAGGATAAGAAGAATGATGACAAATAGAAGATTGATTGTAAAAGGCAAATGGGAAGGGTATACTCATAAAATAGTGAGATCATAAAATGGAATGGGAAAAGTGGAATGATAATGAGTGGTTGTGCTGACCCATGATGCCCCATGAATCTAAGCACTACCAACTTAGTCTGTGTGGACCTTAGGCCAATGTAGTTTTCCCAGAGATGGGAGTGAAAATGAAGGAATGACAATGGTGATTAGATATGATTGTGACAAGATAAGAGGTTCCCACCTAGTAAATGGACTAAATAATGCTATACAAAATAGGACTAAAGGCCATTACTGAACAAGATGACAAAGAAAACAAAGATTTTGTGGATTTATATCTCTTATGGAGGGTTTAATCCTTTTCTAAACTTTTGATTTTTAGGTTATTTTTGGGGTTTTAAAATTTAAATGGTTTTTGGGATGCTGGAGGTTTTCAAGTGTGTTTGGAATTTTGGAAAGTATAAGAATATTTTAGGTTTTTAGAATAATATATAGGAAATAATATTGGGTAAGGAGGATTTTATAAGTGACTGGATCACAAAATGGTGAGAGCATAAAAGTGGAATAAGTAGCCCATAAAAATTACTAGAGTGTAGAAAGTAGAAAATAATAGTTGGGAAAGTGATTAGAGAATAAAAGTGAGCTTACCAAACATAAAGAGCATAAAAGAGGGACAAGTAACTCATAAACCTAAAGAGGAAAAATAAATATCCTACATGGTATTTAATGGATAATAATTGAGGTCATAAAATGGTAAGTGTGGATAGTTATCTCATATAATAATGAGAGCAACGTGGTAAGGAGGGTGGAGGAAAAAGGAGCTTAAAAAAGGGGCTATAGTTTTGAGTAAGGTAACCCATAAAGTGGTTAAGGGATAGAAAATTAACTCATAAAATGGGTAGAGCTTATATGAGGGGAAATAAATAAGGTAGTCAAATTGACCTTGGATATTCCATGTCTCTAATCATTGTCTAAATAGTCTAAACAGACTTCAAGTTGATGTAGTTCTCCCAAAAATTGGAGGGTAAGATGATAGAAAATGATAATATGAAGAAATGAAGATGAATAAATTTTAAGGATATAATATGAATAAATGTAATGAATGTAATTAATATTAACCCATAGATGAAACTAGTATAAATAATGAGCACAGGTGTGCCACTAGTTAAGGATGAAATAATGTTAAACCATAGATGATAATAACTCAAATATCTAGTGCCAAGTGTTTTAGATATGTGATAAGGAAAGATAACATGAAAAATATGGGATAGTTAGTTATATTAAGGATAAATCATGTTGGTGGATATGAAAAGTGTGATAGATGGGTTATTGGGACCAACATACCCCTATTTTTTTGCTTCTACAAAATAGGGGCCCTTGTGAATGTTTCAAAACATCTATACCTTAAATTGGCTTTGGAAAGGTCATTCTTTATTAAAATTTGAATAACATCCACTTGAAAGGACATGAACCTCTACATATCTAATTGTGATTATGATTTATGGGCTAACCCTACTAATAGTTGTATTTGGATGATGAATTGCAAGTTCCATGGAGAAAGGGAGGGTTCCCAAGTAGAAAATACTATTATTTGAATTTAAAAATGGTAGGAGAAGTTTAATAAGAAATCATATTTCTTTTTTGAAAAACCCTAATTCTAATTTTATATTAAGGATCAATCATGTTTTTGACATGACCAAACCATAATATAAAATCATACTTAGACCTTTTTAGTTTTTCCCCCTTTGTTAACCTCCTAACCTTGCCTAATTGTTAGTACATAGGCCCCTTTCATTTATAGCCAAGGATTTTTGTTTAGCCTAGGCTTCAATCTTAAATTTCTTTGTGTTTATTAACACAAAAAACATCTTAAGATCAAAACCTTAGTCTAAACCATTATACATATTAGGTTTTAATGATTTGATTTAATTAAAGATCCAATAGCTTTTTCTTCCCTAAAGATCTAATCTAATGGCATGAGATCACCTAGGAAGCACCATGCATTGACTTCACTTTCTATGAATATTTTATTATAGGATTTAGTTTGACAGTCTCACTCTTATCATTTGATGCTCATGAGGATATCTTTGACGTTAATGAGATCATCAAGTTGAACCTCTTCTAAAATTTTACCTAAGCCCAAAAGGGACTGCATTGATGTTTTAACCTTAGGCTTAGCATAATAAACATTATCTCTAAGTTCATCATGTTTATTCACACAACTAATTTAGGACTAATCATTTGAATTAAGTCTATATGTGACCAATTAGTGACTTAAAATTCATGCACTTTTGTATATCCAATGATCCATGTTCAGCCTCAGATCTTGATCTAATGGCATGAAGACAAAGGAGTCCCTGATAGTTCAAAGCCAATTAGCTTTGACCTCATAGATCATGATCAATAATACTAGCTACATCATTGATCTAATCTAATGACATCAATTATTTGATCAATAAGCCCTAAGATGTAGTCATATGGACTAAGGCCATAATTTTAATTTGAAGATTCATTGTGTTTGTAAACACAATATGACCTCAAGACTCAAACCTAAGCCATTTTGGACCAAAACTCAAGAATAAATTTGATGGTCTCACTCCCATCATTAGATGTCTACAAAGACATCTTTGATGTTAGTGAGGCCATCAAATTTAGCTTCAACTAAGTTTTTAGCCTAGGCAAAAGGGGCATTTTTAAAACCCTTAAAAAGGGGCCCTAGTGTATTAATGTGGAAAACTTATCATAAAAGACCTTAGCCTCATTTTTTTAGTGTTTATTAACATAAATAAACCATAATAATATATTTTAGGCCTAACTTTTATTAAGACCTAAGACTAATTAGGTCATGTGGATCTTATAGGATCTAATGAATTATTCTTGATCAAAGGTCTTGATCTAATAGAGAGAAATTAAGGATGACCTTTCAATTGAAGATGCCAAAGCTAGATAGATCAACGTGTGTAAGAACCATGCTCATTCTAACTCTAAACTCCAAAGTCATATCCTGTAAAAGCAAAAATATGTTGCTTGGTGTAACTGGGTAATTACAGATTTAAACAACCAATCTAAGGAAACCTCCAATATATTCATCAATAGTTTACACTCATTTTAGGGTCCTAATCCAATAGAGTGAATATAAAATAATTTATTTGAAAACCAATGGCTAGCTTTCAAAGGAATTTTCATGGGGATGTCATAGAAACAAGCTTAGGAAGGCCACGTAGGTGTCATGTAAGCACTAAATAACAAATCCAAAGATTTAGGGTGCCTATAAAGATAAAATTTACATAAGTGAGGCTATCCATGAGATCTAAGAAATGAAAAATTTTATGAATTTTTCCACCTTCACCATTAAATCTCCAAGAAGCCCTAGTAGAACAACATAAAGCCCTAATTCTTGACTGTTGGGACACAATTACATTAAATAAGCTCAAATTTCATTTTGAGAAAAGAGAATATAGTCATCCACATAAGGTAATTAAGGAATCATGGTAGCAGTTAGGCAACAATGGAAAGAAGAGGTATAATTGTTTTTGTCTATGGATAATGAGGGAAGATGTTTTGGGGACATAGAATTAGACACTGGGGCACTCAACAATGGAATGAAGAACTAGTATGATATCTTCTTTAATGTCAAGGAAATGTAGCCTCTCACTTACAATGAATAAAGGATCATATTAACTAAGAGGAAATTCAATGACTCAGTTACAATTTAGATGTCTAGTCTTCACTTATCACCTAAAAAAATAGAGATACTCCATTGCATACATATCCTCGCATCTATGTTTATCAATTATAGAATTAATGGTGATTGGATAATTAGTGAAGGTATGCCAAAAGGGATAGTGTGTATTTGCCCTATTTTTTTAAGGGCTACTATAAAATCCATAGAACTCATATATACCTCCCCACCATCAAGGAGTGAACAACCAAGCATAATTTGGACATTATTTTAAGACCCTGGTTAAACTAAGGAATCCACATATCTAAGAACCATTATGGGAGGATCCATATTATAAAATTTATGGAAGGCATGAGGATCATTATTACCCTATTTAATAAATCTTTATGTGTGGCCACGACAACCTATGTTGATCCAAAATGGGTTTCCTACATATATTTCATGGTGGAAGAGAAGCTAACTCCACCTATTTGAGAACTAATTGGCATCCACTTGATAAGATAGTTATATGGAATAAAAAGGAAGACCAAAAAATAATTCACCATGATGTCTTATCTATTTTACTCATTTATGGCCTCCACACATATTCCTAATATCAATAATTGGTCCTCTCATAGAAATATTACCATATCCCATCATTATTCAAACTTATATATCTTTAAATACAAGGGTCACATGTAATTCATTTGTGATTTCATATATCCTACTTTGGTTAAGACTATCATAGGGAACACCTTGCCTAGAATGCACCCCCTCATCAAGAAATATGTAGATCCCATGGGTGACATATGGTATTACCCAAATTGTACCCTCATAAGGATAGGAGTCATGACTCAGCCATATAGATTACCAGTCCATGTCCCCACAAAATTAGATGAATAGTAAATTGCTTCCTAACTCTTTCAATGGATTGAAAATGTATACAAAGAGAAGATAAAAGGAATTTTATATCCTTTTCCATTATTGATTGGAAAAAATATGATCCATAGCTATAAATATTTGGACATTATGTCTAGACATAGAGATGCCTTCTATTTTCAAAAGGATGACCTCAAAGAATGGGACCCAAATAAAAAAAAATTCCCCCATCTAAAATATAAGTAGCTAACCAAGGTGGCCTATGAGCATAGGATTGGCTCGTATGACCATCTCTACACCAAGGTTAAAAACTTTGAGGAAGTGCTAGCTAGGTGTAAGCAACATGGCTTCAAACTTGAGCATAGATTGCAAAGAGAGGAGAAGCCTACTAGAGAAATGTAGTAGATGAACCCATTACAATATCATCTATTACCTTCCACCTCAAGTGTACTTCCAAGACTACCATAATATAAAGTGATCTAAATTCAAGGAATTAGTGAGAATAAATTATAAGAAAGGCTAGGAGAAGGTTCTTCAGCATCTGTTCCACCTCTAAGACCACCTTATACAATAGAGAACATTGATACGATTTCCCTAGAACCATATGAAATAGTTAAATAATTCTTAAAAGAGATTGCAGAGACCTATGGGTCAAATTAAGAAGATGAGGGAATTGAGGAAGCCATAGCAGAGTTGGCACAAGTTGAAGAACCCCAAGTAGGTGAGATGGAAAAGGGGAAGGAAATATATTTGGATTTATTCCCTATCTCATAAAAAATGGAAGTACATATGGCCCTTGTTCCTAGGTACACTAAAAGGCCAAAAGTGACATAGACCCATCCTACTAGTGAGGTTAAGTTATTTATTGACAAGTTCCCCATACATGGACTTGTTATCCCTGACTAGTTCATATATGGAAAGCTCCAAAAGATTCCATACTAATCACATTAATTGAAACTTATTAGCACTATAAGTATTGACACCCATGATGATATCAAACTCTAGATTAGAGAGCTCATAAAGGAGTAGGAAGAAAAAAGGATTGTTGAGGCAACTAAAGATGGTGACAAAGGAATTAAGGATCCTAGAACATCAAGTGGTACTAGGATTTAGATCCTAGAGGTACCTAAATTTTCTAAACCAATATCCATGATGCATTACAATCCAGACACAATTGGATTGGAAAAAATAATAATAAAGAAGGCCATTATAGGCACTGAGGAGTTCACCTTCCAAAAAGTGGAGCCTTTTATGGGTCTAACTCTTGTGTAAGGGAAAATAGTAATGAAACACCCCATCCATCAAGAGGACATAGAAAGTTTTATTGTGGCCTAATCATTAATGAACTTAGCTAGGGTTAAGGGAATGAAATAAAGAATCATCAACCTAGAAAAGGAGAAGCAGGACTTGGAATCACAGGCTACATTTTTAGTCCCTGAGGACATATTAAATATTTTGAATAGGTCTCTTCTTAACATAATTAAAGGATTGAATACCATGAATATTATATTAAGTGCCTTGACCCATAAATATGAGATGGAATAGTCATTAAGCATTCAATGGCAAGACTCTAGAGACTAGACAACTAAATTGATCAATGTGTGTACTATAAAATAGGTCTAGGACATCAAAATCATAAAACTGGGAAACTTAAACATCCTCTTAGGTGTCATAATGGATAAAATATAAAACCTAAGCACTTGGTATAATAGTGTCAACAATTTCATGAAGGAGGATAAGGACTTGATAGAGAGAATGGAGAATCTCTTGGAGTCCTTGTTGGCAAACCCCTCTCAACCCACTTCCATGGGCCTGATAAATGATGAAGAATTCAAGAAAAGGTTAATGTCTTCATCCATAAAATCAAAGAGAACCAATACCATTATATAAAGGATAATTATAATGTCATTGACATCATCTTCACCTCAGGATGGTAGATTTCAAAGGCGTAATACATCTAAGAACTCATGACCAAAAGTGACAAAGAATTCAATAGATTGGTGGATCAAGAAGAGGATCGTTTGATGAAAACTATAGTATATTTTGAGCTAATTAAAGAATAAAACACTTGGTTGAAGGACATCCTCAAGCAAATATAACCAAGAGGACCCACCAATGTAATATGAAAAGATTATTCTTTTGTAATGCATATATGCTAGTCTGTTAGCATATATTGGTTCTATTTGTCAAATTTGACATAGGAGGTCATGTGTTTTATAATATTTGTATTAGTTATAGTTTTCCTCATCTTACATTAGATGTTTTGAGAATTTAACCAATACACCACCTATGTTCTCTATAAATAGGTAGGGATTACCATTTTGTAAAAGGAGGGACTCTAAGCTATTATATACAAGAAAGCATTTTAATAAAACTAAGGAATTATGAAATGATTGTCTGAATAGTGTGTTAAAATATAATTATATCTCTTAATTGCATGTTAATGTCTTATATTTTAATAGTTATTTACATTTTGAGCTACATTTTTTGGCATAAGGTTGTTAATTTATGATATGCTAGATTAGCTAAAATATCTTAGGTATACTTCATTTCATTTTCTCTAGATTTGGATGTGCTCATGTTATTCATGTTACAGTAGTAAATTATTTAAATTAAACCTAGTTCTTACTTTCGATTTCTATATTTCCTTTGATGCTTACCTAGTTTATGATGAAATCTAGGATTTACTATTTTACATCATAAATTGGTTCATGTATGCTGAAACCAATTAGAAATTTGTCATGATATTTGAGATGGAATCCTACAATCACATTTTATTTTCTATCTTACCCTCCTTTTTTCTATTTTATTTATCAAAGTTCACTTTAGTTTAAGATCATTGTTAATATCCACTTAGGTTATTTTATGGATCATAAATATCACAAAGTTTTAAATATATACGACCCTGGTGGCTCCCAACCATCAAATTAAACAAATATTGTGAATATCTCTCACACTCTACTTATATTACACCATATATATCCCAAATTGTCAAAAATTACAACTCACACCTTAGATCATCAAGACCCTAAAAAGAGAAGTGTTCATCAACACTGAGAGCACCTATAAGGTACATAGAAGCATCAATAGGGGTTGATCAGGATGATGTGCGAAGGGATTTTTAATTATGAAACCTTGGGATGAGTTTTTATGAGTATTTATACAATGATAAAAAGGGGTAAAAACTATCCTTGAGGTGAATGCAGTAACTAGAGAGGGACAAGGCATAGAACGAGTACCCATACATAACATGTAGAGAAATTAAAAGAAGAAATGTACTTTAAGTAGTGAACCTAATAATATTTCATTCATTAAATAAAGAGAGTGGAAGGTATGGATAAACATGCAAGGAGATTCATGTAAGACTAGTATAAACTAGTGAGCGCAACCTTATGGGTGAGAAGAGTGATTTATAATAGATGAATGTTAGGGAAAGGTAGTAGTGGATGTTGATGTGGATGCAAAGATAGAGGAAGGAGGATGAAAAATATAAAAAAGAGGATGAAGATGAAGAGAAGAGATTAATATAATGGATGATAACAATAAAAATAGAGGTTTGAGTACAAATGCTAACTTGGGTAAGAAGAAAATGCTAGTGTTGAGTATGAGTACACACACGTAGGAAGGGAAAAGAGTAAAAAATGGGATTTATAAATCATAAATTCCCATAAAAATAATAAGATAAGGGGAGGAAAAACACAAATAAGATTATAAGGATAATTATGGAAGGGTTCTTAAAGAATAAATACCTCTAAAGGATCTAGTGTTACAAATAAGGACTGATGTGCAACTTGGAAAGTAAACCAAGTGAAATTAGGGAACATGATAAAAATTAAATGAAATAGAGAAATTAGATGAAAAACAAAATTAAAAAGATTAGGGTGAAATTAATGTGCTAAAAAGTAACAAATTGGGGAATTTAAAGTATATGTGATAAAATGTCAGTAGTTGTGCATGAGAACGAGGTGAAAAATGATACGGTAGGAAAAAAAAGTAGTGAAAAAATATCTAAAGTATATTAAATATAAAATATTTTGATGCTGAAAATTAAGAATAAGGAAGCACATGGAAGAAAGGGAAATGGGATGGAAAAGGAGTGGAATAAGGAGATAAAATGGATTATAGGAGAGTGAAGAAGCTAGTGGAATCATTAATAATCATTGATGAGAGAAATAATGATAGGTAAGGAGATGAACATCAAAGAAATTTAGATGGTGGATTTGGGGATGAGAATGAGATGTAATATGTGAAATTGATTAGAAATAATTGGGGTAAGTAGAGGATAGGTGGATAAGAAAGTGAAGAGACATGATAGATGTCAATAATCTTATTAGAAGAGATTATTAGCTAAACAGGTGATTAGAAGAAATTAACAAGCTAAAAAGTGATGAGGTGGTGAAGAAATAGTGGATAAATAATTTAAAATGAAGGAAAGGAGAGTGAATAAATAAAGTCATAGATAAGGACAATGAAGGGGATGAAGATGAAGATAAGACATAAAGATAATGGATGATAATAAAAAAAAGGGAGGATGAAGTATGATGGTTGACAAGGATACAAGGCAATAATACTCACATAGATAAAAAAACACAAGTGTGTATAGATATGGAAATAGGAAAAGGGGATATTAAATCATAAAGACTTGCATAAATAATAATAAAAAGAAAATTATGGAAGGCTCCTCAAAGGATAAAGACCACACCAAAAGATAATTTTTGGAGGAAAAAATATGGAAAAGGTGGGAAGGATGAAAATAAACCAAAAAATTAAAATTAAAATGGAAAAACAAAAATTTTATCATAAATAATAAGAAAAGAGGGATGAAAAAAATAAGGGGGGACATGAGAGAAGAAGAAGAATCACACATATGGGGGATAGAAGAAATGGAAGAAAAAAAAGAATGCAAGATGTGAAAGATGGAAGAAATAATTGAGAATTGGAATTAAAATGGCTTATAATCAATGGAAGAGACAAAAGTAAGAAGGTGGTCGTGAATAATATAAATGTGTAGTAGTTAAAAAAGGAAGGAATAAAATGTCCATTATTGTGCAAGGGAACAAGATGATGTGGAATGGGTGAGGAAAGGAGAGTTATGAAGAGGGTATGCAAAACTATTGAGGGCAAGGGGAAATGTAGAATAAAATGAAAAATGATGAATAAATGGATGTATAGGGATATGGCCAAAGGAAAATAGGATAAGAGGATAGGGATAGGTAAGTGATCAGAAAAGTAGATAAGATCGGGGATTTGTAAGAGATAATATAGGCATTTAAGGAAGGCTATCAATCCTTATATTAATGGAGACTAAAAAGTTACAAACTTGGTTATAAGAGATTGACAATATAAAGGGTATGAGGTAGTGAAGAAGGAGGTAGAGAAATTGAGGGGAAGAGGAATCAGGTGGAAAAGGGAGATAAAGTAATGGGTGGTCGAGTTGACCTTAGTAGTTGAGCACTACTTACATAGTCCAAACAGACCTTAGGCCAATGTAGTTCTCTTAAAAATGGGGGAAAAAAAAATAAGGATTAAACGATGTAAAAATATAAGGATGATAAGAAAAATTCAAATCTTGCCTAATTTAGGATGCCCTAAGAAAGAGGGTGGTGTTAGCAATGGACAATCAAGGAGAAGAAAAGATGAAGAATGGGGTGGTAATTAGTTTTTAGTGGTCAAACAGACCCTCATAAATTGAGTAGCACCTCATATTTCATAGACTTTAGGCAAATTTCATTCAACACAAAGGGTTAAAAATATGAATCAACAAAAAATAAATTCTCAAATGAAAAGTGTGAAAAACAAATCCTTCACAACTTGGAGTGGTGCATCAAATATTATGAATAAAGTTTCAAGGGTAAATTAAGATTTAGGAAGAGTGTTAAATATGTGAAAAAATATAAAAGTTGGCTAGAAGAGAAATAAAGCAAGTTTAGGAATACTACACAAATAAATTATGTTAGATTACTATGTCTGTTACATGTAAATATGTAATGATAGTAACCAAATATGAACTACCTATTGTTGGATTTATTTCTTGTATGTTTCCCCCAAATGTGTTTGTTTTAGTATTAAATCAAAACCAAGATCACAAAGGTTAAGGGATGAAGGGGAAATTAAAGTATAAACTAGATTGTATAAAATAAATACACACATATTTCCCCTAAGTAGGGGTCCTTATAGATAATGTGTTGAAGCAATTCAATCATGAAAATTCTTGAGATGGATAATGTTTAAGGGTTTGTTGAGCTCATCACCCTTGAGAATGGTTAATCAGTATACTCATGACTAATATTTGGTTTTAAAAATATAAGGACCAAGCCTATTTGGTTCAAATTTTCCTTTCTTTTCTTGATCTACATTTGGTTTCTTCTATTTTTCTTTTAGTACTAGATGACTGAATTTAAATTATCTATCCTTGATTCTATTGTTGTAACTGCAATGTATTCAATTCTAATAAACTTTGAGGTTGTTCAACATGGATACATGTTTCTCATATAAGATCCTCAGTTCTTGTAACTAGTCTACTTTGTAATCCTCATCATCAAGGACATTCTATAAATAAATATATAAGGAAACTTGACCTCAATGGGAAACATCACTTTAGATCCAAAAAGTAGGGAATATGTAATGGATCTCATGGGATATGGGAATTGGTTTAGTATGCTTAGACAGTATGAAAAAATTATAATTTCTAATCTTGGCCAATAATATTTAAAATTTCTTTAAGGATGTTAATAATAGTCTTGTTAGAGGCCTCAGCCTAACCATTGCCTTTGGGAAAGTAAGGAAAAGAAAATATTTGTCAAATATGGTATTATTTACATGGTGATTTCATATCCTAATTTTTTATTGGATTACCATTGTAATAAATGAGTTTGGATTGGATTTCATAATGGAAAATGAGGTGATTTAGGATAAATTTATAAATTTTCTTCCTGGTTACATAATTAAGGGGTATAGCTTAAACCCACTTAGTAAAATACCTAGTGCTAGTGAGAATTTGTCTATGGCCATCTAAAGAAGTGGGGTTTATCTTCCTAATGAGACCAATTCCCTATGTATATAATGGCCAAGGTGTATTAATAGGTTTTAAGGTTAGTGAAAGTGCATGAATGATATTCCCATGTTTCTGACAAGGTGAACACTTTTTGATGTATGCATACACATTTGTCTCCATAATGGGCCAATAATACCCAACACATAATATTTTTTTATCCATGACCATCCCACTAGTGTGGGACCACATATCCCTTCATTGAATTCTTTGATAATTAATTAAGACTCTATCAAAGGTAAACAATGAATAAAAGTTCCATCTAACCTTTACAATAAAGGGTTCCACCAAGGATTGTGTATCGAGAGCTTTTGTGAATTAAAATTTTGTGTTAATTTTCTTTAAAGTTGAGAGGAAGGGTATGGTTTTATAAATAGTCAAGGATGTCTTGGTACTAGGGGAGTTTGGATCCCAAAAAATTTACATACCATTTTAGAATCAAGAGGAGTATGAGTCAGTTGTAGAAGGTTTTCTATAAAATTTTGATATTCCCTCACATCATCTTCCATTTACATGAGGTATCGTATCATTTCCATTGCATCAGTGACCTTTTTGTTAGATCGTATCACTTGTTCAATCTAAATATATTCAAGTTTTTGGCTAATATTATCAACTACAACTTTGTGTGGGATGTGCTTGTCTTCCTTAGTCTAAAATTGGTATATGACTTTGTTTATAATTGATTGTGAGTCTATATGAACAAGTAGTTAATGTTTCATTGTATAGCTAGGTAGAGCCCTAAAATAATGGCTTCATATTTAGTAATATTATTAGTACACTAAAAGGCAACATGGAAATACCTAGGAATAAGATATTCCTAGGGTGTAACCAATAAAATTCTAGTTCTTTATCCATGAGTAGTGAAGGAGACATCAAAGTAGAGGATCAATTATGAAGATGAAGTGAGTGTGTTTATTTTTTATACTCTACATCAAGTGATGGTTATAGTATAATGATTATTATGGTAAAAATATATGATAATAAGGTAAAATAAAGGATATGCATGTTTTACTACATGATATGTCAAGTTATGGAACATGAGTCTCTACAAGTAGTGATGCACATGGAAGTTGTGAGCAGAACACATCCACCAATAAACATATAGGTAGTGAGAAATTAAGAATTACAACCTATGGTCATGTGTTTCCATAGTGGATAGATTGACACAGTAGTCCAAGTGTGCATGAAGAGGGATGTTAAAGATGCAAACTTAATAGGACACTTAAAAAGTGAAGGTTGAAATCATAACCTACAGTCAATAGTTAACCATATAAGTGTGAGGAGGGTGACTAGACAAAGGCGTAAGCCATACATGGTGAAATATTTATAATTGAGTTGTGGTGCCTACACCAATTTGTATGATTTATGTGAAGCCTCACACTTTAATGAAATAAAAGAGTTTGTTTTTCATGAGTTTCTCACAAACTGATGGTGATTTAAAAAAAAAATTATTATATGCTATAGTATTGATTTTTTGAAATGATGTACGATAAGATGATGAGTTGATATGGAATAACATTATTTGAATAAATTAGGTAGGGTGATGGAAGAAGGAATAAAGAGTTGCTGAATTGACCCTTCAACATTGCCTACATATTAAAAATGATCTTATTGTTAAAAATGGTGTGAATACCCATGAGAATGAGCATATACTTTAGGCAACATGTAGTTTTCCTCAAAAATAGGATAATAATAATAATGATCAAAAGTAGAAGATTGATTGTAAAATATAAATAGGAAGAGTAAACTCATAAAATAGAGAGCATAAAATGGAATGGGAAAAGTGGAATGATAATGAATGGCTATGGTGACCCAAGATTCCCCATGATTCTAAGCACTACCTACATAGTTTGTGTAGCCCTCAGGGTGATGTAGTTTTCCTAGAGATGGGAGTGAAAATTAAGGAATGGAAATGGTGATTAGAAATGATTGTGACAATATAAGAGGTTCCCACCTAGTAAATATAGCAAAAACTACTATCCAAAATAGGACCAAAGACCATTGTTAAACAAGATGACAAATCAAATAAATATTTCATGGATTTATATCTCTCATGGAGATTTTAAGCCATTTTTTGAATTTTGAATTTTTAGTTTCTTTTAGGGGTTTTCAAAGTTTTATGGTTTTTATGATGTTGGAGGTTTGTAAATGTGTTTAGAATTTAGTAAAGGTAGTGAATATTTTGTGTTTTAGAATAATGTATAGGTAATAATATTAGATAAGGAATATTTCAGAAGGGATTGGCTCACAAAATGGTGAGAGAATAAAAGTGGAATAAGTAGCCCATAAAAATGTCTAGAGTGTAGAAAATAATAGTTGGGAAAGTGACTAGAGAATAAAAGTGAGCTTACAAAACACAAATAGTATGAAAGAGGGAAAAATAATTCATAAAAGTGGATAAAGAGGAAAAATAATTAGCCTACATGATAACTAATGGATAATAATTGAGCTCAAAAAAATGGTGTGACCATGGATATTTATCTCATATAATAATGAAAGCAACATGGTAAGGAGGGTGGAGAAACAATGAGCTTAAAAAGGGAGCTATAATTTAGAGTAAGGTAACCTGTAAAGTGGTTAAGGGATATGAAATAAAATCATAAAATGGTGAGAGATTAAATGAGGGTAAATAAATAAGGTAGTCTAATTGACCTTGGATACCTCATATCTCCAAGCATTGTCTGCATAATACAAATTGACTTCAAGCTAATGTAGTTCTCACAAAAAATGGAGGGTAAGATGATAGAAAATGATATTAATAAATGAATATGAATACATATGAAGGATATAATATGAATAAATTTAATGAATGAAAGGATAATATTAACCCATAGATGAAACTAGTATAAATAATGAGCATATGTGTGCCACTAGTCGAGGATGAACCAATGTTAAACCATAGATGATATTAATTCAAACAACTAGTATCATTTTTTTTAGATATGTGATAAGGAGAGATAACATGACAAACATGGGCTAGGGAGTTATATGAAAGATTGAGCATGTTGATGGATAGCAAAAGTGTGATGGATGGGTTAGTCAAGATGATGTGTTAAGGGATAATTAATTATGAAGCCTTGGGATGATTTTGTATGACTAGTTTCATAATGAGAAAAAGGGGTTGAAAATAGACTTGAGGTGAATGGAGTAATTAGAGAGGGAAAAGGCATCAAATGATTATCCATGCACAAAATGTAGAGACATTAAAGGAGGAAATGTACTTTAAGAAGTGAACCTGATAATATTTCATCCATTAAAGAAAGAGAGTGGAAGGTGTGGATAAACATGCATTGAGATTCATGTAGGACAAGAATAAACTAGTGAGTATAACCTTATGGATGAGAAGCTTTATTTCTAATAGATGAATATTAGGGAGAGGTAGTAGTGGATGTTGATGTGGATGTAGAGATGGGGGAGAGATAATGAAAAATATAAAAAAAGAGGATGAATATGAAGAGAGGAGATGAAGATAAGGTATGATAACAATAAAAAAGGAAGTTTGAGTAAAAATGCTAACTTAGATAAGAAGAAAAGGCTAGAGTCGAGTATGAGTACAAACAAATAAAAGAGGAAAAGAGGAAAAAAATGGGATTTATAAATAATAAATTCCTACACAAAGAATAATATTAGGGGAGGAAAAACACAAATGTTTACACAAATAATAAGATAAGGACAATTATATAAGGCATATAAAAGAATAAATACCTTTAAAGGAGCTAGTGTTAAGAATTAGAATCGATATTCAACTCGGAATGTAAACCAAGTGAAATTAGGGAAGATGATAAAAATGAAATGAAATAGAGAAATTAAATGAAGAACAAAATTTAAGAGATGAGGGTGAAAGGAATTTGAAAAAAAATAACATATTAGGTAATTGAAAGTAGATGTGAGAGAATATTAGTAGTTGTGCATGGGAATGAGATGAGGAGAGATGTGGTAGGAAAATAAAGTAGTGGAAAATATCTAAAGTGGACTAAGGAGAAAATGGTTTGGTGATGAAAATTAAGAATAAGGAAACACATGGAAGAAAGGGTAATGGGAGATAAAAGGAGTGGAAGGAGATAAAAGGGATGATAGGAGAGTGAAGAAGTAGGTGCAATCATTACCAACTAAGTGTTGATAGGAGAAATGACGATAGGTAAGGAGATGAACATCGAAGCAAATCAAATGGTGGATTTGGGGATGAGAATGGGATGGAATATGTGAAAGTGGTTAATAAAAATCGAGGGAAGTAGAGGATGGGTGGTCAAGAAGTTGAAGAGACATGATGGATGTCATTCATATTATTAGAAGAGATTGATTGGCTGAATAAGTGATCAAAAGATATTAACAAGCTAAAAGGTAATGAGGTCTTGAAGAAAGAGTTGATAAATAATGTAAAAATGAAGGAAAGGAGAGTGAATAAACAAAGTCATAGATAAGTACAATGAAGGGGATGAATATAAGAGATAAAGATAATGGATGATGATAATAAAAAATGGAGGATGAAGTATGAGGGTTGACAAGGATATAAATCATGAATACTCACACAAATACAAAACACATGTGTACATAGATGGAAATAGGAAAAGGGGATAAAAAATTCAAAGGCTTGCATAGATAAGAATAAAAATACAATTATGGAAGGTTCCTCAAAGGATAAATACCCTACTAAACGCTAGTTGTGCAGTAAAAAATATAGAAAAGGTGGGAAGGATGAAAATAAACCAAAAAAAAAATTAAGAATGGAAAATCAAAAATGCTATAATAAATAAGAAGAAAATAAGGATGCAAAAAACAAGGGGGGACATGAGATAAGAAGAAGAAGAATCACACATATGGTAGATAGAAGAAACTAAAGAAAAAAATAATTCAATATGTGAAAGATGGGAAAGATGAAAAAATTACCAAGAATTGGACCAAAAATGGCTTGAAATCACTAGAAGAGACAAAATTAAGAAGGTGGTAGTGAATAATATAAATATGTAGCAATTAAAAAGTGGAAGGAATAAAATTTCCATTATTTTTTAAGGGAACAAGATGATTTGGAATGGGTGAGGAAATAAAAGTGATGAATAGGGTATGGGAAACTACCAAGGACAACTAAAAATATAGATGAAAATGAGAGAGGATGAATAATATGGATAGATAGGGACATGTCCAAATGAAATGAAGGTAAGAGCATAGGGAAAACTAAGTGATCGATGAATTAGATTAGATGGTGGATTGGTAAGAGATAAGCTAGGCATATAAGGAAGGCTATCAATCCTTTTGTTAAATGAGATTGACAATCTATAAACTTGGTTAAAAGAGATTGACAAGCTGAAGGGGATGAGGTAGTGAATAAGTAGGTAGATAAATGAAGGGGAAGAGGAATCAAGTGGAAAAGGGAGACAAAGTAAGGGGTGGTTGAGTTGACCTCAGTAATTGAGCACTACCTACATAGTTCAAAAAGACCTCAAGCTAATGTAGTTCTCCTAGAAATGGGAATAGAAAAAGAAGGATTAAATGATGTAAAAATATAAGTAGGCTAAGGAAACTTTAAATATTCCCTAATTTAGGATACCATAATAAGAGGGTGTTCTTAGGAATGGACAATAAGTGAGAATAAAAGAAAAAGAATGGGAGTGGTAATTAGTTTTTAGTGGTTAAAATACCCTCATAAATTGATCAGTGCTTCATTTCATGGACCTTAGGCCAATGTAGTTCAACACAAAGGGTTCAAAAATATGAATAAATGGAAAATAAATTCTCAAATGGAAAGAGTGAAAAATAAATCCTTCATAACTTTGAGTGATGCATCAAATATTATGAGTAAAATGGTAAGGGTGAATCAATATTTAATAATAGTGTAAAGTATGTGAAAAAACTATTAAAGTTAGCCAAAAATGAAATAAGGTAGGCTTAGGAATAATACACAAGGAAAATATGCTAGGTTACTATGTCATGTTGCATGTAAATATGTAATGATAGTGACCAAATATGAACTACATATTGTTGGATTTGTTTCCTATATATTTCCACCATATGTGCTTGTTGTAGTGGTGAATCGAAACCAAGATCACAAAGCTTAAGGGATGAAAGGGAAAGGAAAGTATAAACTATATTTTAGAAAGGAAATACACATGGGTTTCCCCTAAGCATGGGACTTTATATAAAATGTGTTGAATCAATTCAAGCATGAAAATGTTTGATATGAACAATGTTCAAGGGTTTGGTGAGCTCATCACCCTTAGGAGGGGTCAATCAGTATGCTTCTGACTGATATTTAGTTTTGAAAATAAAGGGACCAAGCTAATTTGGTTCAAATTTTCCTTTCTTTTCTTAATCTACATTGGTTTTTTTTTTTTTTTTTTCCATTACCAGAGGACTAATTTCAAATTATTTACACTTGATTCTTTAGTTTTGACTGCAACATAGTTACTTTTGATAAAGTTTGAGGTTATTCAACATGGATACATGTTTCTCATCTAAGAGCTCTAGTTCTTGTAACTAGGCTACTCTATAATCTCACCATCAAGGATATTATACAAAGAAGTATACAAGGAAGGACCCTTGACTCAATGGAAGGAGTCTTGTTAGTAGCCTCAGCCTAACCCTTGCCTTTATGAAAGTAAGGAGAAGAAAATATCAATCAATTATGGTATTATTTGTAGAGTGCTTTCATATCCTAATTTTTGAAAGACTTTTCATTATTATAAATTAATTTGGAAGGGATGTCATAATGTAAAATGAGGTAATTTAGGATGAATTTATAAATTTTATTCTTGGTTACATAATTTAGGGGTAGATTTTCAACCCACTTAGTAAAATACTCAGTGTTAGTGAGGATGTGTTTGTGGCCATCTGAAGAAGTGGGGTTTATCTTCCCAATGATATCAAGTCCCTGTGTATATAATGGCCAAGGTGTATTAATAGGTTTCAAGGATAGTGTTTTAGTTCATAATTCACCCTTGTGAGAAATTTCTTCAATTTATCTCACTCCTAGCTACAAAATGGGAATAACCCAAGGCTGTGGGTATCCAGTGATGGGGCTAAAACTCCATAGAAGGTTGGTTCATCTTGGTAGCTCACCTAAACTGCTGATTATACTTAGAAAATGGATATAATTTTATAAGTGATGACTAAAAAACATAAACAATGTGATACACCAAAATGAAATACATTCCAAATTTCATGAAACTAACACTAAGGTAGCTCATGGACAACCCTCACTCACACAATCTCTTGAAATAGTCATTTTGCATCAATATTTCTAAAACTAGGCCCACTAGATAAGAGATGAAGCATGGAGGAATATGAAACTCACACTATGCCTTCATCAATGACTAAAAAATCATAAGTTCAAACTTGTAACAATGGTGGAATACCTACAAAAAGGTAAGAAAGAAGCATAATTACCAAGGAAGAACAACTCTCCACAAAGCAATCATGCATGAACTAACTAGAGCACTAGATGTAAGCAAGAGATACATAAAATAAGTTTTCTTATTACGTAAAATGGATATTTTTACAAATTATAATAGGGTTTTTCATTGTCAAATGAGAGTATATCTTACAAATGGAGAAGAAAAGGAATATATATGAGAAAAGGGAAGGGAGAAGAGAAGAAATATCTCAAAATTCAATAAGTATAGCTCAACCACCTTCCATAGAGTCTCAAAAACATTTATATTACTTAATAATTTATCCTCTCTTATCAAATTAACCTCCAAAGGTCAAAAGGGTCTTAAAGCTCTCCCATTGGCCTAAAAAGGTAGTAGAAAACACAATTTTTTGAGGAAGATGATGTCACACTCCACTAACTTTGAGAAATGTCTTCAAAGATATGTAAGCCTCATTTAATGCTCAAATTTTCTCCTCAAATACCCAAACTCATCCACTTGACTTATACACCCCATTTCACTTGTCTTCTAAAAGTTTCTTGGCAACATGGTTAGTAATCCTGACATTTGATACTTGGAATTGACCTTGAAGGTTAACTTTGAGTGTTCACTTTTTGATGTTTTATTTTTTTATAAACTCAAATTTTCTCCTCTAAAATTAAAAATACCCCATGTAACCTTTAATCTCTTGGAATCCATTGATGGAGGTCCTCAAGCTCAAGCCACTTCCAACTAGTTATTCTAGAATCTACTCTCAAGGCAATTTGTCACCATGAGAGCCACTTTTGTACCTATTTAATTATTCCATACATCCATAAAATTCCTATGAGGAATAAAATTAATATTTTTTCCACATTAAATACTTGAAACTTTCCTAAAATGTCAAATGTCTTATGTCATACCTACATTGTTGAAAAACCTTATGAGCTCTAATGGTGGTTGTCAACAAATAAGTACATGGATGTGACAAATAAATAAATACTTCCATTATGGATGTTGCCTAAATAATATTATTTTTTATTATTAAAAATAATTAACATCATTTTTACCAAGTTTCAAAGTTAGATCTCACCTATAGAGACTTGTAGATAATTTTTTCTCAGAATTAGTTAGTGTATTACCTATGTGCATGATTGATTATGATTGAAAATTATGTAACAAAACACTAAGTGTTTACATTATTATTTAGGTGTTAAGTATGGAATTAATATATTTATATTTTCATGAATATAATTTATACCAAATTTTAGATCTTGAATCCACCTATAGATGATCCAAAAACACTAATTTCTCCAAAATTGTTAATGGTTTCCTGAATTTTCTTGGAGAGTAGCTCAGGTATAAGACAAAATAGTGGATATGTCCATTATTTTTAATGAAAATTTTAATTTATTTATGGATATAATAGGTCACAATTACCATATATACTAATTTTTTATGTTAGACTACCTCTTTAGCAACTTCAAACCTTCAATTTCCCCAAATGTTCCCTCAAGCTAGAAACTATATTTTCCATGGTTTGAGTGGTCTTTTAATGTTATCCTTATAGTGAAAACTTGTTTAGGATAATCCTCCTTATTACTTAACATTATTCACATCTTCATTGGCATCATTAATCCTTTGTTGATCATGAGACTCTATCATAAACCATTATGCTTTCATCCTCTTCACAAACTTGGAGATGGGCTTGTGCTTTGTTTGGCTATAGGTGAACATTCATAAGGTGAATAAGTATGTCATTGTGTACTTAAAGTTCATAGTTCGATATAAATATTCATACCATTATATAAAACTCTCTAAAATAGGTAGAAACCATAATGACCTTTAATGTATAACCACACCTTTCTCATAATTGTGATGTGGTTCAAGTTTCATATTTCAAAATGGACTCAAACCATATTGTAGGTGACTTATTTACATGAAAACCTATCTTGTATTAGTTTGGCACATACAAGGATGTGTTTATTGAGCCAATTTTTATGCATATATCTTTAAAAATATTCTATTCTTCATACTCATTTCTCAACCTTTTCAAAACAAACCTTCTCATAATGATAACACCCTTTATCCTCAACAATCACAGTATTGATGACAACCTCATCACTAGGTGGATATAGGTTTATTTCTACGTGATCATTTTTATATATGTAAAACCAATCCAATATTGATTTTTCATATAGTATAAATATACCTACTTGTCTCTACCTTAAGATCTTACCTTGTAGACATTTTTTAAGGTTTTTTTGATTATATAGATAAAAAATAATGAGTTATCAAAAATTGAGGCTCAAATTCACTAGACTTTATCGATTTTCAGGTGTCCACAAGTTTTTTTGTCTCAAAAAATCTTCTAGACCACTTTTCTATCTTTAGGCATCTTCCAATTAGGCATAATTAGCCCTTATAGGCCTAGAAAGAGAAGTCTTGCTTCTGGTAGCTCCCACACATTTGAAATGACCCAAAAATGTGTGATTCACTTTCCCTAACCTAATATCATACTCCATACCAAATTTGGGGTCATGAGACCCTATGTAACTATACAAACCATGCAACCACCATTGACAAGCTTGCCCTTTTAAATCATTTTCAGATTTCCCAAAAATATTTGAATGGTCTAGACACTTTTGAGTAATTTATTCTATATTTTTTATCTTTCAAATGTGAAAAAATTATTGAACCACCTCTCCCATTCATTATCATCAAACCACGCTCTTAAACACCCTTGTTTAGGCTCAAAACCTCAAAAAATGTATAGTTTTGTACAAATCTGTACAAGTGAAGGTACCATAAAATTCTAATTAAATGGTATATAAAGAGTCTATAAAAAAATTTGGTAGTTTTTATGGTAATTTAAAGTCATTTGGATTGATTTATAAATCAATCTCTCTTGACTAGTTTTCTAGGAAGCATGTGAGTGACTAAACTTCTTAACGATAGTTCAAAAAGGACAAGGCCTTTAATGAAATATTTTATCCTTTTTTGTAATTAAATATTGGTACTTAACTTCCCATAATATCATTTACTACCATACATCATCTTGTGAAATATCTAACCAAAATATGGAGCTCCTTGGGTAGAAAAAATGCATTATGAGAGGTATAAGATGGATATTGATCTAGAATTAACATTTTGACATTTATATATTAGTTTTCCTTGGTATTATTACCCTTAACATCCTCTAAAACTTCCATTTTTTGTGCCTAGGGTTCTTATCTCACAAGCCTAGTTTGACCCTAGCTCTATATTTTTTCCCTGTTGCCCTAAAAAATAACTTGATTAGGGATATGTGATATCCATAAAAATGAAACATGACCTAAAAATTCAATAACAACTTGTATTTTTCATCACTTGACAACTTGGGTCTCTTAATCACTATTTGCCTCACTAGCCACGTAAGAAGCCTTAATAGCTATAGGTGGTCTTTAATGTTTCAATGGTTTGTATATTTTATTTTGTGATAATAATAACATGTAATAGGTGTATAATACCAAATCCATTCATTATTACTTATGTAAGCATCATAATCCATATTTATTCCCTCATTCAAGCTTTTATCATGCATTTGAATCATAATTTTGTCTTTTTTTTAGACCTTAGGACTGTGTCCTAAGTTTAACCTATAGTGAAGACCTACTCACCTGATTTTCCACTAATTTTAAGTTTTATTACACCTCATATAAACCTTTTTTATCATTAATATTGGATTGAGCCACTTAACTCATGCTTTACTCTACACAATTAACAAGGACCTGGTTTTAGGTGATCATATTTGGGTCTTTTGACTGAGTTATTAGAGGACACCTTTGAGCTCTATGTACCAGGTCTAAATTTATGATTTTGATAATCCTCTATAAATTCAACCCACATGTGTTTTAATGTACCCTCATTTATCTTCAAGCTTCATCCCTCAAACAAGAACTTTATCCTCCCAATTAGTTGTATATGCCTATTGGATTGTGTTTAGACCCTTTCTATGCTTGGAAATAGGTGTGTCATGATTTAATGGTTTAAATACCATATACACATCATATTATAATAAATTTAGTCTCTTATCTAATCAACAATCCTCCTTTCCTTTCCATTATAAAAGAGTTCTCTTTGTAACATAAACTATAGCTCTTTTGATTGTGTGTTCATGTTTTTAGGGTTACTCATATGTTCTAGGTCTTCTCATAGTCATTTTAAATATGCTTTAGGATCCTAAATACCCTCATACACTTCTTCAAACCATCAAAATATATTACTCTCTTCTTAATTCTTCCTATTAAGTGTCAACATATAGTTAAATAGGCCTTATTAGTTGTAGGTCATGATCTTGGGTTCCTTTCATGTTATGATCAAGTAACACCTTCCCCATTCTTTATCTTTCCCTGGATATGAATAACATATTATTATAATTATTGTATATTCCTAACTCATTTACTAAAACTCCCTTCTTACTTACCCTTCCCTTCTAAATAACCCGTTCCACAACTCTTTCAAGTATAGTGTTTATCTCTAAATGATGTGAAGTGTACCTTTCTTTAGCTTTTATATATGAAAAACCAATTCCTTATTGGTTTTATATATATATTATTTTGTATTTATCTTGATCACAAACCCATCAAATATATTTTCTTATCAAATACCTTGAATCCAAGATCAACTTAACACCACTATCTTAAGCCAAAAGAGGATGGTTGTAGGTTGTTATTTTAGGCTCTTGGGACTGAATCTTGTAGTAAGGAACCTCTTTGATATTTTTTCAAGGTTTTATGCCCTTATAAAGTTTTATTTAACTCTCTTTCTCCAACAAAACTTATAACTTTTTGACATTTTGCCTTTTCCTTTATTACTCAACATATAATCCAACACATAGTTAAGGATAAGTGGCTATAAGTGTTTGTTGAGATTTGCATGATATGAAGAAATAGGACCTTTTCCATCCCTCTAGGTTTTTGTCATATTTATAACTTGATACATCCTTACCATAATGTATAAAGGCATGTTTTCATGTCATTGTGATTACCCTCTTGTATTTTCTATAGTTGTTTATCTTGCCTAGTACAGACTGAGACAAAACTAAGAGGTAAAACATAAAGGTAAAAATGGTTCTCAAGGTTTTCATTTAGTGTTTTATTTTCCTCGTGAAGTTTCACTTAAATCTTTCAAACAAAATCAATCAATCCCCCCAACTTTAGAACTTACTTTAACTCCACCATGCTCTATTGGGCTAAAACATGATGGATGTTGATGATTACTTTCAATGTTAGGCCAAAAATCTTGTAATGAAGGACCTCCAAAAATTACCTTAAACATCATATACCCTCCTTGATATGAATCACTTTTCAATTATTCCATAGACCTCTTCTACCTTGAATTTCCACCTTATTCACACATCACATACTTACGCCAAACTATGGTTGTAGGTAGATATTGAGTATTTGAACAAGATAGTGGATTATATACAATTGTTAAAATGAGGTTTATAACACTATATAAATCCCTTAGCCCTTAAATTATTTCTCATACTCTATTATTACTAGGGTTTCAACCATATCCGACCCCAAACATTATTTATTCCTCACAAAGTCTAAGACTCAGTTATTCCATACTCTACCTCCTAAAAGGTCTGAGTTCTCATGGATACTTATATAGGATATTTAACCTTTATTAAAGGCTCTCCATGACTCAATCACTTTATATTATCTACTAAGACTTAAAACTTCTTCTATACATTTCCACTTTAGTGCACTCCTTCAACACATGGATGTAGATAAAAATTTTACACACTTGTATAGACTATGGAAGAGTTGAGAAGTTGGATTCCAAGGTGTACAATGTATTAATGCCCTTCACACCCATTTTTTACTCCACTTTTCTTGGAAACTCATTATTTTTTATTTTTTATTAATTAAGTGAAAGAGATACAAAATTATGCTAATTACTTTAATTTCCACAAAACTACCTTAACAAATGCTAACAATAGGAAATAAAGTTATTTTTCTATCTTAAACTACTTCCTAATATTGATATTTCACTTAGATGATATTAGTAATTATTTTCTTGTTGAGTATTCCTTCAATTTGAGTCGCTCAACTTCCATGAGATGGATCACCATGACCAATTAAGATCATCTACATCTTGTAGTGAATCTTGGACTAATGTAAGTGTTCATTGGGTTCACTAACAACATTTGAGAACCTCTTACTTTGTCACTTCTCTCTAAGTCTTCAATAATATTTCACTAAGTTAATCTAAATCCAATAAACCTCTATAAATATAAATCTAATCATCAAACCCTGTTATCTCTCTTCAAGCATGTTCTCGTATGTATGAAAATTATACGGACTATAGGTTTGTAGGTATATTATGAGACACTTTTATCAATGTCAAACCAATCCCATATTGGTTTTCTATGTAGTTAAATAATTTAAGAGATATTTAAACCAAAAAATTTAATGGTATATCCTCTTTATTTGATGACTAAACACTTCTATGAGAAACTCTTGATTGTGTTTTATTGGTTGTAGTGTGAGATGACTATTTGGAAAACCCTGTAAGTCTACATGTATTCAAGATAGATCAATTAAACTCATGGCTTGATCTAAGGTCATTATGTATACCCATATTTTCATTTTATATCATTAAAAATTATTCATTCCCATCCATATTCTATAATTCATTTGTAACTACCTCAAGATTGATTTTGGACTAAGAATCACCATATAACACTGTGTGTTTCTAGTCAACACTAAACTAGGTTGAAATACTAAATGATCATCATTTACCTCAATAAAATGACCCATTTATTACATTATCATGTTTTTATCTAGTACTATATTATAGTGTGAGTTAATAGACCAACCCAGACCTCAAATTTATCCATCATGGCATGATATTGTGTATACGCAAAACACAACCTCAGAGAAACTAAGTTAAAGCTTCCCCTTTGTCATTTGATCCAAGTTTTTATTGCATAGATGTTGTTGAAGGTTCTTGGGCCATTCACCATTACCATAAATACATCATATACATTCATATACCATTTTGGTAATATTCCATGGGTTCAAACACCTATAAATTCTCTTGATACCCTACTTTAGAACTTTGTAACTGGACTTAATTGAAGCCTTCTTTGTCCATACTTAGTTTGTATATTGTAATGATGAATGTATGTGTAGTATTTTAAGCATAGTTTTAAGCATGAAATTCATGTGATTATATATTTAACACTATGTATTCCATGGATTTTGAGGTCCTTTATAACGTGAATATCCTACAGACACACTCCAAGCTTTGCAATTAGCTCTTTCAAACTATGAACGTGTCAACCATCCATTCAAGAATTTAACCTATCTTCATACGGGTCATTTAGACCATTGAGATGAGATAATATTGAGAATTTAATTATTATCATTATAATAAGATCTTCCTTTTGATTTTGAGGGGCCCTTTTAGGCATACAAGTCTTGCAATTTGATGGAACACAACTTGTAGGCTAGCAATGGAGTCTTTCACTAACATAGGAGGTTGTTTTCAACTTGGAGGCTCAATAATACCTTCCTTAATTAATTATTGGTGTTAAGGTTTAAAAATTTATAATATAACATTATAATATGGAAACATTTGTTTAACAACTCAGATTTTGCTCCCAAACTGACCCAAAAGACCATTCATAAGGATTGTGTAGGAAACATGTTTATGCTATAAGTACCTTCCTAGAATTATTTACCTGATGAAACCAAATTTAAAAGGTATTATTTTAACCTTAAATAACTACTCTAAAAATTTATTCCTCATTTAATTTTTAAGTGAATAAATAGAAGAAAACATGGACCCTATCTGGATAAATAGGTCATCTACACACTCTTCACGATTAGTGATTATTCATAAAGATGGTGAGATGAAATAGAAAAAAATAACATATAGTGTAAGTAAAATATGTTCCATATCACTTTTAAATATATTCTATCCCATATATTTTTATCCTGACCATACCAAGTGAAAACCTAATGCTCTCCTAGGGTCACAAAAAACTAGTTTCCTTAGCCTGTCCATTGGGCTTATGGGGTCACAAAAGTATTTATCAAATTGTTTTTAAACTAAGAAAAAGGATTAAAATATTATGATTATAAATATAAAAACATAAATTCTATCCTAAAAAAATAAATAAAAAATTTCTCAAAGCATTTAGATAAAGGAAACACACAATAAAAGGGAAATGTGCACAATGCACATGGAGGAAAATAGCAAAATATACTCTAATATGTATAAGACTAAAAATTAATTTTAGTAAAAAGGATTTATATGAATCCTATTGACTGGTATGGGTAATATATCTCCACCCAATAAGGAAATTTGAAAGGCTCTATGTTGTTTGCATCTATGGATCAAGTAAGGGACACTCCACAACCTATCAAACTTAGTATGGTTGCTTATATTAGCCTTATTTGAATCCCACTTGAGGAATAGATCAACATCATTAAAATATTTTGATATGGATCTATTATCAAAGGATTTATTTACTTTAGCTTGATGTGTTTCCATTTTCTTCATTTAAATATCCCTCATTTCTTCAAGCTCCATGAGTTCTGCCATCTTCGAACTCATAGGTTCACTCTCAATCAACTCAAGCTGATGGGCTAGCTCCAAGGTAGGTAACTCAAGAGAGATTGGAAAATTGGATTCTCTCCCATATAATAATACAAATTGTGAATTACCAATATAAACCTTGGGTGTCACTCTATCATCCCATAAGGTTATCCTTAACTTTGAATGCCACACTCTCTAGTTCTCCTCCATAGTCATCTTGATTATTCTAATCAAGTTCTTATTTTTTGAATTTTCAAGTCCATTACCTTGGGGGTAGTAATTGAAGGATGTGTTAAATTATATGCCTAACTGAAGTGCCCATTCACTCATCTTCATAAAAATAAATTCTAAGGTATTATCTGAAATTGATCCAAAAATCCATGTTTTAAAAACCTTTACAGTCTGCTTGGATCATTTTTTAATTGAAATAAAATATTTTAATTTTCAATTTCCCCATTTTAATAAATCCTAAAATTAAATTATAAAACTTCTAAAATTTTAATAAATTAAATTGAAAGGATATCACAGAGAGGAAATTAAAAACAAAATATAAGATAGAAGATTTTTTTGGGGGGTTCACCAATTTGCTGCATGCCTGAGTCCACTCTATGAGTGTTTCAATCTTATTAAAACTCTTTGAGACTAATTACAAAAAAATCTCTCTGAGTGAATAATTATTTCTATACTAGATATCTATCTATGCTATAAAAGAAACCTTATGGAGGTTCTATTGCCTTTGTATCTAGATATCTCTATCTATAATTTCCTCTGTGAAAATCCATTGCTTCTCTACCAAAATCTTGTTACTACCTTTATAAAATAACCTTGTAGTTATATCTATATTTCTCAATAATAATGTTGGCTGGGTAATAACAAATTTCCCTGGGGTACTAACAATTTTCCTGAGTTGGGGTTTTGTCATTTTGACATCATATCCTTGGCTATTTGGGACTTCTTCCTATCTATATGCATATTTGCTCTGCAATCGAATGAAACCTAAAATCCCATAATGGAGATACACATCATTGGTGTATAGCTAATCATGGATAATGGCATAAGATTAGTGCCAATGTTGATCTAATTTGATGAATAATTAAACTTCCCCACATACATAGATAATTAATACCCAAAATAGCAAACCATTCCATGCCATATTATTACCCAAGATCTTTATTGCGTAAATCAAGATTCCAAGATCAAGAATAAATAAATACCATAAATAAGATTGGTAATTCTTAACTAATTCAAGATTATTAATTCTTGATAAAGATTATAATGCATCACCAAAGACTTTATTTGTATAACATGCAATGATTTTAAATAAATTATCATGCCATATCACTTATAAAGTGCATGCCATATAAAATAATACATCCATGGGAAAAGATTTAATAAATGTAATTTTAAAATTCCATGCCACGTTTTCTTAGAATTTCATGCCTTTTAATATTGGCACTACAATAGGAATCAATGCCACATATGAAGATCCTTTAATTAATTTTTATGCCAATTTTCAAATAAAAAGGCAAGGAATGTATGAATTTTTTTTTTTCAATAAAGATTTAAACATGCATGTCACCTTTCTTTGAAAACTCATGCCTTTATAATGACATGTGTCACATAAAACCCTTTTCTTTTAAAGATTACTAGGCATAAAATCTTTATGAAATGGTTTGGATTTTTATTTTATTTATTTAAAGGAATAAATATTTAATTAAAAATATATTAAAATATATAAAAATTTAATTAAATATTTTAATAAAAATATATTTATTAATAAATAATAAATATATTAAAAGATATTTTATTGGTAGTAATTTATCAAAACTAATTATAAACATTGCAGGTGGGCCAGATAATGCCCCACCTACATTCACAACAATAATTAAATATTACCATTATTGATTAGAATCTTCAGTGGGAAATCCCCTAGATAAAAAATGATGGTTTTTGGTACACCAAATCATATCACTACACTATCATAGAAGTCCAACACTATTGGTTCATTGGGTTCTTTTATAGTAATTACCTCTACCTACTTGGTGAATTAATTAGTAGTAGTGAGTACCCACTTATGTCCTCCACTAGAAGGTGGATTAATCATTCTTATAAAATATAAGACCCAATGAATGAAGGGTTGCTCTACATGAATGGGATTAAGAGTAAGGGATGCCAACCTTTACTTGCCTATAAAGAGATCAAATTTTGGCACTTACTCACCCATGCATATGTATTTTTGAAAAAATTAGGACAATAATAACTAGCCCTCATCACTTTTACAGTTGTAGTTTGTTGATGGCGTAAAATTGTGCTAGGTCTTAGCCAATCAACAATGGGAAGTTTCAAGTTATGGGACAATGCATCTTGAAACAACCTCCAGGTTTTAAAGAAGCTGGTCTCTTTTGTTTTATAGTGTTGGGAAAAGGGATAGGAGACTAAACAAAAATGTAGAATGCAGGAATTAAAACCTAACTATGGCAATGCACCTAAGAGTAATCCTAATCCTAACCTGAGAATAGAGTAACTATTATAGGATTTGATTACATTTAAGAGCAGACAAGTGCATGATCAATATAAAATATTTAATAAAAAAAATAGAGGCTCACAACAAGGGAGTCTTTTGCTAAGATATAGGAATTGTTAACACTGGCATAGTGTTCAATCTTCTTAACAGAATCCTCCATTCACATAAGAGGCATAGAAGTCACACATAGTTATGTAGAACTTCAGACTCCAGAAAATGAGAGAAAAGCAAATAACATTTCCAATCACAACATTAGCAAATCTATAGCATAGAATACTCTGTAGATGACACAGATAACACCAACCAAGGCATGGAGCTTAAATTTCCTTAATTCATTTAGCCACATAAAGGGCATAGAAACATGCACGATTATATCAACTTTACAACTTTGGGAAATCAAGAAAAGAGCAAATGATATTACTGGTCAAAAATATAGAAAATCTAAAACTATGAGAAAATTCTCCCCTGGCACATTTTTTACAAAATCTTCTTATATAGCTTCAGGTGTCTCGCAGCATGGCTTTCTCTCCTGTGCAATTCCACTCCATCCTTCACTCATAGGGAACAAACAAATGGCACTTTCCATGCTATGGGGGGCTCCAAAAATCTACCAGATGAACTATTCCATCTACTCAAATTAACTCCAACTGATTTTCCCTCCATTTTGCTTTGCGACAAAGATACACAGAGCACTCCCTTACATTTGAAATGGGAGAAGACACTTAGTCAATTTTCAAAAAATCCTCTAGGCATCGAAAAATGACACTTGGTGCTTTCTATTGGATCCATCAAAGACACGTGGCTCGCTTCCTTCTTTGGCTATGTTGTAGTTTTATTCGAGACTCATATCAGACTTTTGCAGATGGTGACACATGGCAGCTTCTACGAACTTTGAAATAACACTTGGGGCCCACCACAACCTTTATTCAGCAATGAAACTCAGATGGTCTCTCAAAAACTGGCACATGGCAGCCTCCACTACTCCTGGGAAGATACATGGCATCTTTCACTTCTTCATCTAGGGGTGCATGGCATCTTCCACTTTTGTTAGGGATGGAGTAGAGAGAGACTCAGAGAGTGACACTTGGTAGCCTCCACTACATTTTGACACTTGAGAAAAATGAAATGATGCCTTTATGCATTAAAGGAGAGCACTGGACCCAAGCATTGAAATGAAATCCCTCAGTAGTTGACACGTGGTGACTTTCACTACTTCTTTAAAAGGGGAATTCAGGGTCTTCGCAACTACCACCTAGCACCTTTTGCTTTCTATGCTGCTTGGTCTATTGAAAGTCTTTGCCAGTGCCTCTATGAGATTCAGATGTTGACATGTGGTGCATTCCACTTAATGGCTACTAGATACGTGGCACGCTTCATGGTTCTCTAGAAACTTACAAAAGGGCCTCGGAGGATGACAGTTGGTTGGCTTCATGCTTTAGAAGGTGACACACAGTGGCATCTGCATGAACTCAACACTTAATGCAAAATTAGGACAAAGAAACAAAAGAGAAAGAAAGGCCCATGCTCGAATGATGCCACTTGGTAGCCTCCACTATATTTTGACACTTAATGGAGGACGAACCTGTGCCCTGCTCCAACTCTACTACTATGACCAAGGTATTGTTGGAAACAAAATTGTAGTGCTCAATGGAAAATTTAAGTGCAACATAGAGTAAAAATTTTACTCTACAGTTACTGGCGACCCTCAAGAATTTTGAGCTTGCTCAAAAAGAAACTCCACCTTCCACTAGATCAAAATTGTGAAAATTACAGCTTCAAAAGAGCTATCGACAAATGTTTAAAACACTTATTCAAAAACAAAGTAGGAAAACAATAGAAAAATAATGTGAAGGAAAATTATCTAACTATAATACATGAGAGACCCAATTCAATAGAAATGTTTCAAATATATTCCATTTATAGGGATCTCTTCTGGTTCTCCTTCCATCAACTCTAGCTCAAAAGAATTCTTCTCCTTACACATGTGAATTTTATACAGACCAGTCCACAGTGCTTCAAATTTAGCATGCTAACTCTGCTTAGCGGCCCTTACATCCCATTTCAAAACAATCGAGCCCTTTTCAAAATTAGGATTTGAAGTCCTTTTATCGAAACAATTTTTAACCTTTCCTTAGTGCTTGATCAATGAATCATGGGCTATGTCCCTCTTTTCCTAAACTTCCAGAAGTTCTGCGAGTCTGACCTACATGGGGTCATTTTCTTCAATCTCAATTTATTTGATCATCTAAAGAGTAGGGATCTCCAAGCTTAGGGAAATCATGATAGACTTTCCATATACCAGTTCATATGGAGACATTTTGATTACCTATTTAGGCATGATTCTATCAGCCCATAGTGCTAGATTAAGCACTTTATGCCACTCTTTGTGATGGTTAGCCCCTATCCTTTTGATGAATCTTATCAAGTTCTTGTTGGTCGACTCTGCTAGACCATTACCTTGAGGGTAATAGTTAGATGAAGTTTTCAAATATATTCCATGGCTTAAGGCAAAGTCAGATACTTTAGACCCTAAGAATGCCTTAGCATTATCTGATATGATGGTGCAAGGAGCCCCAAAGTGAGTAGTAATATCTCCTAAAAAATCTAGGATCACATTTTGTGTTGCTTCTTTAAGTGGGACCACCTCAGTCCATCTAGTGAAATAGTCCGTGGCAGTTAATATCCATTTGTGACCCATGCTAGACATTGGATTTATCATCCCAATGAAGTTGAGACCCCATTGAGCAAAAGGCTCATCCACAACTATAGGACTCAGTGGCATGGCTACGTTCCTTCACATCCCCATATAATACTGGCGGGATTGACATTTTCTAACTAGTTGATAACAATCTACAAATAAAGTAGGCTAGAAATATCCTACCTCACCTATCTTTATGGCTGTGGTCTTTGTAGAAAAGTGCCCCCTGATGCTCCATGATGCATTTTGTGTAGTATCCTCCTAGATTTAGCCTATTCTACACATCTTAACAATTTCCCATTAGAATTTCTTCTAAAAAGGACTTGTTCAATTAAAACAAAATGAACTCCCTATATCCTATAATACCTTCTCTTATTTCAAGGGAGTTCCCTTAGATAAATCCCATTTTTCATGAATTGAATCCTGCTAGTGACCCAGGATTCCAGATCGACCTCTTGTAACTTCAGCACTGTCTCTGACTCTTCTTTTGAATCTGCTTCTTCAGGTAACATCTTTTCCAGCTCTTGGGTTATATATAGGCACATACCCTTACCTCTGACTAGCTTAGTGGGTTTGACCTCTACATCATATTCAAGGATCTTAGTGATCCAATTGGCTCTTTTATCAGTAATCTCTCCCTCCATGATGTATTCTCTGACACTTAGGTGAGCTACAAGTATCAAAATTTTTCTCCTTGATATTAGGTGCCTAAATTTCTTGAGGGCCTTCACCATGGCATAGGCTTGTCTTTCCACAAAATTATACCTAGTCTCATAATCTTTGAGATTTCTTGAGAAAAAGGATATTGGGTGCTCCCCCTCTAGCCTGTCATTATTTTGAGTCAGGATAGCAGCAATACTTGACTCCCCTCCATAGACATACATTACGAAGGGCATGGAAAAATCTAAGTTCTTGAGCACTGGGGCTATTGAGATAACCTCCTTAACCCCCTCAAAAGCTTGCCTCCCTAGAAGGGATATCGTAGCTATAATGGACCTACCTCTCCCAGCCAATAAAACGGGAGTCTAATCCTTTTTGGGAAAGATCAATTTTGTCAATAAATTCATATCTAATTTTCCACTTGAAGACCAGATCCTTTTTAAGAAAGAGTGTCATTGGCCTAACCAAGCCTGGAAAATCAGATATGAATTTATTGACAAAATTGATCTTTCCTAAAAAGGATTAGACTCCCTTTTTATTGGCTGGGAGAGGTAGGTCCATTATAGCTACGATCCTCTTGAGATCTATAGAAACCCCTTCCTTAGACACTATGCGCCCCAATAATTTACCCTAAGATATAGCAAAAATACACTTCTTGGGATTTAAATATATCTTGAAATATTGACATTTCTTGAAAATAGACTCTAGATGATCAAAATGATCGTCAGCATTTTTTGAAAAAATAGTGAGGTCATCTAGATAGACCAGGATGACCTTGTTGATTAGTTCACCAAAGGCTATGTCCATCAGCCATTAAAATGTGGCTCCTGTGTTTGATAATCCAAATGGCATCTTTACATAGGCAAATGTCCCCCATTTGGTAGTGGAAGTAGTTTTATACTAGTCTTCCTCAGCTAGCCAAATCTGATTATACCCAGAGAAACCATCAAGTAAAGAAAACCTCTCTGATCCAACCACAGTTTGCAAAATTTGTTCCATGGAGGGCAAGGGATAGTGGTCTTTCAGAGATGCTCTATTTAGATCTATGAAATCTACACACAGCCTTGCATCCCCATTCCCTTTCCTAACTAGGACTAGATTGGATACCCAGGTTGAGTGTTTGATTGGAAATATTATTTTGGGATCTAGAAGTTTTTGCAACTCATCTACCATTAGAGGCTTTATCCTTGGATTTACTGGTCTTTGTTTCTATCTGATGGGTTTGGATCCTTAAGTCAACTCTATTGTATGCTGGATAATGTCTCTGTTGTATCCATGAAGATCATCATAGCTCCAAGCTATGACTCTATCATATCTCTGACACAATTCAATCAATTTTTCCTTTTCTTTTTGAGTTGTAGGATTCCTAACCTTTAGTTTCTTCTCGACACTCACCTCTACCTTGTAATAGTCTACCTCATCTACCTGGAACCTTTTCTTTCCCAAGCTTACATCTTCTAGGTCAAACAAATTTTCTAAGGTGATCAATCCTTTGGCGAGCTTATTAGTCCTTAATTGAATAACCTGATCACCATATGCCTCTTCAATTTTAGTTTGTAATTGATCTAAAAACTCATATAATTGATGTAAGAAAGAGATGATCTAAGCATCATTTTCAAACACTTGATAATTTTCATCATTGTCTGGGATGGTTGGCCTCATTATAACTTTCACTGACTCATTATTAACCAATAGACCAGTCATTGGGTTAAACTATGAGCCAATTTGAGCCATCCTATCAGCTTCATTATTTTGACTTCTAGGAATGATTTAAATATTGAAGGCATTTAAACCCTCTATCAAATCCCAAACCCAATGCCTGTAGGACCTCATTCTCACATTCTTGGCTACTATCTTTTCCCGTATTTGCTTTGCTACTAATTCTAAATCTCCTCTTACTCTTAGGTTTTTTATCCCCTTTTTCTTATCTAATAGGAGCCCATGTACTAGAGATTCATATTCTACATCATTATTAATGCAAGCAAATTGAAATTGGATAGCCCTTAAAATTTTATCATTGTTTGGAGCAGTAAGACAGATTCTTGCTCCAGCACCATGTTTACTTTTGGCCCCATCAAAATTCAACGTCCAGACCTCCAAATCTTGAGCAATAGGTGCCTCTTCACTTATAACATTTGGGATCACCTGATCCTAATCAAAAATGACATACGTGCCCAAACCAGTAGAGTCATATTTCCCATACGGGTTGCTCTACATCATAGCCAACAACTGACTATTTTCTTCTTCTTGATCATGCTCACTCTAGTCTCCTAGTTCTTCGACAAAATTTCTTTCTTCTTTATTTATCATGGCATGATCTAATTCTAATATTATTGTTGGTTCATTGGTGATGTGATCTTTGGATAGTGGTTCAAATAAAATTTTCATTTTTGAACCATATCTGGTTCATAGGATGAGGTGAGACCAATCAAGAGACATGTATCCTCCTATTTTTGCTATAAAGTCTCTGGATAAACATAAACCAAATACGAGAGGTATATCTATGATGACTATATCTTAGTTGAAAATTACATTGGGACATGTGTATAATTTTAGGGGGATTTGTTTTATTCTCCTTATGGTTTGCACTGTTTTGCCATCTAGTTGCATAACTCCCTTTGCAAGGGGTTCATAATTTATTTTTAAGGCATCAGCTATTTGTTTAGGCATCACAGTTTTGCTAGCTCCTAAATCTATCAATGCATTATGTAGAAGCTTCTTTCCAAATATTAGAGTCAAATAGAAAGGCTATGGCTTGGATTTACTTACTTGTGTTGCATTGTTCATGAAGGCTATTATTGTTGGAGGAACTGAATCTTTGATCTTTTCCTTTCCAGCAAGTCCTCCCTTGGTAATAGTACCTCTAGGCACTATTTTCCCCTGTAGATCTTCTTGCAGTAATGTATTTTGCTCAAGAATAGCTAAGATATCCCATATAGATACTTGTGTTGGAGTCCTCTTTAATTGGTCCACTACATTGACCGACACCAAAGACTAAGTTTTTTGGAAATATGAATACCTTGTCATTTCTTGAATCTGGATAGGGATCCCTTGATCTTGTACTAGTTGAGGTACTTCTTGTCTAACATCAACATTCTTTTGCCCCTAAAATGAAGGATTATTCTTGACTTGACCACTTGCAATCTCGGGCTGCTCCACCATTCTCCTCTTCGATCTGGTATAGTAGTCGGATTACACTACTAGCCTTTGGGAGGTAGATGCTTCATTTAAAAATATTGTTTCTTCATCCTCAACCCATGAGAACAAAGCATGTTTTGGGGCTATTTCTTCCTCTTATTTCAAGGACATTCCTTGCATCTGAGCCACTAGAACTAAATTCTGCATATTGGGAGACTTGTATGCTTGATTGTTATTGGTACTGGCAAATTGGCCATCCATTCTTCACTACTCAGCTACCCTTTGTTGTAGATTACCCCTAGGACAATCTCTAGGTGTGTGAGAATTGTTGCAAGGGAAACACCAAGCATTAGTATCATCCACATAATTGTTTTGTCTTGGAACCATTTCCCTAGTTGAGTTGGGAGGAATGGCCTGTGAGGGTGTGGGAACTGCAACTAATTGATTTGCTAGATGATGGTTAGTTTGCCTTGGAGGGCCTTGATACTGGTTGGTCTGAGATGCAAACATATTTCCTTAATAGCCTTGATAAGGAGGCTTAGGGAAAGTGTTATGCTACCTCTTCATATTAATCAGCTCATTAGAGAATGTCCTTAGCATACTTTTGATATCATCCATCTCAGATGACTGAGTAGGGACTGACTACTTCACAAATGATGAAGGGTAAGTATACATAGACACAGCGGGCTTACAAATTTTGGAACCTCTTGAGGTAAGGGCAAGGTAATTTTTGGGAATACAGGCATGGGAGGCCTTAAAGGTAGCTTTCTAGCATCAATTAAATGATTCTCAACTCTGACTGCAAGGGCATAAGCTGTTGGCAAAGTGTGTCCTCCCAGTGACTGAATCATAACAGATATATCTAAATTTAAAGCTTTGAGATAGAATACTATGGCCATACCAAGGGGTGGCTTAGCTACAACAGGGATTCTATCCCAAGTTTTTTGGAATCTGGTATTGAAGTCAGTCATGTCCTCTTGAGGTCCCCTTTGGATAGTGATCAATTGCTGTAATAGGGAAGATTTATCACCCTTCTCTGCAAATCTTTCAAAAAAGAGGTCTCCAAGCTAGTCCCATGTAGAAATGGTATTTGGGGTCAAAGACCAATACCATTCTATAGCCTTCCCCTTGAATGAGGCTAATAACAATCTTAGGGCCACATTTTGCTCTGTGACACCATGTATGGCACAGACATCTAATACATCTTGAAGATGTTCCACGGGTGTTTTTGAGTCTTGCCCACTAAATTTGGGTAGAGCCTTTAGAGCATTTCCTATAATAGGATCCCAAATAGCTGGTGGTGTTGGGAGGATTAAGGGGCTACCAGTGTTCTAGCTCGCATTATTTCTTGGAGGGACGTTGGTTCCCATGTTTGGTACTAGTAGAAACTAGTTAGCTCTTCTTCTTGGACTAACTACTAGAGGTGGCAAAAGAATACCTAGATTTGTGGTAGATTGTGAACTGGTGACTGGTCCACAGCTTTAACTCCTCGTAGCTCTCTAGTTCATGCATTCTTGACAAAAACTTCAAGACTGCTCCCACTAAGCATGCCAGAAACTATTGATAATGTAAAATTGTGCTACGTCTTAGCCAATCAACAGTGGGAAGTTTCAAGCTGTGGGACGATGTGGCTTGAAACAACCTCCAGGTTTTAAAGAAGCTGGTCTCTTCTATTTTATGAGTGTTGGGGAAAAGGGATAGGAGACTAAATAGAAACACAAAATGTAGGAATTAAAACCTAACTATGGTGATGCACCTAAGAGTAATCCTAATCCTAACCTGAGCATAGAGTAACTATTATAGGATTCAATTACATTTAAGAGTAGACAAGTGCATGATCAATATAAAAGATTGGAATAATAGAAATAGAGGCTCACAACAGGGGAGTCTTTTATCGAGATACGAGAATTTTTAACACCAGCATAGTGTTCAATCTTCTTAATAGAATCCTCCAATCACATAAGAGGCGCAGAAGTCACGCACAGTTATGTAGAACTTTAGACTCCAAAAAATGAGACAAAAGAAAATAACATTTCCAATCACAACATTAGCAAATCTACAACATAGACTACTATGTAGATGGCATAGATAACACCAACCAAGGCATGGAGCTTAAATTTCCTTAATTCATTCAACCACATAAAGGGCACAGAAACATGCACGATTATATCAACTTTACAACTTCAGGAAATCAAGACAAGAGCAAATGATATTACTGGTCAACAATATAAAAAATCTAAAACTATGAGAAAATTCTCCCCTGGCACATTTTTTACAAAATCTTATTATATAGCTTCAGGTGTCTCCTAGCATGGCTTTCTTTCCCATGCAATTCCACTCCATCCTTCACTCGTAGGGGATAAACAGATGACACTTTCAATGTTGTGGGGGGCTCCAAAAATCTACCAGATGAACTATTCCATTTACTCAAATTAACTCTAGTTGATTTTCCCTCCATTTCACTTTGTGGTAAAGATACACAAAGCACTCCCTTACGTTTGAAATGTGAGAAGACAGTCAATTTTCAAAAAATCCTCTAGGCATCAGAAAATGACACTTGGTGCTTTCTACTAGATCCATCAAAGACACGTGGCTCCCTTCCTTCTTTGGTTGTGCTATAGTTTTATTCGGGACTCATATTAGACTTTTGCAGATGGTGACACTTGACAGCTTCTTTAGACTTTGAAGTAACACCTAGGGCCCACCACAACCTTTATTTAGCAATGAAACTCAAATGGTCTCTCAGAAATTAGCACGTGGTAGCCTCTGCTGCTCCTGGGAAGATACGTGGCATCTTTTGCTTCTTCATCTAGGGGTGCATGGTGTCTTCCACTTCTACTGGGGATGGAGTAGAGAGAGACTCAGAGAGTGACACTTGATAGCATCTGCTACATTTCAACACTTAAGCAAAATGAAATGATGCCTTTATGCATTGATGGAGAGTGTTGGACCCAGGCATTGAAATGAAATCCCTCGATAGTCGACATGTGGTGACTTTTGTTGCTTCTTTAAAAGGGGAATTTAGGGTCTTCACAACTACCACCTAGCACTTTATACTTTCTATGTTGTTTGGTTCATTGAAAGTCTTCACCAAAGGGTAAAATGAAACATGGGTGCCTTTATGAGATTTAGATGTTGACATGTGGTGCATTCTGCTTAACAACTACTGGATACATGGCATGCTCTGTGGTTCTCTAAAAAGTTACAAAAGGGCCTCAGAGGATGCTAGTTGGTTGGCTTCATACTTTGAAAGGTGACATGTGGTGGCATCCATGTGAACTCAACACTTAATGCAAAATTGGGATAAAGAAAAAAAAGAGAAAGAAAGGCCTATGCTCGAATGATGCCACTTGGCAACCTCTACTATATTTCGACACTTAATGGAGGACGAACTTGTGCCCTGCTCCAAATCTATTTCTATGACCAAGGTATTTCTAGAACCAAAACTGTAGTGCTCGATAGAAAATTTAAATGAAACATAGAGTAAAAATTTTACTCTACATAGTTCTTAGGGAAAAATGACCTCTTGTAGGTCCATTATGGAATTACTCAAAGAGTCTAGTCACTTGATCATCATCTATGCATCTGAGTAACATCCAATTAAGGTCTTTTCTAAAGATAACACCATTAATCAAAGCATAAAGTATGGACTAAATTATGAAGTATCTTCTCTTTTTTCTATACATAACTTAAGGACACTCACCTATTACCAAGAACTTTATCATATCTTGGACCCAGATAGTGTGAGGTGGAAGTGTAGTTATTTGTAAGTTATCTTGTTTGACCAAGACCTCTTTCTCTTCGTGAAGGCTGGCAACCATGTGTTCACATAATACTTTACCTCTTAATATCTTAGTGACTTGGATTTCTATATCATATCCCATGACTCTTATAATCCAACTATCCCTCTTCTCATTCAGGTCCTTATTGAGAAGGAAGTCTCTTACTCCAAGATGAGATACCATAAAGTATATTTTACTATTGGATAGCATCAGCTTGAACTTTTTCAAACTTTTCATAGCTATAAGGACTTGTTTCTCTATGAAAATGTACCTTTCTTCATACCCTTCAATCACTTGACTAAAAAAATCAATTGGTTGTTCAATCCTTTCTCCATTATTTTGCATCAACATAGTTAATATGTTATCAATTTTGACAAAGGCATCCAATATGAAATCTCTTGAGAATTCAGGATTCATTAGTTTAGGTGGTTAATAAATGGCCTTTTTGATAGCTTCAAATCCTGCTTTTCCTTTTCTTATCCAAGTGAACACCTAATTCTTATTTAACATAGTAGTGATAGTTTTAACCAAGTTTGAAAAACTAGGTATGAACCTCCTTGCAAATTTTATCTTTCCAAAGAAAGTTTGAAGTCCCTTCTTATGCTTGGGCAAAGACAATTCCAAGATTGTACTTATTCTATCAGGATCAATGGTTAGTCCCTACTTTGAGATAATAAGCCCAAATATTTTTCCCTCATGAATTAAAAACACACACTTTTTGGGATTAAATGAGATCCCATACTCTTTACACCTTTCAAAGATCAACCTCAAGTGGTCCAAGTGTTCACTAGATTTTTTGGATAAAATCATTATGTCATCTAGTTACATAAGAACCATTTGATTGAGATAACCTTAAAAATCCATTTCCATGGCCTTTTGAAAATTAGATCCATAATTTGAGAGGTCAAAAGACATATTATTATAAGCATAGGTGCCCCACTTTGTGGCGAAGGTAGTCTTGTATTGGTCTTCCTCATTGACTAGCACCTAGTTATAGCTTGAGTACCCATCCAATAGAGAGAAACATTCTAAACTATCAACCATTTAAAGGTGTTGTTCCATAGATGGAAAGGGGTAATTTTATTTCAAAGAGACCATGTTCAAGTCCTTAAAGTACATAGATAATGAGATCTCACCATTCTTCTTCCTCACAGGTACCAAGTTACCTACCCATGAGGAGTGCTTGATAGCAAAAATGATATTAGACTCAATCAACTTGGTTAACTCTTTTCTCATTATCTATTAAATATTTGGGTCGATTGGCCTTTGTTTCTACCTAACAAGTTTTGCATTAGCCTCCAACACTATGGTGTGTTGAGATAGTTTGGGGTTGAAATCTCTTAGATCACTATATTCCCAAGTAAAGATACCTGAGTTTTCCTCAAAAAACTCAATAAATGCATGTTTTTCTTCTTCATTTCTCACCTTTCTAAGATTGAGAATATCATCCTTGAATATGAGGACTGTCTCATAGCTTTCTTCATTAGTAGACATAACTACTTTATCCTTCCTCATGTGATCTTGTTCATGGAAAATACCCTCAAGGGTGACCATCCCTTTAGGAATTTTATTTGAATTTAGTTGAACAATTTGGTCCTCATACTACTATTGAAGTATAAACTAGTTTATTGAGGATAACTCTAATTCTTGTTGTAGGAAACAAGTAATCTACTTGTCACTATTAAAGACTTTCTAATGAGCTTCATTAACTAGAACTTATAGTCTCACTATCACTTTGAAATGTAGTTATATTTTAGACCTATTTAAATCATTTGGGATGTCAAACTGAGCCCTTACTATTGTCAACCTATCAACATGTTGATATTTTTCTCTTGGCACTGCTTAGATATTGAAGGCTTCAAATTCTTCAAGTAGGTCCTACACTCTATGTTTGTAGGACTTCATTAAGGGGTTCTTGGTTGTCTTTTAACCCATCACCTAATGTACTATTAGATAACTATCCCTATACACCTATAACTTCTTTATCACCCTCTTATTAGCCCACTAAAGATAATAGATGTGGCCCTCATATTTAGCTACATTGAAAGAATAACTAATTTAGAACATGTATGATCAAAAATATTTTTTATTAGATGGAGATATTAGCATTACACCTACACCTACTCCATGTTTGATCCTTGAACCATCAAAAAACATCTTCCATAATCCACCATTATCCTCTTATGGTCTAATGAGGGATGGAATGAACTCATTCTATTAATGTAGTAAATAAAACCTCATGTCAATTTATTCAACACATCCTAAAGGATAAAGTAGCTGATTTTCACTCCATAACTCATCAAAAAACATATCTGGTATCCCCTCAGGATGAGTGTTTATTTATTGACTAACAAGGTGGTCTTCTTCATCTATAATAGTATAATTGATGTTTTAGATACTTGTCACATAAGGTTCAATGTGAAATTAGGAAATATATTTAGTTTTGATGGACACCTTGGTCCCATACCTTATCTTAAGAGTCATAAAGGACCAATTTTTTGCTAAGTAACCCCCAATTTTAGCTATGAAGTCTCTAGATAATCATAGAGAAAAGTGAGAAAGCACCTTTATAACCACTACATATTAATCCACTGATACACTATGATAAGCATGGAGGGTCAATTTTATACCTTTGATAATACCAGTTGGTTTGTTAGAAGATCCATCAAGTTTCTAAACCCCCTTAGTTTGGGGTTCATACTTCAAACCAAGCTGATCTACTATCGATTTTGGCATCACTGAAGTAATTAATCCACTACATACCATGTATTTATGTACCAAGGAGATACCAATGATTAAATAAAGGTAAAAATGAAGAGGTTTTACCATTTAATTTTATTATCCTTCATTTCTTTTGGTTTTATTGGTGAGAACTACACTCTCTTTTCTTGGTGGCTTCTCTAAAACATTGATCTTTGACAAGCCTTCTTGAAGGATATCCACTTGACCAGGTATATAAAGCATCTACCACATTGGAAAACTCACATTATACTTATTCATTTTCTTAATAATGTTGATGTGTAAACCACCAACCTTTGCTTATGCTTTGGGAGACACAATTTTTCTTTTAACTTATGAGTTTTGGGGTACAAAAGTTTTCCTTAGTTCTAATTTTTATAAGTTATTGGAAATTTTGGGGTAGTAGTAGGCTCATTTGGATTATATAGTAATGGAGTAAGAGTAGGATAATCCTTAACTACTTCTTTTTTTCCCTCTATGTTCCTTCTCTTGAACCTTGTATTGGTTGTCATAGGGATGTTTGCTTGGCTACAACTAGCCTATTGATTGAAATCATAACATTCTTCTTGTTCATAATTAATAATTGTAGCACCCAACTAGTTTGGTCCTTCATTAACCCATTGGAATTTTTGAGACTATTATATTTTGGTCATCATAATCACTTCTGTATTTTGAGCCATGAGAGTTTGATGGAACCCATAACTAGCACCCCGCTACCAGTAATCATTGAAAGCCTAATTAAACTCTATGTTTGGGATAATGGCTTGATTAAATGATTGATTCAAAAGTATATAACATTCACATTATTTTTTAATGTTTTTATTAATAGGGACAAATTTATTAGAAGCACTTGTAGCATTAGGATTGTAATTTTTCTACCTAGCATAGTTGGGTTGTCTTTGTCCTTGTCTTTGGAAATTTGCCTTGAAGGGTGACCTATTGGCTTGGTAAGACTATTGAGATTGATACAGGGGATGATAAGGTCTATTATATTGATATTTATACCAATTTACATTTACCAATTCATTTCCCAAGGTTTGAAATATATTCTTGAGTTCTTGAAAGTCACTAGATTAACTAGTTGAAGCCTTTTCTTATTTTGGTGCAGGTATGGCATCAAGTGTTAGAAAAGGAGGAATGGTAAAAAGGGGAGTAATGATGAAAATATGTGGTTTAATATTAATAAATAAGGGCATATTTAGCCTCGGTATTATCTTTCCAACCTATACTAGGCTATTCTCTACTCTAATTACCACTTCATAAGCATCTAGTAGTGTATTTCCCCCATAGACTATATCATCACTACAATATCACTATTAAGATATTTTAGATAGTAGAGGAAAACATAGTTAGGAGTAGGCCAGATAGAGATTAGAATCATGTCCCATGTCTTTTGAAACTTTTTATTAAATTCTTACATAACCTTTTGAGGATCCCTCTTTATTATAGTCTATTGTTCTGCTAGTGACAAGTGATCACTCTTATCTTTAACCTCTTACATAAAGCATCACCTAAATTTTCCCATGTTGTGATAGAGTTAGTATTAAGGTTCCTATATCAATCTAGGGCCTTTTCATTTATAGATATGGCCAACAACTTGATAGCCACATTTTTTTCATTGATGCCTATTGGTTGAATATTTTGTCGATCAACGTACTGATAAACAAAATAGGTTTGATTTGCCAAAGCAGGAAGATTAGTCATCCAAATGTGTAGTTTTACCACATCAAATAGACACTGATCTCTCCTCTCATCAAGGAGAGGTTCCTTATAGGTATGCTATATATATATATAAGCAAAAAATAATACTCATGGGTAGGACAAACCATCCATCTCTCTTTTTTCAGAGATGATGTACACGGATCAAAGGAAAAACTTAGGGTAAATGATAGACAGTACTCCTCTTCTTTCAAAATTACTATTTAGAAAACTACAAGAATACTCCTATCAGTAACAACAAAATGTAGCAAAGGACGTGATAACTAGAAAATCGAGATGCAACACAAAGTCTTCACCTGGATTGCTCAAGAGTAAGATACAAAGGACAATGAGGGCACAAAGTCACCTCAAGGTCCTTTACATAGAAATGAAAAGAACACACACTAAAGGCAATTATGGGGGCACAAAGTCTCTCCATAGTTGACTCTTTAGGACACCTTCTTGACTACTATCACTAATTCTACTTGTTGAATTAAAGGAATAGAAGATATATTGAAGAAAAAGACATAAGAACAATTTACTCAATAACAAAGATATTATAGCACAAAGTCTAAAAAACCACTTGCTTTATTATTCTAGTAACAAAATATGATCAATAATCTGAGCTCAAAGTCTCAGTAATGCCTTCCAATTTGGGTAGAGTTTCATTTTAAATGTCAAAAAAGAGATCCATTTTACAACGAAAAAAAGTCCTTTATATAGCCACTTGAAGAAGGACTCGAGAACAGTAATACATCATGATGCATTAGGAAATGTTAGGTAGATAGGCTGGAACTTTGGGGCATTTTACCCATTTGATCTTTTCAATGTAGATAAACAAGCCATGCAATTGAAAGATTGCAACTTTCAATGTCCAACTAGCAATCTGATCTTGTCTTCATCATTCCTCCTTTCCAGATTAATTGAATTGAACCCTGGATTCATTCATTGTTCTGTATTTCCTTACTTTTAGCTAGTTTTTGTCTTGAATTATAGGAATGCATTTGGGTCTGTAAATTCAAAGGATCAGTGGCTATTTCACTATCTTTAAAATTAACGTTTACATGCCCGTCAATGTGATCTCAATGGCTAGTTCATTATCCTAAATTTGACGTCTTTTGGGGCATCACCCCTTGGTCTTATTTTGGCTTTGACTTTACCCTTTCAGGCCTTAAGAAGTGATCCTTGAATGGGTCAAAAAGGGCCCTTTACTTTGGCCATCGAGAGTCCCCCGCAAGGGCACCTACCCTTTGGGGTCCTTTGGTAGCCCTTTGCTTTGGCAATCCCCGCGGACAAATCCTCGGGCTTTATATTTGAGTCTCCCCCATGGGTAATTCCCATAGACATTTATCCCGTATAAAATTCCCATGGAAAATTTTTTTGGGGAAAATTCTCATGGATAATTTGCCCAAGGAAAATTCCCACAGATAAAAGTCTGCAGAAATTTGTTTCACAAAGTCTTTTGAGCCCATAGTCACTTAACTATTTCTTCAAAAATAACCATTTCGAAGGGTTTTTTGGCTTATTAAGTATCCTCTGCAAGGGCACTTATCCTTTAATAAGTCTCTTTTTTAATTAAACTACCCCTTTGAACTTTGACATTGAACCAATCGGTTGAACCAAAAATGGCTCAAGTCAATGGCTCAATGAATTAAACAAGCCGATGAACTAAACATTGAACCAAACATAATGAACTTGCCTTTGAACCAACAAGAACTTTGACATTGAATTAATCAATTGAACCAAGGCTTTAAACCAATCCATTGAATTGGTTCAATAGTTCAATGAAGGGCGTCGAGCCCTTTTGAACCAAAGGTCGATGAACCGACTAAATGAACCATTGACTTGAACGAACCTATAGATGTTGAACCAAAGGATGAACTGAAAGAATGAACCAACTGAGTGAATTATCTAGTTGAACCAAAAGACACTGAGTGAAATAAAGTGTTGAAATTCTTGGTTGAATTGAGCCATTGAACTGTTCCTTTGGTTGAACCCGCCATTGAACCTTGAACCCGAAGTGGTTCAATGGTTCAACAGCTCAATGGTTTAATTGAATGATTTGGCCAAGTGTCTTGAATCTGATGAACCAATTGAAGTGATTCAACTTTGAACCTTGATAAAGTGCTTAACTCTTGCCAAAGACTTTGAACTTGTTGAACCTTGAACACATTGAACCTTTTAACCAAAATGGTTCAATGGTTCAACGGTTTAAGTCTCTTTTTGTATTCAGATGCTTGCCGATGAAGATTTTCAACTAAACCAAAGTTTTGAACCAATTCTAGAAAATGACCAAGTGTTGAAAACTATCTTTTCACTAAAGCCACCTGCAAAAGACTTTGAACTAGTATAAATGAACCTGCCTGTAGAATATAAAGATACAAAGTCCGTAGAAATCAACATGTAAAATCCATTGAACTTGACTTGCAAAGTCTGTAGATTTTTTGAGAAGCTTTGAAAATGAGGAATATGAATGTCTAAGAAAATTTTTTGAAAATGGAAGATACAATTTTGTTCTGTAGGACCAAAATAGCTCAAATGTTGTCGCAAAAATGAATGCTACTTTTGGGAGACAACAGCTAGCTCCAGTTGGGGAACTTCTGTCAATTGCAAAATGAATTGAAAGGAGTAGAATTCAGAATCTCAAGTGTCTTCAAGTTTACCATTGGCCTTCAAAGTCATGATACTTAGAAATGAAAGGCTCCAAAAATAGAAATAAACAAAACAAAATAGAATTGAAAACTGTACAAATATACATATATACAAATGGAATCATCTAATACTTCAAGATTTGAAGTATTTCAGATGCTGCTTTTTGGGAGATAATGAAAATAATGTTCTATCTTGGTAAACTAGTAGGAAAACATTTTGTCCCCAAAAATGGTGATGATCAAATGGAGTTCTCCATGAGGAAACTGATTTTTTGCATCTTCCTATTGACTCTTTCTTCTTCTTGCCCCATGGCAGGATGTGATCTTCAAAATGGAAACCATAACTCGTTACTTTCTTGGTGACAGATTCCTTTTCCTGATTTTGATTTGTAGCAATGTGGTCCACCATCATAACTTGTTGTTCTGCTAGTCTAGTCCAGCACATGATTGGATCGTCCAAGTCAAACACTTGACAAACTGTCAAATTATCATATCCTTTAATGTGAAGGAGTTTGACTTCTTCATCTTGAGCAATCTTCAATCTGACCAATAGAGATTTGCATCCAGCTATGTTGAAGGTGTTGTTGATTTACAAATTGTATGAAGGAAGAATTTTTTTTTGAGGAGATATCAACACAATCCCAACTTCCTCATTGGTGGAAGAATTGATGTCATCATCAGAAGCTGATCTCTTATCAGATTTATCTTCATTAGAGATGGAATATCCTTCCTTTTTTATACTACACCCTACTAATTCTTCTGATGCCTTATTTGGATCAAATCCTAGATTACCAGCTATAGGACTTTCATCAGCTGAGACATGAGCATCCTCTGTGGTCAAGAAGTAGTTACCCCTACCTGAAGGTTCAAACAAAATTTGAGTTGTAGGGGCTGATGTTTGGGTGACCATAATTTTTACCTCAAACAAGTTTGCACCTGGTTCTCCATTAATGTCCAATTTCTTAGGATTGGCTTGCAGGGATTCAAACTCAGTCATCTAAATTTTGGATTTCTTGACATGATTAATCATGTCAAATGACTAGAATGGGCTTGGAAGAGAAGATGGGAGTTCATCCTTTTGATTTTCAGGAGGGGGAGGACTAGTTTGCAAAGTTGAAGTAGAAGGTGCAGAGATGTTCAATTTACTTACTTCTTTGGTAATCACCAGGTCCTTTGATTGAAAAAGAAGAGGGTTTCTCTACTTAGCAATTGAAATTCTTGGTTGGGGTCACTCCTCTATCTTCTCTTTGTCAGCCTGCTGGGCTGACTGATTCTGGGACTGGTTGAATACTACGTATGATCCTTTGATTGCTTCACCTTCACTTCTGGTTTCATCCTATTAATTCAAGAAACCAATGTGGGAGTCACCAGTTGATTCTTTTAGATCCTCCCTGAAGAGATTAGTGCCATTTTCTTGCTCTAACTCAGGTTGGAAATAGGAAACATGCTCTATTTCTAGATATCCAACTATCGAGTTTGTTAGAGATGCTTCAAGGGTAGGATTCCTCTATGGAAGAAGAAGATGATTTTGTTGCCCTTGAATTTTGGTAGTGTTTCCTTTATATGGATAATTAGGGAATGTCCTCCTTGGTATATCTTTATATAGAGGAGTAGAAGACATACTTTGTGCCATTTGCCTTTTCAAGGCTAGCAATTCATTTGCCAGCGTTTGTACCATTGGATTAGTGGTGACTGTGGGTGAGTATTTATAAGATGAAGAGGTTTTAGCTCTATTAGGATCTCTCCTTATCTTTCTTGCCAAGATAAGTTCATCTTCCAGCTCAGTAGCCAAGTCTTGAGCAGCCTCAAGGTCTATATGTCTAGCCCATCTCAACAGAAAACTGACTTCAGGTAGCTAAGAATTAATGAAAAATCATTTGAGATTCTCTGTTGTAGTCTAGAAATTATAGGGATTATATTTCTCAATTTATCAAATTTAGCTATGAAGTCTCTCATAGGCTCATGTGGCTCTTTCTTCATCTGTGTAAGTTGAGCCAGAAGTGTATGTGCATCTTCTACATGTTTGAATTTGGCTTCAAACTTAGCTTTAAGGGTATTCCAATCTGTCACAGATTGAGCCTGTAGATGGTAAAACCAATCTACAGTAGAACCTTGTAATGTTTCAACAAAAATCTTGATTGCTACATCTTCAAACTTTACCCCAATTACTCCACAAGCTATACTGAATGCTGTAATGTGTTCATCAGGATGAACTTTGCCATCACCGTAGAATTTAGTAAAATTCTTCCTATAACTGCATGGAAGCTCATGTAGAGGCGTAAGATTGAGAGGGCCAAAATCATTACCCCAGGGGCCTTGAACTGCCATTATAGGATTTTGAAAAGGAGGGATAACAAATCTCAAAGGGGTAATTATAGGTACAACTTTATCAGTAGTAGAAGTAGATACTTCGTCTGGTAATGGTGATTTGGCTTTAGTAGGAGGGAAGATCTTGGTTCATTGGAGATGAGATGGTGAAGGAAATAGATCAAAATTACTTTGTTGTATTAGCTCGAACACAGGATCAATGACACCTTTAGGCCTTTGGCTTCATGTATACCTTGAATCTGCCAGGTTGTAAAACAAAAGTGGAAAAGAATTGACCTTGCTTCAGTTAAAGCTTGAGGCTTTAAACTATGCATTCTTTCCCTATGAGTGTGGAGGCGAATTAATAGGATATAAATGGATAATGGGTATATCCGCAGCGGATTCACCAAAAATTGTTGGTTGAATAATTTGTCGATCAGCATACTGATAAACAAAATAGGTCTGATTAGCCAAAGTAGGAAGATTAATCATCCAAATGTGTAGTTTTACCACATCAGAAAGACACTGATCTCTCCTCTCATCAAGGGGAGGTTCCCTGAAGGTATGCTATATATATATATATATATATATATAAGCAAAAAATAATACTCATGGGTAGGACAAACCATCCATCTCTCTTTCTTTAGAGATGATGTGCATGGATCAAAGGAAAAACTTAGGGGAAATGATAGATAGTACTCCTCTTCTTTCAGAAGTACTATTCAGCAAACCATAAGAATACTCCTATCAGTAACAACAAAATGTAGCAAAGGACGTGATAACCAACAAATCGAGATGTAGCACAAAGTCTTCACCTGGATTGCTCAAGAGTAAGATACGAAGGACAATGAGGGCACAAAGTCACCTCAAGGTTATTTACATAGAAATGAAAAGAACACACACTAAAGGAAATTATGGGGGCACAAAGTCTCTCCACAGTTGACTCTTTAGGACACCTTCTTGACTACTATCACTAATTTTGCTTGTTGAATTAAAGGAACAAAAGATATATTGAAGAAAAAGACATAAGAACAATTTCCTTAATAACAAAGATATTACAGCACAAAGTCTAAAAAACCACTTGCTTTCTTATTCCAGTAACAAAATATGATCGGTAATCTGAGCTCAAAGTCTCAGTAATGCCTTCCAATTTGGGCAGAGTTTCATTCTAAATGTCAAAAAAGAGATCCATTTTACAATGAAAGAAAGTCCCTTATATAGCCACTTGAAGGACTCAAGAACAGTAATACATCATGATGTATTGGGAAATGTTAGGAAGATAGGCTAAAACTTTGGGGAATTCTACCCATTTGATCTTTTCAATGTAGATAAACAAGCCACGCAATTGAAAGATTGCAACTTTCAATGTCCAACCGGCGGTCTGATCTTGTCTTCATCATTCCTCCTTTCCTGATTAATTGAATTGGGCCCTGGATTCATTTGTTATTCTATCTTTCCTCACTTTTAGCTAGTTTTTGTCTTGAATTTCGGGAATGCATTTGGGTCTATAAATTCAAAGGATCAACGGCTATTTCACTGTCTTTTAAATTGATGTTTACATGCCCGTCAATGTGATCTCAACAGCTAGTTCATTATCCTAAATTTGACATATTTGGGGGCATCACCCCTTGGTCTTCTTTTGGATTTTGAATTTACCCTTTTGGGTCTTAAGAAGTGATCCTTGAATGGGTCAGAAATGGCCCTTTACTTTGGCCACTAAGAGTCCCCCGCAAGGGCACCTACCCTTCGGGGTCCTTCAGCAACCCTTTGCTTTGGCAATCCCTATGGACAAATCCCTGGGCTTTGTATTTGAGTCTCCCCCGTGGGTAATTCCCATGGACATTTTTCCCATGGAAAATTCCTACAGACAATTTGCCCATGGAAAATTCTTGCAGACAATTTGCTTGGGGAAAATTCTCGCGGACAAAAGTCCACATAAATTTGTTTTGCAAAGTCTTTTGAGCCCACAGTCAATTGTTTCTTCAAAAATAACCCTTTTGAAGGGTTTTTTGGCCGATTAAGTATCCTCCACAAGGGCACTTGTCCTTCAAGAAGTTTCTTTCTGCATTGAACTGCCCCTTTGAACTTTGACATTGAACCAATCAGTTGAACCAAAAATGGTTCAAGTCGATGGTTTAATGAATTAAACAAGTCGATGAACTAAACATTGAAACAAACATAATGAACTTGCCTTTGAACCAACAAGAACTTTGACATTGAACTAATTGATTAAACTAAGGCTTTGAGCCAATCCGTTGAACCGGTTTAACGAAGTGCGTCGAGCCCCTTTGAACCAAAGGCCGATGAATCGACTAAATGAACCATTGACTTGAACAAACCTATAGACGTTGAACCAAAGGATGAACTGAAAGAATGAACCAACTGAGTGAATTATCTAGTTGAACCAAAAGACACTAAGTGAAATAAAGTGTTGACATGCTTGGTTGAATCGAGCCATTAAACTCTTCCTTTGGTTGAACCTGCCATTAAACCTTCAACCCAAAGTGGTTCAATGGTTAAATGGTTCAATTGAATGATTTGGCCAAGTGTCTTGAAGCTGATGAACCAATTGAAGTGATTGAACTTTGAACCTTGATGAAGTGATTAACTCTTGCCAAAGAATTTGAACTTGTTGAACCTTGAACCCGTTGAACCTTTAAACCAAAATGGTTCAATGGTTCAACGGTTTAAGTCTATTTTTGTATTCAAATGCTTGCTGATGAATATTTTCAATTGAACCAAAGTTTTGAACCAATTATGGAAAATGACCAAGTGTTGAAAACTATCTTTTAACTGAAACTACCTATAGAAGCCTTTGAACCAGTATAAATGAACCTACCTGTAGAATCTAAAGATACAAAGTCCATAGAAATCAACATGTAAAATCCATTGAACTTGACTTACAAAGTCATTATATTTTCTAAGAAGCTTTGAAAATGAGGAATCTGAATGTCTAAGACAACTTTTTGAAAATGGAAGATACAATTTTGGTCTGTAGGACCAAAATAGTTCAAATGTTGTCCCAAAAATGAATGCTACTTTTGGGAGACAACAATGTCATGGATATTACAAAAGTTGGATATATCTTTGATGTGTTCAAAAGGGGTTTTAGAGTTGTCTCTTGTATAGTAAGTCACACTCTTAGGGGATGCCACTAGGATAAGGTCATATTGATTTAGTTATAAAGGAATTTAACAATTTAAATCCATAAAAGTAAAATCTATAAGGGTAGCCATGGTAGTGAAAGGGCCCAATAAGGATCTTCTAGTAGAGGTAGACTTGGAAATTGGTTTAAGAGGAAAGTTTCCTAAATACAGATGGGTGTTAGCAAACGTTAATATTATTTTTTTAGTTAAAATGTAATTCAAAAAACTCAAAATTAATACCTATAGAAGCTTATCTTATAGTCACCTTTAACATGAAAGATAATTATTACTTTTCCACCATAATGTTGAGTGTTCATTAGATTCATTAGATGCTGAGAGTGTGGATGTAGTAGCTGTTGTTAATGGATCAAGACTAGAATCAATCTCAATCAATATTCTTTGAATTTTGTCCCATTAGGTGTGAAATAAACTATTTTATCATATAATTTCACCCTTGCAAGTGATTTATTTATATTCTAAAACTCCTGGCTACAAAATGGGAATAATTCCAGGATATGGGTATCTTGTGATGGGGTTGAACCTCTAGATAAGGCTAGTTCCTCTTGGTAGCTCACCTAAACTATTCATTCTACTTGGAAAAGGGATATAAGGGTTAAAATAGATGACTAAAAAACATAAACAATGTGATGCACTAAAATGAAATAAACTCCAAATTGAATGAAACTAATATGAAGGTAGCTTAAAGACAACCCTTACTCACATAATCTTTTAAACTAGCCATTTTGCATCAATATTTGTGAAACTAAGTCCATTAGAAAAGAGATGAAGGATGGAGAATTATGAAAATCCCACTATAACTTCATCAATTACTAAAAAAAAATAATTTCATAAATACAATAATAGTGGAATACCTATAAAAAGGCAAGAAAGAAGGAAAATTACCAAGGAAGAACACCTCTCCACAAAACAATCATGCACAAATTGACTAGAGCACTAGATGTAAGCAAGAGATAGGTAAAATAAGTTGTATTATTACTCCAAAATTTTATTTTTAATAGGTTTTTTCCTTGTCAAATGATATTATATCTTATAAATGGATAAGAAAAGGGATATATAGGAGAAAAGGGAAGGGAGAAGAGAAGAAAGCTCTCTGAATTCAATAAATGTAGCTCAGCCACCTTATATAGAGTATATAAAACATTTATATTACTTAATCACTAATAATATCTTATCAAATTAACCTCCAAAGGTCAAAATGGTCTTCAAGATCTACCATTAGCCTAAAATGGCACTGGAAGATAAAAATCTTTCAGGAAGATGATGTCATACTCCACTAAATTTGAGAAAAGTCTTTAAAGATATAAAATACTAATTTAATGATAAAATTTACTCCTCAACTCATAAAAATCTTCCACTTTAATTCTATGCCCCATTTCACTTGGCTTCTATAAGTTACTTGGCAACACGGTTAGTGATCTTGGCATTTGATGTTTGCAACAGATATTAAAAGTTAACTTTGAGTGTTCACTTTTTGATGTTTTATTTTGTTCTCAACTCAAATTTTCTCATCCAACCTAAAAATACACCATGAAACATTCAATCTCTTGTACTCCATTGATGGAGGTCCTCAAGCTCAAGCCACCTCCAACTAGTTATTTTAGAACCTACTCCCAAGGCCATTTGTCACCATGAGAGACACTTTTGGACCTGTAGAAGGATTCTAGACATCCATAAAATTAGTATTAGTAATATAATTAATATTTATTCCACCTCAAAGACTTTAAACTCTCCCAAAAAGTCAAAAATCTTCTTTCATACTCATACTTTTCAAAAACCTTCTGAGCTCCAATGGTTGTTGTCAATAGACAAACACATAAATATGATAAAATAGTGGATAATTCCACTATAGATATGGAATAAACAATATTATGGATGTTTATAAACACTCATCAAAATAATTTTTATAAATTTACATATTTATATCTCACTTGTAGATACCTATAGATGATTTTTTTCTCAAAATTAACTTGTGGGTTGCATGTGTGCATGATTGATTATGACTGAATGAGGTCTCTAAAAAAATAGTGATTTTTTATAGTATTAGTGAGTTATTAATAATGGTATTAATATTTCTATATGTTCATGAATATAATATTTACCAAATTTGAGATATTGAATCCACCTGTAGATGCTCCAAAAACACCAATTTCTCCAAAATTGTCAATGGTTGCCTGAATTTTCATAGAGAGTGCCTCAGGTATAATATAAGAGTGATGGAGAGGTATTAGATTTTACCTCTCCCCCACCTTTGACTCAGAAGAAGCAAGTGAGGATCACTCTTAATCACTCTCTCCTCATTATTAATTATCCTCAATAACTCCTACATTGACCCTCACTATCCCTCATCATCTCTAATAACTCCCTTATCATCCCTAATTATTCTCTCATTGACCCTCACTATCCCTTATCATCTCTAATAACTCCCTTATCATCCCTAATTATTCTCTCATTGACCCTCACTATCCCTCATCATGTCTAATCACTCACTCCTCATCCCTAATCACTCCCTTATTAATCCTCACCATCCCGCATCATCTTTAATCACTCCCTCATTATCCCTAATCACTCCATTGTCCCTAATCACTCCCTCATTAGCTCTCATCATACCTAATCACTCCCTCATCATCCTTAATCACTGATTCATCATCCGTCATATCCTTAATCTCTCCCTCCTCACCCCTCATCATCCTTAATCACTCCATTATTGAGCCTCACCATTCCTCATCATTTATAATCTCTCCCTCATCATCCCCAATCACTTCCTTATTGACCTTCGCCATCCCTCATCATCCCTAATCATTGTTTCATCATATATGATCACTCCTTCCTCATCCCTCATCACCCCTAATCACTCCCTCATTATCCCTTACCATACATCATCATCCTTAATCACTCCCTCATCCTCCCTAATCACTCCCTCATTGACCCTCACCATCCCTAATCATCCCTAATCACTCCCTTATCACCTCTACTCAATCCTTCCTTATCCCTCCTCATCCTCAATCACTCCATCCAATACCTTGATGATGATATTTTGTTTGGGTTTAACAATTATAGGTTCTACAAGTGAAGAGTTGGGTGCTAGCATAAAATATAAGACATAGTGATCAAAATGATGTGGAGGTAAATTTGAAACATAAGTATTTATCACCTATAAAAAATATGGGCCTATTAGAAATGAATTAATTTGCAATTGAAGATCCACCATAAAAAGAGAAGCACTTCATGGAGCGATTTTTGGTCCACAAGATCATCAAGATTGACCCATTGAGAAAGCATAGTGAGGATCCAATCCCACCGCTGCTATTTTATAACTAGTTGGTGAGGCCCACTCCAATTAGAGGAGCAGTTAAGGTGAGGCCCACTCCCACTAGAGGAGCTGTTAAGGTGAGGCCCAGTCCCACTCGAGGATGAGCATAGTGAGGCCCAGTCCCACTCGAGGATGAGCATAGTGAGGCCCAATCCCACTACTATATATGTCGAATCATTGGGTGTGTCGCTATTCGTGCATAGATTTTTATTGTGAACAATCGTGCCCTTATTCACATAATTGTGTATGTTTGAGCTTATGTGTGTTCAGTTCATGCTTATTTCTTGAAAGATTGATGAGTATGTCCTTGTCCATTAACAATTTTTGATCACCTTGGACAGTGAGTATGTCCCAACTCTTATGCAGCGACTCTCCCAATTTATAAACTATGTAATAAGGGAAGAATGTTGGGAAAACTATAGCTATTACACCATTTTTTAAATTGTGTATACATTATTTTCAAAGTAGATGGCCCATAATTGTTACGTTTCTTGACCCAAAAAACCTTTAAAAAAAAAATCAAAGGACGGTCCTGAATATAAATTTTGCTACTAGGTTACACATACAAATCCCTTGTTTTTCATGAAAATTTTAAGTTATTTAGGTATTTAATATGTCACAACTACCCTATGTACAAATTTTTGAGGTTATACCACCCCATTAGCACCTTCAAACCTTTAATTCCCCAAAATTTGCCCTCAAGCTAGGATTGTGACTTATTTTCCATGGTTTGAGTGGTCTTTTCATGTTATCCTTGTAGTGAAAAAATATATAAGATAATCCTCATTATTCATATAAATTATTCAAATCTTAATTTTTATCATGAATGCTTCATTAATCATGAGACTCTATTATAAACCATTATGCTTTCATCCTCTTTACAAACTTGGAGATGGACTTGTGTTTTGCATGGTTGTAGGTGAACATTCATAAGTTGAATTAGTATGTCATTGTGTAATTTAAGTTAATATTTTTGTATAACTATTCATACCATTATATTTAACTCTATAACCTAGGTAGAAACCCCAATTACCTTCAATGTATAACCACACCTTTCTCACAATTATGATGTGATTTAGGTTGCATACATCAAGAGAGACTCAAACACTATTATAGGTGACTTATTTACATGAAAAAATATCTTATATTAGTTTGGTAAATATAATTGTTTTTTTATTTATACAATTTTTATTCATATCTCTTTCAAAACATTTTATTCTTCATACTAATTTCTCCAACTTTTTAAAACAAACCTTCTCATAATGATAACACTCTATATCCTATACAATCACAATGTTGATGCCAACCTCCTCACTAGGTGATTATAGGTGTCTTTCTATGTGATAATTTTCATATATTTAAAACCAATCCCATATTATTTTTCCATAAATTATAAATATACCTACTTGTCTCTACCTTAAGATCTTACCTTGTATCCCTTTTTTGAGGTTTTCTTGATTATACATACAAATAAGAATGATTTATCAAAAATTGAGACTAAAATTCACCACCCTATATTTAGTTTCAGGTGTAAACAAGTTTTATTGGATAAAAACATCATATATAGCACTTTTATATATTTATGCCTCTTCCAATTAAGCCTAATTAGCCCTCCTAGGCCTAGAAAGAAAAATCTTACTGTTGAGAGCTCCCACACATGTGTCACCCAAAAGCATGTGATTTTACTGGCCTAAAAGCATAATCCATACCAAATTTGGGGTAATGAGACCCTATGGAACTATTAAAACCATTAAACCACCATTGGCAAGCTTGCCCTTTTGAAACATTTTCAAACTGGCTTGAAAGATTTGAACAATTTGGTCACTTTTGAGCAATTTCTTCTAGATTTTTTATCTTGTACAAGTAAAATAATTATTAAACACCCTTTTAAAAATACATAAAAGTGATGGTACCATAAAATTAAAATTAATGTATCTTTATAGAGTCAATATCAATGTTTGGTAGGTTTTAGGGATGTTTCGATTCATTTTGAGTGTTTTGGAGATCAATCTCTCTTGATTAGTTTTCTGGTAACCCTGTGAGTGCTTGAACTTCTTAACAATAGTTCATAAAGTACAAGGCCTTCAATGAAATATTTTTTACATGTTTTAAAATTTAATATTTTTAATTAACTTACCCTAAGATAATTCCCTACCATGCAACTTCTTATGAAAAATCCATGAAAAATTTGGAGCTCCTTGGGCAAAAAATGCATTATGTGAGGTCTAAGAGAGAGATTGATCTATAATTAGAATTTTGATGTTTCATTATGATTTTCAACACCTATATGAGGTATAAAACACCCATAATAACCTTATTCATTAGTTTTCCTTAGAATTCTTACCCTTAAGGTCCTCTATAACTTTTATTTCTCGTGTTTAGGGTTCTTGGCTCACAAGCCTAGTTTAACCCTTGCTCTACATTTTTTTCATTTTGACATAAAAAGGAACTTGATTATGGATATATGAGTTACATAAAAATGAAAAATTATCTATCATTCAACTCAAAACTTTTATTTTTCATCACTTGATCACTTGGGTCTCTTAATCATTATTTGCCTCACTAGCCATGCAGGAAGCTTTAGCAGTTGTAGGTGTTGATTAATGTTTCAATGGTTTATACATGTTTTTTTTTATATTAAAAACATGTAATAGATATGTAAATACCCAATCCACTTATTAGTTACCTATTAATGAATCAAAATCCATTGTTATTCCCTCATTGAAGCTTCTTGTCATGCATTTGAATCACAATCACAAGTCTATCTTCTTCTTAGACTTGAGGACTATGTCCTAAATTTAACCTATAGTGAATACATAATCACCTAATTTTCCACAAATTTTAAAATTAATTCCACATACTATAAACATTTTTTTATCATTCTTATTGTCTTGATCCACTTAATTCATGATTTACTCTACATAGTTAATAGTAAACTAGTTATAGGTGATCATTTTTGGATCTTTTGACTAAGTTGTTAGAGGATACATTTGAGATATGTGTAATAGGTATAAATTTATGATTATTATAATCCTTTTATCACTTTAAATCCACATTTTCTTTAATTTACCCCCATTTATCTTAAAGCTTCATCCCCTAAATAAGAACTTTATCCTCCTAGCTGGTTGTAGATGCCTATTGAACTATGTCTAGACCCTTTATATGTTTATAAATAGGTGTGCGGTGATTTAATGGTTTCAAGACCTTGTAGGAATCATATTATAATGAAATTATTTCTATTAACCAATCAACAATCCTCCTTTCCTTTTCACTACAAAAGAGATCTCTTTGGAATACATACTATAGCTTTTTTGACTGTGTGTATTCATGTTTTGAGGATTACTCATATGTTTATTAGGATTATAAAATTTAGTTTAAATATGAATTATTATCATAAATACCTTGATAAACTTCTTCAAACCATCAAAACAAACCACTATCTTTTCAATTCTGCCTATTAAGTGTCAACATGTAGTCAAATAGGCCTTATTAGTGGTGATCTTGGGTTATGAACAACTAAGAACCTCCTCCTTCTATGTCTTTCCTTGGATATGAAGATCATATTCTTATAATTATTATTTATTCCCAACTCATTGACTGTAACTCCCTTCTTACTTACCTTTCCCTTCTAAATAGCCCATTCCACAACTCTTTCAAGAACATAGTTTATTTCCAAATGATGTGAAGTGTACCTTTCCTCATCTTTTATAGATGTAAAACTAATTCCTTATTGGTTTTATATATAGTGTTTTTTATTTAAATTTATCACAAGCCCATCAAACTCTATTCTCTTACCAAATACCTTGAACCTAAAATCAACTTCATACCATTATCTTAAGCCAAAAGAGGATGGTTGTAGGTTGTTATTTTAGGCTCTTGGGACTAAAATATTGTATTAAGTAACCTCCTTAAGATTTTTTCAAGGTTTTATGCCCTTATAAAGGATCCTTTAACTCTCTTTCTCCAATAACACTCAACTTTTCTTCCCACCTTTTACCTTTGCCTTCCTTACTCACCATATAAACCAACACATAGTAAAGGATAAGTGGTTATAAGTGTTTGTTGATATTTGCATGACATGAAAAAATAGGACCATTTCCATCCCTCTAGATTTTTGTCATATTTAAAACTTGATACATCCTTACCATAGTGTATTAAGGCCTTTTTTCATGTCATTATGATTACCCTCTTACATTGACTATGGGTTTTTATTCTACCTAGTACAGACTGAGACAAAAGTAAGAGGTTAGTCATAAAGGTAAAAACGTTTTTCAATATTTTAATTTATTTTTTGATGTTCCTCATGAATTTCCACTTAACTCTTTCAAATAAAATCAATCAATCCTCCACCTTAAAAACCTAGTTTAATTCCACCATGCTCCATTGGGCTAAAACATGATGGTTGTTGATGATGATTATCAATGTTAGGTAGAAAAATATTGTAATGAAGTACCTCCCAAAAATTCCCTTAAGAATATAATACCCTCCTTGCTATGAATCAATTTTCAAGGATTACATGGAACCCTTCAACCTTAAACTTTCACCTTATTCACATATCATAGACTTAGGCCAAACTATCATTGTAGGTAGATATTGATTATTTGAACAAGATAGTGGACTATATACAAATGTTAAAATGAGGTTTACAACATAAGATATATATCTTGGACCTTGATGTGTTTCTCATACTCTATGCTTACTAGGGTTTTAACCATATCCAACCCCAAGCAGTATTTGTTCCTCACAAAGTCTAATATTAAGTTATTTTATACTCTACCTCCCAAGATGTTTGATTTCTCATGGATAATTACATAGAGTCTTGAACATTGATTTATGGTTCTCCATGACTCACTCACTTTATATTATCCACTAAGACATCCAAATTCTTCTATTCATTTCCACTTTAGTGCACTCCTTCAACACATGGTTGTAGGTGAAGTTTTTACACACTTGTATGCAATGTGGAGGAGTTGATAAGCTAGTTTATAAGGTGTACAATGTCTTAATTCCCTACATACCCCTTATCTACTCCACTTTCCTTTAAAACTCATGGTTTTGGATTTGAGATTGAGAGTGAAAGAGATACAAAAAGATGATAATTACCTTAATTTCACCAAAACTACATTAAAAAAATGCTAACAAGAGGAAACAAAGTTGTTTATCTATCATAAAATTCTTCCCAAGACTAATCTTGCACATAGATGATATTATTAATTCTTATCTTGTTCAAAATTAATTAAAGTGGAGTCACTAAAATTCCATTAGATGGATCTCCATGACCAATAAAGATCATCGGCATTTTTTTGTGAAGCTTGGATTGTTGTAAGTGTTCATTTGGTTTATTGACAATATTTGAGAACCTCTTACTTTTTATATTATCTCTGACTCTTTAAGAATATTTAAATAATTTTATTGAAGCCAATAATCAAACCATGTTAGCTCTCTTCATACCTATCTTCTTATTTACAGAAAGTGTACGAACTGTAGTTCTATAGGTATCTTGTGAGACAATTTTAATGATTTAAAACCAATCCCATATTAGTTTTATATATATTTTCACACTTAAAAATATAGTTTAAACCAAAACCTTCAATGGTATATCCTCTTTATTTTATGACTAATCACTTCTATGAGAAACCCTTGACTATGTTTTATTGGTTGTAGTGTTAGAAGACTATTTGGAAACCCATGCAGATCTACATGTATTCAAGATAGATGAATTGCACTCATATCTTTCTCTATGGTCATTAGGTATATCCATATTTTCCTTTTATACCATTAAAAATTATTCATTCCCATCCATATTCTAGAAGTCACTTTCAACTACCTTAGGATTGATTTTGGATTAAAAAGCACCATATAACACTAAGTGTTTCTCATCAACATTAAACTAGTTTGAAACACTAAATGATCATGATTTACCTCAATAAAATGACCCATTTATTACATTATAATGTTTTTATCTAGGCCTATATTTTAGTGGGAGTGATTAGACTAACCCAGACCTCAAATATCTCCACCATGGCATGATATTGTGTATAAGTAAAACACAACCTCAGAGAAACTAAGGTAAAGTTATCCATTTATCATTTGATTCAATTTTGTATTTCATAAATGTTGTTGAAGGTTATTTTACCATTCATAATTACCATCAATATATAATATACATTCCTATACCATCATGTTAATCTTCCATGGGATCAAACACCTCTAAAGTCTCTTGATACTTTGTCGTAGACCTCTACAATTGGGCTTAGTTGTAGCCTTCTTTGTCCATATTCAGTATGCATATTGCAATGAGGCATGTATGTTTAGTATTTTAATAATGTTTTGAAACATGAAATTCAAGTGAATCAAGGGTGAACACTAGGTATTACATATACTATGAGATCCTTTATAATGTGAATATCCTTCAAACACACTCCAAGCTCCTACAATTAGCTCTTTCAAACTATGAACATGTCAATCATCCCTTCAAGACTTCAAAATATCTTCATAATGGTGATTTAGACCATTTATATGAGATAATATTGGAAATAAAATTATTCTATTTAAATTAAGATATTCCATTTGATTTTAAGGCCCCCTTTTAGGCATATAAGTCATTCAATTTGATGGAACATAACCTGTAGGCTAGCAATGGAGTCTCTCACTAGTAAAGGAGGTTGTTTTTAACTTGGAGGCTTAGGAATAACTTAATTTATTTATTTTATTAAGGTTTAAACATATAATATATAACATTATAATATGGAAACATTTGTTTAACAACTCAGATTCTACTCTCAAATTGGTCAAAAAGACCATTTATAAGGATTGTATAGGAAATAGGTTTTATGATATAAGTACATTTCAATAATTATTTAATTGATGAAACATAATTTAAAATGTATTATTTAAACCATAAATAACTACTCTAAAATTCTTCTTCCCCATTAAATTTTGAAGTGAATTAATAGAAGAAAACCTAGACCCTATCTAGATGAATATGCCATCTAGACACCCCTGCACTATTAGAGATTATTCATAAATATGGGGAGATGAACCAGAAAAAAAATTAAGTAAAATATGGTCCCTATCACTTATAAATAAATTTTATCCCAACTCTTTTTCTCCTGACTGTCCCCAGTGAAAACTTGAGGTTCTCCTAGGGTTGTCAAAGACTGTACCAAAATGGTTTTTCCTTAGCATGAAGAACAAAAATATTTCATATGAAATAAAAAACTTGGTAAATAATTTTTATTATTTAATTTACCATTCCTTCCTTCTGTAAAACTTTTTAAATTCTTGAAGATCCATTAATGGTAAAAACCTTGGTTCATGCCTAGTTTGTAGCAAATAGGTTTTCCTTACCTCTATTGGTTATTGTGTTTGGATATTATTTAAAATGACTAAGAAAGAATATTAGGGAAAAAATTTATTATTTAATATGATATATGAGCTCCTTTATTAAGTAAAACCTTCAAAAACATATTCATCTAAGGATCCAAAAGGCTAAAAAATGCATCTTTTTGCTCCCAAACTCCTCTCCTCCACTTTAAATGACTTTAAATGTCCTTAAACATGTATAAATAGGTTAAAAAAATCATAATTAGGTGTAATTAAGTCAAAACCAATTTTAATTCCTTAAAAAGTCAACTTTTCACTTAAAATTTCTATTTAGAAGCCTCTCAAGTCCTCTAATGCACTTTTATTAGTCTTTTGGGAAAATTAACTTTTCTAGACATAATTTTTTACCCATTATAATATTTGACACTTTTTTTAAACCTTATTACTTCCCTTGAATACTCAGACACATTAAAAACTATATAGATCCTTCACTTATAGTTCAAGACGCATTTCAAGGCCTTTTCCTTAAAATCTCCAAATTTACCTTAAAACTTGCTTAAAGTGTTTCAAAAGAGTATAAGGAGAATGATATATGGATATGAATTTTGTATTATATATCCACCATTAGATAATCCACTATAATAGGACCCTACATAGCTCCCCACACCACAGCAAGACCTTCTAGGATACTACATTACATCATCAAATTAGGACTAGAAAGAGACTAGTCATGAAGACAAAAGGTCACTAAATGATCTTAGGAGAGTGGCCTAATCCATCTAGTCAAAATTTTTGTATGTAGTCCAATTTTGACCAACATTTAGTGAAGTTGAATGAATTATATTCCCATGTTTATGACAAGGTGAAAACTTTTTGACGTATGCATACACATTTATCTTCATTATGGGCCAATAATATCCAATATATAGGATTTTCTTAGCCATGACCATCCTAATAGTGTGGGCCCACATATCCCTTAATTTAATAATTAATCACTAATTTAGACCCTATAAAAGTTAAAAAATGAATAAAATTTACATCATAATCTTTACAATAAAAGGTTCCACCAAGGATTGTGTATGGAGAGGTTTTGTGAATTAAAATTTGTGTTAGTTTTTTGAAAGGTTGGGAGGAAGGGTATGGTTTTGTAAATAGTCAAGAATGTCTTGGTACTAGGGGAGGTTGGAACCAAAAATTCTACATACCATTTTAGAATCAATATGAGTGTGAGTCAGTTGTAGAAAGTGTTTCACCAAAATTTGATATTCCCTCACATCATCTTCCATTTATATGAGGTAGCTTATCATTTACATTACATTAGTGGACTTGTTGGTTTGTGACACTTTTTCAATATGAATATATTCAAACTATTTCCTAAGATTATCCACTATATCTTTGTATGGGATGAGCTTACTTTCCTTAGTCTAGAATTGGTATTTGACTTGGTTTATAATTAATTTAGTCTCTATAAATAAGTAGTTACCTAATGTTTCATTGTATAGCTAGGAAGAGCCCTGAAGTAATGGCTTCATATTTAGTAATATTATTAGTATAGTGAAATCCAATATAGAAAGACCTAGGAATAAGATATCCTTGGAGTGTAACCAATAAAATTATAGATCTTTATCCATGATTATTGAAGGATCCATAAAATTAGAGGATCCATTATGCAGATGAAGAAGTTAATGTAGAAGGTTGTTTAAGAGTTGAGTAATCTAGAGTCAAAATGGACTCATCTTAAAAATCAAGCGTGAGTGATTGAGAATATGATATAGGATATTTTATTGGTTGATATGCAATTTCTTGGCCCTTAATGTATTTTTGATGAGTATACTCAATTTCAAACTTGCTTAATAATATTATCCATTTTTCCATGTAGCCTATAATTATTGCCTTGGAAAGCAAGTACTTGAATGGATCAACCTTGAAAATGATAACGGTTTTATTCTTTAACATGTAATGTCTCATCTTATAAGTTATGAAAATAATAACTAGGCATTCATTTTTTAATAGGCATATAATTGTTTTCATAATCCACCTGTGTTTTTTTTAGGTAATAAATGACCCTTTATTTTATGTGATCATCATGTTAAGTAAGAAGTGCCCCCAACACATGTTTTATAGTTGAAATCTAAAAAAGAAGCAATTTTCTCAATATGGTGGAGCCAAAACATGAGGATTAGCTAAATAATCCTTTAGATAATCAAAAGCCTTTTGATAATCGACATTCCATAAAAATTTAGTGCATTTCTTGAAAAAGTGAGTGAATGGGTGGCATATATTTACCAATTTATAGATGACACATCTGATCAATTAAATCTTGCCTTGTAAACTACAAATTTGCTTCAATTTTAATGGAAGAGGCATGTTTATAATGGCCTTAACCTTTTCTAGATACACATCAATGCCTCTATAAGAGACGATAAAGCTAAGTAACTTTCTATAAGTGACACAAAATACGCACTCCTTGGGATTAAGATGAACTTGATATTCTTGTAGTCAATAAGATATCCTCTGTAAAATGGTTATATTTCTAATCTAGTTCTAGATTTTCCTAAAATGTCATCCACATAGTATTTAAAAATATCATTATCATGTCATGAAAAATCACATTCATTACACATTGGTAGGTAACACCAACATTTTTTAGGACAAAAATCATGACTTGGTAGTATAATGTTCCCTAAGGAGTGGTGAACATGGTCTTATGCTAATCTTCTAGTGATATTTTAATCAAGTTGTATGCTAAAAATCTATCCTTAAAGGATAGCCTCCCAAACCCTACTTTGGAATTCATGATAATATCAATGTTTGATAAATGAAATTTATTGATGTAATTGAAATATATAAAAATTTTGATCCCAATTAGCTTCTTTCTCACTAGGACTATGTTGAAAATCCACTCCAAATAATCTATGGGTTCGATAAAACCTATTAACATAAGTTTCTCTAATTCCATTTTTATCAAAACTTCTATATGAGGATGCATATTCTTTAATTTATATTTGATAGGATTACTGTCTAGGTGAATGATAAGATGATCTACCACCAAAGATGGATATAAACTTGGCATGTCTAAATAGGACCAATAAAATATGTTGATAAATTATCACTAAATTTAAATAATGAGCTTGCATTATTGTACCATCATATATGACCCCATCTAAATAATCTTTAGGTGTTATTTGGTCCCAAGGTTAATTTATATTGTGTTTTCCACAAGGAGTGTGGAACCATCATCTAGAATGATAGGAATGGAATCGCATTGATCTTCTACATTTGATTATGAGGTATGTATCTCACCCATGTAGTAGGAATCAAAGTCATTCATTTATGGCAAAGGCCACTTAATGAAAGCCTCAAGATGATTTTGAATTAAACATTCAAAGACTCATTATTCTATAGTTGGGCTAGATGGACTCTAAACCTTTTATGAATAAAGGTGAACTCCACCATCCAAGGGCCATTATGATATGTTTTCACCCATGGAATACTATTTTTATTTACTCTTTCTCTAGTATATAAGTACCTTAGAGAGGTTTTCACTTAGGGACCTCAATGTTTTATTGGATATTTTGTGACAAAAGGAGATCACATGTTCCCCAAAATAGGATTTAGGGTCAAGTGTGAACGTGAAGCCTTATTTATTTATCATTAATGGGAAAACCTTCCCAAATGTAAAATAATTATACAAGTGTTTCTTCATTCTCAAATTCATCCAATGGTATGTTAGACTCTTGTTGGTCCTAATTAATCAATTGGGCATAATTGAGGATAAAAGGGTAAGATGAAGGAATGGAATTAATGGTTCAAATGGCATGTTCATTACAGAGATTGGTAGTAGATAACTCATTTTAAGCACTATGATATGACTTTTTGTCACTATTAGCATCATTTATGTTAGTCAATAAGTATGAGTCACTCTTGGCATCTAAGGGGTCACCTCTAGGATATATAGCCAAAACCTCAAAACCCTTTATGATTTATTACTATAAGTGGTTCAATGATGAATTTTTCTTGTGGCCCTAAACCTTTGCCTTTGTATCCTTGATGATTCATGATCTTATTAACTTTTAGATATTTTGGATGCTTTAAATAATTGGCAAAACCATCACTATACAACTATTGATCCTCTAAATGTTTGATCTACTAAGGGTGTCATTCCTTAACAAATTTAATAGGGTCCTTTGGTTTTCAATCAACCTTATTGGACCATTTCATGTTGGGATTACCATTGGACTTGGGAATGTGGGCAACTTGGATATGTGAAAGGCATTTTTTATTTAATATTCACCCATACCTTTATCCTTGATGGTAAAGTTGGGAGAAATTAGAGGAGGATGAGCAAAAGAAGTGGATGCAAGAGGAATTGACCCACACCAAGACAATAATTATGACTTTAAAATTTAGGTTCAAGGCCTTAAAATGTTCATATGGCTGTAGATCACCATGAATAGTGGCATCCATCCCTAAATGTAGGAGTTTCAAACACTAGTGAAGGATAGAAGTAACTACATGTACTTCATGTATCCAAGGTCACCCAAGGATTAGGTTATATGAAATTTTAAGTTCTATGACATGGTACAAGGTGTCATGGATGATAGGCCCAATAATTATTGACAAATATATTCTCCTAGAGGACTATCTCTCCACATTATTATATGACTTAATTATAATGGTGTCTAGTTAAAGCTATTTTATGTTTAACCCAATTGCTTAACAGGTTTTAGAAGACTATTCAAGATTGAACCATTATCTATAAATACCCACTTTATATTATGCTGGAAAATTATGGATTTGATGTAAATAGGATTGTTGTGATGTGAGCCAAGGGTAACATATCACTTTCATCAAACACTAACTATTGCCCTGGGATGAAATGTCCCACAAGTGCTTCAAATTTATCAGTATCATTGTTATTTTGGACCTTATAGTGGCTTAAAAGGTTGAATAGTATATATTTATGAACATTGGATGTATACAAGAGTTTGACAATGGAAACTTGTGTAAGAGTTTTATTTAATCATTATTCAAGATAATATGGATTTTCTTTGGAAGAAGGAATTGTTTTAGGTTTTGAAGGTATCAGATCAATAATAGGAGCATTGAAAGGAGGAGGTGTTAGACTTAGAAGAGTAACCTTTGACTATTGAGTTGTGATTGCATAATATCTAGGTAGAGGAGGGATATTTTAATTAGTGAAATTGGGATTAGGTCTTGGAATGACAATCCATGGAAGCTGACTAACAATGATTCTAGTTTGATTCAAATGTGTGTTATCTTCAAATGAAGGAACAGTTCCCAAAAATATAAATAAAATTATAGTCGGTGTTAGAATAGGAGTGAGAGTTAACTTTAATGGTGGACACTTGACAACTTGTAATATCACCATAAATGTTGTTATAGTCAAAGGCCATAATTGTTAACTAACTTGATTAGATTGGTTATTATAATCTTGGTTACAATTCAATTGGTTCTAGCTCTATCAGTATTTATGAATGTTGATCTGGTTATGATGTTTTTGTGTAAGAGGTTTTCATAGATCAATAGACTAGTGTTGGGGAAATGGATTATGATAGATACACATATTTTTATTAGAGTTTGAAAAACCATTGTTTATCTCAATGTCTCCATGATCTATTAGATCCTAAATTTAATGATTAATCTACACATACCTATGAATATTATGGCCTTCGAATTTATAGTATTCACAATATTCATCATCTCTATATCAAGTGGGTTTTATTTGGCCTTATATAAAGGCTCAAGTAATTTACCAAATCACCATTTTGTGGAAACCAATTTTCATAATACCACTTCAAAGGATTCTCCAAGGTCCTATATATTTCTTTTTATATTATGGTTCTTTTGGAGTTATCTTTAAAAAGTGAGTGGTTGTGAAGAATATTAATTTTGTATAGGTAGTATTTGAATTATTTATATGTGTCTTGATAATGTTACTTCATTCCCCATAATTTTTAATTTTTATTGAAACATTTTGGTTTTTTTGGAAGATAATCTTGGACTAATGTTGAGAGATGTACTTGGTTTTGTGAGTATATCTTATTGTTACCCTTATAAATGAGTGTTTTCTCAATCTATACTCATTTTTCAATGATTTCCTTAAAAATTTTGGTACATTATATTTTGAGATTGTGTGCCATGTCACCTTATAAGTTATAATCCAAAATACCTTCCTACTACTTGTCTAAAAACATATGAGGAATTCAGCTAGCTAAATCTTACCATCTTTACAAATATGTGAAGAAAATTCCTCCCCCCACATTATTTTGTATTACAAAAATCAACTATATCTAATTCATACTCCACATTGTAGGATAAATGTTTTACAAACTTATAATATAACCCATCCAAGTCTTGCATTGATCCTTTAGGAAGGTTCATGAACCATTCTAGTTCTTACCCAACTAAATTTTGGGGCAATAATACAAACAAATAAATATCACTATAATCCACTTCATTATAAGTAAAAAATAACTCTTTTAAATTTTGTTAAGGATCTCCCTTACCCTTATACCTCTCAAACTTAGGCATCTTAATATGATGTGGGTAAGGGATTTAGAATTAGCTCATTTCAAAAGGGTAAGATAAAATCTCATCTAGTTTGAACTTACAACCTTGTTTCCCTACTTGTATCCTCAAAATGATCCCTTTCAATTATTAGAACTCTTGGGAAGTGAGAATTTTTGGAGATTGAGAACTAGACGAGGGATAAACTTGGTTGGGAAAAATTGGTTGATTGAGCATGATATAAGTACACACAGATCCCCTATTTACATTCTAGTTTGTGATATAGACTCCATGAATAGGGTCATGTATTAGAAGAAATTATCAACTAAGTGGTGGAATGTTATATTGAGTAAGGAAAGGAATTTTTTGGGTACAAAAAGTTACTTTTAGTTGATTTGAAGTAATCCTTTATGAATTAGGATGGAGGTATTATTGGCTAGAAGAAGTGACATGTTGATATGAAAAAGTAAAGTGTTAAATTGAGGAATTAGGTTATTAATTAGAAGAAAGAGGTTGGATAGATTTTTTTTATTAAAAGCAGTCATTCATTAGGCAGGAGTAACATGTTTTTAACCTATTAATTTTTATTAGGGATTAGTGACCACCTTTTAAGGTGGTGTATTATAAAAATTTTATTACGGGTTGTTTGAAATTTGTTGGGTCTTAGGTGGAAGAGTTTGATCAATATATGAAATGATTTGAGAAATAGGTGGAGTATTTTAAGAAATTAAAGGCATGTTTTGTAAAGTGAAATGCATGCACAAATAATATGATGGGGCTTATTGGGTATTAGGAGGATTGGTTGATAAAGCATCACCATAAGATGGATTCCCTATTTTAGGACTCTCCAACTATATTAGAAGTGGTGGCTCCTCTTAAAATTTACTCTATCAGTGGTAAGGCTTATTTAATAGATAATGGTTATAAAAATAGTTGAGGTAATATTTATGGATGTGATTGGAAAATATCCATAGAGGATATGTAATTATAAATATTAGCTAATACCTAGATTTATTATGGAGGTGAGTGGTTATGTTTTGGGTTTGTGGAGGTGGATCAATAATTTAGCCTTTGCCTTTGTTTGGCATTATCAAAGATTAGTTTTGAACCAAAAATAGAAGTTGAATAGAAGTGGTTTGATGTGTAAAAGTTAAAAAAAAATTGTGGTACAAGGGCCTCTATTTCTATATCCCTCACCAAATAACACAGCTTTTCAACATGATATTCAAGTCGAATTTTAGCACCATGTTATAATAAATGAAGATGTTGTTCATTTATATTGATATAATAATGGTGAGTAAATTGGGTATGTTGAGTTTATAAACTAGGTGTATTTACTCCATAGTTAATTTGATAATTTAAGTCTTCAACCTCTTCATCATACCCAAAAGAGTGATGGGTTTCCTCCGTTAGTGTTTAAAATTACACTGAAGCAATTGAAACCTTGTTGAGTATAAGTGCCTAAGACCTCATCCCAATTTTTGTTTTCAAAGGTTCACTCAAAGGTCAAGTTTCATATTAAATTAGTTAAGTATTCATTTGGTCTTTACTAGAATGTGTATTAAGCCCTTGTACTTTTTCATATTTTTCTGTGAACACTTTGCTCTAAGAAATTTAATGTTTCGACCAAAGTGTTCACAAAAATCCTAAAGACCTATTTGTTTCAAAAATTTCATCTATTAAAAAAAGTCTAAAAGCCAAATCCTTGTAAGCATTTTGTTTGTATAAAAATATCAATAAAAATGCATTGCCTCGGGAAAAGATTAAAGTCTAATTTGTTTCAGGAGAAATGTTTTTATAAAATGCCTGAAGGAATTCCATCTAACATTTTGTCCATGGGAAAAAGGTCAAAGGTGCTCAAATGTTTTAGAGAAAATGTTGTGAGAATAATGTCTGAGTAAATTTTGATACTTTAAGGAAATTATTTTGGAAAAAATGTCTAAAATAATTGTCCTAACAAAAATCTCGAGACAAAAATGTTGAAGACCAAAATTCTAAAGACAAAAGTCTCGATGACCAAAAAATCTGAATAAATTTGCTTGAATTATTTAAATTTTGATGGTCTCATATATATCATTGATAGTTATGTGAACATAACTTATGGTTGTGGGGATGTTGAAATTAAGCCTAGGTCAAGGACCTTAGGGGTTTTAATTCTGATGGTCTCATATACATCATTGATAGTCATGTAAACATCATTGATGGTCATGAGCATGTCAAAATTAAGATTAGGTCAAGGACCATAGGGGTTTAAATTTTGAATATCTCATAGACATCATTGATAGTTATGTGAACATCATTGATGGTCAAAAATATTTAAAAATTAAGCCTGGGTCAAGGACTATAGGGGTTTAAATTATGACAATCTCATAATCATCAATGGTAGTTACATGAATATCATTGATGGTCATGATGACATCAAAACTAATCCCAAGTTAGAAACCACTAGGGTTAAATTTTGATGGTTACATAGACATTAATGATGGTCATATAGACATCAAAGATGACAAAAATAGAGATCAATAGTTTGTATTCAATCTTAGGTTTAAGGTATCAATAGAGGTAGGATGCCAAGATGCATCATACAAAATACACAAGTTCACAAATGCTCATATCCATGAGAATGAGCCATTAAATGGAAGTCGATATGTTTCAAGGTTCTATTATATATTAAATAATCTTCCATTTGATCTTAGAGGTAGGCTCTTTTTAAATTTAGTGTATAGATTTGGTTCATTTCTTTCTTGCTCTTTATTTCTTGTTCTTATTTGTATATAGCACCTATACATTATTTGTTTGCTTTGCCTTGTGTTTTATTTTTCTCTTAATAAGTATTTGTGATATTTTTCTCAAATCAAGTTTTATCCAATCACTCAAAAAATGGGCTTCATAGGTCATGATAGTAGGTGTGGTTGATTGTGGGTCTCAAATGTGACATTGATGTTTTAATTTTAGGGAGACTGGTAAAGACCAATGAATAGGCTAGTTTTTACCTAAAATATTAAGCTTGTTCTAATCTAAACCTAATTTTGATGAGGATTACATATGTAGGATGAATGTTTAAATTATTAGAGCATAGTCATGCTTGCACTTGAAAAACATTTATTACATAAGGTAAAGTTTAAAAGCAAGGATGATTGCCTAAAGATCAAACACTTTATCAAATCCTAGAACTTAGCTAACTTAGTTCCTAACCTTTGTCAAAAATCTAAAATGGTTTAAAATAAAGAAAAAAATATAGAAATAATATCTCATTGCAAAACTCAAAAGGAATTTTCTAATAAAGGGTGATTCAAGTAATCTCCATCGAGGCTATGGACGCCTGACTGGTAGTGAAGCAAGGCCTTGAGTGGAGCCAAATGCATCTTTGTCAAGGTTATGGATGCTTGGCACGCAAAAAATCAATGCCCAACCCTTACCTAAGATAAATCATGGTTTTTAATGAATATCCAACATGTTATAAGTCAATTTCAATGGTTAAAGACATGAAGTCTAGAAATTGCTCTCTAAAACCCATGGCAAATAGTAAGTGAATTCAAAACACACACATAGCATGACTAGGTTCTGATGTTTAATCCTAATTTTGCATGTGTAAGATTTGTTTTAACCATGAATTGATCTTAATAATGGTGCTTGATTAAATAGAGTGAATATCGTAATTATGAGTTTGAACCAGATTCTCTAAATTTTAAAACATGTTGCTATAATAATTCAATTGATTAGGGTGTCACTAGCATGTTTACACATTGTTTTTATTTGAATATCATCTATACCTAGTTTGGTTAGCATATTTTTTCATGATTCTATTTTAAATATTATCTTAATTTGATAATGTTGGATGTGTTTGCTTCACATTGTAGGCTTAATTAGAATCCATCTAAAATGGTCAATGTCTAGGTTTCATTATTTAATGTCAATATTGTTTTTTTTAATAGCCTTTGGTCTATCAAAATCCAAGTTGAATCTATTTTTGATCACCCTAAAAATTTGATTCCAATTACCCTGGTTCAAGTCTTTCGATTTGAATTTAAAATTAGTGAGAACATTTTATGTGGGAATATTTTTAAAAAAAATACCTTGGACTTAGTTAAATTTTTATATTAAGGCATGGTCATGTTTATTAACATGATCAAACCTTAGTTTAAAAATCCATGCTTGGTCCCTTTTAAGTTCTAAGACCCCTCAACGTATGTTCCTCATGGTATAAACAAACACATGATCATTTTTATTTAGTAGATCCACATTTTATTTCAAGATTAGTCTAAAACTTTAGCCTAAAGTTTTAATTCATTTTTATTAATACAAATAAAAACCTTAATTTAAGACTGTAGCCTAAGTTCTATATTATTTTTGAACTCTGAATTATTTATTCTCTCAATGTCCATAGGAACCAATGGTATTTTATCCTTTGGATCAATATTAATGGCATGCATTTGCTTGATCAAATATATCTAATGGTGAAATCCAAGATGGACTTTTCAAAGGGCTCAGAACCAATAAGAAAGTGACATGTGCCCAAATTAGAACCAATGAAGTGGCATAGTCAATTATAAGCCTTATGAATGCCTAATTAGATCTGATGTGGTGTACGTAGTGTCAGTATGTGGTGAACTTTGGCTGAGAAGCTAAAATTAATTATTCTTCTATGGATAGGCAATGATTTGAAGCATAGAAGGAGGTCTATGAGTCATCCTAGAGCATATTTTTCAATCATAACTATGGATCATTTTTTATTTATACCATGACCATGGATCATTCATGTGACATAATTTCAAAAGGAAAGGTTTTTCCATGGCATGCATAAAGGAAAGGGTAGTTATCCAAGAGTTTCCAACTATGTAAGCAAGGATTCTAGGGCATCTTCAAGTAGTTCCACATAAAGACAAATGATTTGTTTACCCTTTACCATGAATGTTCTCCTTTTAGATCATATGAAGACATCTTCAGACATGAAATCAAAAGTTTATTTCAAATCTTCATCATTCATTGTAGAGATAGTTAGAGTGATGATTATTTTCTTGCAAATGGATGAAGATATCAGGCATAGCACAAAATATTTTCTAGCTAAAAGAATCTTGGGAGACTTGAAGGATTGTTTTGCAATTCTAAAAATTATAACCTATAGTCCCATGATTTCATAAGGGATGAAAATGTATAAGGGGATTTTCCTCTATTCAAGGTTGTCGATCATTGTTTTAGGTGTTCATTTTCTCTAAGTCTAGGTTCTATAAGAATTTTTGGGATCAATTATTATGTGTAGATCTTGTCTCCCTTGCTAAGGTGGTTGTAGTTGTATAGACATTAGTGAGATTTAAGAGCATATTTATGTCTCCCTTATCAAAATATCAATCTCACCATGCTTTTCCCCATGGTATCATTTTGAAATATTGATGTTTGTAATATTTCTTTTCAAGTTAATGAAAATTCTTATGTTTCTTTGATATTTCCTATTGATGAAGTGCAACAATTTATCTATAAAATATTAATGACTAGATATATAGTTATATGTTCATTACTAATTATCATTTTGAGCATGGATCTTGGTTATAAAACCCTTTCTACATTATTTTAGAACATGTTGTTGAATAACTTGTTAAGGAACCCTAGGTTTATGGATTTGATAGGAAAGAGTTTTTCAAAAGTTTAGTTTCAGTGTATGTTCTATTCTTTCAAGGATCATTTGGTATTTCCCACTAGCTTACATTTGAGTTTTTCTACATATATGCTAAGGAATGATGTCATGAATCTTGTAAGATACCTTGTTGTTTGAATGCCACCAACATGCCACCTTCCCTTTTTTATAATTATCAAACTTATCCTACCTTAAAAATAATATACCCTTTGTATACTATAAGTGTTATTTTCCTTGTAAATGCATAAGACCTTGCATATTTAAATTATGTTTGAAATTTGTGTTTTAAATTATAGAATTATGATCTTTTATTTGACCCCTATTATTGAAGATTCTATAGAATGAATATTTTAGTCTCTCTCCCATCCATCTTTAGTAGCTTATATATGAATTAGAGAATTTATGCATTTTGTGTGATAACCCTTCATCGGTGAAGTGTGAAAACTTGGTTATGCGTTGGTCATATTTGTTCCTTATACAAAAAATCCCATGGAGGTTGAATTTTATAATCTCTCTATGTGAGTAAGCTACCCCATAGGTCCTCTCACCTTGGTTCAGGTAGAGCCAAAATAACAAAAAGAAAACCATACCCTTTGTAGGTACCTCTCAATCATTTTCTACATTTGGTATAATCTTGATGCCAAACCCTTCCATAGATACAATGACATACTAGAAGGTTTTTCATCATTATTTTTAATTTTATTTAAAATTTGAAAGGCTGAGTGTATGAGGTATACAACTAGAAACCAACACCCATTTGGCACCATTATCGAGGACTAAATTAAAATCTTAGTTACTTGTGTGTTACCAAGGACTCTTCTAGAGAGTTGTAAGTATTTCATGTTACGAAGTTCTCTATTGTTACTACACTAATTTAACTATCTTGGCCATCAACACCATAACACTCCACTAGAGACATGCCAAGAGTTTTTTAAGGCTTGATAATTGACTTTTATTGTGTTCATTACAAAGAGCTGATTAAAATTGCATGTTAGAAGGTGTTTTTCCCTTTTGAACATATTCTAAAAATTTCAATGTCTATGCTCTATATCTCATTAAGATTCAAAAAGTTTAATTTTAGCATGTATCATGATCAGTTTGTTAAATTTTATATTATATAGTTTTGATTCTAGTGGTGAGTCCAATTTTTATCACCTAGTTTCAAGGAAGACTAGTACCTACTTTGAATATTCTCTTTAGTTTCAGCTTTGAGTATTTTCTTGTTTGCAAAACTGGAAGGATTGAGATCATCTTTCAAAGGTGACTTGTTTCACCATTATATCAAAGATGAAGGAGACAATTTTAGAGGCATTTTGAAGGGAAAAGTTTAGTTTTTAAGGTTTTTCAAGATTCTAATAATCTTGAACTATTTATCGACCTTCCCATTATTGAGGACTTTCATAGCTCTTTTAGTCATTCTAAAAATTGTAGTCCTATTTATTATCTAGCTCCTTCTCAACCAACTGAATCCCTTTCTAAGTTTGACCCTATAATTCCCCCTCATTCACGATCTCACACCCTTTTTCTAGTTGTTATTGAACCTCCCATTGAACCAATCATGAGGAATAGGGACCAAGATGAGAATAAATGTCTTACATTATACATTCCTAGATTTAGACCTATCAATTTTGATGACATGTAAGGTTATCCCAATGAGGTCCCAAATGAAGTAAGGAAATTCATTCCAAATTTTCAAGGGAATAATGTAGTGAGTGGTGATCAACACTTGAGGTATTTTCATAATATAATTAAGTATTATGAGGTTGAGAATGAGAATGTGTGAATTAAACTATTTGTGCACATGTTGGAAGAAGACACATGCAAATGATTCAATTCCCTTCCCTATGGATGCATTTATTCATGGGAAGAAATAAAGAATGTTTTTAGAATTTAGTATGGTGATAAAATTGACCCAATGTTTCTCTTGGATGAATTTGAAAACATCAATAATAATCCTAATTAGTGCATGTAAGACTTCAATACATGGTTCAACAAAGTTATGATGTGGCTATCCAAAAACATTAGGCCTAGTGATATAGCATGCTTGATAAAATATTGTGATGCTTTTGATAAGAAGGTTACATACTAATTGAGGAACAAGGATTCTACTAACCTATAGTTGGTATTCAATATGGCCATCCAAATTGAGAACAACATAAAATATATGGGAAAGCCCATGAATAATCAAGTTAATATAAAATTGGTAAATCTAGAAAAGATAGTCCACAAAAAATACCAATCTTGAGGAGACTATTAAAAATTTGGCCTCTATTATCAAAGAAATGGTGTACAAGTTAGCCAGAGCTAATAAGGGGATCCCTCATGTGTCTACTAGTTAATAAAGGCCTCCAAATATGAATCAAGCAAAAATGGGACTTGCTTTCCATAATTGAGATAATGATAAAGGGAAGAGGCTTACATGTGAAGAAAGAACAAAAAAAATTAGAATAGAGGTATTAGAAAAGAATTTCTTGATCCATTAAATCCAAAAGTGAATGTTGAGAATTATGACATTGATATTGATTAGTGTGACAAGTGTTTCCTTCCATATCACCCATGTGATACAACTTAAACAATTGATGAATATGTAGATGAACTTGAGTCTACATTATTTGATGATGAGATTTTGATGTTCAATCATCACAGCCCCTAAAGTGAGATGACTACCTCCATAGAATTGTTGAGTGTTACTACTATCAATCAATTTTGGAGTGTGTTTAAAAAGGTATACAACTAGAAACCAACACCCACTCTAAAAATCCAAAGGTAGGGGATGCTAATAAGGAGGATAAGAAAACTACATCAATCCCTAAAGCTTCCAAGCTAATACCCATTTCCCAATTTTCTAAGCCTAGAGGTGCTCCAACCAAGAATAGGGTACCCATATTGTTTAGTATCCCTAAGGGTGCTAATGATGTTAAGACAAATGTACCTTTAAAGGCTACTGATAACAATGTTAATCCATCTTATCCTACTCCACTTCAAACTTTAAGTGACTATATTCTAGTTGAAGGTGTTATTACCCTTTTTCCACCAAATACTATTATTCCTTAGTACAACATATGTGATATGTCCAAAGTGTCAAGCCAAATGACAATCACTATGCCACTTGTTGAATTATTAAGAATACTTAAACATAAGAAGAGAGAATTTGAGTACTTATAATTTGGTAAGAAGTTAGTTGCAAATAAAATTGAGTTACCACAAACACCCCTAGAAAGTGATAAAGAATCAGAAGAGGTTGTTGAACCTACTTTGGAAGCATATTTTGGGACTACACTAGTAGAAATTTATATAAATGTGGATCTATTTTATACAACCTTATTAATCAATGGTCTTATTATTCACAATTGCATGTTTGATTCTAGTGCTTCTTGTAATGTGATGCCCCTAGGTGTCTTAAATGAGCTTGGGGTGAAGATTACATCAGATTTTGGCAAGTGTTATGCCATGGATTCATGAGTGGTTCTAGTTTTGGATAAGTCAAGGGTTTGGTAGTGTAATTGGTAGTACATCTAAGTAAGTATTTAAATATAGATGTGGTAGTTGTGGACTACCCACCTAAGTGGGGGATGTTTTTGTCATGTAAATAGGATACTAGTTATATATAGACTTATCTTATGCCATTATTTCATTGGAGGGTAATATGGTCAAACTTTATAGAGAACCAAAGATGCTACATGTAATTGAAGATCTAAAATGTGCTCTAAATGAAGTATTGTACATAGATTTTGAATTAGGCAACTTTGTTAGGAGTGTTGATACTAGTGAACAACCTGTTGTTATTAATGTTAAACCCTACATAGAAGGTGAATTTTGGAAGATGTGATTTTACAAGGCTTGCTCCAATCTTGGAAATGGATATGGGGTCATATTCATGCCCCCAATGGTAAGGGATTAAATTTTTCTTTTCAATTGTCCTTTGAGTGCATGAATAACACTGTTGAGTATGGGGCACTCTTTCTTGGTTTATAGATTACCCATGAACAAGGAATTAAAAGTATGATTGTAAAGGGTGATTTTAAGATGGTGGTAAATTAAGTTTGTAATGATTAAGATACCAAAAAAAATTATGAAATAATATCAAAATATTATGTGGGATTTGCTTTAATTCTTTGATGCATTCAATCTTTGTTATCATGATAGAAGTTTCAATGAAGAATTTGACATACTTTCAGAGTTAGGTGCTTAGTTTTATATTGAAAATATGATCCCTCATTATCAATACCAAGTGGAGGTGATTGTTTAGCTTTCAATCCCAAACAATGTTCATAAATGGTAGGTGTTTGATGATGATGAGTAGATTAATAAGTTTCTAAATTATGAAGTTCAGTTCCATGATCAGCTCATAAACTTGAAATCCATGGTTTAGGTTTGTGATGGGAAGGAAACCTTGTTTGGTAAGGATGTTATTCAGATGAATATAAACACACTCCCTAGAGGATTGGTAAGTTTAGAAGTGTCTTTTGATGGATCTAATAGAATCAAGTTGAGAGATTCATTTATCTCAAGAGACGTGACTAAATGTAACTTGGGTTCTCATGAGAATCCAAGGAAGGTTTTACTAGGTACTCACCTAAGTGCAGTTGAGAATCAAGTTTACATGAATTTGTTGAAAAGGTAATAGGATTGCTTAGCATGGTCTTATTTAGATCTAAAATCATATAGGGAAGACTTGTTTTAGAATGTCATCCTATTGTAGCTTGATAGAAATCCTTTTAGGTAGAAATAGAGGCCTATTAACCCTACCTTATCCACTAAGATGAGGGATGAGTTAATGATTCTAAGGGACAGTGGATTCATTCAACCTATTATATATTCATCATGGGTTTCCAATTTAGTCCCTGTGTAGAGAAATAATGATAACATCCACTTGTGTGTGGATTTTTGAAATTTGAATAAAGTTTCTTTGAAATATACTTATCCCCTACCCAATATGGATAACCTAATTCAAAGTGTTAATAGATCAGATATTTTGTCCACATTAGAATACTTCTTAAGGTATAACTAGGTTGTGGTAAAGGAATTTGAGAGATCCAAGACTGTATACACAATGCCTTGGGGCATGTATGTACATATGAGGATGCCTTTCAAGTTAATAAATGTCAGTGAAATATTTCATTGAGCTATACATGTTGATTTTTTAGGGATAATTAATAGGTTTATAGCTATGCATCAGGATAACATTATTGTGTAATCTAAAACTAGAGAATATTTAGAGCATCTAGAGAAAGTTTGATTATATGCAAGGAGTTTGACATTTCTCTTAATCTAAATAAATTCCACTTTGGAGTATAAAATGCCAAATTTCTATGATATATAGTGTCAAAGGATGGAGTCATCATTAACCCCAAGAGGGAAGAATTAATTGATGAAGTGCCTATCCCACAGTTCAAGAAGGGAATTCAATCTTTATTTTAGAAAAATAATTTCATAAGGAGGTTTGTGTCCAATTTTATAGAGATCACTCTGCCTATTACTTCCATGCTAAAGAATGACTAGATCATCAAGTGGGAGGAGAAGGCCATGTAAGTGTTTAGTGACATTAAAGGAGATTTAAAGTCTACCCCTATTTTGGCTAGCCTTGATTACACTAAGCCATTTTAGATATTATCTTTTGCATCATATAATAATATTGCTACTATCCTATTGCAAAATAATGAAGATGGTTATGAGTAACCTATAACTTTATTTATAAATGATATTCAAGGTCCTAAGATGAATTATACCATTATAAAAAAATAAGCTTTCACTCTCTTGAAATCTATCAAGCTGTCTATGCCTTATATTCTAAGTTCGAAGATTGTTGCTTATGTCTTGCATACCATGGTGAAGGACATTTTGACTCAAACTAAAGTATCCAACAAAATATGTAGGTGGGTTAACAAGTTACAAGAGTATGAGATTGATATTTAGACCACCAAGTTAATAAGAGGGATGGGTCTAGCCAATCTTATGGCTAAGACTAATTTGGAAGTTATTGAGGTAAGCACTACTATTCTTAGCATTGACGGTTCTTTGAGTCAATTTAACATGTCTCTATGGTGTAGAGATATTGTTTTCTACTATAAAATCTGAACTATCCCCTTGATTTGGATAAGAATCAAATAATGAATCTCAATCTTCTTTTCCCCAAAATACCTCTTGACTAAAAATGGACTAGCATGGAAGAATTTGGATGGGGTTATCCTAAGATGTGTGCTGGAAGAAAAAACTAGTAACCTAATTGAAGACTTACATACTAGAGTATGTGGTGCCTATTTTGTGCCTAAAGTTATAGCTCATAAAATTCTAAGAGCTAGTTATTAATGGCCATCATTGTTCAAGGATGTTGCTTAGATAGTAAAAAAATGTGAGAAATGTTAGCACTTTTATTAGAGAATGAAAGCTTCAAGTTCTCTTCCCTTATAGCTTATGATTATTAAAGGCCCATTCAGACAATGGGGAATGGATGTCATTAGAGAAATTATTGATTCATCAAGTACTAATCATAGATGGATACTAGTTTCAACTGACTACTTCATAAAATGGGTTGAACCAATCCCCACAAAGAAACCAACACACCATTTAGTAATGGATTTTTTGTTAAATTAGATTTTTTGTTAAATCATATTATTTACACATTTGGTGTGCTTGTTAAAGTTATTGTTGATACTGTTATGAGTTTCAAATCCAAACCTTTAGTGGAATTATTAGAAGAGTATGATATTGAATTGACATACTCTTCCAATTATAACCCATAGGGGAATGTACAAGTAGAATCTAGTAACAATAACTTACTCAAAATCATTAGGCAAACATTGGAAGTAAATAAGAATAAGTGGGGTGAATAACTAAAATTCACTTTATGGGCTGACAAGATCATACCTAAGATCACTAGAGGCAAAAGTCCTTTTGAGCTTGTTTACAGAGCTCAAGTAGTTTTGCCTATGAATTTGAAGTTGCTAACTTATCAACTTATGAAGTAACTAGAGGATGATGAGAAAATCAATCACTATGAAAGTATAATGAACTAAATTATTGGTCTTGATTAAATCTGAAGACAAGTTCATGAAAGACACCTCAAGTTCAAGGAAAATCTAAAGAAGATATTATATAGGAAGGTCACTTCAATAACTTTCCAAGTAGGTGATCTAGTTCTACTTTGGGACAACAGGCATAAGGAGAAAGGTAAGAATGGAAAATTTGATGCCTAATGGATGGGTCCCTATTCCTTTGACTATTGGATTGGGGATCATACTTTATTTTTGAGAGACTTGGATGGTAAAATAGTGGAATTACCAATCAATGGCAGATATCTAAAACACTTTATTGATTGAGTCCATAACCTATGTACATTAGTATATAGTGTATAGTTTTATCTTTCTATTATTTTGTGTTATGTCACCCCTTTACTTTGGAGCTTATTTTCATAATTTCCTTTCATTTTTCTATCATGTGTTCATTTTTAGATCATTCTGATCTATTTTTGTTAGTCCTCCATATTTTGTTAAGCCTCCATGAGTGATTATTGATCAATTTGTTAAGTCTTGACTCCACAACCCATTTGATTGGCACTTGGTCTTACATTTCAAGGTTATTTACACACCTATAAGGGCTATGCATCCCTAGGTGAGAGTCAGTGTTAGTGCTCAAAATTTTATTAAATTAATTGATCCCTTGTTGAGAGTATAAGTTCCTAAGTCCTCATCCCAATTTTTATTTTCAAAGGTTCACTCAAAGGTCAAGCTTCATGTTAAATTGGCTAAGTCTTAATTTGGTCTTTACTAGCATGTGTATTAAGCCCTTGGACTTTTTATAGTGAACACTTTTCCTAAAGGAATTTAATGTTTTGGACAAAGTTTTTACAAAATCCCTATATACCTAATTGTTTTGGACATTTCATCTGTTACAAAAGTCTAAAAACCAAATCCTTACAGGTAATTTATTTGCACAAAAATATTGATAAAAATTCATTGTTTTGGGAAAAGTGCAAAGTCTAATTTGTTTTGAGAGAAATTTTTGTACAAAATACTTGAAATAATTTTGTCGAACATTTTTTCTATGGAAAAAAGGATAAAGGTGCTCAAATGCTTTGAAGAAAATGTTGTGGGGAAAATTTCTGAGTAAATTTTAATGCTTTGGGAAAATAGATGTGGACAAAATGTCCAAAATAATTGTTTTGAAAAAAATCCTAAGAAAAAAAAGTCAAAGACCAAAATGCCAAATATAAAAGTCTAGATGACCAAAATATCCAAAGAAATTTACTCAAATTGTTTAAATTTGAATAGTCTTGTAGAAGTCATAGATGGTTGTGTGAATGACATTGATGGTCACCAAGACATCAAAATTAAGCCTAGGATCAAAAGGAGTGAATAGCTTAATTATGAGTCTGAACCAAAGTATCTAAATTTTAAAACAAATGTGTATGAGAATTCAATTGATCAAGGAGTCACTAACATGTTTACAAAATATTTTTATTTGAAGATCTTGGGCTTAATTTTGATAGTTGCATAAATGTGATTGATGATCATGAGGAAGATATAATTAATTTCGAGTCAAGGACCATAGGGTTTTAAATTATAATGGTATTTTAGACATCATTGACATTCATGTGAATGCCATTGGAAGTTTTGAGGACATCAAAATTAATATTGAGTCAAAGACCATAGGGGTTTAAATTTTGATGATCTCACGAATGACATTGATGTTCATGTGAACATCATTGATGGTCATGAGGACATAAAAATTAATCCTAGGTCAAAAACCATTGAGGATAAATTTTGAAGGTCACATAGACATCATTGATGGTCACATAAATGTTAGACATGAGCCAAATATAGATCAATGATTTGCATGAGATCCTAGGTTCAAGGGATCAATGAAGGTAGGAAGCCAAGTTGTATTATACAGAAGACACATATACACAAATTATCCTATCCAAAAGAAGGAGCCATTGAATGGACATAGCCACATTTCAAGGTTTTTTTATAGATTAAATAATCTTCCATTTGATCTTAGAGGTAGGCTCTTTATATAGTTAGTGCAGGACTTTGGTTCATTTTTTTCTTGATTTTTTTTCCCTATTATCATTTGTAGATAACACTTGTAAATTATTTATTTGATTTTACTTACATTTTTATTTTATCCTAATAAGTTTTTTTTGAGATATTCCTTAGATTGGGTTTCATCCAGTTGCTCAAAAGGGGGACTTATTAGGTTGGTACTGCAAGTGTGGTTGACTATGTGTCTGAAATGTGAGATTGATGTTTTAATTTTAAGGAGACTAGTAAAAACCAATGAATAGGCTAGTTTTTCCCTAAAATATTGAGCCTTTTTTATCTAAAATTTATTTTGATGAGGATTTCATATGAAGGATGCAAGTTTAAATTATTAGAGCATAGTCATGCTTGCACTTAAACAACATTCATTGCTTGGGGTAAAGATTGCAACCAAGGATGATTGCCTGAAGATCAAACACTTGACCAGATCTCAAAAACTAGATAACTTGGTTCCTAACCTTTGCCAAAAAGCTAAAATGGTTTATAAAAAATCAAAAACTAAAAAAATAAGATCTCATTGCAAAAATTAAAAGGAATTTTCTAAGAAAAGGTGACTCACGTAATCTCCACCATGGCTATGGATATCTAACTAGTAGTGGAGCAAGGCCTTGAGTGGAGCCAAAGGCATATATATTAGGGATATGGATGTGTGGATAGTAGAAAATTAATTCCTAAGCCTTCCCTAAGATAAAACATAGTTTTTGATGAATATCCAACATGTTGTAAGTCAATGTCAATGGTTAAAGACATGAAGTCTAGAAATTACTCTCTAAAACCCTTGGAAAATGATAAGTAGAATCAAAACACACACATAACATGACTAGGTTTCGATGTCTGATCCCAATTTTACATGTGTAAGACTTGATTTAACCATGATTTGATGTTAACAATGGTTCTTGATCAAGTGGACTGAATAGCCTAATTATGAGTCTGAACCAAAGTCTCTAAATTTTAAAATATGTTGCTATGAGAATTCACTTGATCAGGGAGTCACTAGCATGTTTACACATTATTTTGATTTAAAGATCATCTACACCTATTTTGGTTAGCATATTTATTCATGATTCTATTTTAAATATTATCTTAATTTTATAACGTTGGATCTTTATGCTTCACATTGTAGGCTTAATTAGAATCCATCTAAAATGGACAATGTCTGGGTTTTATGATTTAATGTCAATATTGGTTTTTTATTATCCTTTAGTCTATCAAAATCCAAGTTGAATTTATTTTTGATCACCCCAAAACCCTGATTCCAATTACCCTGGCTCAAGTATTTCCATTTGAATTCAAAATTGGTGGGAACATTTTATGTGAGAATATTTTTTTAAAATGCCATGGATTTAGTCAAATTTTTATACTAAGGCTTAATTGTGTTGATTAAAATGACCAAAACTTAGTCTAAAAATCCATGCTTGGTCTCTTTTAAGTCTTGAGACCCTTCAGCCTATGTTATTCATAGTTTAAACTAATGTACAATCCTTTTTATTTAGTAGAACCCCATTTTATTTCAAGATTATTCTCAAACATTAGCCTAAAGTTTTAATTTACATTTATTAATAAGAATCAAAACCTTTGTATAAAACTATAGCCTAAGTTTCATATTATTTTTGATATCTGACTTAGTTATTCTATCAATGTCCACAAACACCAATGGCATTTGATCTTTTGGATCAAGATCAACAGCACTTGTTTGCTCGGGTGAGTAAATCCAATGGTGAAAGCCAAGAGATACTTTTTAAATGGATCAAAACCAATAATAAAGTGACATGTGCCTATATTAGAGAAAATGAAGTGGCCTAATTAGTTTTAATCCTTACAAGTGCCCAATTGGATCTGATGTGGTGTGCTAAGTGTCAATATGTGGTGAAATTTAGCTAAGAAGATAGAATTAATTATTCTTCCATGGATGGGAAATAATTTGAAGCACATAAAGAGGTCTATTTTTTATTCCAAAGCATTTTTCAGTCATAACCATGGATCATTTTCTATTTACCATGACCATAGATCATTCATTTGCCATCATTATAAAAGGTAAGGTTATTTCATGGTGTGCATAAAGGAAAGTGAAGTTATCTAGGAGTTTTTGGTTGTGTAATCAAGTGGTTTAGGGCATCTTTAGGTAGTTCCACATTTTAAAAAAAAAATGTTTATTTTCCCTCCACCATAAATATTCTCCTTCCAACTCATATGAAGACATCTCTAGCCATGAAATCAAAATTTTATTGTAAATATGCATCATTCATTATAGAGGCAGTTAGAGCAATGATTATTTTCTTGAAATGGATGAAGATATCAGGCATGACATTAAATATTTTCTAGTTGGTAGCATCCTAGAAAATTTGAAGGCTTGTTTTTCAATTGTGAAAATTGCAACCTACAATCCCATGATTTGAAAAGGGTTGAAAATGTATAAATAGGGGGCTTCTCCTCAGTTCAAGATTGTTAATCATTATTTTAGGTGTTCATTTTCTCTAAGTCTAGGTTCTACAATAATTTATGGGATTAATTATTATGTGTAGATCTTGTCTCCCTTGATACTGTGCTTGCAACTGTATATCCATTAGTGAGCTTTGAAAGCATCTTTATGTCTCCCTTTTCAAAAGACCAATCTCACCATGTTTTTCCCCATGGAATCATTTTGAAATATTGACGTTTGCAATATTTACTTTAAATTTAATGAAAATTCTTGTGGTTCTTTGTTATTTCCTATTGATTAAGTGCAACAATCTTTTTTGAAAATATTGTTGACTAGATATCTAGTTTTATGTTCATTATTGGTTATCATTTTGAGCATGGATCTAGGTTATTAAATTATTTATGCATTATTTTAGAACATGTTATTGAATAAATTGTTAGGGAACCCTAGGTTTATGGATTTGATAGGAAAGATTTTTTTGAAAATTTAGTTTTAGTGTATGTTCTATTATTTAAAGGATCATTTGGTATTTCCCACTAGCTTGCATTTGAGTTTTTCTACATCTATGCTAAGGAATGATGTCATGAATCTTGTAAGATACCTTGTTGTTTGAAGGCCACCATCATGCCACCTTCCTTTTTTTATGATTATCCAATTTGTCCTACCCTATCCTACCCTATAAATAATACAACCTTTGTATACTACAAGTGTTATTTTCCTTGAAAATGCATAATATCTTGCATATTTGAAATGTGTTTGAAATTTGTGTTTTAAATTATAACATTATGATCTTTTATTTAACCCCTGTTGTTGAAGATTCTATAGAATGAATATTGTAGTCTCTTTCCCATGTATTTGTAGTATCTCATATATGACTTAGAGTATTTTTGAATTTTATGTGACAACCCTTCATGTGTAAATGTGAAAACTTGGTTATGCCATGGTCATATTTGTTCCTTGTGCTAAAATTCCCCATGGATGTTGAATTGTAGATTATCTCCATGTGAGTAAGCTACCCTATAGGTCCTCTCACCTTGGTTTAGGTCGAGCTAGAAGTATCAAGGAACTAACCATACCCTTTGTAGGTGCCTCTTGGTCATTTTCTACACTTGGTCTAGTCTTGATGCCAAACCCTCCCTCAGATACAATAACATACTAGTGAGTTTTTCATCATTATTTTCCATTTTATTTAATAAATGAAAGGTTGAGTGTATAAGGTGTAAAACTAGGAACCAACACCCTCCTCCTCAAAAGAAGAGTTATACATACCTTTACTTTGGGTATACCTCAACATGGATGTTGAATGAAAGGTGTTAACTTTAAACAAGTTGACCAAAATTAAATGGTTGGTTGATCTGGATTTAAATAAAATGGGGTTAACCCAAGCTATATTAACTTAAGTTAACAAATATGGTTGTCTCACATTTAAATATGAGTTAGATGTGGGTAAATCAAAATAGGGTTATTTTAATTTGGATTGACTTGAGTTAAAACAAAGGTTGACTCAAGTTGAAATGAGAGGTTTGATTTAAAAAATTTGAGGAAATGATTTTTTTGAAATTGGATTCAAATGATAATTGGCATTTTCTTGAGTAAGGTTAATCCAACAAAAATTTGGTAGTGTAACACTTTCATAAATGATGAGATTTGACCCCAAAAAAATAGGTAGAGTTTCATCTTAGTATTAAAATGTCTTACAAAATAAGCTTTGGACTCTAAGTTTTTGACACAACTTATTTGGACTTGGGTTTGGTTTATTTAAAAGTAAGTCTTGGTTTCAAACATAAACATCACATGGTATTCACAAGGAGGTTTAATACACAAGAACACAATTCCTAATTTAAACATATCATGTAGAGTAAAAAAAAGGATAAAGCTAGGAAAAGAGTCTTGAACAATTTTTAGGCCTTCCTTACGAAATTAATAGTCCATATTCATATTCACGGCCCAATATTTTAGATTGATAATTATAGAGTATTCTACCATTCCCATATATCACTAAGCCTAATTTCAATACATGCATATAAATTGACTTCATGGTAATAATTGCTAACCATTACACCAAAGTTGAATGAAAAATAGGGTTACCTAGGCTAAAATTTTAAAGATGGATCATCTAGTTGTATCGATATAATTTTTGATACATGAGAACAAATTCCATAAATAAGGAGATATAAAATAAGTAAATCTACTATAAGTTTTTTATCCCCAATGAAATTGTGCTAGCCTAACCTTCTAAGTAACAACATTTCTAAATTTTAGATTCCTTGAGGATATAATGCAGTGACTTTGAGTATTAAAAGAAACTCTCTTTGGTTTTGATCTCATGTTATAGAGTGCAAGAACAAACACCAAGTTATAATATTGATGGTAATTCTCCTAAATTTATATACCCTACCAAATAAGTGGGGTTTGGTATAATGTTAGATGATAAAATCCCAAGTCAAAGCACCCCTAAAAACATTCAAAAAAATAGTGACATCCACCCCACGTATCCTAAAATAAAAATAAGGTATCACCATTTTTATTCAAAGGAATCCTCCAAAGATAAAGTGAAGTTCATAATAGGTGAATCCTTGGGATAAAAATGGCTTAAATTATTGCATTTCCAGGTCACCCAAATAGGGAGAGCCAACAAAGATTCCTCACAAAAACATATAATTTTAAGCAAAAACTTGAAAAATACCAAAAAATAATGAAAATTTCTAAAAATAAATGTTTTTTAAAACCTAAATCAAAATATGAGTTCCTTTTAAGACCCAAAATTAAATGTGTGGAAGAAAAAAGTCATAGCTTTAGTTTATTCCACCATTCTTTGACTATGGTCTTTCAATCACACAAGTTAGAAGTGTTTTTTTTTTTTTTTTTTGAAGTGGTCTTTGGGAAATTGTAACCTATAAAAACATTAAAAAAACACAAAAATATAAAGTTAGAATATACATAAAACAAATAAAAAAGTAAACATAAAAAGTGATAACTAATGTTTCAGTGATATCTATTAAAATATAAATTTTATTTCGACAAAAAATTTAGAGATATTAGATAAGATAAATCCACACCAACTTTAAAATTTTTAGAATAAAATAGTTACTGAGTTAAAAAATACATCTATTTTAACAACCATTTTTAAAAAAATAATAGACAATTACTAAATTGATAATATATCCTAAAATATAACTCATATATTTATTAAATTTGGAGATGTTTCAGGTAGTAAAAATATGCACCACCCTAAAAAAATAGAACAATAAAAATAATAGATCAAAAGTTACATTTTTTTCACATATATTTTTATTTTGAACCTATACAAGTAAAATGATAAGAAATAATCGAAAGAAGATGTGGGATGTGCAAACCTATCCCATCGGGCATGCCATTATGTAGTTAGGGATTCAGAAAAATCTTAGTCAATGTTAGTGCAATACATCACAAAAAAAATTGAATACTAAGTAATCTAAGCCTTTTACATTGATTGATCAAATAACAAATCAAAAATGAATAAAATGAGAGGAATAAGAGATTTACCTTCCTTTGGAGACTCCTTTTGATTGTTGTCTTGAAATATGATTGTGTTCATCATGTGAGAAATATATATTTTTCAATGCCTAGTCCAAGTGGGTAGTATTTCCCCTTGTTCACCTTGTGATGTGTTGTGGCTTGGTTATTACTTAGAATATTTTGAATAAATTGAAGCTTCTATTATGATTCCTACATGGTAAGTCTAAAATAGAGAAGATTGCTAAAGATAGAGGGTGAACCCACTATCTATATTAAATTTAAATAATTTTGATCCATAAATCTTATTTTGGAGATCATTGAAGGAGGATGAAAGGTTTTTGATCTATTGATCTCATTTTGGAGATCAACAAAGGAAAATGAAGAGACCATGTGAAGGGCATGGGACTTATCTCCCACTGATGTGAGTGGGGAATAAATTATCCTTCCATATGTTTATCCCTTGGCATGATATACTTGTCAACTTGGGGATTTATCTCTAACCTTGTTGTACTCAACATCCACCATTATTTTATTTTTCTACTAAGGACCCACTACATTCTAAAAGTTTTAGGGCTATTTTGAAAATCTTCTTTAATAAATCTCTATATGTGCACCTAACTTCACTATTCAGTATAATGAAAATGGGAATTTCCATATATTTAGATTATTTATAATAACTTATTTATACTCTTAAAAAAAAATTCATATACATAGGTTTTTGGAACATGCACCATATTTAAAAATTCTCAAGCTTCGCATATTTTTCCTATCACTAGAATTGTTCTTTGCAAAAATTAGGTCTTTATAAATTTTGTTTGAAAGTTAAACTTTGCCATTATTGGATCATTCACACCTATGTTAAACCTTCATGAAAAAAATTCTTCAAAACTTTTTTCACCAATTTTGTTCGTAGGTTATGATTGCACCTTTGGTCTTCGGCATTCATGTTTATCATAGACTCTGTTCAGAACTCTAGTACTTTGTAAATTTTGCACTTTAGAAAAAGTGTTCAAAATTTACATCTTTGGGAAAAATGGTCATCATTTTTATTCATAGTTAGGTATTTGGAAAAAGATGTTTCAAAATTAGGTCTTTTTATAAACTATGTATAAAAAGTATTCAAATAAATTATTCAGAAGTGGTCTTCAAAACTTTTGGTTTAGAATGTCTCGATAAGCATTTCATCTTTGACAAAAAAGTTGGTAAATTAAGTTTCAAAACTTTTGGTTTGGAACTTGGATTTAAAAAAAATAAATGCTCATAGCCTTTTTAAAATATTCCCACCATAGATTTCCATAACTTTTATTTACAAGATGTGTTTGTAGACACCTAAAAGTGGCCACCAATGACCTTCAACCAAGCTTCAGACCAATTTCTATCAAACATTACAAATTGGGCTAAAAACACTAAAACACATTAAATGGTTCAAATGGTCATATACAAGTTCTGATTTTGGCCAAAGTATCCCTAAATGAGGTAATGCATTTTATTAGATAGCTAATTTTGATCAAATCATTTCGAGTCAAAATGACATTTTTGCACCTAGGTGCTCTGGATTGCTCTTTTATACCAAATTTCTTTCACAAGACACGTGCCCTTATTATTTTATGTTGACAACATCCTATATGGGATAACAGATCCAATGCATCTAACATCACCTTTCAATTTTAATCTAGTCAAATTTCATGTCAATAATATGACTTTTTGACCAGTTTAATTAATTTGTGCACCAATTTCTAAGATTTACACCAAAATTGACTAATCATGTTTAAAGCTAGTTAATTTAAATCAAGAGATCAAATGGATTTTAAATAGAGGTTATTGATTATTTTTTTATGGAAATTGATTATGATTTTCTTCATCATCAAGTGACATCATTGTATGGGGTGACATCCACAAGCCATAAATGCCACAAATATCTTAAGCCCTACCATGCCTCTTTGATGCCTCTTTATCCCAAATATTTATGAGGTCATTTATTGATTTTAGCCTCAAAAATTAAATGTATTCTTATCCACACATATTCATATTAAGATGGATAGTTTAGGTTCATTTTGATCAAATGAGAAAATATATAAATAAAAGGCCTCAAATTCAAAATTTCAAGCTCTCTCAAGCCAAAGTTACCATGCCCAAATAGCTTCAAGCCATATCTTAATTCAGTGTTATTATGCCCAAATATTGAACCAAGCCATTCCAAACCAATCCAAAGCCAAAATCTCAGCATGAACATGATGTTAAGAGGAGGTGGAGATATCCAAAGCTATATTACCAAATATCTTTGAAGCATAAGCTAAGAAAGACACTCTACAAATCATTTAGAAGCTCCAGCGAAGGTGAAGGAATGTTTCTTTCATGTTTTAGTTATTTTCAATTGCATGTTTGCTATTAAACTCCCCCTAGTGTCTAGGCCTAGAGATATCACGTTTTTTATTTTGTTATTTTCATTTTTATTTCATTATGAAACTAACACTTGATCTAACCCCCTCTCTTGAATCAAATTCCTAGATCACATAATGGCATGCCCAGTGGGAGCCAATGCATCCCACATACCAATAAGATCAATATGCAGGTCTTAAACTAAGATTTGAAGGATTTAAATGTTTTAAAATCAATTTTTTAACTTTGTTTGGTTGGATTTCATCTTCACAAGTTTACATAAGGACTGTCGATAGTTAGGTATAATTACTTACAATTAGTTCCAACTACCAATGGTTAGGTTACAAAGGAAAACCCATTTAAAACTTTTATTTTTGAGATTTTATTCAATTTGTTGCTAACAATTTGGATGCTTAAGTCTCTAGTTTGGTTTTATTTTGTGATATAAATTTTTTTCTTTTAAATATTTTTGTTCTAGAAAGTTAATAATTGCTCTTTTATCCAAGTATGTTGATGCCTTCGGGTCGATAGGTAACCATTGATGGTTCAGTTTTGATCATCGATAGTTGATAAAGCATCGACCATTGATAGTTAGGCAAGAATCATTGATAGTCAAATAGTGATCACCGATGATACTATATTTTATAAAACATAAACTTGAGAGCTTAATTTTTAAGTTTGCTTGTCTCATCCACAAAAGAGCTTCTAAGCTAAACAAAAGTATGATAATTTTTTTGTAAGACTTACTTTAAAAATGATCAATTCATGCTTAATTAAGTATTATAAACCTATTTTTGGATGCTTAAAAATAATTATGAAATTCCATTTGGTGTTTAAAGGAAAATTTAGGGTGTTTATTTGAATCATTTTATAGTTTTTCTCTCAAAGCTTTGTAACTGAAGGCTAAGGGGCCAAAGAACACCACCAAATCTTTCAATTTAATGATTAAAAATTGAAATCATTTCCAATTTTTTATTTTATGCAAGTTATTTATCATTTTCTTATTTAGATTTGTTTATGCAAAAATGAATTTGTGCATGTATGCTCTCCCCCATCCCCTATAGGGAACTTGTGGGATCAAAAGTAACATATTCATTGCAAACTTATGCCTCAGTATAAAGGCATAAAATAGATGTTGTAAAGGCTCTCCCCAAGACCCACATGGCTTGGGTGATCTATAAATAACCATAAATCTCTTTTACTTAATTTTTATTTTACGCATTTTGGCTTGTGAGAGGGATTTAATCACCTCCCATAAGTTCTATAGGGAATATTTAACTTGGGGCTTCATCTTATAGCATCATCTTCAACCCCTCTCCACAAGGGGTATATAACTTGGGATCCCCTCATTAGGATGATGGTTTGAGTGGTTAAACCATGTATATTAGTAGAGGCTAAGCCCCAGACTCTTGATCATGTTAGATATTACACTACACTAAACAAGAAATGGATGTAGTGGTTGTAAAAATGGAAAGATATTTTTACAATAATCCATATGATGCAGACCCAAATAATGTGTTTCTTCACATGAGATACATCTAGATGATTGAAAACCAATTATTTTTAGTCAACCCCACATTGCCACACCCTTGATAGGATTCAGGACGTTATGTTTAGTTGCATTTGGTCACTTATATTTTTATTACTAGGTGTTTTGAGACTAAAACTTCTATGTTTGTTTAAACCATGTCAAAAACCAATTTGTTTATACATCTATCTTTTGTCTAAAGAGGTGTTATGTTGGTTGTTTTACACACTTGTGCCTTATAATTTTCACTAAACTTGTTTGTGTGTGTCACTTGAATGAAATAGGTACTTTTATGATGCCCAAATCATTGTCAAGTTTATGCCTTTTGAGTTTTTTAAACATAACATTAATTAGATCACTAGAACATGATTACATCATTATGTTACTAGAATTATTTCAAAACTCATTTGAATTATACAAAAACCATTATTTAAAACCATATCACATTTAAACCTTGTTCATGTGCCATTATGTAATCCAATCTTGTGTAGCTTATTTGGTCAATCAAATCCTAGTCTTCAATGATGAGTTTTTAATTAAACATGTTAAATTTTAGATTTAAACATTGATTGATTTATGTTTAAGCCTCACTTCAAAGGGTATAATACACAGATCTTTCTCTTTTGGGTTGTGTAGCTTTGGTTAAATGATTACCCAAATTTGAAAACTATTGTTTTTTTGTTCAAAGCTTATCCCCATCATTGTTTATGCCTTAATTTGGGAGAACATAACCTTTTCTCTAGGTTCCTTTTATCTTGTGCCTTATACCAATTGATCATGTTTATGTTTGATTGTGTGTGTTGGGTTTATGTCAAAAAAAAATTCCAAATTTGTTAGATTAAATCACCTCATCATTATCCTTTGTTTCAAGCCTAGATTTTGATGCCATTTAGCTAAACTTCTTAGCATATCCTATTTGAGCCTAGCTTTTGACTCTATATTTAGATAAAATACCTAGCGACTCTTTTCCCTTTCCTATTTTAGACCTTTTTTGGAACACTTTGACATCTTAGTTTTTATTCATTGCTTAGCTTTTTGTGTTTATTATATTTGACATTAGACATTTGACATTAGATTTTTTTATCCCAAGTCTTAGCACAAACCATTTTGTAGATATAGATCTATGTTCAAATCATTGTTTAGAGATACATATCCACCCCTTTTGACCACTTTAGACCAATTTTGAACCATTTTTCCTTTAGACATAGTTTTTATAAGTTTATAGAACTCTAAGCCTTTATGTGTTTAGATATTTATTCATTAATGCATATATGTCTATCTACACTTATGGTGGAGCCATGTATAATCCAAATTATTATATAATGGCCTCAAAAAATCTGATTGGAAACCCCTATTAGGATAAATTTTGTGAGGATTTAGATTATTCTCCCTACAATACTCCATATGGGGAACAAATTCAAGAATTGGCTTACAATCTAACTCAAAATCTTGACTGGGATGATATGGTTTATGAGGAAGACTTGGATGCTTTAGCTTATGTAAGCAATCAGGCTCCACAAAATCACACCATTTCCATACTAAGACCTTATCCTTTGGCTTGTGTGAGAAACCAAGCTCCATAATGCCATACCATTTCCAACCAAGACCTCATCCTTTGGATTTTGTGAGCAACTAGGCTCTAAAATACCATACCATTTCTATACCAAGACCTAGTCCTTTGGCTTGTATGAGTAATCAAGCTCCAAAATGTCCCTTTGTCATTCCAAAACCTCATCCTTTAACTTATGCAATAAATCAAGCTCCACAACACCCTATTATTACCATTTCAAGACTTCATCCTTTGGCTCATGTGAGCATCAAGCTCCATGATGCCCTATCATTATCCAACCATAATCCATTCCTCATATAGTACCAATCTAATCAATCACTCAATCAATCCAATCATTTTAATAACTCATTAGAAACCAAGGCCAAGAGAACCAATCAATCTAGGATGTTTTTGGTAAACCAATCATTTATGATAAATCAACTTGTGATGAATCACCTTTCAATCATATACCTATTGTTGGGGAGTCTCACTCTAATGATTTAGTCTTTGCTAAGTCATTTCTTAATGATTATAACTTCCTTTGGGTAAATCATTACCTTGACCATATGCCTATTTTTTAAGAGTCTCCCCTTGACAAGCCAGTCTTTGAGGATTTGTCTCTTGACCTATTTCCCATTATTGAGGAGTCCCACTTTGAGAAACCAATTTTTGTAGATCTCATTATGCCATCATAGGTCATTACTTGACCAATACCAAACATTCAACAAGACATCATTATAACAGAGTACCCATCAAATAAATAATCAGAGTTAGAGTTAGGTTTTTTTCTTGAACTGACATCAACTTTAGCATCAAAAGAAGAATCAACATCAGTCTTACCATTAGATTAAAAATCATAATATGTTCATGATTGTTACAAAATTGGTTATGCATGCCTAGAAGATCAGTTTAAATACATTTTTGATCCCTCTATGGTTTTTGAGGATGATTAATTTAGCATCAATAAAAGTTCTCCTAGTATTTTCTATGAGCATTATGCAACCTCTTCCCATTCCATTATAATTCCACATGCCATTACCACCAACCGACATTGACATCTTATTGATATTCCACCTCCCACAAGTGTTGATGGGGACCAATAGAATCCCACCTTGTTGAAATACATTCATGGTGACATATTAGTTGAAGAAAATCAAGGAGGCCAAGACCATATTCATGCAAAATAAGAACCATCTCCTAGTGAAACCTTTCTGAAGGTGTTAGGGGAGAATTAGAGATCAAACTTAACATCTTCTAGTGAAACCTTTTTGGAGGTGTTAGAAGACAATCAATGTCAAAAGTCAACATTCCTTAGTGAAAACTTCTTGGAATCACTATGGGATAATAAATACAAATTCATAGGTAAAAACCTCATCAAGGCATCAATAGTTGAGCACAAAATCTCTTCACTACTTAATGAAGACTTTATCAAAGATCAAATTAGAATAACTTCTAATCTACAGCCTAATTAGATGGGAGCTACTCTCAAACCCAAACAACAACAAAATTTGGTGGTTCTATCAAGAGCATATTCAAAAGTTTTGGGCCCTGACACATCCAAATTTATGTCAAATCCAAAATTAAAATTTTTGTGTGTGCCTTAAAATATTGATATTCATTTGTTTTCCAACCATTCCACATTCTATTATCATCCTCCATTATATTTCCAAATCAAACCTATCATCCAACATTTATCCCTATTTACTATCCATGATTGCACTTTCCTTTGTAGAGGCTATAAAGATACCTTATCTTGATGTTTGAAGGAAATAAAATCAACAACCAATGAAGATCACAAAAAAATTCTTGGCATCCAAATCTATAGCCCATTCTTGATAGAGTAACTATTCAGAGGAGGTATGGGCTAGCAATTAACATGGTTGATTATTCTATTTATATCATTTATTGATTAGGATGTGCATCTCTACTTTAGTAAGAATAATAGAATCATATGCCTTATATCATACCCAGGCCAAACACATCCACAACTAACAACCATCATCATCTAAACATAAGCATATACCATACCATTTTTTTGCCATTATCACATACCCATCCAGTCACCTTACCACTTGGGGGAAACCCTCTAAATATTCTTATTTATCATTTTACCAGCCTATCATTGCCTATCACTTATCCATCCTACCATTCTATTCTACCAAAACATGTTTTGATCTAGCTTGTTTAACCTTGGTTCATTCATTGGTTTCCCATTTCTAGCATGAAGAATCAGATCAATTTTTGTAGTTGTTTCAAAAATTCTAGATAGAGGCAGTATTTTGGAGTAGTAGGATAGAAGTTTTGGTAGTTACATTATTCATTTCTTATTCCCTTCTTATCATATTTATTTATGTGAGCCTAATTATATCTACCTATAGAGGTAAATCAATGTTCATCAGTCTTACTACTAATTATAAAGACCTATGGGTAAATTTGTATCATTGATCTTATTAGTTTTATCCTAGTTATAATTACCTATGGGCAAACTAGGGGTAACATTTGTTTATTATGACTTAACATATAGACTATTCATTCTTATGTAGTATTGTGCCATCATACCAACTATGCCTATTTTGTTTAAATTGGTTGTGACACTAGTCACTTTTCTTCAATGAAAGGTGGAACTACTATGACCTAGGGCCATTTAAGGACTATATGGGCCATTTTCAATTCATGTTGAGGTTACCTCAGTCCTTCTTCCCATGCACTCTCACCATTTTTTGAGTATGTACCTTATCAGTTTCTAATGAGTTAAGATACCTCAAATTTTCAAAAACATTCATAACATATCAAAATCCAAAAAATGTTTATCCTATCTAAGCCTAGTTTATCATCCTCAAACAAACCTACTAGGGTAAACCCATTGTTAGGATGTTTTATATTGCTTTTATTTTAAGGCTTTCTATTTCTCAAAAAAAAAATTGTTTTTCTATTTTTGGTCTATTTATTTATTTGTTAACTTGCCTATTTTTTTTAATTTTAGAATTATTTCCTTGACTCAATCTATATGAATTCATTGGGTGATTCCTCAAGCACATTATTCTTGAGTCTATCTATATTTATATGCCAATATTTTCATCATGGTTTTTATCATAAATGCATTATTTTTTATTAGTTATTGGATTGGGACTTAGTCCTTATGCATATTTCATCCAAGTCCTCATGGTGTTCTATCATGATGCCTACCATCACATGCTATATTGAAAATTAGCTTCAATAAGGTCAACAAGCAATGGAGTCACATAATTTTCTCCTTGGTACTTTTGTAAATCATTTCATCCATCTCGATCAAATCAACCCTTTAACCATTCTAGCTGTTTCATTACTAATAAGGATGATTGTATCCTCATTAGTAGGTACAACTAAATCATTTATAATGATCAAATCTTAGTCTTTTATCCATCCCTTTCATCACTTTGTGCATCATTGCATGCTTGGTTTTTTGTGGCTTATTTAGTCATTAGACAGTTGCATCTACATTTATGCACACTCATATTTAATTTGTGTAATAGGTTCAATCCTTGAGTTATGCTTCTTAATCTAACATAACTGGGGTGCAACCATATCAAACTTCATCTTTTATCCAATCTAGGTGCTCTTAATGATTATAATTGCCTATGGGAAAATCATTATTTTAACTTTTATTCTTGATTATAACCACCTTTGGGAAAATTAGTACCTTTTAAATCAATTCATGCAAGCATTTTATTATTTGGATTAATCTCACCCATGGGTTAATTCCACTTTTCTTCTTGATTCTTTTTTAAGGACCATCCATCAATAGAATTTATAGCCACTCCCTCAAGGGGGCATCATCCTAGGCTTCCCATACATTATCAGGAGCTTTTTCTTCAACCATCATCTTCTTTTAGGCATATAAGCCATTTCTCATTATTTTTGAATACATTTCTATGCCTATGGTTTTAAACACCTTCCCAAATAGGGGAAAATTTTAGGCACCTAAAAGTGGACACCAATGATCTTCAACCAAGCTTTAGATCAATTTATATCAAACATTATAGTTTGGGCTAAAAACACTAAAGCACACTAAATGGTCTAAACTATTCATATAAAAATGACAAATTTATCCATTGTATCACTAAATGGGGAAATTTATTTTATGATATAGCTAACTTTGATACGATCATTTCAAGTCAAAATGACATTTTCGCACCTCAGTGCTCTAGATTGCTCTTTTCTACCAAATTTCTTGCATGAGACACGTGCCCTTGTTATTTTGTATTGGAAACATCCTAAATAGGATAATGGATCCAACACATCTAAAATCACCTTTAAATTCTAATCCATTCAAATTTTGATCCAATAATATGATATTTTGACCAGTTTGATTAATTTGTGCACCAATTTCCAAGATTTACATAAAAATTGACTAATCATGTTTAAATCTAATTAATTTGAATTAAGAGCTTAAATGGATTTTTCATGGAGGTTATTGATTATTTATTTATATAAATTGATTATGATTTTTTGTATCATCAAGTGATATCATTCTATGGGGTGCCATCCATAAGCCATAAATGCCATAAATATCTGATTAAGCCCTCCCATGCCTCTTTAATGCCTCTCTATCCCAAATATTTATAGGGGCATTTATTGATTTTATCCTCACAAATTGAATTTATTCTTAGCCACATATATTCATGTTGAGATGGATGGTTTAGGTTTATTCTGATCAAAAGAGAAAATATATAAATAGAAGGCCTCACACTCATAATTTCAAGCTCTCTCAAGCCAAAGTTACCATTCCCAAATAGCTTTAAGCCATATCTTGATGTAGTGTTATTATGCCCAAATATTGAGCCAAGTTATTCCAAACTAGGCTAAAGATAAAACCCAAGCATGAACATGATGCCAAGAGCAGGTAAAGATATCCAAATCTCCATTTCCAAATACCTTTGAATCACAAGTTGATTAAATCACACTACAAATCATTTGGAACCTCCTAGGAAGGTGAAGGAATGTTTCTTTCATTTTTTAGTTGTTGTTTTCATATACATGTTTGTTACTAATCCCCCCTAGTGTTTTGGCCTAGATATGTCATGTTTTTTAGTGTATTATTTTCATTTTCATTTCATTTTGAAACTAACACTTGATCTAACCCCCTCTCTTGAGTCAAATCCCTAGATCACAGTGTTCACATCATAAGTATTTGGGTTGACCTTATTCTAATGAAAAATATGATACCTGACTAATAAAATCCTTCATGTCATATTTTAATTAGAGATATAGTATCCACAAGATGACACTTATCAAAGGAAATGATGTTGCATTACTCCAAACATCTATAAGTTCTATGTGGCATACCTACTAAAATAAAGTGGTAAAGTTCAAATTGAATGAATAAAATAAATTTAGAGATGTTGGAAACTAATGACACATAAATTGGAATTGAATACCAAAATCTATATCAATGAATTAAAATTAAACATTTTTCCCAATGATCACAAGGGTTCCTAAGAGAGCTTCCATCCTTGATAACTTGAAGCCCTAACCACCTGTGTTCAAACTATGAATTACTTTCAAAAAATGCCAAGCCATTAAATCAAAGAACCAAAACTTTATGAGCATATAAAATTAGCAATGGATTCTTCATCCAGGATATTCATGGGATTCCATCCACATTTTGGGTTTTCTATCAAAGACTCTATTGAGTACACAGACACTATATTTTATTTAACAATGTTTAATGATGAATATCCCAACTATTTATCCCTATGGGATGTAACTAGAAAGGTAGATAGCCACACATGTGAATAAAATTTAACACCAGTATAGAGTAAATTGGATACATATTTTATCTAACTTAAGTGATAAGGTTACACCTTGTAGCAACCAAGCCTAAGGTAATTCCATGAATTAACCTCCTACGATACTTGTTCTTTATGGGCAAGGTAACTAGGGCCACTTTTCTATATCACATGGTGCATAAAATTATCATCACCTATATTTGAGGAGATTCCTTCTAAATTTACGTATCCTTTTATATTTCATACACTACATTTTATTTTCATAGAGTTATAATGTAGAAGAAGAAAAATTCAATTGATTAAACACTAAGCAAGTGGATTATCCTTAGAGAGACTGTTGTCCTTAAGGAGAAGCTTCTAGTAGCTATAACCAAATTTTGGTTGGGAGTCCTCATTAAAATGGACCTTCTAAACAAGTTATATGGATACCTTATCATCCAATTTCTTTACATAGATTGAGTTCTATTGTTATATTTATTGATGACCTTAGAGCTAACTTTTGTTCTAGGAGAGATAATTAGCACTAGGTTATAGGAGCAAGTATTGCATAAATACAAGAGGCCTATAAGAGGCCATTTTTATAATATGTCATACCTATTGGATGTAATGATAGGAACACTATATGTACACAATAGATCACTTTGGATCCTATCTCCAAATTACATCAATAATCAAATATGTGATTCTTACTCATTCATGCACATCTACATCTACACAAGAAATATAGTAAGATTTTTAAAGGATGTGTATCCTTAGGTATGGAGGGTTATCCATGAGGCACCACTTAAAAGAGTATAAAAAAGCATAGTTGATACATTGATTCCAAAAGGGGATTATTGGATCTATCCTGACTATACGGTGATCATGGTCACAAGACATAAGGTTACCCCATTATGTCTCATGAAATATGTGTTAAATGAATTAGATAAATAGGAGATATCAAACTAATTATGGTGTGGTATTTATGATGATATAAATTAGAATAAAAATAATATCACATTTCATTGCTCTCATTAGATGATTGACATGATGTGTTATGTCAACTGCAAACATTTTAGAGATATTGGAAAGTTTAGGGAATATTATTCATTAGCCACCCTGCCATATAAAAGACTTGAAGGTTTTCAACCCAAAGTTCATCACCAATACAATCACACTAATTCTAAACCATAATCCATTTAGGAAAAGATAGAGTTTGGCCAATCTTATCCTTGAGTTTATTATTCAGAAGGAAGTAAAAATTTGATAAATGCAAAAATATTTTTCCCTATTAGGCATTCTACATGGGTTACAACATTTTTCTAGTCAGGAAAAAGAATGGGTAAATTATATTGTGTTGATCTTAAAAACTTGAATAAGGATTCTAATAAAGACTATTGTCTTTTACCTTCCTTGGATGAAGTGATCCAGATAGTAAGTGGTTAGGAATGATGCCTTTATTAGATGGATTTTTAGGATATAACAAGTTGTTGGTTGAATCTAAAGATAGAATGAAGACTACATTTACAAAAAAAGAGGTGTATTCATGCATACAAGAGGATGACATTTGGCCTAATTAATATAGGAGTTACTTTTCAAGGGCTAGTGGACCATACATTCCAGGGTATAATATGTAATTTCATAATCATCTACATAGATAACCTCACAATTTTCACAAAGACCAAAATATATCACGTAGGACATCTAGAATTAATATTTTAAATATATAGAAGGTTTTACATCTCATTAAACCCTAAAAAGAGCATATTTGGTGTTACTGATGACAAGTTATTAGGACACATTATAACCAAATAAGGAATTATAATCAAACCAATTAGATTTTAAGGTATTTCAAAGATTTCATCCCCAAATAACAAGAAGGATCTCAAGTCTTTCTTTGGGAAGATAAATTTTGTGATAAAGTTTATCCCAGGATTTGAAAAAAATATTTAACCCATTAATGTAATCCTCAAGAAAGATGCTAAAGTGGAATGGAGACTAGGGGCCCAAAAGTCTTTTCAAGACATTAAATATGCAATATCTGAGGCCCCAGTATCGATAAGCCTAGACATCACTAAATATTTCATTTTGTATTCATTCACTTTAGAACATAAAATTATTGTTGTGATTACTTAGAGTAAGGATGAAAGTGAGAATCCTATTACATTTATAACATAAACTTAAAAGAAATAGAGCTAAAATATTCTATGACAGATAAGTAAATATTTTCCCTTGTCAAAGTGATAAAGAATTTTGACACTACGTATTGAGTATTAAGACCATCACCATTATGTCAAGCCATGTTGTCAAGCTCACTTTGAGATACAATGAATTAGGAGATCATAGAGATAAAATTGATGGAAAAATTATATGAGTTTGACATAGAAATCAAGCTTGCCAAAATTATTAGAGGACAAGGCATCATTCATCTCACGTCTGATCATGACCCACATATCACTATTAAGGATATTTGTGAAACCCAAATATCTAGAGGAGATTCATCTATTGATATCATTCAATATTTACTCATAGGTACTTATTCCCTAGAACTCAATAGAGAATAAAGGAGATATTTGAGGCTCAAAGCTACTCACTACATAATTAGAAAGGGGATTCTCTTTAGAATAAATTACAAAGGCATATACTTAAGATATGTATCACAAGAAGAAGCTCAAAAAATTCTTAAAAAATTACACCATAAGATAGGTAGTGGTCATCCCTCTGGAAATATCACAGTCCATAAAATCCTTATAATGGGTTATTACTAGCCAATAGTATTTAAATACACATATTCATGTAAGAGAATTCCATGAATTCCAAGTGTTAGAAAAATGAGAGGTACATGCAGTAATGTTTTTTATCCTATAACTAAAGTAAAACTATTTAATCAATGGGGATGGACTAAAGTAATATCTACTATACATTCCAAAGCACAAGATCTAATCACCTTTATATATAAAAATATCACAACTAGAATTTATACACCCATTTCCTTAGTTTATGACAATGGGATAGCATTCCAATCAATTGAACTCACTGAATGGGCCCATGATAATAAAATCACCATTAGGTCATATTCTAGACATTACTCATATGTAAATGGAATGGTTGAAAAAATAAACAAAAACATGGTTCATACTATTAAAATTTAGTAGTAGATAAACCTAGAGAGTGGCATAATCTATGGGTTGATCAAACAAAATATAATTAGGCCCTCAAGGCTTTGCCTTACTTGCTAGTATAAATATGATAGCTAGTTTTCCTAATCATTCTTAAATTTATAACATATAAATTTATGTGGGAGTACATGGAACTAAGTGAAAAATTGGAGTCTCGATTATTATACATAATATAGATGGAAAATTCAAGGACTGAAGTTTCACAGAATTTTAATAAACATTAGGACATAGTCAAAAGGTGGTTTGATAGAAGATAAAAAATTAAAGTATTTATAATATCTGACTTGGTGATTTTATAGGACAAAGACCATGAAAATAAAGGATAACATGACAAGTTTACCCTACTATGGATTAGACCTTTCATCGGTAATAATGCTTTATATTTAAGGAACCTCCAAGGTAACTAATTGACATATCCAGTAAATGGATAGTTTTTGAACCACTACTTCATTGTTATACCATCCAGAGATGTCCTTGAGTAAAAGTAAGTGTTGTGGTAAAGGTAAGTTTACAATATATTTACTTATTTTATATTTTTTTATCTTGATTTCTAGGTTAGCATTTTTATTTTCAGCATTTTGCTTTCCCTAATTTAAATATTTTATATATCAGATGTCTTTTATTTTGTGTAAATCTAATTGATTTATCCTATTATACTCAAGAAAGTACCCAATCCATTGGAATTATTATTTATATTTAAGGATAAAATTTTAATCCATTGGAAAGGGTTCCAAAAGAAAGAACTAGTGTGAGAAGGACATAAAATATAGCACACAAATTAGTTTGATTGCAGGTTTGACATCCTTGTGTTTAAATATTATTATAATTTAGGTATGCAATAAAAATAAATGATGGTCATGCTAACATTGAGTATTTATATTAGGTATATAAAATTCTCTCTCATAACTCCATACAAATTTATAATATTTTCTCATTTTCACTAGATCAAATTTATTTCTTGTGTTAATATTTCTCTAAGTAATAACCATTGATATGGATGTAGCTAGTAGGGAAAATATAAAAAAATTATTTACTCACATATATCAGATCATTATGGTTTCTACTCTCCTTATTCCAATCATATTCTGAAAAAACAAAAGTAGTAAAATGAGGACTAATACATCCTAAAAGAATGATTAGTAAAACCTAAATAAAAATTAAAGATGATCAAATTCTCACATGATAAGATAATATCAATGCATCATGTATCATGTAGGAATATAGGAGTAAGAAATAAGAAGAACCAAAGGTATCTCTATCAGCGCCATGGATGCCTAGTTGGTAGAAGACTAATGCTTGATCTTCCCTAGTTTTAAATATATTTTCAAAGAAACCAAAATAAAACCTACAATTATCCCAAGTCTTTGTTAAAATCCTCATAATGAGGGGTAAAAATAAAATCACTTCCTCACACATAGATATAAGGTATGAGTAAGGAAAGTATGTTGTATGTAGTTTTTAGGAGTCTATTTAATATATCTAATTCAATCATTCTCTTTTGAAATGGTTCATGTTTGATCTAGAATTACTAATCAAAGTTCTAAGTTCTTGAATACTTAGGAGTATTCCCCCTGTAAGTCACTATTTTTCATACTCAACATCCCCCATTCTTTTTTTTAATAGGGACCCACTACATTATGAAATTTTTAGGCCTATTTTCAAAATCTTATTTCATAAATATTTATATTTCCACCTAACCTCATTATTCATTATAAATTTAAATGGGAATTTATATATGTCTAGCTTACTTAGACTAACTTATTGATAATCATCAAAAGTTTTGCATATACACAAATTTTTAGAACATGTATAGTGATTGTAAAGTCTCAAGATTTACATATTTTTACTATCACCAAAAGTTTTCTTCATGAAAATTAGGTGTTTAGAAATTTTATTCATAAATCAACCTTTGGCATTCTTGGATCCTTTACAGTTATGTTAAACCTTCACAAAAAATGTTCTTTGGAACTTTTGTTCACTAATTTTGTTCAAAGAACCAAAACTCTATGAGCATAGAAAATTAACAATGGCTTCTTCCTACAAGACATTCAAGGGAATCTATATACCTTCCAAGTTTTAAACCAAAGAGTATACCAAGTACACAGACACCATTTTTGATTCAATAGTGTTCAAACCCAAGTATGCCAACTACTCATATCTATGGGATGTAATTGGAAAGGTAGACTCCCATACATGTGAAGAAAATTTAACACTAATATATAATAAATTGGTTACATATTTTATCCCACTAAAGTGATAATTATTACACTTAAAATTAGCAAATACTAAGGTAATAACATGCATTAACCTACTGTAGGACTTGTTCTTTTCAGGCAAGGTAACTAAGGGCACTTTTATACATCATGTAGAGCATAAAACTATCATCACCTACAATTTAGGATATGCCTTCCAAAATTACATAACCTTTCCTATTATTTATGCTACATTTTATTTTTATATATTAATAACATGGACTAATAATAATTTAATTGATAAAATACTAAGCAAATGGATTAACCCTGGAGTAAGGAGAAGTTGCTAATACATATAACCAAGTTTTAGATGGGAGTTTTCACTATAATGTCCTTTATGAATAGGTTATATGGATACCTTAGCATCCACTTTATTCACCTAGATTGGGTTCCATTGATAGATATTTTCATGACTTAAAATCAAACCTTTACCTTGAGAGAGATAATTAGCAAGGGATTGCATGAGAAAATATTACTTAAAGACAAGAGGCATGTGGGAGGCCATTTTTAAATGATGGTATTCCTCTTAGATGTAATGATAGGAATAGTATACATGCATAATGGATCACTTTGGATCCTAAATCCAAATTACATCAAGAATAAAATATGTGATTCTTACTCATTCATGTAATCTACACCTACCCAAGAAATATAGTCAAAATTATAGAGGATATGTATCCTCATGTATGGAGGGATATCTATAAGGAACCATTGCCTAGAGTATCAAAAAACATATTCGATACATTGATTATAGAAGGGGAATATTGTCTCTACCCCAACTATATGGTGATCATGGTTGTAGGGCACAAGGTTACCCGATTGTGTCTCCTAAAATATGTGTTAGATGAATTAATTGAATAAGAAATAGCATACCAATTATGGTAGGGTATTGATGAGGATTTGAATAAGAAGAAGATTAAATTTAATGGATCTCATTTGATTATTTTCATAATGTGTTATGTCAACCAAAAGCATTTTGGAGAGGTTGGTAAGTCCAGGGAATATTATTCATTAGCCACCCTACCACATAGAGATTGGGACCCCCATGGTGGAATTCAAAATCATATCTAAGGTCTAAATATCCCATACCAACATGAATATTAAAACCATGAATTTATATTTTTTAATTTTAATAATGATGCCCAGGTCCTAGATAGGGTTCAAATGGTTAGGTTGAAATAGATCCCTCAATTTCAATTTTAGATGCACATGTTAGGATTACACCTCCAAGTAGATGGGATATAATAGACTTATATAATAAAAATCACTCGATGTCATCATTTTAAAAATGGAAACTATCCCAAACTCCACCCATTATGATGACTATTTTGAATTAAGAGCCTTGGGTGGAAGAGGTTCTTATCATTACAAGTTCCCTTGGAAGATAATAAGAGCCAATTTCCATATACTCTTTTAATTTATAATATCATAAGCTTCCTAATTCCACTTTAGCTCCTATTAGTATAATAAAATAAGTCCCAACTTCCCCCACTCAAATGTATTCTCATTTAATAAAAAGGATAACTTTTTACTATAAGATGAAACCTAGAGCCTAGGGACCTTTTATGAGCACAACTATTGATACATCATATATCGATGGACCCATAGGGAATGAAAATCCATCTATAGAACTAATACCATTGATTAATATGAGGAGTAATAATTGAAAATATCAAAAAATTAATCCTCCAAGGAGCCAAAGATAAAGAACCACTTAAAGTAGACAAATCAAGTGAAGGTGTGGTTCCAACTATCTTTTTAGTTCCTCTTATTTATACATTTATAGTTGTGTTAATTATTTATCCCATGTATTTTAATTAATTTGATATTATATGTCTTAGTGTTATTTTCCAACCATCCCTAGTTGTTCCTAAAGTGTAAGTGGTTTCTTCTAGTCCTGATGTCTCCATAATTCTAACTATTTTGACAACTCTAGTTATTTCTTCATCATCTATTATTCTCACTTCCACTATTGTTACCTCTACCATTCCCTCAACTACCCTTAAGCCTAAAAATAATCATACTAATAAAAATATGGGAGCATTGGAAAGTGAAAAACTACATGTGTCTTTCACTCAATTGGGATTGCTAATGCATTATTCCAGTCCTACCTAGTCTATTGTTATAATATCATCTAAGAAGATTGGGAAGAAGAAACTGATATACACAAACCACCCTATGCCTCAATATATTGTTTTTTGAATATTCAAGGATTATTTTTCCATCATTAATAGACCCCTTATATGCAAAACCCTTGAGGAAATCTACAAAATACCTAATGGCTGAGACTACAACCAAAGATACTCAGCAAATTGACTTAATCAATTAGTGATCCCACAGTGGGATATAGACTTAGAAGCTCAACCCTACCAAAGGCCAAATATCACAATAATTGAGATTCTCAATATAATTTTAATCTTTGATAAATATACATGGAGTATCTAATTAGTAAATAAGAGGAATATTGAAGATGATGTTGGTAGGGGAATAATTTTGAAAGAGAGACAAGATGTTTTCTCTCTTTCCAAAAGAAAGAATAGGAGACTAGGGTAGTATACTTTCAATGAGGATTTTAGATATTATTTTGAAACACAAAATTAATCTTTGATTGATCTCCATAAGGGGACCAAGCAAGCAAGTAGAGAGTTTGAATAAGAATTGGATTAGGTCTAGGAACAACAATAAACTATTCATGTTCCCAAACAAATTGAGATAGATGTAAAAAATGTAGCGTCAAGGTTTTATAATATTTTAGAGATTATTAATTAAATGAGGGATGAGTTATCCTCTCATATCATTTAAACATCAAAACTATTTAATTTTTTGAAATAATATGAGAACAAATTGAAATTCTTTATTTTGTACATAACAAATAAGGATTACAACCATTTAAAATTGATGACACCATTAGAGGCATTTAATTCCTTAAATCTAGTTGTATTTCAAATACATGAGGCAAGAGAGTGGGTAAAAAGTGTAGAGGCAATAATTCCAAAAATTATAGAGCAAAAGAAACTTATTTTATAGATTTTATATTAGTTAAGGCTTTCTCAAGCTAGGGACTCTACAAGGTAATTAATAAGTAGAGCCAGTTTTAATCAAATATTCTAATAGGATTTATCCAAATTTAAATATAATATTTAAGGGATATCATTGGAATAAATTGAGGCTGAGATCTATTGTGAAATAAGTGAGTTTACATAAGTTGAGACATTTTTAATTAATTTGAGAGCCACTAAGGTTAAACATGCATGTTTAATACATCAATCAAGTAGGGTGCATCAACCACCAATTTTGAAGGCTAAGGTTTTAGTTCCCATATAAAATATATTTACAATAAAATAAGTTGGATTTGATCTTCAACAAGAACTGGAGCAAATCTATGGAGTCAAATCTATTTTTGGATAAAATTGTGATAAAACTATCATTACACATGCAGTTTTTGGCATCAAATTAGAACTAAGGTTATGGTTACTAACATGTAACTTGGAGTTTAACATGAGCTTGGAGGATGAGGTTACCCCTCCCCTTATTTATTAGTATATTTAAATCCCCTATTTTAAAGGGTTATAAAATTATCAATATAGGAAGAAGTCATTTTTAATTGTCATGCAACTGTGTAGATATGTTTCCCTTCCAATTCTATATAACTAAGTGTTTATTTATTTGGTTTTTTTAATTAAGTAATTTTAAGTGTGAAATATTTATAGATAATTATTTTTATTATCATTTATATCTATTGATTCTATATGTGCAATAGGTATTTAATAATTAGCAAGAATTATTAATTTTAAGCAAATAGGTTGATTATTTCAATTTTTAGAATGTGTAGGAGTGTTTTCCATTTGATATAGTCTTATATGTGTGATCCATAGATTCCCTAGATACCTTTATTATCTTAATTTTAATCTCCTAAGTAAGGGTGTGCAATATCTACTCTAATAGGATCAACCTTTAGTTTATATCTTAGAGTTTCCTATATTATATCTTCATAGAGTACATAACTATGTTTGTATGTGAATGTGAAATAGATACCAACATCAAGAATTAGTTTTAAAACACTTATCAATAAAGATACCAATCATGGAAGTAATTTATTAATTTCATATAACCTTCTTTTCTACTCTACCCTTCCCTCATTTTTTGGAGTTTCTTTAATTAAGATCTACCCACTTTAGAATAAGGTCCATCCATCTAACTCAACTACATTTTAATTTACTTGTTATTTTTAATCTCACCCACAAGCACACCTAATTAATAACCTTTATGCTTAGCCTCTTAATCAACCACCCAATTATTTAACCCATAATTATAACTCATTCCCTAGAGTGGAATTCACCTTCATTGAGATCCTAAAACATTGAAGGCTACCTCATTAAATATGAGGGTGTGTACACCCACATAAACACACCCATGTGAGTGGGAAATAAAGTATCCTCCATATATATGTCACTTAACATGATGTACTTTCCAAGTTAGCAAGTTATAGGTGAGGAGGATAATTGGATTCCAATTAGAGAATTGATTAATCAACTTAATAAAGTGATTAGGTAATTAATCTAAAGGATTATTTTTTTTATCATTTGTAATTTATTTAGATTAGATTTAATAGACTAATGAGATACTTTGTGAAGAGAAGATTGATTCTGAAAGGCTATTAGTAGCATAGAAGAATTAGCATGGTACATTATTTTAATTAGGGATGTCCAAATGTAATTTAGGAAGTTCATGTCAAATATACAAAATTTTTGAGGTGATTAAATGGTTTCTATTACATCCACATTTTAATTTTGAAAATCAATGTACATTGTGTTTTAGACATTGAAATGATTAAAATATAGTGTGTACTATTATAGGTACAATCATTGAGAGGGGGGATGAATCAGTGGAAACAAACAATCTAATTAAATTTCCAAACCCTTCAAATACTTGAGCATTCAATACAAGCATTCATGAAGCATACACGATGTTTATAGCAATGAAAAATCAATATAATAGGAGATCATACACATAACACAAGATCTATGTTTGAAACCCTATTGGGGAGTAAAACACACTCTCAAGCTTACAAACAAATGGACTACTTGTCATATAAGATGATCAGAAACATGATATTGGTCAAGTCCTTTTGACCAAAATTTAGTGAAATACCTATTTCATAAGGATCACCTACCCCTAAGATGATCAATTCCTTTTAACCACCTGTTGGTCAAGTCCTTCTGACCAAATTTAGTGAAATACCTATTTCAGAAGGATTGCCTACCCCTAAGGTGATCAAGTCCTTTTGATCACCTTCAATATTCAAACCTATAATATCACTATCCTTGACATGGAAAATATGACCTATAGGTCATACACATATTCATAAACCTACTCTACTCCACAACCCATCCATTGGGCACACACCCTTTCTTTCACTCCATAATTCTCACACACACCTCTTCCCTTAAATCTCTCAAGTCTATAAATCATAGAAATTTATTTTAGATTTTATAGATCCTTCATGATTATTATCATGTTCAAACCCTTCCTTGTTAGCCACAACACATGCTTTCACTCTTAAGTAATATACATGGGTCACCTTTAAGTACAACCCTCTTTCAAATAGGCTTAAGTCACCTTTTGGGTCCTATAAAGAGCCATTCACAACTTTGACACTTCTCCAAGAAAAATAAGAAAAATAAGACCACTTCTAAAAGCATAAATACACTTCACATGGCCACTTCAACATCCTCAAATGATCATAGTCATCACAACACTCCTCTAATAAAGCCAATTTTTCTCAAACAACATTTTGTACACAACAAAACCATGAATGAACACATAATTAACTTATAGGCATTTGATTATACTAAATATGGATTGGTAAAACCTCAAAAATTCATAAAAATCATCCTCATGGAGTATAAAACACTCTCCAATATCTAATTCCCATTGAAACATCCAAATGCTATCACAAATAGCTCAAAAATCCTTCTTGATCACTTACAGAACATGGTCAAAACATAGTCAACTTTAAAGCTCAATATCTACAACAATACAAACATCTAAATATTCTAATCAACATTTCTAGATGTTCCTCGAAGTCTTATACAAATTTTATTTCTACTACATCAAAAAAATTGTTCTAGATTGAAATATATGAGCAAAATATTGTAGACTAGTCTTCCCTCACAAATTTGAATATTTGAATTCCAATGGTCACTGAGCAACTATTAAAATTTGAACACTTTACCATAATTTCATATTAGATTAAACATACACCATCCATATCTTCTAATATTTAACTATGACTTATTTTTAAACATCAAACATGTTGATCTCATCTTGTGCACCCTTTCAATATTGACCAAATATGCATCGTCGATCTTTGTGGATCAGCCAGGTCATTAAGCTACAGCACTCACTATTAGATCTTGCCTAAAACTCCTGATATTATGAAACTTGGCTTTCATGAATTATAATCACTTTATTTACATTTACTTATGCTTTTACCACTTGGAAATCTCATTTGCATTATTGACTCTTTGACTTATCCTGCACCATTGATCTTTGTCAGTATGAACCACCTCTCACACTTGTCACCTACACATACAACCTTTGACATATAAAATATTGCATGTACCATTGGATTAGTATCATGAATTTAAATTCACCATTATATATTCTAAATATATAACCTCATATTTTAATATAGTTTAAACTTTATGGTCTCCGACCCATCATAGTCTACTAGAGCAACTTTGAAACGTTATAACTTGAGATAGACAACAATTCAAGACTCTATTTTTTTAGGGTATATTCTTGGAACTATATAAAAAATATATTTTTAAACATTTTCTAAATTTTTTTTTTCTTACCTCAAATAAATTCACAAACATACTAGTTCACACATATCTGCAAGATGTGAAGTGATAGTCTAGTTAATTATGGGAACCTTTGCAATCTACCTAGAAATCCAACATTAAACCTTAATAAATTTTATATGATTAATTGATGACCTAAAACTTAGACCATATGATAACCTCACATAGGGTAATCCATCCATGTATCAAACTACTCCTAGAACCTTCACATGTGTGAAATATAATGTCATCAATATGACTACTTAGTTTTTTTATCACAAAACCAACTATGCCTAGATGACCATAATGAAGAATCAAATGAATAATATGCACTTACACAAGCTCTTAATCATACTTGAACTATGATAGGACCCCTTTCATATCTTAAAATCACCATACTCATCTATAAACATACTTAACCATGCTAAAACTGAAGATCAACCAACCCTGCTTCAAGTATACTAGGACAAGCACATTACACACTTTGTCATTGACACTTATACTATTTATAAACTTCATCCACTCACCTATAAACCTCCATTACATCACTAAAAACTCTCCAATAGTCTCCCCCTTTTTCATTGATATCAACACCCATCATACAGCTCACCTTCCTTCTCTCTCTTCAAGTACTCTCATAATAGAAACCATCTCCCCCTTTGATACAATGACAAAATGGGAACATATTAATCTTGAGGACATAAAAATAGCATAAAAAATAGAGTACCACCTTATAAATATTATAAAAAATCATCTTTACTTTATCTTACCTCTTCTTTGCCTTGACAACTTACTCTTGATACATTCCAATACTGTCTTCAACCAAGAACTACAATTAATGAAGAAAGAACACAGAAAAGTATTGAAAACTAATAGAACTCACCAATAAATATTTGAGAGGGACTACCCCTAATATATCTAAGCCATTGAACCTCTTGAGCATCTTCAAATCTCCATAAACCATGAAGACCCACCATATAGGCTTACTAGCCTTCTCTCTCAAGCCACCTCAAGGACCACCAACAAAACTTCATGCCACTTACCAAAAAATAAACATGTTATAAACTCACTTGATAAATCACCTTTAAACACTCATGACTTTCTCCTTTGGAAAAACTAATAAACAACATCAAATCTTCATACTAGGCCTATTTAGACTCCTTGTATCCCTACCTAGAACTTATAGAACCCACAAATTTTAACCCATAAATTTTAGTAGACACATCTTCAAGACTTTAAAATTCATATCTAGATCACTCTCATATTCCCTCTTAATAACACTAATTTTCATTACTTATCTCCTCCTCTACAACATACTTTTTTCACAAACCTACTAGCTAATTAGGCCTCCATCTTGATAAAATCATGAATAATTTGAAAACCACAAAAATTTAAATCTCTATAAATATTTATTTGAAAACCCAATTGGCCCATTAAACATATTAATAATCCTAAAACCTCAATTCATAAGGTAAACCACTTTTCTAGTATATCCCAAAACTCCAGAATCTTAAAATAAATAAGGTCAACAAACCACCTTATGGTCAATGCTCACCTATAAAACTTATTGCATGCCTGGAGAAAACCATCACACAATTATAGACTAATATTTGAGCATCCATAATTTTTGGAATCCATACATCCTATAACCCATTTTAGGCCTACTTACCCTTAAGCCAAAATTGAGAAAATCAAGAGCACTCAAAAATCTCCAATTTGACTTCAGCATACCTTTAGACAAAAAAATCACTTGGATCATATCACAAAGAAGTGCACAGAACTTTTTGAGTACCAAACTCTTCTTGACATTCCATCAATATCATTATTCTACCTTTAAACACCCATTATGATCCTATAGACACTGCATATATAGTAAAAATGCCTTATGACATCATTCTAACCTCATCAAAGCACTTATACCATCTTGACACACCAACTCCAACTAGAAAGACTCATCTCTTGCCTTTTAGGACCTTATAAATAACACCATAGTAACACTTTCTTCTCCACTAAAATGAATCTCTTAAGAATCATAGACAAAGACCTCATATATACCATAATGCTCTTCAAATAAAGTGAATCTAGGAGTGGCCCACATCTCTTCAGTAACCACTAGAATCCCTTTATAGCTATAAGACTTATTATTCTTATTCTCCTTAGTATAAATTTTGATAACTTATTCATTTTATACATCACTCACTTTCTCTTCTATGATAGGATCTACAAAATTTTGAGCAACTATGAAATCTTGACATACTTTGATCACTGAAGTAGCTTCTTTGCATTACAAAACATCACCTTCAAATCTTGATTATACAAGAAGCAAGCTTGAAACATGATCACATATAGTAGGTTGCTCATTAGCATCCAAACACACTTCAGAACTAGCCTCAACTAGAACCTTGGTCTTATCCTTGAACTTGGTTTATTTATTCACAACATGAGAAAACAATGAGATATCTTGGCACTCTCCAAATTTTGTATCATTCTCCACCATAACAAAATATTGAAATATGTCTATTATTTTGACAAATAAAATAAACTACTCCTTTTGAAGAAGACTTACCTTTTGGCTGATGGCCCTCATCATAGTTCCATACAAACTCATTTCTAATAGGTCTCTTGCATGCTCTAATTCTATGCCCAAACTGATTACATGTGTAGCAGTAACCATTAAAACGTACATACGTCATCAAATTTATTTTTTTTGATTTAATTTGTCTTCATTCTACTATCATCTTCATTCATTGATTGATTATTGACCTTCAATGTCTTATTTACATTAGTCTTCATTTTGTTTTGAGTTGCATTTTATGGTTCTTCTTTGTATCCAAGACTAGTTCTATCACTTACATGCTTTTGACCACTCAAAATATTATCTAGATCATTTGATATCTTTTCAAATCTCATAACTGACTACATCTTACTAGATGTCTTCTCTAACTCAGCTTTAATGACTCAATTTTAAATACATACCTTTAGCATTCATCTTCTTTAGCTTTCGAGCTTGTAGATAGGATTTCCAATTGACAACTAAGATGCTTGACTATATCTTCATGTTCTTTGGTGTCTTCATTAATTATTTCTTCATACACATTTAATTGCTTCTCATAGTCCTTGATTTGAGACTTCATCTTATTGTTAATTTTCTTTTCAATCTTCAATTATATAAGAGAATGCATCAATTCAGTCTCATAGTCCACCTCTTCTTTATCATCATCTGAATCACTCCAAGTAGACTCCTTTTTATATGATAAAATTCTTTCCTTAGCTATGAATAGGTTTTCATCTTCAATAGGACCATGATCATACTCTGAGTCATTGTCTTCACTCTCATCTAATGAGATGCAATCTTCTTTGGTGTAGAGACTCTTCTTGTCAAACCTTCTAAATCCCTTCTTTCTCTTATCAGACTTGTATATATTCTTGTCTTCATCTTATCCATCGCCATGCTTTTAATCATCATTCTTCTTATGCTTATGAGGGAACTTATTTTTAAAATGTCCCACTTCTCCATAATTGAATCATTTAAAGGGTAGTTTACCATTATACTTTCCTGACCATGTTTTCAATTTCCTTGTAAACAAATAAATTAGTTTATCTTTATCAATATCAGATGTTTCATCCTCTTTGAGTTTCTTACCTTGGAACTTCTTCTTTGGATTCATTTCTATCTTGAAATTTTCTTCCTTATTTGGTGGTATATCATCATTTAATCTCATCTCACATGCAGTCAGAATGTCATGCAATTCATCCATCTTCAACTTAGTTAGATCATGACTTTCTTCTACAACAAATGATTTAGAATAAAACTTGAGAGAGAGAGACCTTAATATCTTTTTAACTACATTAGCTTCTTCAAAATTCTATCTAAGACCTTTGATGATGTTCACAATCTCATCAATTCTCTATATAAATGTTGCCATAGAATCTTCTTCTTTCATCTTAAGACTTTCAAATTGTCTTTTGTGAGTTTATAAATTTTCCAGCTTAACCTTGAATATCATTCATAACCAGTCCTCAATTTATTCCACATTTTCTTGGCAGATATTGAATGGATTACCTTAGTATATTCAATCTCTAAAAGACCATAAGTGATAACATTCATTTCCTTAGAATTGTTATCAAACAAATTCTTATCTACAACACTGGATAGAGGAATAATAGGTGCAAAATAACCATCCACAACTAATTTCTAAGTGTCAAACACTAGGGACATGATGTAGGTCCTCATCCTTTCACTCTAAAAAGTGTAATTAGATCCATTAAACATCAGTGCTTGCTTAGTGGAAAAACCTCCTTGTATTTGATGGATACCCATATTTTACCTTGGATCTCCTTTAAGTTGTCAAGCCTATACCAAAGAATCTAGCTCTGTTACCAATTTTTAGAGGTATAATAACAAAGAGGGGGTGAATCAATAGTGAAAAATAATCCAGTTCAATTTATAAACCCTTCAAACACTTAAGCATTCAATACTACCATTCATGAAGCATATAATATGTTTATAACAATGAATAATGAAGATAATGCAAGATCATACACACAATACAAGATCTATGTGGGAAACCCTATTGGGGAATAAAACCCACTCTCAATACTATAAACACATGGAATATTTGTCCTATAAGATGATCATAAACATGAGACTAGTCAAGTCCTTCTGATCAAAACTTAGTGAAACACCTATTTCACAAGGATTGCCTACCCCTAAGATGATCAAGTCCTTCTGACCAAATTTAATGAAACACCTATTTCATAGGGAGCACCTACCCCTAAGGTGATCAAGTCCTTCTGAAAACTTTTAATCTTTAATCCTATAAGATCACTATCCTTGACATCATAAATATTACCTAAACTTCATACACATAGTCATCAACCTTCTCTACTCCATAACCCATCCACTAGTCACACACCCTTTCCTTCACTCCATAATTTTCACACACACCTCTTCCCTTCAATTTATCAAGTCTAGAAATCACCAAAATTGATTTCAAATTTTATATATCCTTAATGATTATTATCATGTTCAAAACCTTCCTTTTCATTCACAACACATTCCTTCACTCTTAACGCATCTATGTGGGTCACCTTTAAGCATAACCCTCTTTTAAATAGGCCTAAGTGACCCTTTAGGTCTTATGAAGACCTATTCACCTCTTTGAGACTTCTCTAACTAAACTAAGAAATATAAGACCAATTTCACAAGCATAAGTCCACTTAAGATGTCCCCTTCAACATCCTAAAATGATTAAAATCTTCACAACACTCCTATGCTAAAGCCAATTTTACTCAAAATACATTGTGTACACAAAAACACCATGAATGAACACACAATCAAATTCCAAGCATTTTTTCATATTGAAAATGGATTGGTCAAACCTATAAAATTTGTATAAATCATCCTCATGGAATTTACAACACTCTCCAATATCTAATTCCCCTTGAAACATCTAAATGCTATCATGAATGGCTCAAAAATACTTCTTGGGTCACTTACAGAACATGGTCAAAACACATAGTCAACTTTGGAGCTCAATATCTATAATTATACAAACATCTAAATATTTTAATCAACATTTATAGATGTACCTTGAATTCTTATACAAATTTTATTTTTACTACATCAATGAATTCATCCTAGATCAAAATATATGATCAAAATATTGTAGACTAATCTTCCCTTGCAAATTCAAATATTTGAATTCCAACAGTCACTAATCAACTATTAAACTTCAAACACTTTGTCATCATCTCATGTCCTCACATCTTAGATTAAACATTCACCATTAATATTTTATAATCTTTAACTATGCCTTATTTTTAAACATCAAACATGTTGACCTTATCTCATGCACCCTTATAATATTGACCAAATATGCATCATCGATCTCTATAGATAATCCAGGTCATTAACTTGTAGTGCTCACCTTATATCTTTCTTAGAATTCCCAAGTTTATGGAACCTGGCATCCTCACATGCCTTATAATAACCTTAATAGTAATCCATTTCAATTATGCCACTTGGAAATCTTGCATGCATTATTGACTCTTTAACTTGTCTTGTACCATTGATCTTTGTCAATATGAACCATCACTCACCATTGATCTTATGCCAGACTAAATATCTTATGACACTCATCACCTACATGTACAACCTTTGACATATTGAATCTTATGTGAATAGTTGGATCAAGATCATGAATTCACATGCATCATTAGATCTTATGGCTAGATAACCTCAAACTTTAATGTAGTTTAAACTTGACGGTCTCTGACCCATCACAGTCTACTAGAGCAACTTTGAAGTTTTATAACTTGAGCTAGACAACACTTCAAGACTCCAAATTTCAAGGTATCTTCTTGGAACTATAGAAAACATATCCATGTAAACCTTTGATAAAAAATGATTTTATACTTATCTAAAATAAATACACAAACACACTAGTTCATACATATCTATAAGACATGCAGTGATGGTCTGGCTAAGTATGGGAACCTTTGTCATCTACCTAGAAAACTAACTTTAAACCTTAATATCTTTTCTTAAACTTAATCACATGACCTGAATATTGAGCCATATGATCTCCTCACATATTTTAATCCATCCATATATCAAAATACTCTTAGAACCTTTACACAAGTGAAATATAATGTCATCAATATGCTTACTTACTTTTTCTATCACAGAACAAACTTTTCCTAGATGAACATAATGAAGAATCGAATGAATATCATGCACTTCCACAAGATCTCAAATCATCCTTGACCATTGATAGGACCCCTTTCATATCCTCAAAACACCATAATCATCCCTAAACATTCTTAACCTTGCCAAAATTGAATATCAACCAAGCATACTAGGACAAACACAATGCACACTTTGTCATTGATAGTTAGACTATCAAGACACTTCATCCACTCACCTGGACACCTTCATGGCATCACTAAAAACTCTTTAACATCTATAGGGAGCATACCATCTAGCTAGTGAAGTAATAACTTTGTGTGCCAATAAGAAGACAAAAATGGGACTTGATACTACTACAACCACTTGGGATAAATTTGTTACATTGTTTAGGGCTCAATGGATATCATAGTTGTTCTTTGATTATAAACTAACATATTTTTATAACCTAAAACAAGGAGAACTACCAGTGATAAAGTATTAGGAACAATTTATGAAACTTCTTAGATATGTTTCTTAGTACCATAATGATTAACATATATAAATCATAAATTTCATCATGGGTTTAAGGCCACATTTTAGATGTGAAGTGGATGTGCACGGACCTATTTCCATATCTTAGGTTTTCAAGAAAGCTATTAAGTAAGAGAAAAATATAAAATCATTTGCAGAGGTCAGAGACAAGTATCAAAATAACTTTCGTAGGCCAAAACCCTATTTAAAAAATAATATTTATAATCATAATTATAATTCTAAAAACATACTCAATAATAATAATTACATGTTTAACAATTCTTATAGGAATAACAAACTAGGTAATCGATTAAAGGAAGCGATCAGAGGAGGTAATTAAATAAAAATAAATGGATCACCTGGTGGATGTTTCACTCTTGGAGGAGACCACTTTGCTAAATATTTTCCTCATTGTAATACATGAATCAAAGTTAATAATCCTTGAACATCATCCTCATAGTAGGTAACCTTCCAACAACAAATTCATGCAATTATTGACAATCATCAAGCTAAGTTTTAGTCTTCACTAATTGAGGTGTAAAATAATTTTGGAGAATTTTGTTTAATTTTTTATTGATACTAGAGCCACTAAATGTTTTATTTATCTAATTATTGTAAATAAACTATGTAATAAAGTTGGACATATGTAAAAATCATGGACTATGCAGTATGGGATTCAGTCTAGTGTCAAAGTAAATAAATGTCTTATAGAAGTAGAGGTATAATTACCTGATTTCACCATCATGGTAGACTTTTTCTCAACTTTTTTAGTGTCACATAATGTGATATTAGGATTGAATTATCTTTAAAATCACAAAGCGGATGTCTATTTCTTTGTAAATAATATTGAATGATTAGATGATTTGGGAAATCAAACCTAAATCCAAGATTAGAAGAAGGAATTAAACTTAAGACAAATTTTAGCCATTCAGTTAATGAAGGCTTAAAAGTAAGGATGTTAGGTGTTTTTGGTAAAGATAGATGAGATTGAATAACCTATTAATCCTATTGTAGAGTATTACCCCTTTTTTAAGAATTTCAGGATGTATTTCTAGAATACCTACTTGGACTACCTCCCAAAGGGAATTCAAATTCACAATTGACATCATTTTGGGATCTAAACCTTAATATAAGGCTCTTTAAAAAAATGAAAACTATAAATTTATTTCAATTAAAATCCCAACTCTATATGTTATCCAAAGGGTTAATTAGACTGAGTGTTTCACTATGGGTGCACCAATAGTTTTTATGAAAAATAAGGACGGCAATCTTCATCTATGCATAGACTAAGGGATGTTGAATAAGGAAACCATCAAGGATAGGTATCCATTACCTCATTTTATTTATATTTTTGATAGAATGTGAGATTTAATTGTATTTTATAAAATTAACCTTATATTAGGGTACCATCAATTTATAATTATGGAGGAATATATCCCTAAAATTACTTTTAGGATGAGGTATGTGAACTATGAATTCATAATTCTTAATTTTGGGATAACGAATGCACCTGCATCATTCATGTATCTAAACATAGTGTGTTCATATATTATATAAATCAATTTGTGATCATCTTCATAGATGATATTTTGATTTATTCTAGGAGTGAGTAAAATCATGTTGACCACTTCTATGTGGTTTTGCAACACTCGAGGAAACACAAGTTTTATGGAAAACTATCAAAGGATGACTTATATCAAAAAATAAAATATATGGGTCATATAATTTTAATAGAATATTTATCGATGGATCCTCCAAATATAAGATCCATCATAGAATGGCTAGTTCCCAAAAATGTTCATAAGGTGCATAGTTGTATTTGTTCAGTGAGGTATTCTAGAAAATTTATATCAAGATTTTCCAAAATAGCTAACCTCATCACCTCCTTGTAATAGAAAGATAAATTTTTTGTGTGGGGTGATATGTATGAATAATCCTTTTATACCCTAAAAGAGGCTTAATTTTTCACTTTTATTATGATTTATAGATCCTAATGGCCATTTTTATGGTAACAAATGCTTTTGGGGAAGCTCTAGGTGGAGTATTACTACAAGAAGGTTTAGTAGTTGCATGAATCTAGGAAACTAAAACCTTATGATGATAATGATTTATATGATTTAGAATTGGGTATAATAGTTCATATTTTATAGGTTTAGAGGTATTATTTGTTAGGAAAATTTCTTGAGCTCAAGATATATAATTTATGGCTTGAATATATTTTCATGCAACCAAATCTAAATACTTGGCAAAGACATTGGTTAGAGTGTTTGTCTAATTATGATTTTGATATCAAATTTATAAAGGGTAAAGAGAATAAAGTTTTATATGCTCTTAGTCATAGGAGATACATAGCAGTAATGAACATTATTAAGAGTACCTTCTAAGATCAAGTTTTGAGATTCTTACCAAGAGAAGAATTCTATGTACAAGTTAAAAAATCTCTAGTAGAAAATCCTTAAGATCATAGATATGAAGGATTCAATTTTGATAATGATAGGATCCTAAGGTTTAATGAGAGAATATATGTGCTAGATAGATAAAATATAATAATATTTATTATTATGGAGTTTCATAATGCTCCTTATTCTAGATAACTAGGAGTGACCAAGCATATAGAAAAATTGAAACCATTATACTTATAGAAGGGAGTCAAAAAATATGTAGTTTATTTTCTATCTAGATGCTTAGGATATTAGAGAGTAAAAGTAGAGCATGCTCTTCCTATTGTGTTTTTTTACCAACATGACATTCCTAAATATAAATGACAAGTCATTAGTTTGGAGTTTGTCCAAAGACTACCATGTTAAGGAATAGACATGATATGATTTTAGTGGTAGTTGATAAACTCACCAAGGTAGCACATTTTATTATAGGTTATTTTATAGATGAATAACTTATGTTAGTAAAATGGTTTATGCACAAAGTATACAAGTTTTATGGTTTTTCAAAGAAAACAATTTTAGATAAACACCCATGCATGACTTATAGGGTTTGGTAAAACCTTGATGAAACCTTCGATACTCAATTAAATTTAATTATAGCCTATCACCCTAAAATGGATGCGTAAAAAAATGATAAATCAAGTGTTATAATATTTATTGAGAATGTATTACATGTTTTAATCACCTAAAAATGACACTTGAGTAATAAGAGTGCTACTTGAGACCACTTATCCCTAACCTAGCCCTAGAACTATCTTAGGGCTTATTTTCACACTTATCTAACCTTTATTTGGATCACAGGCATCCCTAAATAAATCTCAAACCCTAATTCTTGCATCCTAGCCCTTCATGTCGTAGGTTCTACCACTTGGACACTATCACCATAATAGGGATAATACATTTCCCAATTTTTATGTTATTATCATTTCCCTTATTTTTCCATAAATGGCTATCTTTTCAAATCTTAAACCTCTTAGGGTCAGCCTAAACTAATTTTAAGACCCACACAAGCACCAAAATAGTATATATAAATTAACCACTAAATGTAAATCATATACAAATTGCACATACAAACTCAAAAAAAGTTGTACACAATTAAGGTTATCAATCCCTATTCTACCCTACTATTGCATACAACCATTACAAAATTCTTGCACTTGGTTACTTAAATATATAGTATCAAGAACATTTAAATCACTCAAACCAACCATCATACTATATTTTATTACACATGCACTAGCACTTAGTTTTGGATAACTACATCATTCTTGATCCCTCTTCAGAGTATTAGTTGTAGGCAACTCTCATCATGGTAGGGTGCTAAAGATGCCTAGCTTACTTCACTAACAAACACACTTTACTACTTGTATCAATAAAATTACCTATAAACATAAAGTATTAAGGTTTTCTCATAAAATTATTAAAAATATGTCATCTTTAGGGTTTCAAAATACATGCATGTAGGAATAGGCTTGATAGACCCAGACATAGGTGCACCCAAAAGCTCAAAATAGTTTTGTATAGAGGACACTATCACCAAAACAAGGATACTAACACCACATGGAACTAATATACAATTAGGGTGATATAATTTAAAAGTATTTTTTATAATTGGATCATATTTTTGATAGTCAGACTATCCCTTTCCTTAGTTTTTAGCCTCCAAATCATTTGTCTTAGTCATTTTCTAGCTAAGTTCTCATTTACATTATTTATTGTTATTTATAGAAAGGTCAAATTTATTCAATTATATAATGAATAAATGGTTGTATTTATTGCATATTTATATATTTATTTATTAAACTCGACAATTTAATAACATATGATTTACATGCATATAAGTCCCACAGGTTTAAAACATTTGGTGAACATGTCTTATTTTGAATACGATTTAAACCCAAACCCTAGATGCTCTTAGGGATTTTATCATTTTTGTTTTATGTGATCAAATATTAGTTCTAAAATATTATATTTGTTTTAGTATTAACTAATTTTAATCTTTCATAGATTAAATTTATGTAAAGGTTAAAAATATACAATAGTTTGTTTTCTTACTCCCCAAACTACAATGGAAAAATTCAACAATTGATTTGATGAAACCAATAAGAGAAAATTGCAAGACTTTATTTTTAAATATTAAGATATGAAATATGACCTTATAAATATTATACATGAAGAAATTAAAAAATCAAATAATTGTCATTCATCTACTCCCTTAGACAATAACATTATTACACCTACTTTGGGACCAACTCAACTAGTTTTATCTCGATAACCTTTAGTGGAATCTACAACTCTTATGGCTAGTTCCTCCTCTCTAGATGTACAATCCCTTATGAATGAGGTTCATTATATGTAGGCTAAGGTGTTACATCATGATCAAGGAGTCATTATGGATCACATGCCCTGGATTCTCACTTTTTTTTACATACACCTTTGGCACATTAGATGGTGGTAACTCCTTTGCCATCCAAATTCATGGAACCTAAGATTACATTGTATGATGGTAAGGGTGACCCAAAACACCATATTTGATAATTTCATGTAGTATGTTTAGACCATGTGTCTAATGATTGAATCCTCACTAATTTGTATCCATGTAGTCTAAATGATTATGCCTTATAGTGGTTCTATGATCTAATGAATTAGTCTATCACCACATTTAATCCATTGGTAGATATGTTTTTATCACACTTCTCAATAAATATTAGTTATAATATCTCATATACTCAAGTAGCACAACTAAAGAAAAAATCTAATGAACCTATTGTAGAATATGTATTGGAAAATAAGACTATATTGGCCAATTTGACAAGCCCCATGCTAGATAGAGAGCTCTAGAACATATTCAAACAGAGCCTACTAATAGCATTGCATGAAGCTATATTATTCAAGAAGTTTATAACCTTCACAAATTTATGCCACAAAGTGAAAGAAAGAGAAGTCAAGCTTCTCCTTATGGGTAAATTAAAATATATAAGTGGAATAAAATTATTTAATAAGAGTTATGGTACGAATCCATACAAGGTAAGTACCATTTAAAACAAGATTGATCCAAAGGCCATAATTAACATAGCTTCAAATCTATCTCCTCACCTATTTTTAGTAGTTCTTCCATGCAGAGTTTTCACCAACCTTCCAAAAAAATTAGCATGTGTTTTATAGTAGTTCCTAGAATGCAATTCCCTATCTCTCCCTCCATTTAAATAGGTTGATAAGACATGACTTCTTCTAAAAATATATTATTCTAATACATTATATGAATAGCACAAGGTACCAAGCCATACAATAAACTGATTAATCACATTGAAACATTAGATATAATATTTGATAGAGGCTAACATTATTGATGTGGACACACTCACAGAGGCACCCAAAGTTCAAAAAATGGAAGCTAAGGCATTGAAAATATTCTCAGATATATTTATAAAACATATATAAAATGAAGTAGAGGAACTTCATGTGTTCACTACATGTATCAGGCACATCCACCACCAGCATCATATCACACTACTATAGAGAATGTACACCCCTTACATAATATTATTGGTGTGTATCATATAATAGTATTAGTTTGGCAACTCATCACTTTCTCAAATTGGATATTTTTTATGATGATTCATACTTATATGTAATATTTATATGATCTTACATAGATCATCATCCTATTCAGAGTGTTATGCTTGAAAATGGGTCAAGTATTAACATGTAAACTATCACACTTATATAACATTTGGGGTATTCAAAATGGGATATATCTCCTAAAGACATAATTATCTTTGGTTTTAGTGTCCTTGTTTAGATTTTCATTAGGGAGATTACAATTCATTTATAGATTAGACTAGGACATGTGGCCACTAGATTATTAGTAGTACTTAGTATAGGCACATTTGACATGTTATTTGGTAGGCCATGGATATATCAATTACAATCCATGCCATCAACATGCACAAATGCCTAAAATATATACATGCAAATTAGGAGATCATAGTTGAGGGTCTTTCATATGAGTATCATAAACCTATCCCAAAGGTAGTTACATCATAGTTACCAATTACAACTTGGTTACCAATTATAGATCTAACCATAATTATAATTAGTATACCATAGATTTTAGTGGAGCCACTAGTATACGGGAAGTTTAATCCTAAAATATTTCCACATACACATACTCTCTCACATATACCATTATTAGAGAGACCCCTACATCATAAATATGTTACAAATTATAGAGGTTCTCCCTCTACTCATTTTATTCTAAGATTAGTAAAATTTATTTCTTAGGGTTCTCATCATAGGGCAACTATGCTAGCTACAACATCTACTAGATGGGTGCCTAATACACCTACAGTTCACATAACACCATAGTCAATTTCATGGATTGATAACACCACTTCATAGGTAGTGATAGCTATAGATCACTCAGTATATTAGGTTCTAGGACCTTAGTTACATTTTCATACATCACACATAATCATTGTTCCTTTATTTGACATAGTCCACATTGATATTGATTCTACCATGAGACTCATTGATTAGTATTATTCCTCCATTATTGTATATACTTTACTTACTTCTCACTCTGTATATAGTTTCATTTTCATGTTGATTGTATATAGCTTATTTACAAAAGATAAAAAAATAATATAATATTTAAAAAACATAAAAACATTCAAATATTTACTCAAAAATACAAAATTTTAGATTGTATTCACTGCCATGTGTTATAAAATATTGTCATTGATGTCAAAGGTCTAGCATTATTGGTGATAAAGGCCCCATTGCATTTAATGTTGTTTGTAATAGATTTATCTTGGCTAATGTGAGTTAATATTTATTTAATATTAATGAATATATTTTTGGTTGCATATGAGACAAAAGAAGGGCCCATGGAGAAGTCAAAGAGCCACAGGGTAAAGACAAAAGAAGGATGGGATGCATTTTCCAATGAAGAGTCATCTTGGGGAATTCCAAGAGTCACCAAGTGAAGAAAAAAGAGGAAGGGTGCAATTTCTCATGAAGGGACACTTTGAGGAATACGAAAAGTCACCAAGACAAAGACAAAAGAGGGAAGGACATTTTTGCTCATGAAGGGTCACCACATGACTTTTCAAAGGCAAGGATATGAAGGGTCATACAAGTTTGGTACCATTTTCCATGAGGATTGAAGGGTCACAAAGGGGGAAGGCAAAAGGTCATTTGGAAAGCTATAAATAAAGGCTTGAGAAGCCATTTGTAATAACTGTGAGAGAGGTTGATTTGATATTGTAATATCTAGCTTAGAAGAGCATTTAAGAGAGAAGAATATGATTGGTATTTATTATATCTACCTTAGAAGAGAAAAGGTGAGAGAGAGGAAAGAGATGTTGTAATGAATTATCATTTATTGAGATAGCAACATTGAGAGATAGTTGTGTCATATACACAAAGGGGTTGGTGCTCTTTTGGGTTGGTGCTCCTATGGGTTGGTGCTCATGAATAGTTGTTGGGTTGGTGCTCATCAAAGGGGTCGGTGCTCCTGTGGGTTGGTATTCATGAATTATTTTTGGGTTAGTGCTCGACAAAGGGGTTGGTGCTCCTGTGGGTTAGTGCTCATGAATAGTTGCTAGGTTGGTGCTCATCAAAGGGGTTGGTGCTCCTGTGGGTTGGTGCTTAGCAAAGGGGTTGGTGCTCCTACAAGTTGGTGCTTATGAATATTGTTTGGGTTGGTGCTCATTCATATACTTGAGATTATTCTTCATGGTTTTTCCCACATTGGGTTTCCATGTTATATCCAGTGTCTCTCTCTATCTTGTGTGGTGTTTATTGTTTGAGTTTTATTGCATATCATGAATGTTTGATTAAGTGGAATTTGATTAAGGGAAAGTTTAATAAGATATATGATATACTGATTCACCCCCCCTCTTAGTATATCTCATGCTTAACAATTGGTATCAGAGCAGGTTCCTTTTTGAAAAGTTTTACAGCTTGAAGGTAGATCGGGAAAGCACGATGGCTAGGTCACAGGAAAGATTTTCTACAAATAAGGCACTTTTATTTGATGGGTGAATTGTGCTTTTTGGAGCATAAGAATGAGGACTTATTTGATGGCCCTTGGATTCGACATATGAAAATAAGTGGTGGAGGAATATGAAGAGCCACAAACATATGCAATTACTCTAGTAGAAAAGAAGGCAAGTGAATGTAATGCTAAAGCTTTAAATTTTATTTTATGTGGTTTATGTGAATATGAATTTGTTAAAGTTATGCAATGTAAATTTTCTCATGAAACTTAGGTAAAACTTGAGAATATTTACAAAGGTGATGGAAAGGTTTAGCAAGCTAAGCTTCAGATTTTTAGAAGACAATTTGAAAGTTTGAAGATGGAAGAAGAAGAAGATATAGCAAGTTATCTTTAATGAGTTGATCAAATCATAAATCAGATTCAAGGTCTTAGAGAAATGATGGAAGAGTCAATGGTGGTACAAAATGTTTTGAGATCTCTACCAATGAGATATGATGTAAAGGTTTTGGCAATTGAGGAGATGAAGAATTTAGCCAAGCTAAAGATGGATAAGCTTCATGGTATTCTCATGGCATATGAGATGTGGGTAAAACAAGATAAACCCTCAAAGAGAGAAGTGGCTTTCAATACATCAAAGAAAGAGAAAGCTAAGATTCAAGAATCAAGTGATAGTTCCAGTGATGATGAAGATGACAATGGATTGATCACTTTTCATTTGCAAGCTGAAAGGGGAACAGGTAAATATCAAGGAAAATTACCTTTTAAATGTTTTAATTGTGGAAAGATTGGACATTTTTCAGCTAGATGCCCAAATAAGGGTAATGATGAAGAATAAGGAAAGCCTACATACAAGAAGAATTTCAAAGGCAAATCCAAGAAGGGATTCAAGAAGAAGATCCTATATTCTAAAGATCCTAGCTCAGTCGAAGATAGTGGAGTCAGCAATTCAGAAGAAGAAGAGATTCTATTCATGGCCATACATGAAGATGATCAAGAAGAAGAGGAGGAGGAATCTGAAGTGAATATGGAAGGAGAACTCATTTGTGCCCTAGAAGAGTTAAAAGCTATTGAGAAGAAGAATCAAAGATTAAAGTGCCAGATCAAGAAAAATGAATAGGAGTCAAAGGAAATAATTGAAGATCTAAAAGCACAGTTTGAAGAAGCCAAGAAGAATGAAGAAGATCTCACAGCATAGTTGGAAATATCAAGAAAAGAATGTGAAAGGTATGTTATTGAAATTTCCTCTTTAAAAGAAGATATTGAGAAAGCAGTCAATGATAATGTCGTTAATGATTCAAAATTTTAGGATAGCACTAACATGTTGAATAAGATATTGGAAAGTCAAAAAGTAAATTTAGATAAGATAGGGATCAGATTTGAATAGAAAAAGATCTATGATGAAGCTCTTACAAAAGAGGAAACAAAAAGGGGAGAAGTGAAGAATATAGAGGAAATTTCAAATAGAGAAGGTTGGAGAGAACAAAGCTACAAAAGACAATCAGGTCAGAGATATACAGATAGGTCTTATTTTTATGGCTATTGTTTTTATTGTAATGGATATGGTCACAAGAAATTAGAATGTAGTAAAAGAGCTAACAATTTTAGAAATAAGAAGGAAAGTCAAGTAGAGTCAAGCAAAAGCCACAACTCTTTTTCCCCTCTATCAAGCTTTGATGAAGAGACCATAGTATGTTACAAGTGCAACAACTTCGGACACATAGCTCAATATTATAGAAGCATGTTCGAGTCAGTCAAGAAGGATCAGAGTTTCAAAGCTCCATTCATCAAAAAGAAGGTGCATACATGTTCATGGTAGAAGAAACAACCTAAAGATTCTACGATGGTTCAGACAACTCTGCATGTAAGAAATAAATATTAGCCATGGTTAATTGGTAACATATGTTTGAGACATATGACAGGAGATAAAAGTAAGTTCATAACTCTAAAGAAGATCAATGGTGGTATAATGAGATTCAGAGATAAAACCACTACTAGGATAGCCAAAAAAGGTACTTTGAGTTTGGATTATGGTAGAACTAAGACTAAGAATGGTTTATATGTAAAAGGTCTTAAGCATAATCTATTGAGTGTTAGTCAAATATGTGATCAAGGATACACATTAAAGTTTCATGCAAAAGGTTGTGAGATTAGAAGAAAAAATTCAAATGAGTTGATTGTAGATGCTCAAAGCATAGGGAATAATGTATATGTATTATTAGATATCTTCTCAAAGGCATGATCAAAAGATACATTCAAAGATCTGCAAGAGGAGTTGGGAGTAATTTCTATTACTTCTTGCCATTGATGTTTAGCATCAATTGAGGGGGAGCTAAGTGTTAGCTCTAGGTAGGCCCTTTGCCATTGATGTCAAAGGGGGAGAATAATAGGTATAGTTATAGGTGCAAAAATAGGTACAAGGAACAGGTACAAGTTACTACAGTAAGGGGGAGTTACTGTATGTTTTCAGATGATAGTATGTGTAGGTGATAAGATGTGGCAGTTTCAAGATTGAGGTTGCCATCAATGACAAAGGGGGAGATTGTTGGAAATATTGTCATTGATGTCAAAGGTCGAGCATTATTGGTGATAAAGGCCCCATTGCATTTAATGTTTTTTGTAATAGATTTATCTTGGCTAACATGAGTTAATATTTATTTAATATTAATGAATATATTTTTGGTTGCATATGAGACAAAAAGAAGGGCCCATGGAGAAGTCAAAGAGCCATGAGGTAAAGACAAAAGAAGGATGGGATGCATTTTCCCATGAAGAGTCATCTTGGGGAATTCCAAGAGTCACCAAGTGAAGACAAAAGAGGAAGGTCATAATTTCTCATGGACACTTTGAGGAATTTGAAAAGTCACCAAGATAAGGACAAAAGAGGGAAGGACGTTTTTGCTCATGAAGGGTCACCACATGACTTTTCAAAGGCAAGGATATGAAGGGTCATATAAGTTTGGCACCATTTTCCATGAGGATTGAAGGGTCACAAAGGGGGAGGGCAAAAGGTCATTTGGAAAACTATAAATAAAGGCTTGAAAAGCCATTTATAATAAGTGTGAGAGAGGTTGATTTGATATTATAATATCTAGCTTAGAAGAGCATTTGAGAGAGAAGAATATGATTTGTATTTGTTATATCTAGCTTAGAAGAGCAAAGGTGAGAGAGAGGAAAGAGATGTTTTAATGAACTATCATTTTTTGAGATATCAACATTGAGAGATAGTTGTGTGGTATACACAAAGGGATTGGTGCTCCTGTGGGTTGGTGCTCATGAATTGTTGTTGGATTAGTGCTCGATAAAGGGGTTGGTACTCATGTGGGTTGGTGCTCATGAATAGTTGTTGGGTTGGTGCTCAGCAAAGGGGTTGGTGCTCTTGTGGGTTGGTGCTCATAAAATATTAACTGGGTTGGTGCTCAACAAAGGGGTTAGTGCTCTTATGGGTTGGTGCTCATGAATAGTTGCTAGGTTGGTGCTCAACAAAGGGGTTGGTGCACCTATGGGTTGGTGCTCATGAATAGTTATTGGGTTGGTGCTCAGCAAAGGGGTTGGTGCTCCTATAAGTTAGTGCTTGCAAATATTGTTTGGGTTGGTGCTCATTCATATACTTGAGATTTTTCTCTATGGTTTTTCCCACATTAGGTTTCCATGTTATATCTAGTGTCTCTCTCTATCTTGTGTGGTGTTTATTGTTTGAGTTTTATTGCATATCTTGAATGTTTGATTAAGTAGAATTTGATTAAGGGAAAGTTTTATAAGATATATGATATACTCATTCACCCCCCTCTTAGTATATCCCATGCTTAACACCATGTTTACATTTCTTATACTTATCAAACACTACATATGATATATATCTTAGTATAGTTAGTTTTATCATACATATATGCTTCACTTATTAATGTCAAGTTCTTGTAGATTTCTACATGACTCAGGTCCACAACACGAATCCATGTTTTCTATTAGCTATCCACTGGGGTAATATACATAGATATACAAGTTTTTTATTTTAAACATTCACCCATTTGGGGGTACCCTATACATAGTTTTGATTACTAGGTTACATATTTATAAACTATATATCATATATTTAGCATTGTTATATCTTAATATTAATAATGATATACTTATATTTTTAGTCAGATACTACTACTTTAGACTTAGTATATGTAAATCTTGTCTCTTACATGGATTTGTATTACATATTCATGCATAGTTTTAGTTATAACTTTCCTATGTTTAGAATTGATTGTGTCTCTATGATTCTTCTATTAGAGGTCATATGAATATTTCATTACTCTTTGGTTCTACACTTCTTTTCACTGTATGTATGCTTTGGACATGTGCCCATGTCCTTATGTGTGCATTCTTGATTGTGTATGTGAACATTTTAATATGTCTTTTTATGTGGATCAAAGCCAACTTGCTTGTTTTTTATGTGTGTAAACATCAAATCATGTCATTTTGTGTCTTGATTTCTCAAATTTAGTGAAATTTTCCCATATCTCTTGTAGTGTGCCCCCTTATACTACTTTTCATACCTCACGTGTGTTGTATATATGCTTTCTTATATGTATCATGGACATTACACTTATCTCTTACTTGTTACACACTCTAGTTTTAAATGCCATGAGGGACCTCATGCATTTCACCTTCTTACTTGGGTGTCTTGATGGACATTATGCCCCATCTCCCTAGGTAGCTACTCAATTATTACTGAGATTTGTTATTACATACATTATTATATCAATCTTGACAAACTTATGAATGTTAGACATAACATACATTGCACATTACAACTTATGCTCAAATTATCTTACATTCTAATGTTATGTATGCACATTATATTAGATTATTATGTATATATCATATATTCTTAGGCTAACACACATTTTGTAGATCTTTTTATTTTGAGGATAGTTCATGCACAAGTTCAAAAACTCCCCTCAAAAGAGGGGGCATTCACATGGGTTTGTCATAGAGATCAAGCTATCAAAATGCAGTTAGAGTACAATTTTTAGCACAGATGCTCAAATTAAAGAAATTTGACTTAGGTAAACATAGTGGGAAATAGTGACATAGAGATTAGTTACATTTGCATATAAATTATAATAATTAGACATTATCACCTAAATTGGGACACTAGCACTACATGGTGCTACTATCCAAGATATGGTCCTACTATCTAGTAGCCTGAGATTTAAAAAAATCTAGATTGACCAAAAAAGTATAGCAAATACAACCCTAATTTGTATAATTTTAGTTATGGATTTACCAATTTTGGCTTAGTTTAGCTCAAATTCATACCAATTTACTCATATTGAGGGTATCATCCATGGCATGATCATTGCCATTTTTAGTTCAAATATTCATATATAGATTATTGTAACTTAGCTAGCATCCATATGCTCATATATCATATTTGGGGGCATGTGTGTGGTACATTATCTCCATATACTCACTTACACACTAGTTGACCAAATGGAATGACAAACTCCACATCAGTCTCTATGATGTATAAATTATATACCATGTTCTAGGTTGTAAACCATATTCATGTTACTCCATTTATATTGGTTGGCATTCTAAAGTGGAATAGATTCTCCTTATATACCGAAGTGGTTATAGAGCCAACATATCTAGTTGGACATTTTTAGTTACATAATGCATTTTTTGTTTCAAGAGCATCTACTACACATGGTCAGGCAATGATGGATTTATAGTCTACTTGAGTTCTTCATCCAACTATATGAGAGGGTTGAACACACCATTAGTCCAATCCAATCTATTCATGGGTAATGATCCATTAAGAAGGGGTGGGTAATGATGGATTCAAAACTAGATTGAGTTATTGAGCCACCTACACATGAGGATTAAGCAAGCCATCATCTCAATCTAAGTTATTCATTAATTGATCACTATCTACATGTGCACACATAGGTTGTCACTAGGTTTATGCATTGGTTTGCATACCTAGTAAGGTGTACATTCATTTCCTCTTATTTACTCAATTTTGTCTCTTTATTTAATTTAATTCTTTAATTATTTTTTATTTTTTATATAAATATTAAGTAAGGACTGATCTATGCATATTTTACTTATAAGACATGCAATAGAGCATGCCTCACATACTCAAATTTAGATTCATAAACTTTACCCCTTAGGTAATTCTAGTTACATTTTTTTCCTTCATCTTAGTCATTTCACTTTGTTGCATTTATATACTAAAAGGGGGGAAAATGTAATCACCTAAAAATGACACTTGAGTGCTAAGAGTGGTACTTGAGACCACCTTTATCTAGCTTAGATTGAGACCTATATTAGGGCCGATTTTCACACTTATCTAACCTTTGTATGGGCCACTTTCACCTTTAATCATCCCTAAAGTAGTCCTAGACCCTCATTCTTACATCCTAACCCTTCATGTCTTAGATCTTACCACCTGGATACTAGCGCCATAATAGGGAAAATAGTGCCACATGGCACTAGTGTCCCAATTTTTGTGTTATTTTTATTTCCATCCTTTTTCCAAAACTTAACATCTTTTCAGATCTTATACCTATTAGGATTAGCCTAGACCTCCTTTTAGACTCGCAAAAGTAACAAAATAGTATATATACATGACTTTTAGCCTTCTAACCACTAGATGGAAATCAAATGAAAATTACACATACAAACTCAGAACAAGTTATGCATAATTAAGGTTATCAATCTTTATTATACCCTACTTCTACATACAACCATCTATAACATTCCTAAGATTAGATTACTCATATTTCTAGTCTCAAGCATATTCAAAGATCTCAAGTCAACCATCATACTAGATTCACTTTCAATTGCACTAGCACTTAGGTGGGGATAAATCCATCTAGTTTGATCCCTCTTAAAAATATTTGTATGTAGATAACTCTCACCATAGCGGGGTGTTAAGGATGTCCATCCTACCCTAATAACAAACACACTTTAATTCTTATATCAATTAAATTCCCTAGCAACATGGAGGATTAGCATTTACTCATAAAATCAATCAAAATAGGTCATGTACCAATTTTTAGAACTCATGTACACTAGAATGGGCTTGACAGACCCAAGCACAGGTGCACATAGAAGCTCAAAACAATTATACACATAGGAAACTACCAATAAAATAGGGATATTATTACCACGTGGCACTACTATCCAATTAGAGTGCTACTATATGGAAGGGATTTTGATACCTTGATCCTATTTACAACACTCAAAATAACCTCTACCTCAGTTTTTAGCCTATAGATCATCCATCTAGATCATTTTCTAGCTAATTTCTCATTTACATTATTTATTTCTATTTTTAAAAAGGTCAAATTTAGTCAATTTTGTAAAGGAAAAAAATTGTATTAATTTCATATTTTAATCCTAGTTTACTATACTAAGCTCTTTAACAATACAATATTTACATTCATCTAAGCCCTAAATGGTTAAAACACATACACCATCAATATAAGTAAAATGAATACTTTCTATTAGTTGATTTTGCATATAATAATGATTTCCGTTCAACTTTAAAAATGGCACCATTTGGGGATTTGTATGGTAAAAAGTTTATAAAACCTATCAACTAGGATAGATTATATGATAGAGTGGTTTTTTGACCTGATATGCTTGCTAAAATGGAAGAACTAATGAAAATAATTATGCAAATTTTGGTTGAAGCCAACAATATATAGAAAAGTTGTGTTGATTTAAAAATAATATCAATGCAATTCTCAGTCAGAGACAAGGTTTTTTTTGTATTTTATACCATAAAAGAGATTAATTGAATTTGGTAAATCTTCCAAATTAGTACCCAAATATGTAGGACCTTTTAAGGTTCTGGAAGTGATTAACCCTATTTCATATAAACTTGATTTCTACTAGCTTTAGCATAAATTCATAATGTTTTTTCATGTATATTTTTTGAAGAATGTCGTTGATCCTTCACATGTACTTAAATGGAATGAATTATAGGGTATGGATCTAGGAGTGGTAATAATATAAATAATTAAAATACTTGAAAAACATTTGTTTAATAGAGAAGTTCCTCAATACAAGGTCTAATGGGACCAATATTCTAAAGATAGTGCCTCTTGGGAGGATTATGAAGAGATTCATATTTTGTTTCCTCATTTATTTTCTTGTTGTATTCTACTAAACTATTTACATTTTTAGACATGTTCATTTTGATAATAATGTAATTAGTATGATGACCAATTTAAAGGTATATGTATTTCACATCGTATCCCATTCTTAATTAAAAAAACATCTATTATAAATAAACAAATGATTATGGATGAGTTAATTATGAATTATGTAGAATAGATGGATATATTTTGTTGTGTTTATTTACTTAGAATGTTGTATTTTTTGGTTCAACATCTCTGATTTTAGTTCATTTAATTATTATAAAATTATGCTTACAATTTATATTTATACATCTTAGCATGATAGGTGCATTAGTATTTTTATCATTTATTGTTAATCTATTTTATAGATATGATGAATTTAAATGGACTAACTACATGTTTTACTAAGCTGGATGTAGAATGGTCCCCCCCCCCACATCAAATAATAATGCTAAGGGAGATCATCATAGGGGAGGGGGTGGAATATCACAATAGTTATGAGTATACAAAGCTTCCAAGAACTAACTCATACACACACATATGGTTACCTGATCTTAATTATTTGATTTTTATTTCAGGTTGGTATTGGTCATATACAATGAATTTGTAGTGCCTATTTGTTTAATTTGATTCATAAATGTTTAATGGTAACATAATGGATGTTACCCATATTAGCTTAATTAATATTGGAATTAGTCCAATAAAGATTTATAATTAATATAATTTGTCATTAATTACTTTTATGATTGCTTGTTTATTTCACTATGGACTATCTTAATAGTTTTACCAAATGAGTCCTTGGTTACGTGTTGGTTATTGTCATCAACATATTTATCATGATAATAAACTCCACCTTGATCCATCTTGGATAAACTTTTATATGAGGTTATAAACACTTTTAAGGTATTTAGTTTCTTTTAGGAATGGGGTTATAATTATTATAATTTATCTACCATGTTATAAAGCTTTTATTTTTAATGTGTAACCATGGTATGGTAAAGTTAATTCTAGTTAGAGAAGCACATGGGGTAGCTTATCAAAAAGGAAAAAGGATATGGTTGGGGTTTTTTTTCATGTGAATTCAACTAAGATCTTAGAGAGGATAATTGGGAGTGAAGCCAAATATTGAATCTTTTAACTCCATTATAAGCCTATTTTATAGCACCACTACAGTCATCCATGGGGGTTTTGAGGGGTAATTAATGTAGAGTGAAATTGGAAGGAAAATTATTTACATCGGTGATGGAGAGGGGAATCTATTTGATTTTAAAATGAAAATAAAAGGACACAGTGGAGAAAGTAGACAGAGGAAAGCAATTTGATTGTTGGAGAGGATTCACTCATACGACCTTTCGTAAATAACTTTAGGGGAAAGTGTTTAAATTCAAGTAAATTTGAACTTATATATTTATATGAATCTCTCCTTTTTCTTTGAATAAGATTATTTAGTTGAAATGAATTAAATAGTAAATGGGTATATTTCCATGAGCATATCATGATATCCTTATTTGATAATTTTGTGTCTCAACTATTAAGACAGTTAGGGATGTATTTTGGGCTTATATTTGGGTTTAAATATTATCTATATGATTATTTATTATAGCCATAGGTAAACAAATTCAAAATGGCAAAAACCTAGTGGCCAAATCATCCCATTTACTATTTAAAGCAAAAAAATAGCTAAGATTTAAAACTCAAGTTCAAATCTATAAGAAAAAAATTAAAGGAATATTTTCAAGAGTATTGCATTACCTTATTTCATTATTTGAAATGAGTAAGAACTTTATCCAAAATTGTATATATATTTATGTATATATTCTACCCATCTTATAATAACTTAGATAGAAAAATGACTTGCATTATCATTAAACCCTAGTTAAGCAATATATGCTATTATAATGTAGATACAATATAAATAAAGATATATACTTCAAGGTCTTGTTTTTGATGTTATTTTGGGGGTCAAATTATTGTGCTTGTAGTATGTTATGTATGGAGTAAATTGACTATGGTTTTATCTTGTTATATTTAGTGATCTTTTAATTAAGGTTATAGTATGTCATATATTGGGTATTTATATATAGTTGAAGCATTTTATTTTTACGAGTCATTTATCATAGTTATAGTTATTTTGGAATCATTTTATTATAGTGTAGCATGATATTTTGGATTCATTTATTATAATGATATCATGATATTTTGAAGTCATTTTATTTTGGTTTTACTATGTTATTTTGGAGTCATTTTATTATGAATGTAGCATGTTATTTAGTGGTTGACTTTTTATTATTATAGTATACTATTTATATGTTTCCTGAGGGGTCAATTTGTAATCAATTGTGACTTAATGGGTTTTAGAATCATATTGGGGGTTATGGTTGTATAACTACCCATAGATTATTTATTATCAATTGAATTTTTTAAATCTTAATAACTAAGTTAATAGCCTTTTTAGACTTGAATTTCATATGTCATTTGAAGATATATATCTAAGTTAAGGAATGTGTTTTATTGAAAAATAAATATGTATTAGGAGTTTTTTACCCCATTTGGGTGACTGTAGTCTATTTTATTGAAAATTAATTTATTGGACCCTTTTCTAGATGGTAATGTTAAAAAAATTCAAAAGTCTTCATTTTAATTTAACTAAACTAGACCTGTTAATAATAAAGGTGAGTAGGGAGTTATTTTCCTTTATATACCCATAGGTGCAAAATTCTCTTCCACCTATAGGCTTAGAAGGGGAAAAATATTAATAAATGTGCATTTTCATAATTATTGAGTTGTAAGTAATTTGGAAAATAAATTTATGATGGAAGAATTGATTTATGTTTGAAATATTGATTATGGAATATACATAATATATAAATGAATTTTATATGAAATATGCATACTTAGTACACATGGTCCAGTGTCTTACCTTGTTAACATGATGGAAATAAGTATTTTTTTATATTATGTCTAATTCTTTGAGTTAAATCATGTTTTTTTATAATGTAAACTAAAGAAACACATAATTTTAAGATTTAAAGTAGTATTATGAATTCCTTTGTAAATTGTGTTTATGTGAAATTTGATGAAAGATTAGAGTTATCTAAATTATTTTACAACTTTTTATGTGATTAAATTATGATTATACCATTTATTATTTGGTGTATAATAAAACCTATTTTCTTGATAAGCAGAGATAAGAATTTAGTTGAGGGCCTATTTAAACTTCTTATCCATGATTATCATGTAAGGTAATGATAATTGAGTTTTATAGAAGAGAGTAATATTAGTGTGGACTAATACACACATTTTTTAAATATTATCACACTATAAAATTCTTTAACCAAAGTGATTTTATATTTCTATATATTATTTATCCATTGTACTTTCTAGTTTACATGTTTTCTTGAGGTCATAATAGATAGAGGTGTGCCTACAATCTATTTTACTAGCTACATTTAATAGTAATTTTAATTACACACATGTTCTTAGATGGTTCTAAATTATAAAATCATTTTTATATTCCCTTTTATGAAGGAAAGGTCCACTCTCAATGGGGAGGTATGCGATAGACTATCAGTTTGTGGTTGGAGGTAAAGCACCTAAATGATGTTCTCCCTCTCTACATCTAGATCTGAACTTATTTCAAGACATAATCATGGATATTATAATGAAATAAATATTACTTAAAATTACTAGACTTTTGGGCATGTATAATAGTAGCTATTAGAAATCATGTGTAATTTTTATTTGGCATATTATTATAGAAGTTGTATATCATATGTAAACTAGACTAGACTATTTTATCTTTCATTTTTTGATGAGTAATAATTTGATTATGGTTATAATTTATTGCATAATTTTACTATTTCTACACCAATGTATTCCCATTTTAGAGTTGAACGTGAAATTTTTTTATATGATTGAATTAGTGGATAAATTAGTATATTGTATTTATTTTAATTAACTTAACATCAAATGTTAATATCAGAAATAAAGTGCCATGTAAATGATAAAATTATGTTTTTGGTTGACTCAATGGTTAATTAATAATTATTGGTTAAAAAATGTTTATTTTTTTATTTGAACCTAGTACAATTCTAACTCAATCCAATGAAAAGGTGACTTGTACTAAGTCTATCAAGTGCATTGAGACTTGATCACATATCTTAAGTGCATACATAATCTACCTAATTTATCATAAATTCAAATGGTATAACCATATCAACCTACAAAAAATAGTGCCAAGGCTATCAAGGGCATTTAATCTCAATCTCACTACTTAAAGGAGCCAACTAATGCAAACAAATAGAGATTCAAATGGTGCATCTTGGTAAGGTTAGTGAATTAATGTGTATTTAATATTAATAATTATTTATTATTTGGTTAATTTGTATATAACATGCACCTATAATGTGTCTCAAGTTGAAATATCTATCAAAATGTAAGCTTTATTTTATAAAAAATATATAATATTTATCATACATCTAAAAACTGTCTTAAATCTATGAAAATTTATGTCAAATCTATAATATTCTAACCCAAATGTGTATTAAACTTTGAAAATTTTTCCAACTATGTGTATATGGACTCAGGCCTCTATGACATGTCCCCATTAATATTCCCCCTCTTTTTGAGGTGAGGGTAATGCAACATGAAAGTTGTCTTATCTCAAAAGGATAAGATAAACATGTTATATTTATATCAATCATGTATTAAATAAGAATATAATGATATCATGTATTAGTATATGTATCAATGAATCTCACAGTATCCAAACATAACAAGCCCTAAGATTCATGATATGGATGATGAAAATTCCTAGAAATAATAAACACAACATTAAAAATAATCAAGAAAACACACAAGATCCATCAATGTCACACAAAAGTGGTCTAAGGAGACCACAAACAAGTAAGATGTTTAAATTTTTCATATTCAAAGGGGAGAACAATTTCAAACATCCACACACCAAAGGAAAAAATTAAACACTCGAGGAACAAGACTTAAAAAACAAGCAACATGTTCAAATGTTACACAATCAAGACAAGGTATAAAATAATAAGTACACTCAAATAATACATGTGAAACTATTAGTAAGTGAAGCATAATCAACTAGCATTAAAATATCATACTATTCCTTACATACATGTGCTATAAAAATATCATGTATCATAGTATATCAAATACATTATGTAAGATGTAAACATGAGTATAGGCACTTGTAAACATTAGTATATAAGCTCAACATGATAATCTGAAGTGATCATAAAATAATATAACATGTATCAATCATGATCAATAGAATCATATGCCCCCAACATAGTGTGTCATGTGGGTAGAGGAAAGATCTAAAATTTCTACATGCATGTATCATGGATCTAATGTATTCATGTGTCACACTTAAGTACTCATGAACATATGTGTGTACAAAAATAAAATTATATGGTATCTAATAACATAATCAAAATTTATTAGACATGTGAATGTTAATATTTTTATTTATTTGAATTTTTTTGTATTTTTTTATTATTTATTTTGATAAATATAAAGAAAGGTCTAGACTATTATCCCATCTAAGGGATACCCATAAGGTGATCTATACTAAGATTATGGTACAAAAAATTGGTCATGTTGTAAATGATTATATATGTGCCAAATCTGGAGCTGTATAATCTATGATACTTTGGTATGCCTCATAGGAATCTATAGTTGTGAACTGGTAGTAGAAGCTAAAGTGGTTTATGGAACCATTTTTTAGTACTATGTGACTTATTTACTAAAATTATATTTCTCTATAACCTCTCTAAAATATTTTGATCTATTCTCAAAAATTGGTTGGGTTGTGTGCGTATAGATTGGGACTTCATGGAGTCCATTGTGTATACAAGGAAAAGTGAAGATGATCTACAAATTAATCCTAGCTCAAATAAAATAATTCACATTATCCTTTCCACTTGTTGGTGTGTTTATAAAATTAGGGTCATGACCAATATCGATCCATTATACCTAACTAGGGGGTATCTTACCATGCAATATCACTAGAGAGTGTTCCAAAGCCTCTAGTCAAGCAATACCACATAATAACCCTAGATATGTCCTATGTTTTCTTATCAAAGTAAATGATAAAGTAAAGTAAATTAAATCTAATATAGTGCTCACCAAATTATGTGGCCAAAAATGGGGATAATAAACATAAAAATTAAATATGCAAATAATAACTCTACTCAAGTCAATGTAGAGGTAATCCTAATGCATGGAGAGAGAAAAATATTCACAAGCTAACACATGAAAATATATCTAATTAATAAAGAGGAGTAAGAGTTAGTATACTTACTTTGAAGATAAACCTATCAAGCCTCAATCTCTCTTTTTTCTAATGGTGGTTCGCAATAGGTTATTGTGGTTTGTAAGGATAACAAAGATATGTTAGCTTTAAACTACACGACTTCTCCTATGCATCCAAAATACTTTTCCCAAAAGGAAATATTCCTCTCTATAAAAGAAGTATGAAACCCTAAGTAATGGCTCTTCAATTATAATGGTGGATAATAAAATGTGTAAATAAGTTATTATATCTATTTCTCTCTAATGAAAATGGTGAAAAGGATGTGTTTATATAGATAGATCTAACCCTAAACCCTTATGAAGTTTTAGCTAAAAAATTCATCCTAGTTGACCCTATTATTTAATAAATAAACTAGTTAGGTCCTAGACTAGGTCATCTGGGGTCAAACTATTCCTATAACATGCTTATTTTTTAGAACAAGATCAGCGCATGCAACTTTGATTGGTAAATAACAAAAATACGTTTTGCTTTAGGTAGGTCTATTTGAGGTGGTGTATTTCTTGGAGGAGTATGTAATGGAGGTGTCAAAACTTAAGGAAATTCATATGAAATATTTTTGTTGGTTTTAAATGGTGGTATAAGGAACAACAATCTTGTAAATTACCAATGGTCTACCCACATTTTTCATGATACACCCTTTAAGGCGAATACTTAGAGAGATTGAGACTTGATGGGTTCCTAAAAGAGAGAAAACATCAATAATTGATCATGTTTAAAAATTTTGTGTGTATTCATATGTTGCAATCTAATCTCATTATCTATCATGTGGTTATAATAAGGGATCGTGCTTTGGGAAAATGTCATAGAAACACATAATGCTGAGCTAGGTAAATTGTAGTAAGAAGCAAATAAGATAAATGAAAGGATAGATTAAAAAATACCTACCTTTACTTACCTTAGTTTTATAGAGTAATAAGGAAGTGAGAGAAATGTGAAGGTTTCCAATGTAAAGAACATTAGGTAAACCTATAAAATAGGCAAAAAATAATTTTTATACAAAATATACATGTAATATGTGGACAATTTTCTACGATGTTAAGATTCTAGAACATATTTTTGTTAAGAAAATGAGTTAATAGAAATAAAGTTAATTTAAATTAATCTAGATATATAAAAATATATATTATGTGAAATTCAAATACTAAAAAAGACCCTAGGAAATTTTTAATTAAATTAGGGGTAAATGTGATATTGGGTAAAAAAGAATCAAACCAATAAATGCCATAAGGCATTTATGGTAAATGGTTAAATAGTCACTACAAATTAAGAACAAAGTTAGCCCTTCCCACATAGTTTTAAAAGGCAAGAGAATTCAAGGTGTCTAATGTTAGAGTATAGGGTTGATGTAGTATCAATAGGGGTGGTTGACTACATAGCAAAGGGCCAAACCAATTAGAAAAATAGATATGGCTGGCATAGTACATTCTAACCAATATAGTATGCAATAGGTGGCTGACACAGTATATTAAAGGAGACCATCTACTTGGTAGAGGGCCGATATAGTACATAAATTATAGTAAAGGGATAATTTAATATCAAAAAGGTTTATTGTGTTTTCAAGAATGGGTTGACTACATAGTAGAGGGATACCTTAGTATGGCAAAGAGGTGGCAGGGTCAATCTAGTATAAAAGGGGCCGATTGTGTAGGAAAAAGGAAAATTAAGAAAAAAAGGCTGATGAAGTAGTTAATTTATAGTATTTTAATGATATTTAAGAATTTAATTTATTTTATTATAGTGATATCTAATATATTCTTTGTCGTTTGATGTTTTGCAAAGGTAAAAGAGATTTTGGCATTTAGTTGATGCATCATGGCTACTAGATTTGATAGAGTGACTATCAGATGTGGATTGAGATTAGTTGGTTTCCTTAGGATTTGGAGGTATCAAGGAGATGAGGAGGATCCCACTTAGTCTTGATCTATTCATCATATTACTAGGATCATGGGAGCAACTGACTTTCTGATGGGAGGTGAATGGGGATACCATAGAAGTGGGTAGGCATCACCTTGGAGGATTTCCATGCCTTGATTGGGCTTCCAATTATTAAGACTCCTATCATATGTGAGACAGCAAATGTGGAGGATGAGAGGTGATCCATAGCCCATTAGGTGATTGGATCAAATAGGATTCATCTTGGGTTACGAGTTAACTTGTTTGATGTGTATTTCTTGGCCATTATAGATATCTCTAAGGCCTTTATAGGACTTATAACAACATGTGTGTTATGTCACAAGTCATATGGGAAGGTATTATTTATGTATGCAAGTGTATCACTAGTGTAACTAAGTGTTTAAAAAACACTACTCATTTTTGAATTTAGATAATCCAATGCATGAGTTATAGGTTTTGATAATCCTATTATTTGTGGTGGAATAATGGAAAAATAAGTTAAATATTTCACAATATTTATAGTGTCTAGTTGTTGAGAGCAACCATGGCCTATTAGTTAATCTTTATGAAAATCAAAGTTGTCTTGGCTAAGCAAAGTGAATTATTCTCAAATAACTAAGTCTAAGATCTAAACTAAGGTGAATATTCATAATGAAGCTAGTCTATAGTGAATGGATCAAATAAAAAGCAAAAATAAAGTTAGGGAAGATAAGAGACATATTGATCTTGTTGATGTTTAACATAGATATTATGACAAAGTTCAAATATCATCCAAATATGCACTTAAAAATAATTTATAGCATGAATTATCATAAGCTCAAATTCTATGATACATTACATAGTAATATAAAGAAATGAAAGAATATAGATAAAGACTTGGTTCACTTTAAAGATTTACCCTACAAGTAAACAACATGAGCACATTCACATGAAAGGAAAACATAATGAAATGAACTTAAGAATCTTTAGCTAACCTAGCATTAACATAAGTTAACAAATTTTCATTTGAGAAAATTGCACATCAAGAATCAATAAGAACCATTCAAATCTAAATTGTAAACCAGATTATTGATAGAGAAGCAATGATACAATTCAAACAAACAAATGAGACAAACTTTTTAGAATTCCCTGTTTGCATTAAATTGACCCAAAATTAGCACAAAATTCTTGCTTAAAAACTCTCTCTTTTATAATGGATAATACCTATTTATATATACAACTCATGAGGTGTGTTGATAAATCATGTTAAGTACTCAGGATAGTTATCCTTTTACAATTTTCTAGATGCTTCATAATGGACTGACCTATAGACAATGTACTTTACAAGCTATACATGCCTTTACAAAAGGAATATTCATTTTCAAAATATTATACAAGATTAGTTACAAAATTAATATTCCTTATCCAACTAACTTTGAGACCCTATGGCTAATGTAATCCCTTGTTGCTAATATAAGATCTTCATTTCTCTTTGATTTTGTTCATCAATTAGTTTCAAATTTACCACAATCTCCATGAAGAGTTCATCTTCTTAGTCTACCAAGCCTCTAAAATCCTTATTATCTCTTCTTAAATCCTCATTGATGCTCCTAGATTCACTAATCTTTCCATCTATTGTTAGAATCATGTCCATGATCCTATTATTGTTTGCTTTGGTCCTTCCTTGGCTCATGTTTCTCACTTCTTGCATGGCCATGGTGGCTCTAGGCTTAAACTCCTCATCATTAATGAGACCTATGGAACTAAGTGTGGATGGTTTGGTGATAATGGTTCCAAGTATATGCTCTATCCTATCTTCCAACTATTTATCATCCACAAGGAGACTCTTTAAGGATTTAGAACATGTACTCAAACTCTTGATCTTTTCCACTAGTAAATACATGGCTCTATTTAGATGAGCCAAGTTGATTGTCTTGAAGTCAAGAATTTGATCCTCGATTAAGATATTGATCAAGTCATTCATTTTTCCTCTGGATTTATACCATTGGTTACTATCTCAATACACTTTGTCTAAACTTTATTAACTTCAAATGATTGAACATGTCAAATAAATTTTCTTTAAACATTCTAACCATAACATCTTGGAATGATAAAATAGCTTGTTTCTCCAAATTTTCCTTATATTGATGCATGCCTTTGAATGTAGCTTGCAATTGGTTTGCTTATGCTTGGGCTAATTCAAGAACATTCTCTTCAAATATTTGATTCTGATCAGACTTTTCTCCTCCCACTAGAGTTAGATTGGTCAAGAGTTCTAATTTTTGGAAGGTGATCTCCTCTCCACCAACCATGACCTTTTTCTCTATTTCCCATTTTAATCTAACTGTCTTGGGATCAAACTTGACTCCCACTAATGATTATATCACTTTAGGAGCTTGAATATCCATTTTTTATTCACTTATATCTCTTAGGGAGACCATTTTTCTTTAATATTCCTTTTTTATGTCCAATATCCATGGCTTGATCTCCTCATGCATGGGATATTGATGGCCTTCATCATTTCCCAAGGGTGTTGTGTAGTAGGTACTTGTTGTCAATAAGGAGTGTGCCCTTATGAGAAAGTGTAAAATTCATCACTCCTATTGGAACATGGAATATCTCCAAAGTGTGGTTGACTTTATAAGGGTGATAATATCTATAGAGGGTTATTTACCTTGGTGATCTCACTAAAACTTACTTTTAAGCTACTACTTACTAATTCTACCAAGGAAAAGGGTATAAAAGACAATTCCTTGGTAAAAGACAATAAAAATGGATGAAAATTAATGAAACATGAAATGGAAGGTTATGCACCAAATTTTTTGTGAACTCCAATTCTTTAAATGACACTTATATGAAATATAAAAATATTACACACACATTCACTACACCCAAGTAAGATTTCTACATCAATATTTCACAATAAGGACCTTAGAAACTCAACTCATGCAAAGAAAGACTAAACTCACATCTAATACATGAACTTAAGATTTATTTGGAAACTTATAATTACCTTTATAACATAAAAAAAATCTCAGTAATGTACAAAACTAGACTATAACCAAGGAAAACAAGTATTTCACTAAGTTATATCAATGGCAAGCACATGCACTTCACTAGAAAAAACTTGAAAATGGATGAATTTGGCTTCTTATTTATCTCAAAAGGTGAATAAAATTTTTGGAAGACTTTAGGCACAATAAAAATAGAAAATATTCATCTTACATTCTAAGAAAAATAATACGTATAGAAAATAAATTCTTGGAGACAAAGCAACCCCAAAGTAGCGGACCTCAAACTTGGTCAAATGGCTCCTCCAAAAGTGCTACATAACATTTTTAGTTTCTCAAATATTGTACATTAATAAAGTGGCATGGAAAATAATTTTTCAAATGTTCATGGGTCTTATGATACTTTTCATTACATTTTGTCAATCTTAGAGCACTTGGAGAGTGCCTATATTCTTGCACCAACCCCTAAATTTTAGCTTTCTTATCTCCCTTGATGAAAAATTATCTTACGTGGATGTAGGTATTTAATTCCATCAAATTATTTAATTTTAACCCTTATATAGTATCATGAATTATTATATATCACTTTGAAAGAGTTGGTTATAAAACTTCTTCCATAAATTGACTTTGTCATGTACATGGACTTTGGAAGAGGAAGAGTCCTATTTTCACTTGTTAGAGACCTTTTCCAAATCATTTTTTCATTATAACATCTCCTTTACCTCTTCCTACCTTAAATATGTCGTTTTATATCCTTCCTCAACTTTACAAGTCCTTGTAATAGGCTATATGCACCTATTTAGCCTTCAAACCCCTCAAAAGGCTCATTTTGCACTATGGCATAAAGGGAAAAGGAGGAGTTTTCTTAAAATTTGGATAAAAAATACAATTTTACACCATTTATGTCTTCTTTATGACACACCAAACCTATTTCAAGATGATTTAAAGCACCAGTTACCCTAAAAATCTTGATTTGACACTCAAATCATGCATTTTCCATGTATTCCTTGTAGCCCTATTTTCCTAAAAAGATCCTTATCTAGGAGAAACTAGAAGTCATGATGAAAAAAATACTTTTTACAAGTACCCATTATCCTCCCATAGTTCCATACAAAATTTCATGGCCAATTTCCAAGATTCAATATGTTTTCTATCTCATTTAGTTTGCCAAATTAGGCCTAATTAGCCATTTAAGCCCTAGAAGAGAAATTTTTCTGTTGGGAGATCAAACAAGTTTAAAACATAAAAAAAGTTTTTTATTAACTTTTATCATGCCTCCATCATGTTCCATGTCAATTTTTGTGGTCTAGAACCACCTGGAAGTACCAAAACCATGAAATGGCCTCTAAAAGGCTTGTCCTTTGAAGGAATTTTCTGATTGGCCCAAAAGAATGAAATGGTTTTGGAACCTTTTGATTATTTTTATAAATTTTCTATCTTGGATAGTTAAAATAATTATCAAGGTTACTTTTCCATCAATTGGCATCTTTGGATGATCCTTGGAACATTCATTTTAGCTCAAAAAGTACTATTTTTTCCCAAATCCATATAAGTGAAGGTACATCAAAAAAAAAAGTATTGACCATATAATATTCCCATACAACCTCTGGTAGGTTTCATCAATAAAATATGTGGTTTTTTTGGGTTTCCAACCTAAAAATTGCAAACTATTTCAAAACAGGGCTTTGGGAGGGTTTTTGGTAGTTTTCACCCTTAAAGATGATTCATAAAATTGGGATGTCCAACCTGAGAAAAAATTAAAAAAATTTTAGTTATAATACACCCTTAAACATCAAATAACTCCTTTAGGTCCCATGATAAACCTCCTTTATGGGGTGAGCATCCAAACATGACCTCCCAAGTGAATTCCTTCATTCTATGCACAGTATCTTGCTTTTGAACCCAAAAATGGCTTCTTTGTGACCTCTTTTAAAAAACAATAGATTGAAAAAATATTAAATATCCCCATGAAAATTTTTAAATTATTTTTAACTGTCATTATACCTTGGAAGTGGAAATGACCCCCTGTTGGGCAAAAGGCCTAGTCTAGGCTAGTGGGGTTTGAGTGCAAATAGCCACCCACCAACACTTATAAGTTTTTTCTCACCATTATTATGATTAATTATTGTTTTTTACAGATAAATAAACCTTATTTAATCATCCCAAATAACCAAAAATTATTTCAAGACCACCTAACACTCAATTTGGTCACTTTTTCATCATTCTTTGTCTTTGTGCATGCTTGAAAGTGGCCTACCTCCGAGACAAAATATAGGATATATTCCATATTTATACATTAAATTTTTTTATATTTTTGTGTTTCTTGGATCATGAGTACCATATATAAAAAAAATTAATTCAAACTGATGTCCCTAGCTCCCTCAAACTCCAAAATTCCAAAAGCAAACTTTTCAACAATGACTGTGTGCAGGGTCTTCAAATTTGATTGCAATTTGTCCTTTGAAAACCTCACCTTTACTTTTTTAATTGTTTTTAGAGTATTTTTATATGTATATTATAATTCATGAATAAAAATTAGGCATAATTATGGAATTTTTCTTCATCAAAACCATAAACACTCACCTTTCTCTTGGCAAAATCATAGAATACAGTCAATTTATGGCTATCATACTTGCTCTAAAAAACATTACCTATAGATGAAAACTAAATTTGGCATTATAAATTATTTTTAAACCATCCTTTATGTTATTTTTGTATTTAAAAATAATTTTATCATTATATTCCCTCCCATGACAGGCCAATTCTAATCATCATTCACCATACACTAGAGGACTATCATGTCATAGTTAACTGTGATTGATCATTTTTGGATTAAAAGTGCCTTTGTAGATTGTTTTAAACTCTTTTAATCCTTGTCTCATACTTTAATATCTCTTTTATTCTTGTTGAGTTATTTTAATATACTCATATAATGATTGATACTTAGATCAATGCATCCATTGTCATCTCTTAACATGTTTCCCCTCCTTAAAACATGTAGCTTACCATTTCTGGGATTAAATGGGATTATAGGTATACATTCCTACCTGATATAGGTGTATAAAATATCATTTAAGATTCCCCAAGCTTTGAAAACCCTTATTTAACCTTTTAACATAGTTTCACTCCTTATAATGCATTAGAACCCTTTCACTCCACAAGGCAACTTCCTCAAAAAGCTAAAGTAGTTGTAGGTGGACCTTTGGTTGATATGAATATGTCATTATGATTTTTCCTTATTGATAAATTCACCTTATTTAACACTTTATTAACCTTTAAACCTTAATTTCCCATGAAATTATCACTAGGCTACTATGATTCAAACAAAATGATCCCTTTATATAGCACTATCCATTATTTTGACTGTAGGTGGAATTTTTAGTGAGTATTACTATATATAAATGTCAAAATAACTTGTGTCATATAATTCCCTCATAATTTTTATCTTAATTATGGTTTAAAATGATTCATACCGAATAAGGCTTACCTTTACTACCCTGAGATGGTGATGCAAGCCTAAAAACATGAAAAGAGACCCTCAACCCTGTTGTAGGTGCTTACTGTAGGTGGATATTTTCTTCTTTAAGGTATTTCATGGCCTTAGTTTCATCTATTAATCATCTAGTTTAACCTTGGAACACTATAACCATCAGTCACATCCTCGAGTCTCACACTTAGCAAACTGTCTTAGAACCCTATTTAGACTTTATGGGATTGACTATAGGTCTATTGTTTGTACTATTATATGTATATTTTTTTAACTACCTTATGATAGTTATATCATTGGTCTCTATTATACTCTTAACCCTTATTTAGGTTGTGGTGTCATGCACTTAGCAATGATTTAGGCCTTATCAACACCTTGAAGAGTCTTTTGATGACCCAACACCCTCATCAACTATATGAACCCCTTAGAGGAATGTACGTGTCATTATAACATTCTTGACTGAGTGAGGCCTTGAATCATCCTCGATATGGTTATTTTAGACCTTCAATATTGAATTTACTTTGATTATGATCCTTTTCCACCAACCCTCCACCAATTTACTTTATAGTTCCCCTTAATCTCTACAACCTAGCATTCTATGAGTTGATTGTAGGTTACCTTAGCTAATGATTGTAGGTTCATAATGGGACTATAGGTGACTGCTTGCATGGTTTAGACCTTTACTATACACAAGACATTGTTTAGCCTTCTATTATCATCATATGTTCATTCAGGTATATGCAAACCTTGCCCTTGCAATATAAACATCAGGGTCACTATCCAACTTACTCACTACCCATCATAGTCAACTTCTTGACTGTACAAGGACCTATAGGTGTTAATTATCCATGAAACTTTTGTGGCATATTCTTAGGATCATATTGGGATTTGGGGAGTACTTGAAACTCATTTGTGTTCCTACATTAGTAGGTTTCCATGCTTGATACGATACTTGAGATATTTGGATGACTACATGGCTAAAAATATGTTAACCTCCCTTCATATTCTATACACTACCCTATTTGATCTCAGATGTAGATCATGAAACCTTAACTTAATCATTATTTTCAAACACACATTATACCCAACCTCTCATTCTTTGTGATTATTGACAAACACCCATATCACCTTGAAGTTGGTCTATACCACCATAAACCCATAGTCAAACTTTCCCCTATTTTCCTTTAAACACAACTGTAGGTGATTATCTGAGGCTATAGATTATATCCATGTTGTGAGGTGTAGGTATATATTCATGGTATTATCATCTAAATAAGCTTGAAATGAATTAGTATCACCTCTCATGTCACAAAACTATGACCACATATGTATGCCCTCTATTAACCACATTGAACCTTGCTTTCCCTCCATACACAGTTAAAGATTTTAATTTAGACCTATACCAATCCTATAAGTGGTCATATGCATAGTATTTTCATGACTAAGCTCCTTTTATAACTCTTAGATTTATTAAATGAATGAATAACACTTTTATCATGTTTGAATCTAGGCCAATACCCTTATCTTTTGTATTCCACCCATATTACCATCCCATATCCCACTTGTAGGTATCACTTTTTGGGCCTATAGGGCTTTTAGGTGGTTATATAAGTCATAAAAACATGTTCCTCAACTCCCTTGATATGATTTTAAACAACTAGTCCAAAACCCTCGATGGCCTTCAAATCCCATTTCCTACATACCAACTTAGATTGCCTCTAATGATGTTGATTATGAGTGTCTAGATGCATCATTATACGAAATGTAAGTAGCTATTGAAGGAAAAAGTACCCCTATTGGTTATTAGGTAGGTTATCATGTAATTTTCAAAGTATCCATTGAGTTAATAGTTCAAACTCATACAAAATAATCCACTTGAATGTGCACCATATCTCCATGGTGTCTAATTAATCTTCATGAAACCCTTTTGAAGGCCCTTGTTGTAGATAACACTGAAAGATGGTAGTGAAATAATGGTAAAAAATGGAGGTTGTATACACATCACTCATGAGGCTAATACCCATCCATATTTAGAAAATTATCACACCTAGGTTGGGGCTATATGATGAATTCATTTGGATTTGTTTATACCTTATACACACAATCCCATGATGGATCCAAATATGATCAAGGCCCTATTTTGGAACTTTTAAGGTAATAAGATCCTAAAATAAACCTCTCCACTTATGAACACAACTCTTTAAGTTTTCCTACCATTATATGACATCACTATTGATTATTAAAGTATGCTCAATCTTTATAGACCTTAAGGAATACCTTCTCATGTTCAAACATTTTCAAGCATACTTTTAGATCCCTATCAGGACACCTATAGTTGTATTTCTTAATTCACAAGGTAATGAATAGTGGTGTGGCAATGTGCATAGCATGTGGATATAACAACCAAACCCAATCTTACTTAAGTCCTATAATTGATATTATCAACTTGGAAGCATTTAAGAAAAGCTACAATGCTTTATTCCCATGTGACCACTCATGTGAGGCACCTATATGTATTAATTGGTATTGGAGGTTAGGCAATGAAGTTAAAATATGAACTATTGCATGACGTATGTAGGCTTCCTTGAGAGGTAGATGAGTAAAAAATTATACCAAACCTTTATCACACTTAAATAATAAATATAAACTCTTAAAATGTCATCAAATCCCTATAATTTATGCTACATATATCTGAGACAACTTTAATCAAGCTATGAACCTGCTTATCAAGCCATAGAGCTTCCACCTCTCTCTCTCTCATAGAGGAATTAAACCATATAATGTTTTATAAAATCCATTTATAACATATTAATATTAAAAAAACTGATGAAAAACCCATATCTTACTTCAAAACTAATCCAAGAGACTGTTCAAAAAGATATGGAAAGAAACATGGTTTTATGATGTAAGTTCCTTCTTATAAGGAGTTATCAAATAATAAAAGTATTAAAATTATCTTAATGACCCAGAAAAACATTATACAAAACCATTTATCTTAATGTTTTATTTATATTAAGAAACAAGCCCAAGAACAGACCCTTCTTGAATGCATAAGCTATGGTGACCTATTGTCACTCTTAATGATTGTTCATAAAGATGGTGGCACAAATATATAAAATAATGACACTAATTTCAAGATTAATAGTACCCCTAACCATTTCCACAGTTTCATATACCAAAATCTCTCTTCTCTTCTTGTACCAAGCATTTGAAAACTTCCCTTCTAGGCATGCAAGAAAGGTCAAAAATGGAGCAAAGTTGATTTTTGCATTTTTGTCACCTAAAACTTTCTGAAAACCACTTATATGACCCTATAAGAACCAAATAATCCTCCATGATTATTTTCTCACAAAAATTCTCTAAAAAAAAGAATGCGTTAAAAAGGCCTATTTTGCACTAAAAAGCTATTTTCACTAAGGAAATCTAAATGAAATTATATAAAATGTTTTATTTAGTATCTAAAATATATGATGAGGTGAAAAATAATGTAACAAATTTTTCTCCTAATCATATATTATCAAAACCTTCTTTGAATGGCACAAAAAGGTTAGATTTTGCATAAAAATGAAGCATAGAGTTAGTCTAGAATGTGATCAACTTGATTATTCATTTTTTATGGGTGTAATGAACTTGAATCATGTTATGAAACTCATAAATATACTCAAATATCTTCTTTCCACTAAAAAAATGACCTGAAAGGCCTAAAATGACTAGAAATAATAAGATAAGTGAAGGAAAAGACCTTAAATCACCTAAACAACCATAAGACCTATTAACCATGGATTCTTCAAGGAATTTTTGGGACCAATTACTGACTCAAAATAAAAATGGGTAGGATATGCAAAGTTTGGAATGGTAGGGGTGACAATTTAACTTGTGAGGTCAAAATTGTTAATAGTACCTTTTGTAATTAAGGTCCATAAATAAACCACTCTAGAATGATTGGAAAATAAATCAAATTATCTTCACTAAAAATGTTAATTTAACTCAAAGGAATATTTAAATTTACCTTATGTTTCTTGGCCTTTACTAGGACACTGGCCAACTCAACTTTTCTCTTGGGGATATCTATAGGAACTAGATCCAATATTTCCTTCCCCTTTTCTTCCTTTGCTTCCTTCATTTCTTCATCATCTGATTCTTAAGCTAATGATAAAATTTTTAGGGCATAATCTATAATCTCATTAAGGCCTAATGCTACTAGATGAACCTCCTCCACCAGTGATCTTTGTTCCTCTACTTGGGTTGAAGAAGATGCAATCTCATCAGGCCTTTTATCCTCTGGCCTATGTTTAACTTATGTCTCAATTTGGGAACTAAATGATTAAGATAGTGGAGGACTATAAGGTGAAAAAATAAATAAATGGTACTTCTTTGGCCCCAATTTCCATCTATTATCTCCTTTATGATTTCCATCTAGCATAGATTTAGGCCTAAGGTTATGTTCTTTCAATCTCTTGGTGACTTCAGATAATGAGGATGCTTTTGTGTGCAAGGGGTCAAAAGCACCAGGCTAATGATCATAAGGTACATTAATCCCTTTAACCTTAAAATTTTCCTTAACCCTTATACAAGGGTCCCACTACCTTAGCTCATCAATTTGTAGTTTGAAGGATGTCCTCTATTTAGATGTTGCTTCAATGTTCTACCATTATCTGAATACGGTTATCCCAATAGTTATTGGGAGATTTTGGAGGAACCCTTTATTCTTAATTATACATAAGCCATCAATTTCATGGAATAATTTATATGATACCTCTTATTATGCTAGATTATTGGGTAAGTGGATGGGTATCCTGAGAGGTTGGCTTTGAGTTCTTTTAGTTATAATGATTGTACAATCTAGGTATAACTAGATATCACCCATAGCTTCAACATATTTTTTGACTAGTGGGTTGGCCATTTCCATGGGATGACTAGATATAGGCTCACTAAGTGCTAGATAACCACAATCATAGATAATTTAGATGTGATCCCTATACTTGAATATGTGAAATTTGGAATAATATTATAAAATAATTTGTGTTCCATAGGGTGATTATTCCCTTAGGTTGGGAATCTTTGTTTTAGCAAGAAGGGCATTCATAAGGTATGACATCATATAAAATTGGGTTTCCTTCCATTTTACAATTTTAAATATTTTTCTACTTAAATTAATGCTAATTACCTCACCTAAAGGAGGGGTGATCTATTTTTTAACCATGAAATAGACTAAATGCACCCAATTTTTATCTACATATGTAGTGGTTGAATTCCCACATAGCCTACTCATCATTATCATAATCATCCTTATTCTAGTTTTAAATTGACTAATGGGGATGTTGTTATTGAAGTCTAAAAACACTTGGATCCTAGAAAATAGCCATAGAGCAAGGATTCTCTTTAAATCATTCTTGTTGGCCTAGTTGTTGATTGAGGTTAGGTCTATTTGTGGTTTGGGCAATTTGTATTAGTTCTCAAATGTTATGGGATAAATTTAGGAAATCTTATTTTGAGTATGTCCATTAATTATCATGCCTTTATCTATTTAGTGGAGAAATAATGTCTATGTAGTGGAGTACCACAGGTTTAGCCACTAAATAGTGTGGACTAGCCATTTGTATAGCAACTATGTCATAGTAGATCCTTTTTGCAGATACATTATTTTTCTCCTCTCTTGTAATGGTTGGTTGTTATTTGATGGTATAAAATATCCTAAACCAATTATTGTCTCCCATATTTAGAGAATTAGCATCAAACTCTATGTCCTTGAAAATCTTCCCTTCTACATCTAAGGTTAAATAAAGCTCCATATCCTCTTTGAAAACACCTCTTTTGGATGGCATGGATGTGAATTTCATTAAATTTCTCACTTGTGGATTGCACTTTGGCTCTCAATTGAATAATCCTTTCACAAATGATAATATGATTCTCTTTAACTCATTTGCAATGATCACAGGGTCAAATTAGGGCTTATGTTTATGTTAGGGATTTTTTGAAGGTATTTATAGAGATCTAATGGTGGAATCTATTCAAATTATGTGAGCTTTGTGACTTAGATTTTGTTCAAATTTGCACACTTATACATTTGCCTTTTTATGTCCACAAAATCTTTTGAATTGGCATGTATGCCAACATGGAATTGCCATGTCATTCTATTTATTAACTTTTTAAATGTGATTGTTGCCCCTAGGACACATGTCAATATCTCATTGGGTCTAAATCTTTTAAAAGTTCACCTAGGTTCACACTATTGGATCTATTTACATGGATCAATGTGGTTAATTGATCTTGATCTAGGAAGTTGAATGTTATTGGATGTTTTGTTATATTCCCCACAATTATGACACTTGTCACCTCTGTATTTATTTTGAGTTTTGTTGAAATGTCAACATTGATCTCACATCATTTATATTGATTGCATTGATAAAACATGTTATGTCAATATTTTTTTATTGGGTTATAGCCTTCACTTTGCATACTATTGGATCTCTGACAAGGTTCTCGTGATGGTGACACTTGTCACCCTTTCATTCATCTAGAGCTTCATTGAATTTCTGACTAATACACACCATTGATTAGAATGTGTGCATTTAACTACATACCATCAATATTTGGGGACATGCTCAAGATTTAATCATCCATTGAGGACATGACACTTGGAATCTCTGTGCTTACACACTAGGCCTTGACTTTCAAACCTTTGATATGCACTGTTGGATCATATTTGGCTAATCAATCATGCTTCATCAAATCTCAATCTAGGGGGTTGAATGTTATTAAATGCTCACTATCTTATTTCCAATTATGACACTTGTCACCTTCTCGCTTATCTTTGGCATTCATTGAAATCTTGAGTTAATACACACCATTAGATCAACCTTGCCATGTAAATTCACACCATTGATTTTGTGGACAATAAAATAAATTGAGGCTTAACAAATATAGAAAACTTAGGCTAAAGTTTTAGACTATGGTTTTATTTGTGTTGATAAACAAGATAAAACTTGAGGATAAAATTTTAAGCTAAGTGTTAAAATATAGTAAAGGGGGGCCCAATGTTTAATTAGACCTTGCAAAGATAAAAAGGAACAAAGGGGGTTAAGGACATAAAGAACTTTAGTATTAATATTTTAGACTAATTTTTTATTCATGTTAATAAACATGACTAAAACCTTAGGATAAAATATATGATAAGTTTCAAATTAATATAAATCGTGCCCATGTTTTTCAAATAATAAGACCCACATAAATTTGAATTCAAATTTTAGAAGGCTTAGGCTAAGAATTAGACTAAGGATTTCTAGATACTTAAACATGAATTCAATTGGGCACTTAAGAACTAATGACTAATCAAAGGGTTAAACTATCATTTGAAATATGAAGCCCTAAACATTGTTCACAATGTTGAGACTCCATTAAATCTACAACTTGTAAACATAAGAAGCAACCATTAGTAACTTAGGCAAAATAAGATAAGGATCAAGCAAAAACATGTTAATTAATCTAAATGAGTACCACATGTGGATTATCTTCAAATAAAGAATTCTAGTCAAGTGTCATTTTCAATTTAAAGCACAAATTCCAAAAAAATTGAAATAAGGGTCCCCATTTTTAGATATGGGGGTATGTTAACCTCAACAAATGGTAACTTCTATGGGAAACATAGCAATATGTTAGAATTTAAAGACTCTAGTTTAGACTAATAACTAGGCTACTTATTCCACATGATTAGGTACCATAGTTAAGATCAATCTATGATTTAGACAAGTTTTACACATTCATAATTAGGATCAAACATCAAAACATAGCCATGATGTGTGTGTGCTTTGATTCCACTTACTGATTATCATGGGGTTTAGAGAACAACTTGTCAATTCATGACCTTGACCATTAACATTGACTTATAGATTATTTAGATGTTCATTAAGAATCATGATTTAGTTTAAGGAAGGCTTGGGCATTGTTCTACTACTAGCCAGACATCCATAGCCCTAATAGAAATACCTTTGGCTCAAATCTATGCCTTATTCCACTACTGGCGAGGAGTTTGTATCCCTAGTGGAGATTACATGAATCACATTTGCTTAGAAAGATTTTAAATTTGCAATAAAGCTCTTATTTTTTAGATATGTTTTGCTTTCTAACAAAGGTTGGGAAATAAATTATCCAAGTTTTGGGATTTGGTCAGATGTTTGATTTTTAGACAATCATCCTTAGTTTTAGACTTTGTCCTAGGCAATTAATGTTTTTTTAAATGTAAACATGGCATTCTCTCAATAGTTCAAACTTTCATCTTACATAAGAAATACTTATTAGAATCAAACATAGTTCTAAAACTAGGTTTGTGATTCTAGTAATAACCAATCTAGATACCAATCTTTACCAATTTCTCAAAATTATAACATGAATCTCACATCTCAAGATCCATGATCAACCATTTGAAGAATTCATACCTATATTCTTGATTTGTTGAACTTTGAGAAATTACATGCATTGGAGCTTGAGGATTGTCTTGAAAAGACTTATTGAAAGTATGAAATAGAATAAAATAAATGAAACACAAAACACACAAACAAACAACAAGAATTAAACAAATATTTACATGCACTATATACGAACAAGAAATAGGAATGAAATTAATCTAAGCCTACCTAATTTAACTCTAACTAGCCTTACATATTACTCTATGTATACTTGTGATGGAGAAGTAGAGAAGTTGTCTTTGAGATATTTCCCATTTTTTGGTAATTTGAACTCTTCTCCTTGCAATTCCTTAAGTTTGAAGGTGTTATCTCCTAGTATCTCAGCAATCTAGTAGGGGCCGATCCATAAAGGAGTGAATTTTCAATGGTTTCCCTTTGGTTTAGATGCTTTATCCCAAATAAGAACCAATTCTTATTGTTTGAACATCTTAATTTTATAATGTTTATCAAACCATCTCTTCACTATGGTTTGATGCCTGATAAAATTGGAAAATGTTTCTTCTCTTACATCCTCCATTTAGATAATGTCAAGTAACCTTGAACTTACAAACTCCTAATTTTCTCCTTCCATATACTCTTGAATATAATTTTAGGTTAGTATCTTGAGACTAATAGGGAATATAGGTTCTTGACCATATACTAGAAGAAATGGTGATGCCTTTATAGCTTTCTCGACTCTTATTCTATCAGCCTAGAAGGCATACTTGAGTAACTTGTGTCAGGTTCTTGGTTTTTTAGCAACATATTTTCTGATAGTCTTCATCAAATTTTAGTTAATAAATTTAGAAGCCCTATTGCCCTAAGGATAAGGAATTGAAGAAAACTTGAGAACAATGTTGTTGTCATATGCCCACTCAATCATCTCAATGGATATAAAATTAGATCCATTATCACAAACTAGAGACACTGATGCTCTAAATCTTGTGCATTTATTTTATTTAAAGAACTTTATTACATCTTTAATCTTGAATTATTTATTTACTACTATTTCTATCCATGTGGTGTAATTGTTAGTAGCAGTGATCACATACTTATGTCTTTATGAAGAATTAGGGTTGATGACCCCCACAAAATTTAAAACCCATTGAGAAAAGGGTTTATCATTCATCATTGGCTTCAATGGCATGGTTGCCTTGGGTTATTTAGTGTTGAAAATTTGGCACTAATGACACTCTCTCACATGCTTATAAGCATCTTTGAAGATAGTAGGCCAATAATAACCAGCCTTGAGGATCTTATGTGTAGTTGTCCTTGATGGGTGTCAACTTCCAAGCATCTCATAGAAAGTACTCAAGATACCATTAGCTTCATATTTGGAAACACATCTTAGGTATATCCCTTTATAACTCTTCCTAAAAATTACTCCATCTTTGATCAATAAATGAGCTTCCTTGAGCCTTAGAGATCTCCTTTGCTTCCTGGTTAATCATGCAAGACAAATATCATTGATTAGTAAATGAACAATTAAATTGTACCAATATTTGGGTTAAAAACCTTGTTACTCTACCTAAATGATACTTAATTTTGGATTAGTATTGGAAATTAATTAAATTAACCCATAACACCTTACCAAATTAGCAGTCTTAATCTCTAAATCATATTCTTGAAGTATATGCATCCACTTCCCTCTTCTTTCCCCTAGTTCATATTGGCTAAGCATAAGCTTAGTAGTAGGGTCTGGTAGGATTTCATGCACCTTATTTCTAAGGATATAATGCCTAAATTTGTTCACTATCTTGACTAAATCACATGCTTGCTTGTCAATTAGGGAATAATTTAACTCAAAAAAATTAAAATTAGTACTCACAAAAACAATAGGATGATCACGTCCATCTATTTTCTGAGTTAGGATAGTTATAATTGTATGGTCAAAAGCAAAGGAATAAATATAAAAATATTTTTAAAAATTAGGGTTTATTAATATTGGAGCCTACATTATTACTTCTTTTATGTCTTTGAAGTCCTTTTTGGTTTCTTCATTCCATGTGATCTTAGCATCCTTCTTCAACATATAATTCAATGGTCACAATCTACACAAAACTAGAAATAAACTTTCTTACAAAGTTGATCTTTCCAAAGAATGATTTCAATTATTTTTTCTATTAGGAGGTTCTATTTTAGATATAACATCTACTCTATTAGGGTCTATATAAATCCCCTCGTTAGTTATAACATATCCTAACAATTTTCCCTCAGTGACACAGAAAATGCTTTTCTTGGGACTGAGATAAATTACATACCTTCTACACCTTTCACATACCTGATGCAAGTTCATGATGTGATCCTCCTTGTTTTTATAAAATATAGTCAAGTCATCCATGTAAATGATAATACACTTACCTATCATCCCTTATAAAGCATGGTCTATTTCTCTGTGAAAGGTTGCACCTACATTTATTAGTCTAAAGGGGATTTTATTGTAGGAAAAAGTGTCCCATTTAGTTATGAATCTAGTCTATAATCTATCTTCCTTGTTCATAAGAACTTGGTTATAACTTGAAAATCCATCAAGAAAATACATCATTGTTGAACCATGAACAATTTGAATAAATTTATGAAGAAAAGGCAAAGGATAGTTGTCCTTTTTAAATTCTCTTTTTAGATTCCTAAATTCTACACACAATCTAATCTCCCCATTCTTCTTTCTAACTGACACTAATTTAGTGACCCAAGTGGAGTGTCTGATGGGAAACATTATCTTTACATCTAACAACTTCTTGACTTCTTTATATATTAAAGGCTCTAAGACAGGGTTAACAGGTCTCTATTTTTTATTTAAATTCTTGCACGCTTAGTTTAGTGTTATGGTATGAGGTATGACTCTAGAATCAAATATTTTTAAGTCCTCATATGACCATGATATAACATATTTATACTTGGTCCATAGATATTTATCTTTTTTCAACTCTTCATTGGTGATGGTTGTACCAATATTGAGTAGCTGGGGTTGACCTTATGTTCCTAGGTTAATTGATTTACAATATTTTCCATTCACATTGGTAATCTTGACATTTTTAGCTAGTTTTTATGTGTCAAATAATCTTTCTAGGTGAATCATGCCCTTGGGAATCTTCTTGTCACATAGTTTCACAATTTTATCATCAATATTGCCTTTTTCAAGAGTATTTTCATTAGCTTCATCAATGATGTGAGCCTCAAATACCTTGGAACTATTCATGAAGTCTAAAATTTTTTGGTCATCACTAAATGCCTATAAATGGTTGATATTATCAGGGACTGAGAGACAAGGAACCAATTCAATATTAAGGCTTCTTAGTTTAGATTCTTGGTTGGGCATCATATTAATTACAACTGAGGCTAGCTCATCAATAATTTTTTTTTCTTCCCTATGAATTGAGAAAATGTTGAAAGCATAAAAATATTCTATGAAATCCCAAACTCTAAACTTATATTTCTTAAGTAAGATAATTTGCACTGATACATAATTATAACTTGATTAACTACCAATTTGAAGTCACCATGAACCAGTAGTTTTTTGACTTTGTATTTGATGGAAAATTATAAACCTAATATTAGAGCCTCATACTCTACCAAGTTATTAGTGTATGAAAACTAATGTCTATAAGAAGTACTAAATTATTTTCCAAGGGGTTTAATTAAAACAAATCCTACACTAGAACCAAACTTACATCTAGCACCATCAAAAAATAATTTCTATATTCCAATCATAGCATGAGTATCTTTAGAGTCACATACCTTAGAGGTGTCAGGAGTATAAACTCCTAACTCAAAATTGGTCATGTTCACCCTTTCATTCAAAACATTGTACTTGGTGATCATATTTTTTATCTTGGTCTCTCTTTCAATTTTGATTTTATTTCGCACTCCCTTCCATAGAATCCACATGTGGGAATAATCAATGGACATGTAACCATTCAATGATCTGGTCTAATCTCTACTCAGTAGCATTTCATAAGTATCAAGAATATCCACCACTTGGATTTCAATAAACTATTGTATCCTTGGCTCAACTACAAGATTCATGTGAACATTAAATAATTATCTAATTACTTTCACCCTAGATTTATCTAATTGAGTAAGAACCCTATTAAATTTTATTACAGTCAAACCTAGGTGTTCACAAATACCTTTAGGCATGATGTTATCAAATGCACTAGAATCTAATAAACAATTATGTAAATTCTTACCAAAGATCTTGACTGTAAGCAAGAAAGGTAGAACATCTTCTTTGTTCTTGTACATAACAATATTAGCATTTATAGCCTTGGGTGACTTACCAGGATTCTTAGATAAAGATTCAAGTAACAAATCTCTTTACACAGTTATTTGAGTTAGCCCATGCAAAGTGATGTTAGCCTTAATCCTTTTCATGTCCTCAACTATATTTTACCCACCTTTAGTAGAAGTACTGGATGACTCAAAATTAGGCTTAGAGATACTTCCCTTTAGAGGGTCAAAATTATTGTTAGTTGTAGGATCAGGAGTGTCGAAGTTATTTGGTGGAGTATATGTGGTTAATGGTTGTTTTTGCTCCTGTTCCTTAGAGGATAATTATTCTTAAAATACTATTGAAAGGCATGCACCTCTTTAGGATTATCCTCAGGCTCATTCTCTTCTTGGAATGGGAAGTCAAAGGTCTCCACCTTTAAGTTTGTAGCTACATATTTGGATGATTTGGAAGATATAAATGTACCTATAGAATTATCTCTATTAGATCTACTTTTAGGTGTTTTTAACTCATCTTGAAATAACTCAAAAGCATTATAAAATTCAATATAGTATAATTAGCCTTGCTTTGAAGTATTGTGGACCCTACAGTATTCAGTTTGTGCAATATCACAAATGTTAATCTCAGGATTATTATTTTTACCTAATAATGACTCATTATTATTACTATTGATAGTGTTACCATTATGAAACTGGGTGTTAGGCCTATTAAACCTTTGATATGAGTAATTCCTATTGGCATTCTCCCTAGTATGCCTACCTGCTTTTGTAATTATAGGAAGTTAGTACTCAATTTTTAAACCATTTTAAGTACAGATTCATTCTCATTCTTTGGTGCCTTTAAATTATGAACTTGATTATTATTACTAGTTGTTGGCATTAAATCTCTCTAGTCTTGTGGATAAATCCATTTTTAACATTATTTAAGAATTACAAATTTTGGCTAGGATGAGCATGGATTAAGGGTAATTGGTTCAAGACTGGTGTTTTATTTAAGGTAGGCATATTTTGATTGGCATTAGGAATGAAATTCAGTGCAAAGAAATTGGGATTAATATAAGGAATGGCATATGCAGGTTGACATTGAGGTTTCATTTGATCATTGATTGTCACAACTTTAGCATAAGATAATACTAAGGTGTTGATGACTCCAAAAAACCTTTTAAGAAACATATAAGTCATGGGGTATAAATCATCATTGTATATTTCTAAATCCAAAGCCTCATTAGGTTTGTAATGAGATACGGTTCTACTGAACATCTTCTGGAATATAGAATTAAGGCTCTAATGGTCTTAATAGAATCTCTTTTAATAGTGGTGAATTATTGATAAAGAATGCAAGGACTAATGATTTTACCAAATTGATCAATAAATGTCTTATTATAATCATTCTATCTAGTGATATAGTTTTTTGGAAGGTTAAGAAACCACTCATATGCAGCATCTTTGAAAGTAAATGGAAATAAACTTCATGCTACATATTCATGAACTATATTTAATAGTCTTAAAATAGCTTTGAAATATTTAATGTGTTCTTCAGTTGTGACAATACCATTAAAACTGAAATATGGTAAATATTTCTCAAGATTTTTAGGTAGGTCATGTACCTAACTAGGCACACTAATGGAATAGACACCTAACCAAGCCATACCTTGATAAAATTGAACAAAAGAGAACTTTAAATAGGTGAAGTAAGATAATATTTAGAAACCCTTCTCTTACCTTTGTCTGCTCTTTCTTTCCTATGATATTATAATGAAAGATGAGGCAATCTTAATTCAGATCTTGACCTAGTCCTGACTCTTAGCATTTATAGCTTGTGAATATTGAGTCCTATTCAAAATACAACTTAGAAAACTTATATTCACAAATATGAATGATACTTATCTCAATTATTGTAAATAATAATCCAATCCTTACCTATGATTATATTTTCACATGTAAGGTCTCTAAGTTAGGCAAAATTTGCACACATTTATATAAATCCCTTCAAATAATGACTATATTTGATTAAATAAGTTCAAAGATATATTTAAACTAGATAATTTCAATGATATTTACAAGTATAAGTCTAAATAAACCTAAATTTTCAAAGAATCAATCAATCCTTGAACAAATTTAATGTCACTAATTTTAAACAAGGAAGATTCACCAAACTTAAACTACCTTTGCAAACATTTACCATGGATCTTTAAAGAATGAGAATATTCAGATAAATAAGGCTAAAGATTGGTCCTAAACCACATGAACCAGTGATATTTACACAATTATGCTAAAATAAACACAAATTGCAAAAAATTCACTAATCTTTGAACAAATTTCACCAAAATTAGCAAAGATACCACAAATTTTCAAAGATTTAACTAGGCCCTCATTCTAATGCCAGTGGAATGCATTCTCTTATTGATGCATGCAAGTGTATCATAGGTGGTTATGAGTGTTTAATAAACACTACTCATTTATAAATTTAGATAATCCAATGCATGATTTTTAGGTTGTGATAATCTTGTTATCTATGGTGGAATAATGGTTGAATAAGTGAATTGTTTCACAATATTTATAGTGTTTGGTTATTGGGAGAAACTATGGAATATTAGTTCATCTTTATGAAAATGAAAGTTGTCTTGGATAATTAAAGTGAATTATGCTCAAATAACTAAGTCTAAGATCTAAACTAAGGTGAATATTCACAAAGAAGCTAGTCTATAATTAATGGATCAAAAAAATCAAAAATAAAGGTAGGGCAGAGAAGAGACATATTGATCTTGTTGATCTTTAACATAGATATTATGAAATAGTTCAAATATAATATAAATATGCACTTAAAACCTATGTATAAAATCAAAATCATAAGTTCAAATCTTACTACACATTAGGCAAGCATCTAAGGAAATTAAAGAATGCAAATAAATACCTAGTTCACTATAAAGATTTACCTTGCAAGTAAATAACATAAGCAAATTCAGATGAAAGGTAAAGATAACAAACTAAACTTAAGAATATTCAACTAACCTAGCATTATCATAAGTTAACAACTCTACATTTGAAAAAATTGCACATCAAGAATCAATAAAAACCATTCAAATCTAAATTACGAACTAGATAATTGAGAGAAAAGCCATGATACAGTTCAAATATTTTTTAAATTCCCTATTTGCATAAAATAGTTCAAAAATTAGCACAAAATTATTTCTCAAAAACTCTCTTTTTACAATGGACACTACCTCTTTATATAGACAACTCATGAGGTATGTCGGTCATTCATGTCAAGTACTAAGGATAGTTTTCCTTTTACAATTTTCTATATGCTTATTAATGGATTAAACTATAGGTAGTGTACTTTAAAAGTTGTACATGTCAATACAAAAATAATATTCATTTTCAAAATATTATACAAGCTTAGTTTCAAAATGAATATTCCTTATCTTACTTTGAGACCCTATGGTTGATGTAATCCCCTATTACTGTTATAAGATCTTCATTGCTCTTTGATTTTATTCATCATTTATTTTCAAATTGACCATAGGCTCCATGAAGAGTTAATCTTCTTAGTCTACTAAACCTCTAAAATCCTTATAATCTCTTCCTAAATCCTCCTTGATGCTCCTAGCTTCACTAATCTTTTATTTTTCTATTAGAATCATGTCTATGATCCTATTATTATCTGTTCTGGTCCTTACTTGGATTTTGTTTATCACTTCTTGCATGACCATGCTGGCTCTAGGCTTAAACTCCTCATCAGTCATGAGACCTATGAAAATTAGTATGGATGGTTTGATGATAATGGTCCCAAGTATATACTCTATCTATTCTTCCATCTATTTACCACACACAAGGAAACTCTCCAAGTTTTTGGACCATGTGCTCAGACTCTTGATATTATCCACTAGTAATCACATGGCTGTGTTTAGATGAGCCAAGCTAATTGTCTTCAAGTCAAGAATTTGATCCTCAATCAAGATATTGATCAAGTATTTTATTTTACCTCTTAATTTATGCCTTTGGTTAACTAGGATCTTAGCTGTTACATCCTATTAGCTCAATACACTTTGTTTGGACTTTATTGACTTCAAATAATTGAACATGTCAAATAAATTTTATTCAAACATTCTAAACATAGTATCTGGGACTGACAAAATAGCTTGATTCTCCAAAATTTCCTTTTGTTGTTACATGCCTTTGAGGGTAGTTTTCAACTATTCTACTTATGTTTGGGCTACTTTAATCACATTCTGCACAAATATTTGATTCTAAACAGGGTTTCATTCTCCCACTAGAGTCAAATTAGTCAAGGGTTATACTTTATGGAAGGTGATCTCCTCTCCACCAACCATGAATATTTTCTTTATTACCCTTTGTAATCTAGCTATCTTGGGATCAAAATTGACTCCCACTAATGATTATGTCACTTAAGGAGTTGGGATCTCCATTTATGCTTCACTTAGCTCTCCTAGGCTAGACATTCTTCTTTCATCCTCCCTTTATAGGGCTAGGATCCATGGTTTTATCTCCATATGCACTGGGATATTGATGGCCTTCATCATGGCCTAAGGGTGTTATTTAGTAGGTAAATTTTATAATTTGAGTCCATAAACAAACCACTCTAGAATTGATAGGACCAAAGTTTCCCAAAGTTCTGACACAACTTGTCAAATTTAAGAGCACACATGATTACCAATGTATAAGCAACTTAAACATACAGAAATACCAGAAGAACAAATAACTATCAATGAGAAATAACACAAAAACTGAGAGGCAACACACAATTGTATTCAACTCATTACAAAGGAAATTACAATAAAGATATCACACTCTTCTCCACCTCTACAAGGCCTTCCACACCTCAAGGGCTCCAAGTAATCTTCCCACCTGAGTAATCTTCTCTCATAGGTCACAACTAATAACTAACACAAGCTGTTGTTCACCTCATTGTACGTCCAGTAAAATCGAGTACAAACCGGTACTCCAAGTAGATCTAACCATGATCCTACTCCTGATGTATTGCTGTCACCTTGGATCTAGCTCCCCCATCAATCTCCTTTCTGACCCTTGCATTCACACATCTCCCTGCAGACCAACCTGATCTTACTTATCACATGTAGATCTCCTCCATGATCCTGTAACTCCCTGCATATCAAACCTGATCTTACATACATGGGGAATCCTACTTGATTCCACCATGGGAAGAACTCTCCAAGCTTCACACTTGGGTTCTACAAGTTCAACACTTAACAATACAGCCCATGAGTCTATTATATAGATCTCATGCATACACTAAATTAGACAAGCAGCTCAAAGACTCGAACTGGTCTCTAACATGCAAACTCTATGTTCACTTAACTGACTGTTCGTCAACAGCAGTTCTGACCGCCACAGGTGACTAACGTCGGTCCCTATTTTCCTGGAGGTGATCGATGCCGGTCGATCTCCTACTGATGCCAGTTTCCTCTGTGCTTCCCCTGATTGACGTCGGTTGTAGCCTATCGACGCCGGTGACTGTCAAGCTGCGAAAAACCTCCTCCTTCTATTTGTAACAAGGTGAAGCTTTTAGCTCCACACCCTAACAATCTCCCACTTGGAGATAAAGAGCTACACCTGTACTCATACCAGTACTCTGTCTAATTTGCATCCTGGCTTGTATTCCTCTTCAAGCTCCCACTTGAAGACAAACCACCACACTCCTTGTAGTGCTACACCTGTGTCTAAATTTCTCCATTCTTCTACCTTGCTATACACCCACTCAAATAGCAACCCCTGTGAGTAACCTATAATCAACAACACTTAATAGATCTAAACCCCTGTTAGTCAAGCTCACTCTGAGAACGTCCAACCTCGCTCTGATACCATTTGATAGGACCAAAGTTTCCCAAAGTTCTAACACAACTTGTCAGATTTAAGAGCACACATGATTACCAATGTATAAGCAACTTAAACATGTAGAAATACCAGAAGAACAAATAACTATCAATGAGAAATAACACAGAAACTGAGAGGCAACACACAATTGTATTCAACTCATTACAAAGGAAATTACAATAAAGAGATCACACTCTTCTCTACCTCTACAAAGCCTTCCACACCTCAAGGGCTCCAAGTAATCTTCCCACCTGAGTAATCTTCTCTCATAGGTCACAAATAACAACTAACACAAGCTATTGTTCACCTCATTATACATCTAGTACAACCGAGTACGAACCGGTACTCCAAGTAGATCTAACCATGATCCTACTCCTGATGTATTACTGTCACCCTGGATATAGCTCCCCCGCTGATCTCCTTTTTGACCCTCACATTCACACATCTCCTTGCAGACCAACCTGATATTACTTATCACATGTAGATCTCCTCCATGATCCTGCAACTCCCTACATATCAAACTTGATCTTACATACATGGGGAATCCTACTTGATTCCACCATGGGAAGAACTCTCCAAGCTTCACACTTGGGTTCTACAAGTTCAACACTTAAAAATACAGCCCATGAGTCTATTATATAGATCTCATGCATACACTAAATTAGACAAGCGGCTCAAAGACTCGAATTGGTCTCTAACATGCAAACTCCACGTTCACTTAAATGACTGTTTGTCAACAGCAATTCTGACCACCACAGGCCATCGATGTCAGTCCCTATCTTCCTAGAGGTGACCGACGCTGGTAGATCTCCTGTTGATGCTAGTTTCCTCTTCACTTCCCCTGACCGACATCGGTTGTAGCCTGTCGACGCCAGCGACTGTCAAGCTGTGAAAAACCTCCTCCTTCTATTTGCAACAAGGTGAAGCTTTTAGCTCCACACCCTAACAAGAATGGTTTTCCCATAAATTAAATTCTCTGCACTAAAAAGGTTAACTTCACTCAAAAGAGGAGTGAAAGTTACCTTGGGTTTCCTAGCCTTTACTAGGACAATGGCCAACTTAGCTTTTCTCTTGGGGATATCTATAGGAACTAGATCCAATATTTCCTTCCCTTTTTCTTCCTTTGATTATTACATTATTTCATCATCTAAATCATAAGATAGTGATAACATTTTAAGGACATCCTCTATATTCTTATTAGGTTCTAATGCTACCATACAAACCTCCTCCACTAGGGATCCATATTCCTCTACTTGGGCTGAAGAAGATGTAATCTCATTAGGCCTTTTCTCCTCTGGCCTATGTTTAACTTGTGTCTCTATTTGGGCACTAACTAATTGAGCTGGTGGAGGTATAGAAGATGAACCACTCATTAAATGGTACTTCCCTGGACAAATTTCCATCTATCATCTCCTTTCTAATTTTCATCTAGCTTAGATTCAAGACTGAGGTTATGTTCTTTCAATCTCCTAATGACTTCATATAATGAGGATGATTTTCTATACATAATGTCAAAAGCATCAAGTTGATGATCATAAGGTTCATTAATCCCTTTAACCTTCAAATGTTTCTAAACCCATAGATAAGGGTCCCACTATATTAGTTCATCAATTTAAACTTTAAAGGATGTCTTATGTCTAGATGTTGCTTCAATTCTCTCCCATTATTTTAATATGGCTCTCCTAATAGTTATTGGTAGACTATGGAGTAGCTCTTTCTTCTTGATTCTACATAAGTCATAAATGCCATAGAATAATTGATATGCTACCTCCCATTCTATGAGCTTATTAGGTACATGGATGGGTAGCTTGAGAGGTTAGTTTTGAGTCCCTTTCATTATAATGATTGTATAATTTGGGTATAACTAGATATCACCAATATATTCAACATATTTCTTGACTAGTGGGTTCACCCTTCCCATGGGATAACTAGTTATAACCTCACTAATTACCAGATAAGCATAATCACAGATAAATTAGATGTGATCTTTATACTTGAATATGTGTAGTTTAGAATAATATTGTGAAATAGTTTTTATTCCACTGGGTGATCATTCCCTCAGGTTGGGAATCTTTCTTGTAGAAATAAGGGCATATAAAAGGTATGACATAATATAAAATTGGGTTTTATTCCTTTTTACAATTGTAAATATATATCTAGTTAAAATAATGCTAATTACCTCACCTAGAGGAGGGGTGATCTATTTTTAAACCATGAAATAGACTAAGGGCACCCAAATTTTATGTACATATGTAATGGTTGAATTCCCACACAACATGTTCATCATTATCATAATCATCCTTATTCTAGGTCTGAATTGACTAATGGGGATGTTGTTATCGAAGTCTAAAAATACTTGGCTCCTAGAATATAGCCATAGGACAAAGATGTTCTTTAAATCATTTTCTTTAGCCCAGTTATTGATTGAGGTTAGGTCTATTTATGGTTTGGGAAATTTTTATTAGTTCTCAAAGGCTATGCGAGAAATATAGGCCATGTTATTTTGATTATGTCCATTAATTAGCATGCCTTTATCTATTTTATCATCTTTAAAAATGAGAACAAGAATGTCTATGTAATGGAGTACCTTAGGTTTAGCCATTACATAGTGTAGACCATTCGTTTATATAAAAACTATGTCATAGTAGAGCCTCTTTGTAGATACATTATTCTCCTCCTCTCTTGTAATGGCTAGTTGTTCTTCGATGGTGTAGAAAAGTGTAGACCAATTATTGTCTCTCATATTTAGAGTAGTGGCATGAAACTCTGTCTCCTTGAAAATCCTCCCTTCTACATCTAAGGTTAAATAAATATCCACATCCTCTTTGGAAACACCTCTTCAGGATTCCATGGCTATGAATTTTGTTAAATTACTCATTGGTAGACTGCACTTTGGCTCTAAATTGAATTATCCTTGCACAGATGACAATTTGCTTTTCCTTGACTCATTCAAAATAATCACAGGGTTAAATTATGGCTTATGTTTATGCTAGGTATTTTTTAAAAGTGTTTATATATTTTTAATTACATCAACTATTTGAATTATTTGAGTTTTATGATTTATATTTTGCTCAGATTTGCACATTTATACCTTTGTCTTACTGTGTCCATAAAATCTTTTGAATTGATGTGTATGTCGATGTGGAATTGCCATGTCATTTTGTTTATTAAATTTTTTAATGTGACCATTGCCTCTAGGACACATGTTAACACCTCATTAGATCTTGATCTTTGAAAATTTTACCTAGGTTCGTACCATTGGATCTATTTACAAGGATCAACATGGTTCATTGATATTGATTTGGGAGGTTGAATACCATTGGTTGCTTTGTTATATTCCTTATGGTTGTGGCACTTATGACTTATGTTTTCATTTTGAGCTTTGTTTAAATGTCAACATTGATCTCTCACTATTAATATCCATTACATAGATCAAACATGATTTGTCAATCTTTATTAACTAGGTTTTGTCCTTCATTTCATGTATTGTTGGATCTTTGATAGGGTTCCCATGATGGTGACACTTTTCACCCTTTCTCTCATTTGGAGCTTTATTTACATTTTGACTTAACATGAACCATCAATGATAATGTATATGTTTAACCACATACCATTGATCTTCAGGGATATGCTCAATCTTTAATCCTCTATTACAATCATGACACTTACAATATTTGTGCTTACTCATTGGGCCTTGACTTTTCAAAAAAAATTATGCACCATTGGATCAAATTTGGTTAATTAATCATTCTTCATCATATCTCAATTCAATTGGTTGAACACTATTGGATGTTCATTGTCCTATTGTTGAAATTATGACACTTGTCACCCTCTCACTCGTCTTGGTGCTTTGTTGAATTCTTGACTTAACATGCACCATTAGATCAATCTTACCTAAGAAAATATGCATCATTGATTCTACAGAAAATAAAATAAAACAATTAAATCTTGGTAAATATAAAGAACATAGGCTAATGTTTTAGACTATGGTTTTATTTGTGTTCATAAACATGATTAAACATAGTAAAGGGGGCCCTGCATTTAGTTAGACCTTGCAAAGATAAAAGGAAAAAATGGGGTTCAGGATATAAATAAATTTAGCATTAATATTTTAGACTAATTTTTTACTCATGTTAATAAACATGAATAAAAATTTAGGATAAAATACAATCTAAGTTTCAAATGAATATAAAACATTCCCATATTTTTCAAATAATAAGACCCACGTAAATTTGAATTCAAATTTTAAAAGCCTTAGGCTAAAATAATTATACTAAAGATTTATAGATACTCAAACATGAATTAAATTGGGCACTTAATAACCATTTACTAATCAAAGGGTCAAACTATCATTTGAAATATAAAACCCTAAACATTGTTCACAATGTTGAGACTCCATTAAATTTGCAACATGTAAACATACGAAGAAACCATTAGTAACCTTAGGAAAAATAATATAAGGATCAAGTAGAAACATATTAATTAAGATAAATGATAAACATATGTAGATGATCTTGAAATAAAGCATTTTGATCAAGTGGTATTTTTAATTTAAAGCACAAATTCATAAAATTTTGAAATAAGGATCCCCATTTTCAGAAATGGGGGTATGTTGACTTCAACAGGTACCATTATACATGGTAGCCTTATGTTATTCCATCCTAGAACAAGGTGAATTGTATGATATAGGATTTTTAATTCAGGTGAATCTCATGTATTATGTATATGGCATGTTGACCTAGGGGTAGAATATGATGGCCCTCATCATTTTGTTGAGTGCTTAGATTTATGAGAGGTTCTTTATGTATTAATAATTTGGGTTACCCCATGTAATTGATGATAGGTTACCTCAAGTGGTATGATGGAGGCAAGATCATGTATTACATGTCATGCCCCATATCCCATCTTTATAGACTATGACATGAGGGTAGATAGTTTGATATCCTTATAATGATATTACTATTATATGACTAACTTGGGATACTATTACTATTAGTTTAGTATGTATTCAGATCATGAGCCATTATACTTAATGGGTGGAGCCACATCTAATAGCTCAGGTACCTAAGCAGCTAGGCAAACCATATTTGATTCCCCTTCTAGTAGTGTCTGCTTATTGGGCACAACATGATAGAAAGATAAGATGGAGAGGAAGCGTAGGGGTGCCCATAAACATACTTATTATTAGGCCTTACAAAGTAATGCCATGGACAGGTTAAGCAAAATAGTAAGAGGCCATGAGGCTTAGTGTAGAGGATGTTATAGTTATGGATGTTTAGGGTGAGGATGTGAGAGAGTAAGAGTCTAACCATAATAGGGGTGATATCAGCCACCTCAAGTTCATGGGAGATGGAGGCACCATTCATGAGAAGGGACACAGGTGTGAGTAGTCACACATGGTGATCCTATGGTGGTTGTTAGACATAGTTGGTTAATAGATATGCATCTAAGGAGGGGAACATAATGGGAACGGGTAGTGATTCTAGGTTTTGTACTTGTATAAAGGTATCCAATAGAAGAGGTGCTCAATGGTCATATTGATAAGGAGACCATGGTTGGTGATACCAACACTAATGAAAAATGTTTTAATTTAATAATTTTTTAACATAGATCACTAGTCACATTGTTGATTATGTATTTAGTGATAGATAGATGGTTTGAGATGTATATATATGATATCTAATGTATATTTGGTTTTTAAATATAGGTAATATATTGGGGGAGATCAGATGAGAATCCATGATTGTGTCTACACACCATGATATTTTAGATTAATTATTTTCATATTGTGAGCCATCCACCTTGGTAGACCTTGTGGTACCATCTACCCTAGCTTATTATTATTGTTTTATATTGGTGGGGAAGTCTACTCAATAGTTTCAAGTGTAAGGAGATAGTTTACATCCACATATAAGAGTAGGAGAGGGAGAAGCATGAGCCTGAAAGGTATTGTCATAAGAATTAACTACCCATATGGCAACTACTATAGAGCTTGTACATGTGCATGCCTAGGTGGCGAATCTATAGGGACAAGTTGATGGCTTGAGATCCCAGACTACCTCATTACATTGCACCATTCAAAGGGGTCATTCACAAGCATCCATAGGTAGCATGTCTTAGTCATAGGATAGACATGATGGAGCACAATCTTAGAGCTATATCTATTATATTTTATATTATATTGTATTAAACTCATGTTATATATATTGATATGGACATTTCTTGGTATATGATTTGTATTTGTTTTTGGATGGATGTATGGATGTATTTATTTTCTAAGCACATGTATTTTAATTTAATTTTATATGTTATGGGAAATATGTGATGTATTTTTTATTTTATATCATTATGTGATATGCATAAATGGTTAAAAAGAAAAATGATTTGGAAAAGTATAAATAATCATAAAATGTAAAACACACTATATCATGATGGGAATGTGTAAAAATAAAATATGAATAAATATTAGGATCCAAAATGGTAATGTAAAAGGTGATAATTACGTTCAAACCATGTAAAATAATCACCTCAAATTAAAATAGATGAAATTCATACTATATCAAGTTGAGAAGTATGAATTTTTTTAATAAAGTCAAAAACATGCAAAAACCAATGGTATAAAAACAAACAAATAATAAAGTTAATCAATCATACTAGATCAAGATGGGAAGTATGAAAATAAAAATAAAATGTAAGTATACATCAAATTAATCATACTAAATCAGGATGGTAAGTATGAAAAATTTAATAAAATGGATGTAAAAAGACAATCAAAAAATAAGAAGATAAAAGTGAAGTGTTTATGAAGTAAGCATAAAACATACTAAATCAAGATAGGAAATTCATAAATGATGTGTAAATCATAATGTAACACAAATTATCTCAAGTTTTAAGCATGTAATTTTATTGTGACTTGGTTATAGTATGAACTTTTAATTGGAATATTCTATATGGAGAGCTTGGTCCTATCAAAGGTCTTACACTACAACACACAAACGTAACACCATTGAGGTGTTAAAAAAGGTGGAAATAATTTAAAGATGTTTTAATGAGGTAATTTGTGAGGATATCCTAGTCCTATCCTCTTGGTCATATCCATGGTCTTACACTGTAACTCACAAGGTTAACACCAATGAGGTGAATGTTAAATAAGGGAAAAATAAGGAAATGTTTTATGAGGAATGGTTGGCCTCATTCAAGGTATCATAATTCAAATCACAAAGAGAAACCCTAGGGGTTATGATTAGTTAGAAAAACAATATTCATCAAGGTGAAATACTATAATAGTTGTAATGAAAATAGGGAATCTAAAAATCATGACATATGCATTGATAGGAAAGACACTAAGAGTCTAGTGGCCATCAAAATACAAAACTGCCTACTCAGAATAAGTACAAAGTTATAAAGCCAAATAGATGGGATACTAATATCAAGTCATGAAGGTTATATGAATAAATAAAGTAAAATGGTCCTACCTTCCCACAACATGTTCCCCATTCCTTAGGACCTCTTATAGAGTTTTCAGTCTACTATGAATATTGGGTACTTATGTGATAAAGTAGGTAGCACTTATAGATTGTTTTATTTTTCTATCCCAATATACTATCCTATTGTACCCCAATTGACCTCAACTTTATCATGAGGCCAATTTTGGAGTCTAATATTTTAATAGAAATAGGAGATGTGCCAGAAATAGTAAATCATTTTTTTGGTGTGATTAGACTTTTGGATTGTATGTTACCTTTTGAATCATTTCCTTTTGTTTGAATTATTTGGATTTTAATTTTTTTATGGATTTTGTGATTCCTACTCCATACAAATTTGGAATAACTAACATGAGTGATAAAATTTATACACATAAATGAGATTTAGACTTTGATTAAATGAGGATAAGTAACTAGAGATATGACTAACTAAACAACTTAGGCTTACTTATGAACCAATACGTAATCTCAAGTTTTAATCGTATGTATGTTTAGTATGTGAAATATAAATAAGGTAACAAGGGAGATATAAATATATTAGTGTATAGAAGTAGTACAATGAGAAGTCTTGCTTGCTAACTGGTCATATGGTAGAGATACAATATTAAGGGAATACGGGTTATATAATCAAGTCACAATAATAATTATCTTTATTTTAGTGTAAAAGATAGAAAACAATAATTACAAAAAAAAATAAAAGAATTCATGAAAGAAGTGAAATCATAAACATAAGTTTGTATTCATGAAAATAAAGAGAATAATCCATAACAAAATGTGAAAGAGAATGAAATCATGTAAAACACATAAAGAATAATATAATGGATCATGCAAAAGAGATAAAATCATGTTTGACAAATATTCAAAAATATAAGAAATATAAATGGATCAAAAATCCAATCCAAATCATATAATATATTTATCTAATACAACACCATGTCATGTTCATAAATACTAATAATTATAACCATAATTTTTTTCCATAACATCTAAAACATCTCTATGTAGCTAAATTTTGACATTAGCTAGAGTCTCATCAATCTTCATAGAAAGTTATGAAAATAATTCCTTCTATATCATCTCAATTAAAAACTTAGGTTTATAAGAATAAGAGTAATGCTCATTTGGTATCTTCTATGTGGGATACTCAATGCAAGGAATAGGTGTCTTGATGGGAATGGTATATATGGAATTAGGAAGAGATGTGACTGGTGGGGAAGGAGGACCCTTCATTCATATAAAACCTATAGGATAAGGAATAATTGGTGTTGGTGAAGACTATGGGAAGTCTTAAAGAATTTGTTGAATCACATAGCATCGATCAATATGATGGGTAGAACATTGATACCAAAGACATGAGACTTTCCCATATTTAGGGATGTACTCTAGAAGTATTTAAGGGGGAGATATGGAATTGTCTTTGTGTTGGGTAATGATTAGTCACAATGTATCAACATAATGCCTAAGTTTTTAGTAGTGGGTAAGAGAATTGTTATTCATTCAATGGAAGAAACAAATACATCTATTAGTAAATTATGGGGGTCTAATAGCTAAAGGGGTAAAAGAAGAAGCCTAGGGATACTAATATAGATGAAAATCTTTTGTATAATGACTAGCAACTCTATGAATATCATAATAATGTTGATCTACCCATTGTGAGGATAAGGGATCAAGTTGGGGTAATGTAAGAAGACCATCACCAAAGAAGCGAGAAGCTAGAGAAAAAACTAGATAAGGATCATTTTTAAGTAAGGCTAGTCATGCAATGGGTCTAAACAAAATGGCTAACATCTGTGGAGGTGACATACTAGAAGGGTCATGATATCTATAAAAATGATAAGGTCATATCATGGCATGATCCATGAGCATACTCCAAAGAGGCTTTATTGTGACTGGAGGTGTAATATGTGAGTGTTCCATCTCTAACCTATGGATATTAGTGGAAAAACTAATATTAGATACTATAATAGAAGTAAAAATAGAAGAAGAATGAAAAGATTGAAATAAATAAGAATGATATCTAATAACTTTTGTATTTATAGCTTGGATGAATCCAATAAAAAATGGGTCATATAAAGTATAACCATCATCATAATTGGGTTTATGTGTGTTGATAGTACATGTAAGAATTATTTTATCAGTCGAGGAAGCATAGTAAATAAAATGTCTTGTTTGGTTAAAGCAACTGGTATATCATCAGAAGGTTGTTGACAGGATCAAGGTTGAAGAGAAGGAGGAAGTTGAGCAAATATGTGAGGGGAAATATTATAATTTTTTATCATTAGGCTTATCTCATTTATCTCATCATAATCAGAGTCTAAGAGGTTAGGTAAAATATTCTCATTTAATTTAGGATGACCATTATAACCTCTAGTAGACTTAACTAGATAGTTGAAATGTTGAGATTCTTGAAATGGAAAACTAGGTAAAGGTTCAAGGGTGGGTATTTAAAAGACATTTCATAATTGTAATTGTATGAAATTCCATGGATTCATGTCCCCTTGAAACCTATATATAGAAATATTATGAGAAAATTTGATGCATTGGCATCAGAGTAAATTTGTGTGTCTATTCTTAATTAATTCATGAATATTTTGGTTTTAGAAATCAACATTTAGCTAATTTATTAGTTGGTGAACAATGTGGATGCGTCTAAATTATCTTGGTGTAAGTTATTTTTCTAGCCTAGCTCACCTACTATTTAAAATAAATTTCATGCATATAAATATAATTTTCCAATCCATCAAAAGTCAATATGATCTTATTTGCTATTATATGTAATAAGAAGATGATGAGGGATGTTCATTTTGAATAATGAAAGAATTAGGTGGTTATGATGATGGGGATAAATTCATGTTAGCTCTAAGAAGTGGATTTGAGATGCAAGATGGGATAGTATTGTAATAAGATCCCATTTGACATAACTAATGAGAGTATTGCTAGATATAGGTGCATAGTGGTGCAAGAGTTCTTGGCAAGGGGGTTTAGATGTATAATTAAACTTATGTTGATAAGGTATGGTTTGTTTAGGTTGGTTTTAAGTGGGTTTAGATGATGTGATGGTTTTTTGAGGTATTTCTTGTGTTTGAGTAGAATAAATATTGTTTGAAATTTGAGGGATGTTTTCTTGTGGTATAAAAGTTAGGGAAAGAGGAGAAGTTATATCAATGGTATGAGAGGTATGGTCAATTTGTGTTTTTAGAAGTGGTGCTTGTATGGGTATTGGTTCTACTTGCCTATATTCAATAAGATGTGATGGGGAAGTGTCTTGAATGATGTGGAATGTTGGACAGGTGTGGTGTGTAGGTTTTGGGTTTAAATAAATACAAGTGACTATTATTCTCTTATTATTCATATTAACCACATTTTAATCATTATTGTTAAGTTATATAAGACTTTAAATTTTATTAGTAGTAGGGTTAGGTTGGTCAATTTTGTCTTAGTGGTTATGAGGGAGATCCTTGTAGATAGCTTAACTATTGGGAGAAGAAATCCGATAGTAAAGTTGCATAGGATATTTGTCTATATTTGTGTGTTATGTACTCATTTTAGTAGATATATGTTTATTTTGTCCTATCTACATGGCTTGTAATAGGTTAGAATATGAATATACACCATTTTTAGTGCCAAGTATGAGAAGACTATGAATATTTATAGACTTCAAATGACTCTATATACTTATGCTTGTAAGAAGAATAAAGTTACACCTTTGAAGAGATAAATAGATACTATTTTGGTTATAGTTACCTATCATGTTTATTACTTTTTTCCTTGTGTGTGTTCTCATGTATAATGTTTTGCTTAATTTATATCTAATTTAATCTGAATACTCTATAAATATTAATTAATTACTCTTTATTCCTACTTCTTACTTAACGCATAGTAATTCATCCTACTATGCTTCTATTTTCTAGCCTTTTATATGAATATGATGTATCATCTTGTGCACTAAAGTATGACCTAGCTATCCTCATCCTTATCATGTTTTGATGCTTTAGGAACCTTTGCTTAATGATGTGGTGAGCTTGGAAACATTCATTTTGGAGGAAATTATGATAAGATGGTTACTGGGTTAGAGAGACATTGAGACATGGTTAGACCAAAAAGTATGTAATTTCATAGAAGAAGAGTTTAAATTGATTGGTCTTACCATTCAAAAAATCATTTGAGAGCATATTTATGGAGATATTTATGAAATATTTTGGTGTGAGTTACTTGAATTTATAGATAATTGGTTAGCACAGTTGGAATATTATTTCTTTAACCCAAGAATGAAAAAAACAATCATCTAGACTGAAGAAAAGGTAAAATGGTTGTAGAAATTGGAAATTGATTGGACAAGAGAAATAGATTATTGGGTTGATACCACTATAGGTAGATACATAACCAATTTTTTGGTACAAGGATACATATATTTCAAAGTTGCACAGGAATTAATTGTCATAAGACTTAGAATAAAATTTTTATAGTGACTACCTCTCCTTGTGAATATGTTGGTTGTGGACAAGGCCATGGTACCTACTCCAGCCAATATAGAGTAGTCACTTTAGGCATATGGGTGTGTGTATGACATGATACTGAATGATGAATATATGAGTAGATAACTCTTGAATCTAAATCTAGAATGGAGACACAATCGAAGAAGAGTTAAAATAAAAGTCTAGATTTATAACATGAAATGCAACAATAGAATAGATAGAAGAAATAAAATAATACCCAAGTAGTTGTGAGTAGAGGTAAGAGTAGTAGTAAACTAGGTGATGAATGAGTAATAAGATGTGATCAGTGAGATGAAAGAGATAAAGGATGAATAATGAAGAAAAATGATTATGAATGCTGGTAAATAAAAAGAAGTGATGAAGAATGAGATGAAGAAGAGATGTTTGAAGAAGGCAAGAATAGTGTAGAAATAGAGTAGTTAGATGATAGATGTAGTGTGAACCTATAAGAATGGGTATTATTAAAATAAAGATATGAATAATTAAGCAAAGAATTAGAACATAGTCATAGATTAATTATAGGTTCAAGCACAGAAGAAGAAGCTATAGTTAAGAATCATTCGCCAGAAGAGCACATGTACCATAGCCTAATTTATTATATTCCAGTAGAATGTTTCAACTAGGCAAATAGGAAAATAGTAGTTGGCAAGGTCCATTTTTTAATTAATTACATCTTTGAGGAACCAAAATTGAAATAGCATCAATTTGAAAGGATTTGAAGGCTATAGGGATTGTTAAAACCAATCAAAGAAAATAAGGAAATGTAGAAAAATAAAGTGTGCACGTTGACTCTCCTAGTGTGTAGATAAATCCTCATAGTATGTAAGTAAGATCACCCAAAATACAACCTCCTCTTATAATAGTTGTCTAGTATATCCCCTTGACACCAGTTTACATAATGGGTTATATAGGAGGATTTATAAACCTAGAAATGTATGATGGTTCTATGGACCCTAAATAGTACTTACTAACATGTGAAATGAGATGGCAAGCTAAGGTCATTACTGATGAATGTATAAGAAAATGTGAGCTATTAGGGGCACCAACTAGAAGATCAATTGAGTTCATATACCAAAAAGACATTCAATGGGAAACTCTATAACAAGTTACAGAATAGCTTATCATAGAGTTTAATATAAATAAATGTACAATCTAGACTATTCAGGACTTGAAGGAGATAAAGCATAAGTTGGGAGAATCAGTCTTTGACTATGATCATAGATTATCTGATGTTATGAATAAGGTAGAATTTTCCTTAATAGATAAAGACAAAGTTTCATGATTTGTCAAAGTACTATGCTTAAAAATTAAATTTGCCACTACACAGACTCAATATTCTACTAAAGTGGATGTTAGAGCTATTGCCTTATGAGTAGAGCAAATTGAAGACTATGGAGAATCTCTTATCATGAATTCTAAGATTGAAAACACATTATAATATTTTATGAAGAGAATGGATAAATACCATGTGGTAGATAAGCCTAAGTTGAATTTATGGTGTATGGAGTGAAGGAAAGAAGCACCTCATAGGAATGATTGTACTAATATTATGATGGAGTTATGTGAAATCTATAGATTAGTGGGGCATGCAACAATGTAGTACCATCTTCTATAATACTATGTCAAGAACCCACATAATTTGTAATGTAATTTATATAAGTCACATAATCATGATGAAAATAACTATAAGGCTTTGTAAGAGCTCAAATAAGACATCACCAAAATTTTATTCACCATAATTGCACATCAAGTTTCCTCGATGAAGAAAATGATTCTAGGCCCAAAGGTAGATAAAGGTTGTGTAACCTAAATAGGTCTATAATGGATTTATAGTTTGCCATAATACCAGCCTCAAGGTCTGGTTGGTTAGACCCCTCCTTCATTGAGTTGGACATCACCATCTTCATAATACCAGTACGTGGCACACTAGATCTCAACCATGACGCAATAGTAGAAAATGATTTGGAGCCCACCAATTTCACAATAATAATTCATAATTGGAAATAATACCCATCAACATCAACATTGGTACATAATGTAGTAAAAAGGATTGTATAGAGGAGGTTATCAGTCCAATAGAGGAAGATATAGAGGAGGTTACCAAAGGATAGAGGAAATATCTATTAATGACCTTTGTCACAATGTTATCTATATAGAGAGTATAATCATGTGTAACAAAATTGCTTGATTAATCCTCAAGACAATCTTACTATGTATACTATAGAATATATGACCAACATGAGATAAAATACTATCTTGTATTGGAAAATCAAATAAAGGATAAGGTTGTCAAAAATATGAATATGGTGAATGTGTATCCTAAGGAAGTTGCCTTCTAAAATGTTATTACACAATATCAATATGCTTAAAGAGGTTTGTCTCCTCTTGAAATGCCTTAGGATTAAGGAATTCAAAAAGTAAAACAGGACAAATACCTAGGCACATCTATAAAAAAGGGCTCATGTATGAAGTTGTGTTTATGTTGAAAAAAATTCAACACTAAGACACTACTGAAAGAGATGTTGCAATAATAGATGCCCAAATGTATGGCCAAATCATGCATAATATGCATCAAGATGTAGTTATCACTATGTTGATAGATATACTAAAAATTTTAAGAACATTATGCAATGAAGACATTCGTTAGAATATCAAAAACTTGCTACATAATATATTGAAGTGCATATAATGAGGACAATAAAAATAAAATCTTGTTTGGTACATTAAAACAAAGAATCCTTGGTATGTAGATGCACAAATTGACATTGAAGTTATAGGTTATGAAATTCCAAATGATGTCTTTGATTTTTATAGCATAGTCAATATGGTTCCTAGTTCTACATGGTAGGCTATTAGATGATTGGTTCTAAGTTATAGCTTAGTAAATCTAATCTTAGCCAACTACAAATGAGGTAAGCCCATTGGCATATTATAATACATTGAGATCAAAGTCATAGAATTAACCCTACAAGGTGAAGTTGAAGCCATCAATATGAAGATAGTACCAACACATTACCCTATATTTATTAGTAATAACTAGGCATATGATGGTTAGATGACTATCCACACTATGTAAAATCAATTAGAGGTGCACTAGGGAGATAAGGTTGGCATCATTCCTTTGAATAGGGCACACAAACCTTACATCATTTTGGTTGAACCAGAGTCTCCATATGTCATAAAAGAAACCAGCTGGATGAAGGTAAACTTTGAGGAAAACCCAAAAGCTCTACACACAACTAAGTGTAACTTCTTGTGTGAGTATGCTTAACCTTAGGTATAATCATTAATCACTTAGAAGTTGAAGACATCTGAACAATGGAGGCCTAAACCATTTAGTTACTCAATCTTTGATAACTTAGCTTTTCATAGAATATTGTGCATCCATGTCTGCTAAATCACCTACTCATTCAAAATTCAATTTCTTCTATCAATCAAATGATCATATGTAATATTATATAGATCCAATAAGATAGGGAACTTTGCCTTTGAAAAAATATCCATCTATTAGTGGAGACTCAGACACACACCTACTCAACTAGACTCAAGGTAATCATGAACTCTAACCTTTGAGAATGGTATTTGCACATCAAATATAAATTCTTGTGTACTGTGTAATTAAGCATATCAATTAGTTCATTATGTGCTTACAAGTTCATGTACCTATCATCACCTACTAGGTGAGTGCTCTAAATTATGCTCTAAATGGAGTTGTAATGATATGGTGGGTGATTCATAGAAATGATTAGCTCAAGTGGGATGATGCATGAAAACTCATGATTAGTATGTTATAACTACTATAGGTCATCTCAAGTAATTATCCTTTCTTCCAAGAAGGTGAGTGTTCTAAAATAGATATTCATAAATGTGTTGAAGTCTAGACTAAGGAACCTGTGGCACCAAAGCACTAAAGAAGACAAGCTACACAACATACAAATTCCAAAATAAGAAGGGAAACAAATGATACAAGAATATATTGATGAATAAAAGCATAATATTTACTACCATCTCTTTATAAATCATGTAGTAAACATAAAAAATGAGGAAATAACTAAATTAGCACATATAGGTGATTATTGGATAGAAGCTAAAGTTTCTAAAGCTATGCATCTCCTACAAGATTATCAAGATGTTTTTCCCACTAATTTTTTAGAGGTCTACGGAGTTTATCCATCTCTAGGTGAAATTCATATCAAACTCAAGGAGTGTGCATGACCCACAAAAAATAGCCATATAAGCTAAACCCAAACATGAAATTCAAAGTTAAGGCTGAACTTGATAGAATGTAGGATGTAAGAATTAGCTATCCTATAAAAAAGGAATATTGTGTTAGTCCACAGGAGTTTAGCCTAATAAAATTGGGTAGGTTAGAGTATGTGGAGATTATTGCATTATGAATTATGTATGTGTAATTGATCCATTCCCAATTCCATTTATAGATGAAGTTTTGGAATCTATCGTAGGCTATGAAGTATATTCTTTCATAGATGGTTTCAATGGTTATCATTAAATACCTATCATAGAAGAAGATAGATATAAAATAACTTTTACCATGGAATGGGGATCCTTTTCATACAAGGTATGCCTTTTGGCCTTAAAAACACACCTATAGTTTTCTCTTGCATAGTGGTGACTGCATTCAAGGACTTCATTCATGACTTCTTAGAATTCTATCTCGATGATTGGGTAGTCTTTTATTTTTTAAAGAACATTTATCTAAACTACACCTCATGTTAGAATGCTATCAAGCTCTGTGCATTACTTGAATTTAAATAAATGTTTATTTTTTACACCTTTTGGTGTTTTTCTAGGTCATGTAGTATGCATTAAAGTAATTTTGGTAGACTAGGCAAAAATTACAATCATTCTGAGTATGCCTCCACTAATCAGTTCCATGTAAGTACAATCTTTTCTTAGCCATATAGGGTACTATCTCAATTTTATCAAAGGATATGCAACTATTTCATCTCTGTTTGAATCCTTACTATGCAAAAGTGTGAATTTTTTCTATACTTTTGAGTTCCAAGATTCCTTCATACACCTAAAATAGAGATTGTTTACTATGCCCATACTCGTATTTCTAGATTGGAGTAAGCCCTTTCAAATGCATGTTTATTCTTTGGGTATTATAGTTGGTGTTATGCTTGAACAACTATGAGATGTTGGAATTGACCATCCCATTCATTTTTTAATCTATTATTATCTAATGTAAAAAAAACTACATAATGATTGAAAGAGAAGCATTGGATATAGTGTTTACACTATAAAAATTTCAACATTATCTTCTTGTGATACCATTTAAATTTTTCACTTATCATCAATATTTGGATTACCTTGTTAATAAGCCAATGCTTAGAGGATGGATTTATATATGGTTGATGTTATTTTAGGAATTTGAACTTCCCATTAACATCAATCTAAGAAGAGAGAACATGAGGCCAGATCATCTCAACCACATTATTAATGGTGAATAACTAGAACAATTATAGGAAGATTCTCTCGATGCCCATCTCTTTCATGTTTCTAAGATTCCTAAAAACTTTGAAGAAATCACCAACTTCCTTGAACAAGGAGTATTCCCTACACACTATCAATAAAGAGACAAAAAGAAGTTTGTCACTAGAGCTTTACCATACACCATCCTCAATGGGTTTCTATATCATTTGGGGAAGGATAAAGTACTACATAAGGTAGTTCTAGATCATGAACAACCTTAACTCTTGTAGGAAGCACATCAAGGAGTAAAAGGAGGACATTTTGCTGGAGAGGCTACTACCAAGAAGTTGTTACACAGTGGGTTATGGTTTTCAAATCTTTTTTTAGGATGCACACAAAGTAGCACAATACTATGATGTATGTCAACACATGGGTAAACCAATACAAAAAGATGAAATACCTTTGCAACCTTTGTTAGTTGAGCAACATTTTGAATAATGGGGTATTGAATTTGTCAAACCCATAAATCCACCAAATAAATGAAATAAATCAAGGTATATCATCACTATGAGTGACTACATTACCAAATGGGTTAAAGTTGTTATAACACCTAGCTATGGTGTGAAGGATGTCACAAATTTTCTCTATGAGAACAATATTACAAGGTTTGGATTTCCCATCAAGATCATTAATGATTGAGGGATGCTCTTTCTAAACAACACCATCAAGGATCTCACTAAGGAATTTATGATTTCTCATCATAAAATCATTGTGCACATCCAAAAACTAATGGCTAAGCTAAAACTTTTAGAAAAGTGTTGGGAAAACTATTGACAAAGATCTATGATGTCAAAATGGATGATTGGGAAGATTTCATTCCTATGATTTTGTGAGCCTATTTCATGAATAATAAGAGATCCATAAGTTTTACTCCATTCCATTTGATTTATGGGCTTGAAGTAGTTATGAAAATGGAATACTTAGTGTTGGGATCTTACAGATACAATTGATTACTTTTGTGTAAGCAACTAAACACAAAATTAAACCAAAATAATAAGTAACTAGAAATCAGAATCAGCAAAGAATAAGAGATACAAGAAACAATGAAAACTTGTATTAAACTCTTTCAGAAGGAAATACAATTTAAGAAATCACACTTTCTTCCACACCTCTCAGATGTACAGATCTCTTTCCCTCAAGAGTTCTCTCTCACAATTAAAAACATAATTTAGCTACTTGAATTGATTCACCCTTTTTTTCATACACAAGCTATGAATATCTATCCCTATTATATAGAATTTGGGATCATGAGCTATGAATTCTCCACCGTCAGATACACCTCCTAATCAAAGGTTCAAATTAGTCCTGCCAAAAATAGAAATGCAAACTCAATACTAACAATTAAACTTATCATGCAAATAATTTGTTTTACCTCAAAAATAGACTTCTAAAACACACAGGTGACCGACATCAATCCCTGTCTGCCTACATATGACCAATGTCATCTGATCTATAACTGACATCGGTAGCCTCTAGTCGATCCCTGACTGATGTTGGTGACTGTGTAAATACAACAACCTTGCATTTACTCATTTGGTGAAGCTTTTAGCTCCACACCTCAACAATATCCCACTTGGAGATAAATAGTTGCACCTATACCTGTACAACAACATCCTCTAGCTTGTTTCTCCATCTTCAAGCTCAATCTTGAAGACCAACAAAAGTTTAATGAAGATTCAACTTCTCCTATGTTATCGGCTTTGTTAACATATCAGCAGGGTTCTTATCTGTATGGATCTTTTCTAGCTTTAACTCACCATCCTCCAATACCTATCTAATGAAGTGGTACCTAAGTTGTATATGTTTGGTTCTTGAATGAAAGGTTGAATTCTTTTCTAAATGAATTACACTTTAACTATCACTGTATAATCTACAACTCTCTTGCTCCTTTCCTAACTCTTCAATGAACTGAGTCATCCATATCATCTCCTTGCTAGCCTCTATGACTGCAATGTATTCTACCTCCGTAGTAGACAAGGCAACAACCTTCTGCAACTTTGAAATCTAGCTAACCACTGTACCACCAACAGTGAAAGCATAACATGTGGTGCTTCTCCTGCCATCTAATTCACCTGCCATATCTGAATCTACATATCCATGTAGAGAAGTCTTTGACCCTCCATAGCATAAATTCCTAATGCTGGTCCCTCTCAGATATCTGAGAATCTACTAAACTGCTTTCCAGTGTTCCTTTCCTGGATTGGCCATAAACCTGCTGACAACTCCCACTACTTGGGCAATATCAGGTCTAGTACATACCATTGCATACATTAAGCTCCCAACTACGGAAGCATATGGAACTCTACTTATGTACTCTGCCTCATCATGTGAATTAGGACACTATAATTTTCTCAACTTGAAGTGTCCAGCCATAGGTGTGCTTACTAGTTTTACATCCTGCATATTGAACCTTTCCAACACCTTGTTCACATAATCCTCTTGAGACAAAATCAAATTGTGATTTTTCATGTCTCTCTTAATACTCATGCCAAGGATTTTCTTTGTTGCTCCCAAATCCTTCATGGCAAATGTGTGAGCTAATATTACCTTAAGCTCAGAAATATCCTGCATGTGTGAACCTGCAACCAGCATATCATCTACATACAACAACAGGATAATATATCTACCATTATCCATTCTCTTAAAATAAACACAATGGTCAAATTGACATCTACTAGAACCATGCTCAGTCATAAACCTGTCAAATCTCAAATACCATTGTCTAGGAGCTTGCTTAAGACCATATAAGCTTTTCTTCAACCTGCACTCAAGCTTCTCCTTACCTTTGACCTCAAAACCTTTCAGCTGCTCCATATATATTTCTTCATCCAAATCTCCATGAATAAATGTTGTCTTAACATCAAGCTGTTCAAGATGTAAATCCTCAATAGCAACTAAAGACAATACAGTCTGAATAGAAGTCATTTTTACTACAGGAAAAAAAATTCACCAAAATCAATACCTGGTTTCTGTGCAAATCCCTTTACTACCAACCTAGCCCTATGTCTCATTTTTCCATTCTCACCTTCCTTTAACCTATAAACCCATTTGTTTTTTAGTGCTCTCTTTCCAGCTGGCAACTCAACCAAATCCCACGTTTGGTTCTCTTTCAAGGAATCAATTTCCTCTTTCATGCCAAGCTCCCACTGTTTCCAAGATTCTACCTGCATTACCTCATGAAAACTCTCTGGTTCTCCACTATCAGTGAGCAACAAGTAGAATAAAGAAGGAGAATATTGAATTAGAGGTTTACTTACCCTTTCTGACCTCCTCATGGGTGTATGAGACTCATTCACTGCTTGTTGTCCACCCAAATTCTCTGTCAGTGACTGATCTCGATCATCTCTGGGTTTGTACCTGACTGACATCGATTCCACCTAACTGACATCAGTTCCTGTGTGACCAACATCATTTACTATCTAACCGATGTCAGTTCCTGTATGACCAATGTCGGTTCTTGTCTGACCAACGTCAGTATCTTTTTTTTCCTGTAAGTGATTATTCTTTTCCGTGAGCTCATTTTGGATCATCACCTCATCCAAATCAACATTGCTCTACTTAATATTATTCAGCTTCTTGAGCTGATCACTATACATCACCTTCTCATTGAAAAAAACATCATAGCTTCTTATTATTTTTTTAGTTCCTAAATTCTACAACCAGAATTTGAAATCTCTAGAGCCATAACTAATAAAAGTGCACCTCATAGATTTAGCATCTAACTTCTTTCTATTTTCTTTATCAATATGCACAAAAGCTTCAGAACCAAAAACTCTGAGAAATGAAAGATCTACCTTTTTACTTGTCCAAGCCTCTTCTAGAATTCCACCATCTAGAGTAGTAGAAGGTCCTCTGTTAATCAGGTAAATCACAGTATCTATAGCTTCTACCCAAAACTATAAGGGCAAACCAGCATGAAATCTCATACTCTGTGCACGCTCCAAAATTGTTCTATTCATCATTTTAGCAACTCCATTTTGTTGAGGTGTCCTTAGAACCATCCTTTTCCTGCGTATTCCACTCATATAATAGTAACTCTTGAATTTATTGCTGTAGTACTCACCACCATTGTCAAATCTAAGGCATTTCAATCTCAAACATGTTTCATTCTCAACCAAAGCTTTCCATTTCTTAAATGTGTCAAAAACATCAAATTTCTTCCTTATGCATTAAACCCATACCTTTTTTGTAGCATCATTAATGAAAGAAACATAATACTATGATCCTCCAATAGAAGCTACCTAAGTTTGTCCCCACACGTCTATGTGAACAAGCTCCAACTTGTGCTTCTTCTTTGTTGACCCAGTTTTGAGAAATCTCACTCTCTTCTATTTCCCAAAAATACAATGCTCACAGAAATCTAGATCTATGCTTTTCAAATCTGAAAGCTTACCTTTTGACTTAAGAACACTCATTCCCTTCTCACTTATGTGGCCAAGCCTACAGTGCCACAACTTTGCATCTACATCTAAAGTAGATAAAATATAAGGAGAATAATCAGTAATACAATTACATAAATAGAGAGTACCTACTCTCTTACCTCTGGCTAATACAAGTGCACCCTTGGAAACCTTCCAAGATTCAGCTGTGAGAGTTACTGTACAACCCTCATCCCCCAACTTTCTTGCAAAAATCAGATTCCTCTTCAGGATGGGTACATGCATGACATCCTTCAACACCCATGTGTTGTCATTTTGCAATTTCAGCTGCACTTTTCCTTTGCCAACAATTTTACAAGGCTCATCATCCCCTAAATAAACTATTCACAAATCTCCCTGGACATAATCACTAAAATATTCTCTATTTGGGGTTCCATGGAAAGAGGCACCAGAATCTAAAACCCAAGATTCTATTTTATTATCCAAAGAAAATATAAGAGCATCTTGTGCAACAATACCTGCAACTTTTGCTTCTTTATCTTCATGCTGATTTTCTTCTTTAATCGGCAACCAGCAATCTTTCTTTGCATGCCCTATCTTTCCACAATTCCAATAGGTTATTTTTCTTCTATTTTTGGATTTGGACCTACCTCTCATCTTTGACTTAGACCTTGATCTCCCTTGCTTGCACTTCTCTTTTTTCCTTCCCCTACTTTCAATACTTAAAGCATTACCTGATGCTTCCTCTATGCTTTTCCTACGAATTTTTTCATTCAAGATTACACTAACAACATCATCTACTTTTAAGATATTTGTAGCAGATGCAGTATTACTAACTACCATTACCAAGCTATGCCAACTTTTAGGTAAAGAGCATAAAATTAAGATAGCCTTAATTTCATCATCAAAAACTATTTTGACTAAATTTAACTAATTTACTATTGCATGGAAATCATTTAGATGACTAGATACAGATCCACCTTCCTACATTTGGAAATTAAATAATTGCTTCATAAGATATACCTTATTTGAAGCTGAGGGCTTTTCATATAAATTTTCCAAAGTATCCATTAACTCTATTGTTGTCTTTGCCTGTGACAAGTTGGAAATCACAGAAGATACCAGGCTCAACCTTATAGATCCCAGAGCCTTTCTATCAAGAACATTCCATTCTTCATCTTGCATATCTATGGGCTTTCTTGAAATCCCACCCAATAGTAAGTATAGATCTTTCTGATATAGATAATCTTCTATCTGCATCCTCCATAATTGATAATTATTGCCATTAAACTTCTCCATTCTTAGCTTACTTTCTTTTGACATTGCTTTACTCCCACTCAATTAGAAACCCCTGTGAGTGACCTGTAATCAACACACACTAACCCAATCTGATACAACCTATTAGTGAACCTGGCTCTAATACCACTTATTGGGATCTTATAGATACAATTGATTACTTTTGTGTAAGCAACTAAACACGAAATTAAACCAGAATAATAAGTAACTAGAAATTAGAATCAGCAAAGAATAAGAGATACAAGAAACAATGAAAACTTGTATTAAACTCTTCTAGAAGGATATACAATTGAAGAAATCACACTTTCTTCCACACCTCTTGGATGTATATATCTCTTTCCCTCAAGATTTCTCTCTCACAATTACAAACACAATTTAGCTACTTGAATTGATTCACCATTTTTCTCATACACAAGCTATGAAGATCTATCCCTATTATATAGAATTAGGGATCATGAGCTATGCATTCTCCACCATTAGATACACCTCCTAATCAAAGGTTCAAATTAGTCCTACCTAAAATAGAAATGCAGACTCAATACTAATATTTAAACTTATCATGCAAACAATCTATTCTGCCTAAAAAATAGACTTCTATAATGCACAGGTGACTGACGTCGGTCCCTGTTTGCCTGCATATGACCAAGGTCAGCTGATCTATAACTGACATTGGTAGCCTCCAGTCGATCCCTGACCGATGTCGGTGACTGTGTAAATATAGAAACCTTGCATTTGCTCATTTGGTAAAGCTTTTAGCTCTATGCCTCAACACTTAGTACCCAGTTGATGTGTTGCAATGGTTATTAGACTAGGAGATCATGAGTCTCTCAACAACAGACTTCTCAAACTAAATAGGATGGATGAGTATAGATGTAGAGCATCTTGGATGAAATAAGTTCACAAGTAGATCCAAAAAGCATGGCATGATAGGAATATATTCCATAAGTAATTTCATAAAGATCAACCAGTCTTATTATATGGTAGTCATTTTAGAGAATTTTTGTGCAAATTAAAGATTTGATGGAAAGTGCCTTATGTTATACATGAATTATTACAACAAGGAACCATGGTTTTGAGAGATCTTTAGAGAACCATTTTCTAGGGAAATAAAATGATTGTAGGCTTAATCTATACTACCAATAGTTGAATTGATCTCATTCTACTAAATGAGTGGGTGCTAATTAGAACCAAATAGATTAATATTTATTATTTTTGCATTTTTTGTGTTTCTTTTTCTATGTGTGTTTATAGATTCGAGAACCAAGATACTAAATATAGCATACACCAACCATGCATAAGATAATCCATATGCACCATTGTGAATGTCACCAAGAGTGAACAAAAGTAATTAAGTCCAAGAATGGTATGGACAAGTCACATCAACAATATCTACAACATATAATAGTTATCCACTAGAATTAAATGTCAGAACTAAGGTTTTATTGACTTAATCTTCAAAAACAATTTGGCCGATCAACATCATCCAATCATACCCCCATATAGATAATAAAGATAATAATAGCATATCTCCACACATGTGCCAATGATTGTCTTAATTATTAGATTGGATAAGATTTACCACTTGGTGACTTAGGGGAATGCTTGTGTGAGGAGACTCCATGTCTCTATACAAGATAACAATGTCATCTATACTCTAGAAAGTCCATGATTTATATAATCAAGGATTAAGAGGGATCCCAATTAAGGAAATCCATGATGAGCTAATGTGCATCCTCATGGAATCTATCACAAGAAGGTTTTGGTAGATGACCAATTCAATGAAACAAATCTTGAAAGGAGTCATCGAAATCACCTACCACATGATTCATAGAAATAAGTAATTTAACTAGCTAGAGTACTTCATTTAGGAGCTACTCATCAAAATTTATAAGATCTATAAATCTTTAAAGTAGACATTTCAGTACCAGTTCCTTATCTTCCTTTTCTATTTCACATAATAGAAGTCCCCAAAAGGAGAAGTGCAACCCAACAATAATTAATGGCTAGCATAAAATTTCCCCAATCTCATATAGACACTTGAGCATGGATCCCTAACCCATGAGGTAAAATTTAAAGTATGGTGGGAAGATTATTTGAAATTGATCACCATACATCCATACGTGCCATCAGACATCATATAGTATTTGGGCCAATACGTAGCTATCACCTTGCTCTTAAAAAGTGGCTTCATACACATTCATGAGTTATCACAGTCACTCTTCACACCACTTCCATTATTTGTCACCATGGACATGGTGTAGGTAGAAATCACCTAGAAAAATCCTTTGTATCTAGGTGTGTGACTCCACTATAAACCATACCACCTAGACCAGTCATCTTTATAGCATAGCAACTAGAAAAAGCCACCAATTCATAGCAATAGAAGGGAAAGTACAATATTTTTATAGAGCATCAATATGTGTCTCCTTCTTTTAAGTGAAAGACATGAAGCACGTTAACTTGGTTATATAATTCTAAGGTTCCTTAGATCATAAGCTCGTACAACCTTCTACAAATGGGGATGGATGAACAAGAAATATACCAAGTAATGATTTCAAACATGGATGGATATTTCTATGACAAAGAGGAGAAGGAATTCCATTTTTGAAAGGTTGTACACATGGTCCAAGTACACAATTAGGTTCCTCTAGAATTATGGGTGGACCTCCCACCTTGCTCCACATCCATTGTCATTGATAATGTATGAGAAGAAGTGAACCAACTGTAGAGAAGGATTGATTTTTTTAGCCATAACTTGGTCCTACCTTCACAACTAAGGATGTATTTATGCACCTTCTAAAAATCCCACCAAAATCACTTGTGTGAAGACCCTGAACTAGGAAAGAGGCTAGGGTCTTTCATACACTTTGAGGTCATACCTTTGGTTGACCAATAATTATATAAGAATCAAAACTTACTCTATCTTCCATTTCTCCACCACCAAAATATAGGTTGGTCACCCTTAGTTGTAATAAGGCATAGGTTTCTAGCTCAAAAGTCCAACTAAGTGATTTTACGCCATCACCACAAGCTTAAGAGGTTAAAGAAATCACACCTAAGTAACCCATATTATAATAAAAGTAGACCTCAAGGGAAGAGTAATATCACATATCAAAATGATGAGTAAGGAAGGAGGAGGAGAAGTGACAAAAGGATCAGGCATAAAAGCAACAATAAACTTAACAAGTTGAAGATGTTGAGGCTACAAAAAAGGCTAATGATGTAGAGGTTGAATGGAAAAAATCCATGGATATGGATAAGAAGGCCAAGAAAGATACTGATGTATCCAAGAAAGCATAGGATAAGTAGGCAAAAAAGTAAAAATATGTTGGTCTCATTGTCAAGGATAAGGTAGAGGAAGAAAAATAAGAATAGGATGCAATGACCCATGCATAGTAGGTCATGGAAACTACCAAGCATGCATAATAAAAATTAGAGGAAGGTAAAAAGATGAATAATTAATAATAAGATGAATCCCTATGCCAAAAATAGGCATAATCAAAGGTAGTAGCATAGGTGCAGGCATAGGCATAGGCATAGGCATAGGCATAGGCATAGGCATAGGTGCAGGCATAGGGATAGGCTTCTCAAGAATTATCCAAGGATATAGACCTAGAAAAACAAAAGAAAGGAGAGGAATTTTCATAGAATTTGAAGGTATAAGAATAAAAATTAAGATAACAAGCTATGTAATAAGAGATAAATGAAAAAAGGAATAATCTAAAAGAAGTGTTGTAGAAAAATTCACTAGGTTGGTTTTTGCATTTGGTCATGTGCTTAGCCATCAAACTAAGTTAGTTATAACCTTAGTGGAACTAGGTGTGAGGGTAGTAAGGTCTAGCACATAACATTTAATAACACTATAGTGCTAACATCAATTTTACACAAGGTGAAATCATTGTACGCTCACCTAAAGTGCTACAGTGAGGGAACTGGGACCGCATTGGGTTAGTTACATCATGACACAATTTGTGGTTCGAAGGGACTTAGTCATTGGTCAATTATGATTAGGTGGCCATATAGCACTTGGTTCTTTATAGGAAGGTCAATAACCATAAGTAATATTAGTGACCTAAGTCCTAGGGTGTAGGTTCATACTTATAAGGACTGGGTTCTAAGGGGTGCAAGCTATGGGATTGGCTAGTGGATTCATTTGGGTACTTGTGTAAATCTTGAGGATGGCTTGGCTCAAGGATTCATTCTCAAGGTATCATTCTAGGTGTGAGTCTTAAAACTTTGGTATTATCCATTTGTTCTATTATGTTGTTGAATAGGTGAGCCAAGGTCATTAAATGGCATGATGATGTCATTATCAACCAAAGTTGAACCTCCATATTCTACTTTATTATGTAAACCCACTTAAAATGTAAAGGAAACTAGATTATAAGCATACCATCACATAGATCATAAAACATGGATTAATACTTCATACTCCTTTAATATAATTCTTCATTAACTTTTAATCTATCAACAAAGTTCAATATAGTGATAGAGTGTAAGCTCTTCATAACTCTATTCATGCCCAATGGCTCACATATGAGCTTGGGGCATACATTCTAATCTCTAAGCTACTACATGCATACTAGTAAACACTACTAGTTCACTCCCTATTTTTATATACCTATACTACATTTAATCATATGCACTTCTCTTAAATTTCAAGCCTTCTTTTATAGATAGATGGTCACTTCTTGTTGGGTCAGATGGGCACATGATGAGTGCTAAGTTGTTGTTGGTCCATCAGCTCTACTACACTATTTAGGGTGGACAAGTGCATTCCATATGCTAATGTATCATTAAAAGGTCACTATTTCACCTACTCCAATCTCTAACATATATGCTTCTTGATCTACCACATCTAAGTCCTATCAGTGGGGTCTTTATAAAATTCATCATTATGCAACTACCCACCAACTAGTGTGGGATCTACTAGGACTCATGTAGCTAGCACCAAAATGTATAACAAGGGGAGTGACTACTCCAAGAATAACCTTGCACTTATATTTTTCTATTTTTCATTTTCCATTTACTTTCTCTAAAAAGGGGGCCCAATATTACCCCATATTAAATTTCTAGTCCACCCTAGACTAGTCTTTATATGCCTTAGGTGTGCAAAATTTGGGTGTACCCTACCTCAAGTCTTCCTTAAAATTTTCAAATACTTGGATGGTGCCCCTAATCTATTTAATTTCACCATCTACTTCAATTTATGTAGCCTCTATGTCAAGTATATTTTTACTCTCCAATGCCTTCCTAAAGGCTTCCATCCTTGCTTTTGCTTACTTCACTCCACCATCCAATATTTCCCCCTGCTCACTGGCCATTGTTTGGAAGGAATGGAAAACTACCTCCAAATCTTGATCTTACATCTTCAATTGATCACTAATGGATTTAACCTTGGCTATCACATTCATGCATTCAACCCTAGTTACCATGAAGTGTTGGAACAGAGAATCCTTCTCCTTATTTGCCTTTTTAAGGTGCATGTCAATGATGGTTGCCTGATTGGCAAAGTTAACAAATATTGTGTTAGATTATTTGATGCCCTATTCAAGTTTATAAAATATGTCTTTGACCATATCTATATTTTTTTAACTCACCTCGTAGGGCCTCATAGGGATCTTATTCTTATTTAAGTGTCAGCTTTATCCTTGGTAACATCTTCTCCATGAGTGTGCAGACCTAATCAACTCCTTTCATTCTAGAGGTATCCACACCATCCAAGAGGTATGGATCCACTTCTTCCACATGTTTTATTATCTTTTTGAGATTAAACTTTATTTCCTCAAGCTCCTTCTCCATGTCCTTCTCTATTTTTCTCTAGTTACTAGTGTAAACATCATTGATGATGTTCTTATATGCCATCGAGGATATAATTTTGATTATCATGTTTATAGAGTGCATGGAGTTCATATATCAAGATTTAATAGGTGGTAATAATTCCCTTATTTAGGCTTCTTGGCATGTTAGATCACCTTTTTTGGAACCTCAAACTTGGGCTCATACATATAGCAGTCCAATGCCCAAGAGACCTAGTGGCACATTAGGATCATAGCAGTTCTTGGAGGCATAAAATCCATCATGCATAATTCATTATCCTCTTTGAATTCTTGATGTTCCCTTTCCCTATTTTTGGGCTCATACTCTTTATCTTCACCCAACTCTTCTTCCTCATTTGTGTTAGTACCTGATTTGTGTCTTCATCTTTTTCACCTTCTTCTTCTCCTTTCTCATCCTCCCCCTCTCTTTCTCTAGCACTAGACCTACCATCATGTTGCTCTTGAAGGGTTCCTCTATAGACTTCTCACCTTCATCCATATTTTCCTATCATGGCTTTGTTTCCTCCATTCACTACTCCAAGGCATCAATATTTCTTTCTTTTTCTTTAGGTGCCCCTTCAGAGTTAGGGCAAGCCTATTTTGTGACCTCTTCTACTATTTTGGTGACGATGTTGGGCATTGTTTATGATAATTTCTCTCCCCTGGGTTTTGTGCTAGTGGAACCTTTCTTATTTTCTCTTTATTATAACATGCATGCCCTTTATTTATGGGTTTCTTCCTCCTCTCTCTCTTTCTCCTTGGCCTTCTCTACTTTGGAATTTATTTATACCTCTTCTTTCCTAGCCTTTTCTTTTTTTTCCTCACTCTTCACAGCTTACATAATGCATTTATTTTATCTATCACTTATCTCTTTAACCTCTAGCTAGTCATTCTTAGCCTAGGATATGCCCTTGGATTTCATCTCTTCAAACCTCTAGTGTAATTATATCACTTCACCAATATAAACCTTGGTCAAGGCCCATGTCATTCCATCTACACTACAGCTCTTCTTTCATTTATGTGCCTGAGTGGGTTGCCTCCTTAGGCCCCTCACCCATTTCTCCTTCTTAACTTTATTCTTCCACTAGTGCCTTTCACTCCTCTTTCCTCAGATCTTTGGCCTCCACCATCTGAATGACCTATTTTGGCAACCCTACCTTAGCCATTTCCTCCTATTCTCATAGCTCTAACATCTTCTAAACTTTAGCTTTATTGGAGCTGAGTTTCCTTAATCTTTTCCTGGGATTTTTTTGATTGATCTAAGGTGGAGGAGAAGGGGTCTATTCACTTGATGAGGATTCCTCATCCTTGGGTACAATAAAGGTGCCCTACCCCCACTCTTCTTCCTTAGACTCATCAGCCTCCTCCCCTTTAGATATAATAATTTTAGGTGCTAGGGAGGGAGCCTTCCCTTTATTTTTCTTCTTTGCTCTAGAAGGAGATTTTGTGTGAAGTAAACATGTTCTTAGATGATTATAAATCAGATAATTCCCCTTAAGAAGTGATTTTAGCTTCAACCTCTCCTCAATCTCTTCTAAGATCTCCCATCTCTTCTTCTCCTTTAGGGAATTATTCTTTTTAGTGGGTGTTATGGTTCCCTCATCTCCAATCTAGATAAGATGTATTTTATCTACTTGGTCTTAGACCCAATGCTAGAATCCTTCTTCCTTCACTTCATCACATAGTAGAGTCTATGGATGAATCTGTGGATAGTGACCTCTTAGACTACATCAATTTCTAGGTGATCCAAGGTATCTTCTTTATCTTCAATCATGCCTCCATCTACATGGGGGAACATGTACTGCATTCTTTGGCTATCTACCTCAGGATCCTTGACTAGGATGCCCATTCTTTACATGTTTAGGATCTGGTGAATTACATCCCAAAAATATTTTTTCAAGAAGGTGAAGGGAATATTTATCCATCCTGACTTATTCTTGTCCTTCAGTGATAAGTTCATGACACAATAGTTCTACATCATGATAAAAGTTGTCATCCCAAACATGCTTGTGGGGAGCCCTTGGGGTATGCACCACTCTAGTCCAAAGGCTTCAATATACTACTCACATCAATACATTACATGAGTCTTATATTTTGGGTTGAAGGTATTTGGGAAAGTGTAGTCCTTGTATTTCTATGGTAGGGACTTGTGGTGTTCTAGAAACACCCATAGGTTGTCTTCACTTCCATCATGGATCCTGATCTCCTTCATTATGATCAAAATGAGGATGGAACCCCATTTAAATGTCCTTTTAGCACTATGACACTCAATAACATTCTTGGTCAATTTCTTAGAAATGAATTATGTGATGTTGAATTAGACACCCTATACCATATGATAGGCTAGGTAGAGATATGTCTTAGGCACATCTATCCACCAACTATTAAAACATACCTTTGAGTTCATGAGGTGTACCACCACCCTCATGTCAAGGTCTTTACACTTGTTGATCAGGAATGTATAGCCCCCCTTGAATTATTTTAGTAGCTTTGTGACTTGATCTACCTCCTCCTCATCATCTATTAGCTAATGGATATATCTACATATGTCTAGGAGACTAGTTATTTGTCTTATCATCTATGTCAAGACCTTCATGCACTAGATTTAAAAGTATACATGGTCCTCATGGACATGCGAGAGAAGGAATTGAATGAGATATTTAGGATTTTTGAAGCATGGAAACTCATAGAGCTAAGTTATACTTAAGGCCTTTAACTTGTCTCAAATTGGGACATCAAAGAGAGCATCACCTTCAGGGGTTTTCCACTATCTAGTCCTACTCAAATTCCTACAAATGGTTTAATGTCTAGTTGTAATATTATTTCAACTCACATATATGCATGAAATAATGCCATAGTTATATTACTAATATCTCTGGTGGAAATTTCATGTATTGATAGGACATTTTTCTAAGCACCTCAATATCCACTACCACGATGCTAATCACCTCAACTATCTACACCTTTTTCTTGGTAGTAGATGCTTCCTCAATAATCTTGACTTGATTGGGTTCTAGTTGTGCTTCTATGGAGCTTGTTGCCTTTCATTTCTTCATCATTATGAATTTAATGGAATGAAATCTTGAGAGGTGTGGCTTGTTCAAGCCTTTAATGATGGTCAATGCTCTTGTAGTTATAGGATCTTTCCATTTATGTTCAGCTCTGAGATTTTTTGGTTGTTAATAGTGACCTACCAATACCTTTTAAGTTTAACCTGGTTCTTTGTATGAACCCTTATTCAATCCTTTGCATCAGTTTTCAATGTGAATGCACTCTCTTTTTTTATGTCTTCATTCACTTTGAGGTACTTGTATTTCTTGAATACTCACTATGATTAAGTTTTCACTAAGTCTTGGATTAGCATAAACTTATTAGCCTTAGTAAGTTTGTCGTTCTCCCTTTTATACCCTTATTTTTCAACCATCATTACTAATGTAGGCCTAATGGTGTAGATACCTCAATCTTTTTGAAAAATGCAAAAAATATATAAAATATTTGAAAATTTCCTATCTTGTATGCATTAATTACGTATCCATGTGCCGCCACCATCACTTCATTGAATGCTCATAATGGATTTTTTGGTGAAGTGATGTGTGGTCCAAATGGCCACTCTTATTCCTTCCTAAGTGGATGCCAGCTATCTTGGATGACATCCTTCTATAGGTGTATCCTTTCACATGACCTTCACATTTTTTGTGGCAACTTGCACACAACACCTCACATGTATGCAACTCAGCCTCCTCAGTTCCATCTCTTCTCTAGATTTACTCCTCCTTCAAGTATGCTTTTATTTCTTGGTCAATTTTTTTCATGTAATCTTACCTTGGTCTTCCTACCCCATAAAAATCCCTTGCATTGGCCCTCCAGTGCTTTATTTTTCTCTTGATGCTCTTGCACACTTTTATTATGTCCATCCTCATTGTCTATCTTATGCTCAACTAAGTTGGCCATCTTCACTTCTTGAATTCTAATTTGATTTCACATTGGATCAATTTATGTACCTCCTGGTGATTTTGGTGTAAAGGTAGTGCTAGAGTGGTTTAATCTTGAGCCCTTAAGGGCCTCATACTTCTCATTTTATGTAAGTGTTAATCTTAGCTACTTTTGCTTGTGCCTAGTAAGCTTCACACACCCACTACTTAGATTTATAGCTTCATGTACTTATGGGTGCAAGTGCTCAACTCATCTAATTGGAATTATGCATGAAGTGTTGACACAAAAGTTCTTATGGCCTTTATGTTGCACGCATTGCCTTTATATACTATACAAGGGAAAAAAGAAATAAAAATAAATAGTTTGGTTTATGAAAAACTTTATTTTGGTCAACTCAACTCAAACTAAATATTGACCAAGAAGTCAAAGTTTTTATGGTGTGAGCACCACCCTAATACATATATAGCTTTAGTTGGTTACCATTGAAATGCCTAGGGAGCATTTCATCAGACATGTACAACTTACATGTGCCTATTTCCAAGATGTGGTGGATGATGTATGAACCCATCTACTAGATTTGTAACTCTCTTAGGTGCTTGAAGTACTTGGAATCATAGAGTGGTATCAATGATCCTTTAGTTAGCTCTTTGTGTTTGATGTGCTTATCATACCACCACTTTTGGCATGCTTTCTCAACCTACTGAGTCTATTTGGATTGGATGTGTTTCTCATCTAAGAACTCCAAATATTATAACCTTGCAGTTAAATATTCTTGGTCATCTAAGTAGCCAATTCATGCAATATGCAAGGAAGGCACCATGAACTCCATGAGTAGAACTGTTCTAGTGCCAAACACCAATTGAAATGGTGTATCCTTGTTTAGGTACTTGTAAGTCATACAGTATGCCCAAAGTACCAGTAAAACATTATCATCCTAGTCTTTATGACTAACATCACATATCTTTATGAGGAATACTCCTAGGATTTTATTAAAGGCTTTAACCATGTCATTGACCTATGGATGATAGGGGTGGTCTTGTGGTGCACCACCATATATTTAGTTAGAAGGATGTGCATTATTTTATTAATGAAATGAGTGCCCATATTTCTAGTTAAACTCAATGGGCACCCATACCTACTAATGATGTCTCCCATATAAATTACATGACTATCATATCTGTACAATCTTTGATTAGTGTGGCTTCATCCCACTTGATGAAATAGTTAGTGGCCACTCAAATGGATCTGGGATTAGTGCACTATGTTTTAGGAGTGATTGTCCCAACAAAGTCAATGGTCCATTTTTTGAATGATGCCTAGGCAAGAATGGGAATGAGAGGCATTTCGTCTCAATTTTTGGGCTTTTTAGTGTGTTGACATACATCACATGCCTTAGCATACCCCTTAGCATCTTGGAATAGGCTTAACCACCATAAGCATGATTATAATACCTTGTGTTTTATTGCATCACTAATGTAATGACCTCCTATGATTCCTTCATGCACTTCATGGAGGATGGGGTCCTATTTGTGTTTTAAAACACACTGATATAAGAATTAATCCCTACCTAGTTTATAGATCTCCCCTTCAATGAGATAGAAAGGGGAAGCACATATCATGAGTTATTTCTTTTCCTTAGTGCATAAGGTCTAGGGTACAAACCTAGACATTAGGAAAGTGGAAATATCTACTAGATCTTTAGGAGTGCACTAAAATCTATATAGTTTCACATCTAGCATGTCAACTTTAAAAGGTGTAGTTACATCACCAAAGTTGATGTAGGACAAATGGTCTGGCCCTAAGTTTTGCTTCCTAGGTTTGGTGACTATAGAGAACTAGAATTCCTAGAAGAGGACAATCTATTTGCGTATGCACCCATGTAAAATAGGCTTATTCATGAGGTACTTGAGTGTATCATTATATGTGAAGAATATTATTGGGGTTATCAAAGGGTATTTCCTAAATTTTTGAAAGGCATAGACCATTTCTAGCACCTTGTGCTTGGTGGTGGTATAATTATGCTTTGCATGTGTCAATTTTATACTTACAAAGGACATGGGGTAGTCCATCTTGCATTTGCCTAGTTACACTAGTATGGAACCAATGACAGAGCCTAAAGCATCAATGTAGATGTGAAAAGAACTTATCCAATCATTAAATTATAGAATTGGTGCACTAGCCAGCTTTAGCTTTAGTGTCTCAAAGGCCTCCTCTTAAGAAATTAGAATGGGTCATCCTTGTGTAAGATCTCCTCTATATGCACCACAATTTTTGCATAGCTCAAAATGGACTTTTTTTCATAGATATAATAGCCTAAAAAGGCATGCATGTATTTCTACAATGAAAGAGTTTGGAGCTAAATTATTATGGCTATCTTTACTAGATCAACAAACAAACCATCCTTGTACATTATTTACCCAAGTAATGTCCCAAATAGAGTTATGAAGATGGACTTCTTTAGGTTTAACTAAATTTAGAGCTACCTATAAATTTTAAACGTGAGGTGTAAGTTGTCATAGTGATCTCTCATAAGACCATACACTGTCTAATCATCAAAATACACTTGGAGGAACTTATGGATAAAGTGCATAAAGGTTGTGATCACCACCCTAGAGAATAATGTTGGTGCATTCTTGAATCCAAAGGGCATCATGTTATAGGTGAAATAACCCCATTCAATCACAAAGGTTATTTTGGGTTGATCCTCCTCTTCAATCTACACCTGATGGTAGCACAAGAACCCATCAGTGAAAGTGTAGATCTCATAAACTATGATTCCATCTAGCACATCATTGATGAATGGGGTTAGGAAGGAATCATTGATGCAAGTGGTGTTCAACATCCTTTAATTGACACAAATCTATATGCACCCATATTTCTTGATATTGATGACCATCAACCACACTCACTCAAATTTTTATAATAGGTAAATGATGTTATTAGCCAACATTCCATTGATCTCTATTTTGACCTTAGCATAGAGATTGGGATTCATTAGATATAGGTACTTCTTGATTGGCCTCATTTCATCCACCAACTCGATGCTCATTTTCCTAATTGAAGGGTGGGTTCTCTTTATGTTCTTATATCTGCATGGGAATAGGTCCTAAAATTATTTTAGGAGGTCTATAATTTGTGATATCTTTGATTTAGACCAATAAGCACCTATAGTGGCAATATTTAACTCATCTTCTACACTAAGTTCTACCTTGGTGGTCTTAAATTGTGAGTGGTAGTTTTCATTTCTCTCTTGATGAGAGTCTTCAACATGTCTTATCCCCTCTTGTGTTTTAATTAAAATATGCATTATATCTTCATCATTTGGGGTGTTATCATTCACAAGGCACATGATCTTTTGTCTGCCTATTAGGGCCTTCCAATTTTGCTCTTTCCAAGTCTCATCATCTTCTTCACTGGGATCACTATTGAGTGCCATCTCTTAAAAGAATTTTAGAAGTGATATTCCTTTCTCCCTAAACATTTCCCTTAAGTTCTCTTCTAATATTGTAGTGTCTTCAAACACTACTCTATAGATGACTTGCATTGGATCTAATATCCTTAAGCTTTGTGAAAAAAAGATAAAGTGTGCATGAACCTCTCCCTAAGCATCTCCAAATTCCTTATCTCATGGTGCATCTCATTTATAATATACCACACTCATGTCCATGTCTTCAAGATATTTTAAAAGGTATGCACTCATAATCCTCTTGGTACATTCTCACCATAGAAAATACACATTTATTCACATAGATACATGTGTGATTGGGTAAAAATATCTAGCATAAATGGGTATGTCCAGATCTTCATTACTCATGTCAAACATGTTGCATATCACTACCTTCACATCCTACCAAGTTCTCAAGTTGGATTTCTATACTTCCCACTAATAAGAGGTAGTGATTTTCAAGGTATGCACTAGTGCACCCATTTGATCTATTTCCTTTAAAACATAAGCTTCAATGTCTTGGACATACTTTTATATGGGATAGCTCCCTTCATATTTTTTTAGCACTGTAAGCTTCACTTTACTGAGCTAGAGTAACCTTTTCTCCATCCTCCAAGTGTGGGGGACTAATTTCCATTTGAGGCACTGAATCCTGACCAACCCTATCTTGGTTGGTCTTGGCCTATCTATGCATAATATGTAGCATCTTTAGCCAATGACCTTGTAGACCTCTTTGACCCATCACTTGTAGGCTACATTAGTTTTTTCATAGGTTTATTGTCTACCCTCCCATTAGATCATACCTTGGTCATTAGGGTTGAGCTTCTCAACATTCTACATTATGATGTTATATATTTGGTTGATCTCATCCTCGAGATCAACACTTTCTATGTATGAGGGTCCTTGATCACATGAAAGAGGGATCATCACTCTTTTCTTGACATTCTCAAAAGTCATATAACACATTTTAAAGTTCATGTCTACATTGTTATCATAGCACCATGCTATTCCCAAGAGTTTTAGATAGTTTTCCAATTCCACTAACTTGATGACCTCAAAGTCTACATGGAACTTGGCACTCATGCTATCTACAACATAACCATTCAAGATCTTAATAGGTTGTACTTAGGTGTTGTTAACCATGAACAACTTATGAAGTAATGGTTTCAAGGTTGGTTTCCCCATCTTTTCCTAGGTGTTTTGATTTAGAATATTTAACTTAGTGCCCATATCAACTATTACTTCACAAATTGACCACCTATTGATGGTGGTGTCAATCAATAACTCTTAGTCATACTCGACATTCTAAGTATGCCTTACTTCTCTTTCCTACTCCATATGTGATGTAACAAATTCAATTATCTGAGGTGTATCCTCTATTTTTGGTTTATTTATTACATGTTTTATAAATAAATCCTTAATCATGGGTAGCATTCCTTTAGTTTATAGGAGGTGCAGGATCTCGTTTACTTCCTGCACTTCAACCTCATAGTGATCTTGCTTCAAACATAAATTAGTGGCCTTCACCTCTAAATATTTTGCCAATTAAAGTTTACCCTAAAAGTTATATATCATACTCATGGCCTATTACAGGATGTCATTTTACCATGTAGGGTTAGGATATGGCACAGTGTTATGCTCTAGCTATGTTACATGCTTAGTGTAGCTAGATTCACCATATTTTAGGCATAGATATTAATTTAGCATAGTGGGGGGTTGAGTGGTGAACCCACTCCTTGTTATGGCCTATACCTTATGTGGCTCCTTGCAAGCCTATTATGGTTTGGGAGCCCACTTTTCCTCTTTAGACTCATACCTCACCATTGCCACACCTCTATATTTTCCAAGTCAAACTTCAGTTATCTTCTTGTACAAGTCTAGGCATTATTCAACCAAATGTGGTCCTTGACAATAATCACATGTTGGGTGCATGGGGTATTCATTATAATAGTGTTTAGTTGACCCACACTAAAAGCATGATTAAGGTGGGAATTTTCCCCCACCACATCCTCCTCTTCATCTATGTGTGCCTCATTGGGTGCCATAGCCCATATTTTTCTAGCCATAGCCTTCGTTTCCTTAGCCCACCTAACCATCATCAAATGTCATCACTTGCCTCATGCCTCTTTCCATGTTATAGTGCATCTCATTGATAAATATATAGTCTACTATGAAGTACGTATATGAATCACACATATTATAGTAAAGGGTGGTTTTTACTTAGCTAACACACTACAATAGAGGATAGTTTTGCAAGTCATGTAGCCCATGAAAAACCTCATGATTGAGAAGTAGGGTGTGGACATTTATTTATGGGTAGTTATTCTTTTTATGTCCCTTCATCTCACAGTTAGAGCACCATAACCCACTATGAATGTGATGCACCAACTAATAGGTAACTTCTATAGTTGGGAGGCCATTGATGCAATTTGGACCTCCATAAATGGGTTGATCTAGGTATCGATGCTACCTACTACCCTTGCATAGAGCATAACTTCAAGCACTTCATGGGGTCTATGAAGGTCTTCATAGATAACACTCTTTTGAAATATAATAATAAGACTCCAATAAACCATTGCACATATTGGGAGGGGTGAATGTCATATGGAAGCTTAGATAAAAGAGTTTTAAATCATGCATCATATAGGTGCACACTCTTAGATAACCCTTGGCTAATTTTCTTGACTGTCATGATGCTCTACTACTCAAACTTAAGGTTATTAAACTCTTTCAAGAATGATTCTTTCAATATATTTTAGTCAACCATATCATAGTTCAGATCAAATTTTTGATACCAAGTATGGGTGAAATCCATTAGGGTGGCCATGAATTGGGTTTCCTTATACTTAATATAAGTCATACCCTAAGCATTCCATTGTAAATCACACTTTAGCACATGCTCCATGGCATTTTTAACTTAATGATACTCAAGCAAGTGTATCACCATCTCATAGTATATCTATTGAGGGGCTGGCACTAGATTTTAAGGTACTTACCCCCTTAGGTCTGAGTTAGAAGAGGCCCTCCCATGCCTCCACTTGTCAAGTTGAGCATCTACCCTAATGGAGTAAGATATGTTGTTAAATTTTTTAATGTAGTACCACTTATTAGTGGTGCCATGCCACTTCTTATGAGTTATTTCCCAATTGGCACAACTAAAATTCTCTATACTAGAATTTTTATGCTTGGGTCAAATGATCCTCTCTTGGTGCTTGCTAGATTCATCATACCATTACTCAATTTCTCATTATTAACTACTTACTCAATCACAAATTATCAATTTAAATTTTTAAACTTATCAAAGTCTATATCGATAACAAGTTTAGTTACTATTATTTTATCTTTTGGTGGAGAATCTAGTGCATGAACTTGTACTTCATGTTCAAAAGGGGTAGGTGATTATAGCACATTATCAATCACCACATCTTATAGGAACCCAAAACATCCTACACTCCACTACTTATTTTTATCTCTTTCTTCATCTCTTCTCTCTTGGTGTTACTATAGTTCAATAGATATTTCCTCATGCCCTTCTCACTCACTATGGGTCCTCTCAACACTTTTATGTTCCAAATCCTATATCAACCTATGCCTTTACTTACTATATTTTATCCTATAGATATCTTAGGTGATAATTTATTATTCCTCTTCCATTGCACCTTACCTGCACTTCTCCTTTTCACCCTTCATATTTACTCATATGTACAAGGACTTTAGCCTTACACTCTTATAATTTCTATACCATAATCCACTAGTAGCTTCTTCAATTCAGTGTTGAGCCCTCTTATGAATGTACCCCTTGGTTCATAAATAAACTCATACTCTTCTTCTTCTGGGTATGAGAAGGTTGACACTATGAACTCCAACACATAACTATTTAATGCACCACTCCACCACTTGTCCATAGCTTGCATCCAAACTTCATCCAAGCTCTCTAGCCTCTATATGCACTCTACAATCCACTTGAGGTGCTATTCATAGCTTATCCTCTTAGTATTAGTGTAAGTTACCAAACACCAATACACATGCTTGGGTAGCTCATAGAAGAACACTTCATACAAGGCATCGTATAAGTTGTATTGTACCCATTTTTTTGGCTTCTACTCTTTACATGTAGGATGGTTCTATGAAAAACTATCTACCACTTATTTTATATAGCACTCAGTGTTATCAAGTGATATTCATATCATTATTCTTGTTTTACCATTTTATTAATGAAATTCAACATAGATCCCAGCAATAAAACCAAAATATTGTAGAAAAGTTCACTAGGTTGGTTTCTACACTTCGTCATGCACTTAGCTATCAAACTGAGTTAGTTATAACATTGGTAGAGATATTTATAAGGGTTATAAGTTATGGTGCACAAAATTTAATCATGTTATGTTGTTGGCATCAATTTCACATAAGGTTATAGCCTTGTACACTCACTCGAAGTACTACTGTGAAGGAACTAGGCTAGCATTGGGTTAGTTGTATCATGGTGTAACTTGGGGTTCAAATGGACTTAGTCATAGGTCAATTATGTTTAGGTGGACATCTAGTGATTTTTTATTCATAGGAAAATCAATAATCATTATTTCTCTTAAGGTCCAAAGTCCTAGGGTGCAGGTCCATATTTGGAAGGACTAGGGTCTAAGGGTTGCAAATAGTGGGATTAGCCAGTGGAGACATTCAATTACTTATGGAAATATTTAGAATGGTTTGGATCAAGGATTCATTATTAGGGTATAATTCTAGGCTTGATTCTTGAAACCTTGGTAAAATTGGTTTCTTCCATTCTATCACTACATAGGTGAGCCAAGCTCATTAAATGGCACAAGGATGCCATTAGTGACTAGATTTAAACCTCCATATTCCACTCTATTATGTAAACCCACTAAAAATGTAAACGAAACTATACTATAAGCATACCATCATGTAGATAATAAAACATGGATTAATGCTTCATATTCCTTCAATAACATTCTTCATTAACTTGTAATCTATCAACAAAGTTTAATATAGTGATAAAGCAAAATTTCTTCCAAACTCTATTCATGCCTAGCAGCTCACATACAATCTTAGGTCATACATTCTAATCTCTAAGATATTATGTACATACTAATAAAAACTACTATTTCAATCCCTATTTCACCAAAGCTCCACTACACTTAATCACATGCACTTCTCTTAAACTATAAGCCTTCTTTTATATGTAGATGGTTGCCTCCTATCAAGTTAGATGGGTGTGTCCTAAGTGTTGAGTTATTACTAATCCATAGACTCTACTACATTATCTAGGGAGGAAAATTACATGCCATATATTGCTCTACCATTGATATTTTTTTATTTCACCTATTCCACTCTTTAAAATACATGCATCTTGAGCTACCACATCTAAGTTTTAGCAGTAGGGTCTTTATGAAATTTGGTTCTTTGTAACTACTTGCTAGCTGGCATGGGATCCATGGGGACTCCTCCAAATAGTACCAAAATTTATAATAAGGTGAGTGACTACTCCAAGAATCACCTCACACAAAGATTTATCAATTTTGCATGATCCATGTACTTGTTTTAAAAAATGGGCCTAATAAGAAGATAGGTTGAAGAAGTTGTATATTAACTCAAGTTGATAGTAGAGGTCATGACATAAAAATAATAAGCACTAGAGCATTCACAAGTAGAAGTAGCATAGATAGCATAATAATAATAACTAGTTGTATCTTAGATAGGTCCTTAGATCTTAAAATTATAAGTGGAAGGAGTTTGGCTTTGGGATGTCCCAACTATTGGTGCTTGGTGCACCACTTTTTCTCTCCCACTTGCCATAATGTCATGACCAGACCCTTAAGTATATATGGGCACATTGGTTTCACTCCCACTCAAGTAAGAAGCCTCATTGGATATCTTTAGACTCCCACTAAATAAGAAATTTGAGGGCATAAAATCATTTCAAAAATCCATTATGCAAAGGGATACCTCTTTAGAACTAGAGATAGATCAATCCAAGGTGGAGAACATAAAATTGAAGGATCACCTTCATGAATCTATAAAAATAATCTAGGGCACCTATCCTTACTTGGTCAGTTGATAAATCAGGCACCAAGTCATGTTTGACCAGTGCAGACTCAAGACTCTAGTCTCTAAGTTGACTAAGAATGGTGTACAACCTAGAAACTCTATGTAGACAGCACATTGGGAAATGATGTGAAGATTGAGGCTATGACACTCATCACCCTACTAGAGGAGTGCCAGCACATGTTGTATATTATTTCATTATAATAATAATACATCACATGCACATTTCTAGACTATAAATAGCAATTAGATGATTCTTTATCCAGCTCCATCATATACTTTTCCATAGCCACCACAAACAAGGCAACTATGGCCAACCACACTAATTTTATGGATGAGAATAATAGAGTGCTCTAAGACATGCTCAATGCTTGAGATAATGTGCATGATAAAAATTTTAACTAATAGAGTCAACTTCTATGTAGTTCCTTCATAGGTCTCCAAGCCCAATTTTATGTAGATAAACTAGAGTAATTGAGTAGTGAGATCTAGATTAGAGTCAACAATACCAAGGCAGCCATGAGACTCACTAATGACTAAGATCTAAAGCATATCATTAGCTATCATACATAGCTATTCACCTTATTTTACATGGTACTAGAAGTCATGCTTGATTGGCATGCATACAAGACCAATCTATCTCCATTTTATAGTGAAGTTACCTAGATTCTCAACACTCCTATGTACAAGCTACCATTGGAGATCCAATAGGTCATTACTCAGTGAAAGGATACATAGTCTAAGGCAAAGGACTCTTATGGCCATTCATAATATATATCCATGTCACCTCTATAAAATTAAGTATTGTGTAGATTATTAATTTTGAAAAAATATATATATAATTTTACATTAGGGATGACTAGTAAGACAAGTAGGGCCAAGATGGTTGAAAACCCATAAAAGGAGGTCACCTTATTATGATAACCTATTAAAAAATTTAAAGGGTGGTAGGTTGGTATTAAACTTAGTTGAAAACCCAAAAGGGTGGCTAAGTAGTGCACAAGAGGTGAAAACCAAAAATGACACCTTGAGTGATTATTGTGACTCTTACTATTCTAAACACTTCTTCAGCTTCAGCGCTTTGTGTAATTTCAAAATATCCTATGACAGTATCCCAATATGAGACAACATTATAAGTCTAAAAAAGTATTAGGAGAAGAAATCAGATAGTAAATTTGTGAAGGATATTTATCTATATTCATGCATTATTTACTCAATTTTTTAGATATATGTCTATTTTTTCCTATCTCCATGACTTGTAATAGGTTAGAATATGATAAAACTCCAATTTTTGTGCTAAGTAAAAGAGGAATATGAATAGTCATAGACTGAAAACATCTATATATACTTATGTTCATAAGAATAATAGAGTTGAACCTTTGAATAGATCAATAAAGACTATTTTGGTTATGGTTATTTTTTGTGTTTCTTACTTTTTTCCTTACATGCATTCTCATTTATAATGTTTTGCTTACTTTCTATTTAAATTAATCTAGATACTCTATAAATATTAATGAATCACTAGTTTTTCCTACTTCCTACTTAATGCAAAATAATTCATATTGATATGCTTCTAGTTTCTAACCTTTTCTATGAATATGATGTATTATCCTATGCGCTAAAGTATAACCTAGCTATCCTCATCCTTAGCATGTTCTGATGCTTCAGGAACCTCTACTCACATAAATGAACATTAGTTTCATTTAAATATTAATTTTTTTATTGATTATTAATGACCAAATTTGAACCTAGGCAAAATTAGGTCAACCCCCTACATATTCACACTTCCTATAAGGTCTTTATAGGTCATATAATGGTCACATGGTCATTTTTAAGGTCATTTAATATATTTTACACCTAGGTTATATATGTCATTATCTTAACATTCCATTATGTCACCTTTTATACCTTTATAATGACTTATATAGCTTCCAAAAGATTCCAATTGTGTAAAATTGTTTTCCAACATATAAGGTGTCAGTTGAGTGTTAGTTGTAAATTTGGTAACTCACAAATGTAGGTTTAATGTCAAAAAGAGGAGATAGTAGCAATTTTAAGTAGTTTAAAAGTAGTTCTATGATCAAATACAACTACTTAGCATGTGGGATGTTTTTATGAGTGTCCCTTTAGGTTCTTTCAGTCCATTTCCATGTGTAATAAGTCATTTAAGTTCAAATCTATTTAAAAAAAACACTAGTTCATATTCTCTATTGCTCTCCTAGACAAGGTCATATAGGTCAACCAATCAAATATTGGTATGGGTAGTATAAGAGGAGTTGAGTTAAATAAATTTTACAAGTGATTTTAGAATTCATTAACTTCCTTTTCATTGTAGGAATTGAAATTTTGGTGCACTATTCTCTAAGAATCATCACTAAGAAGGTTGATGAATCAAAACTACCTGCTCATCCTAAAGGTCTTTAGGTTTTTTATCTTTTTGTAATTGTCTAATGTTTTTAAGTGTTTTACATGATATTTTATAGTATTTCCTTCCTATCCTTGTTATTTATAACCTATTTTTGTATGTGATCATAAGGAGATAGGTAGGATCATCTTTGAGTTTTGAGGGAGTACCATTAATGGTTTGTAAGATAGGTTTCTATCAATTACAATGTTGTTTTCTCTATTGTGTGTTTCTAAGTCAATGATTATATAATATTTTTACTTCATGAATATCATGAATGGTTAATTTTTCCCATTGGAGGACCTATAATTTGACATTTTTGAGTTTTAATGCACTAAGTGAAGACTGGTCAGAGTTCTAATATGCACAGTTACTTACAATCATCTATAGATATGTACAAAGGACTATAGGGCTACTCAAAATCGAAGAAATAAGTTGTACACATCCTCAATTCATATATGGATTGTTAATTTTTCATATTAAAGTAAACTCAAACCTTGTAGTAAACCAAAGTGATAAATTTTCTTAGTGGGCATAGTTACCTTAGTTTCTCTAAAAGAGGTTTTGATCTCACTAAGTGATATTTGGTGATGAAGATTCATGGAATCTAAGGTAGCCTAAATTTGTATCCCTTGTAGCCTAGACATAGTAGTAACATATCAACATTATATTATGTTAATTTAATCAAGAGAGAATAGTTTAAAGGATATCCCCATTTAAGAAAGTTTTCAATGAATATATTCAGTAGACTACAGTCATATTTTAGTCTACATGAACTTATAACTTGTAGTGGCCTTTGGTCTATTGAAGATAATGTTGTGAGAATATGATATAAAATCATGGGATTAGTTCAAAAACGTATGATATGGCCTAATAGACCTATTTGAAATAAATTTATAAGGTAATTCAAGCATATGATCACCTACATGAGCATCATGACCATACATTGAGTCAATTGAGCTTGGAATAATAGTGACAATGAAAAAAGGAGAATGATGCATGATTATAAATAATCAGGTGAATTCCATTAAATTTTGATATATATTTAATGGATATATACTATAAAAATGTTTTAAATATAAATATTAGGCCTAGACTGTCACCTACAAGAAATCTCTAACTTCACCCCAACAAACACCTACAGTCTGACTGAGTAGACAGACTAAACCATGATAGTGTCAGTAGGAGGGTATTTTGAATGTTGATCATAGACCTAAGGTAATATTAGTTTAAAATAAATATAATATTATCTTGTTTAATTTAATAAATACCTAAGGCATGAAATATAATTCCTAAACCAAGAACAGACACCTACAGTCAACACAATCTATGGACTAACCTAGTCAAATGGAGAACACAAGTCTCAATGGTTGGAAAAGGTGTTAAGTGATTAAAACATAGATGTAAAAATATTCACCCTTATCCAACACATATATAGGTAATATTCGTATGAAAAATTAGATAAAAGATAATTTTCAAAACCTAACCTATAGTCAGTTCAATTTATGTGCATAATCATAGTCTTGAAAGCTAGTTTTAGGTTTGGTGATGTTAAGAGATTTTAAAAGGTGTTATAGCCATGTAAATTTTTATATGTCATATTAAATACCTATTTTATACTCCCATTTCCTCATATATTCCATAAAAATATGAGAAGTTCTTTTTATTCTATCTTTGAAAGAGGGCATTCCCATTCATGATGAAACTGTAGGTAGGGTGTATGAATGATGAGTAGATTAAGTGAAGATACAAGAATGAATTTAAATAGTGTTTTAAGGTTTTTTTTAACATTAAAAAATTATTTTATATCTATAAATTCATATAAAACCCTCATAAGGGTCAAATACTCAACTACATATAGTCATGCCTATTAGGCTTAGAATTAAGACCAAACCCTATAGGTTCTTGATTTACTTTCTATGATTACATGATCCTTCCAACCCATTTTATAAGTCTCATTGGATGTTATAAGATCTCCAAAATTCATTGGTAATTATATAAACATCAAAAATTGGTTAGTTTGGCCTTAATCCCTCAGGCCTATCTAGAATGCATGATAGAGCTCAAGAGGCTGAATTCAAACACACACAACTGTACAAACCTTATGCATGATGCATCAATAGATTTTGAATGGTTTAATGGGGTCCTATACCCAAAATTTGTGTAATTTTTTCAAGGATTGGATGTTATGATTTTATGAGCAATCATTAATAGTCTAAACCTTTTAAAACCCTCTCAAAACCTTGGTTTGGACTCAATTGAGAAAAAATGGAGATTAATGAATTTATAAGGGGTTAGTTGGTCACGAATGTAATCTAAAAATGTCAAGAAATCACCCAAGCTCTATGACACCTATTTTTTCATACCATCACTTATATGGATAGGGCTATTTTAGCATTTCTTGTAGGATTTAAATTATTTTGTTGATACAAAGGAGGATGTTCAAGTAATAAAAATTGAGGGAGGTGTTTACATACTTATTTCAGCTTCTCAAACTCAATTCCTACCATATTAAATCATGAAAACATCTCTGTGAGACCATTCATCATAGGTAGTCTAAACAGATAGTGAGAAGGTAGAAGTGACTATTTAGTAAGATGGTGATCAAGGTGACTTAGAAAAATTTTAGGTATAATTAATGAAGTGGAAGGAAATAAGGTTCCAAAAAAAATTATTACCCCCCTAAAAATTCACCTTCAATATCATCTACAATCTAATAAGATGACAAGTGTGAGGACAGAGCTAATGATGAATGACTGCATGCAGTGGATTTCACATTTCAAAGATAAATGCATCAATTAGGGATGAGTAGATGACATGAAGTGACCTATTTTATACTATCTCATGACAAACCATATGTTGTAAGGTGTCCTATGTTATTCTTGGACACTCAAGTGTAATCTTCACAATCATGAAGGTAGTTTCAAAGCAAGGCAATGAAAGTTCTATGCCAACTTGAGGAAGGTGTTATGTTTGAGATTGACACATGTTTATCATGACCTCTTAACTTATTTTTTCACTTTAATCCATGAAATTATAACTATTTTATATATTTTAACATCTAGTCTTATGACCCTTGAGCTTCATCTTTCTCCCTTTTCTTTTAAGTTCTATAAATTCAAGCCTTTTTGGTTTTGTAATGGATCCACAATTGATATGCTAAAGCCCTGATGGTATTGACACCTTATTTTCATTTGAATAAATTTATATAAGTTTAATTCATTATATGTAATCTCTTACTTGGATTTTTTAAAAGGTTTGTGTGTTGACAAGTGATGAAAATGATCTCCTTGCTTCCATGTCTACTCTTGCATGTTTATGTGAATGAGATTTATTCTAATAGGTTTCATAAAGTGTATTATTTGTCAAGCTTGTATTGAATTTTGAGAGGGGTTATTAATGTCTTGTTTATACCTTCTCTTCACCCACCTAATGTTAGGCATAAAAATCTACCTCTATGAGAAATATTTATGTTGGAAGGAAATAGGTTTGAATTTAGTCTAAGTTATCTTATTTCTTAAGTTCATATACAAGTGTGTTGTGTGGAATTTTTTTGGTGTATCAAATCATTAGCATAGGTTTATTTTGTGTCTTCTTCTCCATTTTTAACCCCTAATAGTGATTATCTTTGTGTAGTGTGATCCTAAGAGACAAAACAAGGGAGATAGCCCTTTCAAACCTAGAGATCTAACTATTTTAGTGGCTTTTCTATGAAGGGAGATAGTTACATGTTGTCCTAAAATTTAAAATGTATACTTGACTTCTCTAGGGATAAATTTTAGACTATAAAAATTTGGGTTCACTTGGTGGGACATGAAGTCCATGAAGATTATTCAAGGTAGATGTTGGCTTTGACAACAAGGAGTTGTAATAGTCCACTTCTTGTAGCATTTGGTGACTCCAAAGTTTTAATATTGGTTGTATACTAGTGCACCCTTTCATTCCTAAGGTAAACACAAGGTCTCTCTAAAGGCATACTTTTTATTTCCAATAGATTCCTCTTATACCTAGAAATCAAGTAGATTTGAGCACACCCATCCCTATCCAAAGAGGTCATATCTTGATCATAAGCACATAAGAAGGTTCTTGATTCATCCATCCTTGAAATTTACTAAGGCCCCCATGGCAAAGAACCATATTTTTTTTTACTTTAATGGCTATATCCCTCTAAATCTTGCTCACTATGATGATATCCCCATATATTCCCTCAAAATTGTTCCATCATACACTGAAAAGTCTTACATGACACCCATTGAGCATATAAGGAATATTAATAAAGTCTAAAATTTAAATCACATAATAGAGGATAAAATTACAATCAGGTTGTCTATTGTCTCCTTTAAATAAAAATCTCTTGAATATTATGGAACATTGGTACTTGGATCAATCAAAACTTGGGATGAGCTAAGAGATGCATTGAGAAGAAGATTTGAGGATAAGAGTGATAACTTGTCACTAATTGAGTAGTTTACCACCATTAGAATAACACCTCAATAATTCATTCAAGACTTCAATACATGATTACAAAAGACATGGGATAGAATCCCAATCTTAGTAAGACCATTACCTCACCATGATTTTATCTATTACCTTAAAACATTTGATAGTGACATTTTAATGATGATATAATATATGGGAGGTGATACTCTTCCTAATACCTATGAGGTGTCCATTAGGGTAGATAATTGTTTGATTTAGGCTAGGAAGATTTCCCCAAGGCCCCCAATGCCTCTTTTTCTTGACTTTAAAACTCCTACACATGGTGTTTCTGTTATTTTTGCACATAAAAACAATTTTGGTTCCTCTAGTCAATAAAACAAACCTAATGAGGTAGAAAGGATGAGAGCTATGGAACAATAGATCTTAGGCCTAAAGAGGATCATTCAATAGTAGCAAGTGAATCCCTTTCAAAATCACTATCAACCTAATCAATCTTACCCCAACTATCAAGACAATAGACCTCATTTCTAGAGTCATACTCAAGGTCAAATATAGCTAGTCCAATATAATCCATATGGTGGTTAAAATCCCAAAGCTCTTTTTACCTCAAGGTTACTAGTGCCTACTCAAAATAATCTTTCCTGATATCATAATAGTCAACCTTAATTAGATCAACCTTATGACCTATCTCCCTATGTCAATGAAACCTTCAACCAAGCCTTCATGGTAAATTTGGGGACTATGTCAGCTATTACTCAATATGAAATTTCAAATAGAGGTGTGACTGATGAGAAGGGTTCTCAAATGGGGTCTTTATTAGTCAATTATTAGTAATATGACTTATCTATTGTCAAACATCAAGGGAAATTAAGTATGGATACAAGTTCTATAGTTGTAAACACAAAGATTAAGATGAAGGCTATTGAAGAAGTCCAAGGGATTGCTAATGGTTCTCTAATGAATGTTCAAACAAGCACAAGACTAGGTATGTATAATGTCATTCTAAGTGCACATGTAAGTCAAATATATCATAATACTAGGAATGATTTCATACCTTCAAATTCTTAAGGTGTAGGTAACATGTTTTCTTTTAGTGGGTAAGCAAGATTTGGTGAACTTTTCACTAACATTATGGATAAAATGAAGAGGTCTCAATTGAATGTGTTAATGTGGGATATATTAGACATACCTATACAAATAAACCTACTTCAAGTAGAGTTATCCAAGCTCATTTTTACATCCAAACATCTTAGCCAAAGAGAGGTATAATTGAAAAACACCATGAATCTAAGTAAAATATAGTCAAGCAAATTTGAAAAGGTAGACAAACCTTCTCCATTATATCTATCAATAATTATTAGAGATTCTTTGGTTCATAATTATCTCATTAATAGTGGATCTAGTACTTTTATCATGCCCAAGATGGTAGCTAAAAAATTGAATATGAAGTATGAACCCCATGCCAAAAGAGTGCTTTAATTTTATGGGTCAGTTGCCAAGACCATTGGTATAATCATAGGTTTAAAAATCATTCTCCATTCTTGTCCTACCTTCACCATTTCTCATGATGTTTTAGTGGTATATGTGCCTCCTCATTTTGCACTTTGTTTGTCTAGAGAGTTTACTACTAATATTGGAGGTTATCTTACTTTAGATTATTCTTACATGGGTTTTAGGATTATATATGATGCAAACCTAATAATCAAGTCAGAGACTCTTTCTATTTTTCATGTTGAACCCTATGTGCCTTACATTTATAACATGAATTTCAATGTTGTCAAAGAATATGATCACCCTAGTGAGCAAGACCCTCTAACCCTCCTTGATGGCATATCTAATTTGTATCTTGATGATTGGGGAGCTGAGAAAGGAGGATTTGAAGAAATTGGTCTTGAAACCTAGATACTTCATGAGGATATTGATGGAAGAGAGTTTGAGGTAGATCATGATAGCATCCTAAAATAAGTTGCATTGGGAAACTACCTTGTTCTTATGGATGGTGATGTGAGTATCTTATATTTGTCAAGATATGATAGTCCTAATGAGTAGTCCATTCTACCTAAAAAATAAGAGAACACTCTTGAACTTGAACCCCAAGAAAAGGTGCATGATATGTGGTAGAAATTCAATGCCATTATTTAGGTATTTAAGGAGATTAGCAAACCTCCAATTGTTCAAGAAGAGTAGATACCTAATGAAGTCATTCATGTTTCCAATGACCATAATGAGAATCTTGAGATATATACCAAGTAAGAATAAACCTTGTTAAAACATGATGTGATTGATAACCATGAGGAAAACTTACATATCTCAATTGAGCATGAAACACCCTTGGCAAAATATGAAGTATTCAATAAACATAAAGAAGATAGTCTTGATGACTTACAATAAGAAGCATGTCATGCTTAAAAGATACTTGAGATTGAGGAGTCTTCGATGACTCACAAGATGTAGATTGAAGACTATCAATTGAGAATGACATAGGTTAATCCAATTGTAAACACAAATAAGTCCCTTAGTGAGCTAGATGGAGTGTTATTAAGTAATCTAATTTACAAACTTGCAATCAGCAAGAGACCTAATCATGTTAGTCCTTTTGATTATGTTCACAAATAAGTTTTCATATACAAGCATGCCTTATATGATGGATTGTTTTCTTGGATCAGTAGTGATGTAAGGATCATTATCTTACCCTAGTTGAAGTAATGCAAAAGATGATTTTTACCTCAAGTGCCTTGAGGTATTGTACGTGTATACACATAATATTTTCAAACTTTTATTAATTAATAACACTTTATATCTTATAGGAACCTGTCAAGTCTCAATCTCTCTAAGTGCATGCCTTAATGGGTGCATTGGGAAAGGGGTGGGTAGACCATTGGTGATTCAAAAGATTACTATCCATTTTGACATTTTCCATCTACACACTTCTCTCCTAAAAACCATTTACCCTAAGCTTATTCTTCTTAGTCCTACTTCCTCTAGTCTTTTCCTCTTTCTATTCTTCCTTTTTTTTGCCTTAACACCCTTTTGGATAGTAAGTTATACTAGGTCAACTAGGTTGACCCGATATAGTTTTGTGGGTATTTATCACTTTCTTAGGTTGATAACCTTTTGGTTGACCTAGATTAGACCTAGTGATTTATCCCCAAAAACAAACTGGGTTGACTGGGTCAACCCTTTACAATTAACATTATTAGGATTATTTAGGACAAGATCCACCTATATATATAAGTTAATTTCCCACCATTTCATAAGAGAAGCATTATTAGCAAAAAAGTGTGAGAAAACATCTACTTATTGACCATTCTACTTGAGGAATAAAGCTTAATATTCCATACTTTCATAGGAGATATGGATCTTATATTATGGAGAAGTATTTTGGATGCTTAGATAGCTTGTGTAGCCTAGACCTAATTTATCTTCATTATCCTTATGTACCACATCAATCTCTTGCGAATCACCTTGTCCAAGGGAGAGATTGAGTCTCGGTGGGTTCAACTTCAAAGGTAAGCATTACTAAATTTATTTCTCCTTTATAAGGGTAGATAGATAATGTGTTTACATTCTTCTCCCATGTATTAGGATTATTCATACATTGATGTGAGTATATGTCTTCTAATTCATGTTTTGTTTAGTTTGTTTTATTATTTCTAACCCCCTCTTTGTGTTACAAGATTTGGTGTGCACTAGATTAGATTTTAATTTCTTGGTATTAGAATAAGTGAATGCTTTAAACTTTAGGACTCCATTAGGGTTTTTTTACAATAATATTAAACTATAGGATTTGGAACCCTTCCTTGCATGATATGTTGTGATAAGTGATCCCCTAATCAAGTCTAGTAGATCACCATATTGGTCATGATCCCATTTAACAAGTGTATCCCCAATCAAAAGTGTAGGTATGTTCTATCTTCTCTAATCTAGGATTAATTTATAGACAAGATGCATTTCTAATTGCATACATTCTAGTGAACCCAATGTGAAACTAACCCTTGTAGGATTCCTTTCATTTTTTCATTATTCTAGTCATTCTTTTGGTCATCATTTTTATCATATATTTTTACATACTAGATTGATTTTGATGACCCATTTATTTTTCTCTATGCATAGGTTTCTAGGAACAGGTAACTAGGTTAACCCAGTTGACCTAGTATAGGTTTTCAACATTTTAGACACCTAGTCCAGCCTACTAGGTTGACCCAGTCGACCCCTTATAGTTTTAGCACCTTTTCAATAGGTTCTTATACAACTTGGTCAATTCTATCGACCCATTTTTTAGGTTTCTCAAGCATAATTAAAGGTTCTTCATCAATAGTATTCTTTCATTGCATCTCTAATCCACCAAGGTTCCTTTCTACCTCTCTACTTCATTATTTTCTATCTTTCCTTTCATAGTTTGTAGTCTTTAAAATTTCCCTTCCATTGTCAACTGGATCAACCCTGCCAACCCAATTTTGTGTCCTATGTGTTTTTTAAAATAACTGGATTAACCCTACCAACCCAATTCATTTTTTAGACCTTGTATCCATAAATAGTTTCAACCCTATCAACCCTATTTTATATTTTTTACATATAGTGTCAACACTATACCTTGTTTCAAAGTTGGAATTAACCTTATATCTACTAGTAATTATCTCACAGTTCTTTTCCTCTTGATTGCATGCTTAGAATAGCTCACATAGTTTAATTAAGGGATTTTAATTAATCACTTAGTTTCATTATTTCTATTTTATGCACACATGGCCAAATCACAAAAAACATAAACAAGAAATTTAACATTTTGTCTACCTTAGGCCAACTTACTTGGATTTCATCACCAAGGGGGAAGCCAACTTGATGCTCTAGTCAAGTATAAAACATTGTTAAAGGTACATTATGGATAAGCACCCAACACCCTTATCACTATGGTGTGTTAAGTGAGGGGGTAGGCCCCAATACAAAGCCTATATCATTTCCAATATAATCCCTTTTACTCCAAACTACCTAAAACCATCCTTAGATTACTATTTAGTACCTTGTTTATAGACAACTAGCAATCACATTTAAAATCATTCTTAATAATCTAATTAACAATCAAGATGACCAATTAGTTATCTTTTGTTTTTAAGTTGTTTGTTTTCTCTTTGTTTAATTATGTGCATAAAATCTTGCATTAGCCAACATTAGTGAAATATTTTACTTTGCGTGTTTCAATTAGATTGGCTAGCATTAATCCAATTGATTATTTGTTTCCTTTCAGTACTTACTACTTTTCATTACTTACAAAATTATCTTGATTCATCTTTTAAATCTTGTTTAGGCATCTTAAATTCCTTGTATTCTATACTAAATCAACCCAATCCACCCAGTATCTTTTCTACCTTTTGTACACTATACTAGATCAACCCAATCGACCCTTTACAATTTTACATACCTTATTTTTATACTAGGTCAAACCAATCAACCCTGTACTATTTTAGTCACCTATTTGACCTTCACTTTCTCATCTCCCTTATTTTCCCTTCATCATGGACTTTTTATTAGATAATGACACTAAATTATAGTCAATATACATGATGAACTTTACCAATCCAAATAGGGTCTCCCATAAACATAGTAGGGCTCCTCCCTTTGATGATAGTAATGTTCATATTTCCACTCACACAATGAACTATGGGACCCCTCCTAATACCTCTTCACATCATAATCCTCTTCTCTTAGAATACCAACTCAAGTTAGAGTATATTCCTAAAATGCTTTTCTTTATCTTTGAATTTACTCAACATAGAGGAAAGGATCCTTCTACCACTTATAACCTCATGATTAGTGGTCAAACTAAAGATCCTAATTGTCCTACTCCTACATTATCAATGATATTTATGGGTACCACTTTATTTGGTATTCAACATTTTTCTTCAATTTCAACTCCTTATGCCATGGCTTTTCCTTCTCTAACCTCTTTTACCTCCATGCCTCGTATCTCCAATAACATGGCAGGTTCTACATCTAGTGGGCCTCTCATAAGGTCCACTATCCTTAATCCTTCCACTAGTTCATTATATGTTACCCAAGGAAGTCATGATTCTTGTGCTTATTCTTCTCAACCATTCAGTAGTCAGTTTTTTACTTCATAAGCAAATTTTGCCACTAGTGCTTCAAATTCTCATAATTCTTCTCAAGCTCATATTAACACAATAGCGGTTCCCAAGCCACTACTACCAACATAGATGCCAATTATGTTAATCAAACACACTAAAATTTATTTCAAACTCTCAATCAAATGAATAGCTTTCAATATCATAACATAAATCAAGTGATGAGAATTCAAAACCACCCTCTTAATCTTCAATCTCATCCAAAACCAATGGTCAAGGGAACACATAACCAAAATGTTCCCCCCATCCACTTAGAGATTCTTAAGGTAATCTCATTCTTCAACCTCCTTTAGTCAATAAAACCATTAAGCATTTAAAAAATTAACCTATCACAACTCAAATTGCAAACATTGATATAAGAGGTATAACACCTATAATTTATTATAATGGGTCAACCAATCCTACCCTTCATCTTAAAATATTTATAAATATTTACAAGGATTGGGTCAAATTAAATACCTTTTCCTCTACCAAGATCCTAGCCAAAACCCTCATAGGTGATGCATTGGATTGGTACAATCAACTTAGAGATCATTCCATTTTTAGTTTGGAAGACATAGTAAATGCTTTAGATCAATAATTCAAAACTAATGATCTTCCTAAAAAACCTTAATTGAAAAAAACATGAGAATGAAACTACCCAAGCCTTTATCAAGACATGGAAGACTTTTTCAAAAAAATGTGAATATGATATGGCCGATGACAACCCTTTTTATCTCTTTATAAATGCTCTCTTTCCTAAACTTAATTATCGAGTCTACACTCTCTCTCCATGTACTTTACAAGATGATACTGACCAAGCTAAATGACAATATTTCCTAATTCATCAATTCAAGCCACCCCAACCTTCTATGGGTCATTATTTATTAATTAATAATAAAAACCACAATAGCACCAATGATGGTGTTACCAATTCTTATGATACCATTCACAATGTTCAAGTTGTCATTCCTAACCCTTCTTTGGAACTAGCTCCTTCTTCTCAATAATACACTAATCCTCATTTATTTTAAACCAATAACATCAATTTTCACAAACCTCAATCCTCAACTAAAGTTATTAATTTTATACCTAAGCCTCTTCCATGAGAACTTGACCCTACCCATCTTATGAAATCTTGGTATGATCCTACAAATTTTTGTTGGTTTCATGCTAGTTGGGGTCATCCTCATCAGACATATAGGAAACTTCATAATTTATCTATGAATTTTCTTCTTGGACATAATTTTTATCATGATTCCATTATCCATAATCATCAACAAGCCTATGATATTTATTTCAACTATAAATCAAATGACAAAACTCAAGCCTTGAATCAAGCAAATGCTCATTTGGCTATCTATAAAGATCCTTTACCTAATCATCAACCTATCTAAGAAAACAAAGACAATCCCACCACTTCCACCAATAATGTATAAATTCTTGTTGAACTAACTTTCAAAGAGAATGTGGTTAGCATGAAAAATATGTGAAGGGTGGTGGCTTTCATTGACTCCTAACCTATCTACACTCCTTCCCATAATACATATCATGTTATCCATGATTCTTCTCCAACTCATTTAAATGAGTTGGGGTAAGGAGATCTTATCACTTTTGATGATCTAATTTATGATTCTCTTTTGGATAACACATCCCATTCTATTTCTACCACTCTTCCATCATCTTCCAATGCTAATGATAATCAAGCTTCTACTAACACTTCTTCCAATTTTGAAAATCAACTTAAACCAACTAGTTCATCACTCTTTCAAGGACCTCCTTAACCATTACACAACTTTATCTAACAACCTTGTTATGGGATATGATTAATGGGATCCCATTATGGAGCTCACTAATCTCCAATCCGAAATTCCATTCCTTAAGCTTATGAGGACTTCCCCGTGTCATAGAAACATCCTCATGTAGCTCTTATTGAGATGAATGTCCCTCAACCTCCTCTAGTAGGATGGGAAGAAACTTTATCTAGTTCCAAAGATAGTATTTTATAAAAATGTGAATATATGTCTATCAACATTGATGAAACTATAGACACTTCTCTTTATCTATGATTTCCTATTGCATCTATGATTCTTGATGAGATTTTTCTTTGTGAAGATGATCCTCCCTTATTATTATCAACCAAATCAATGACATCGATATTAAGTGTGTATTTATTGATGAGTTTTATATCACCTATGTCACTTCTCTTTATTTCATTAAGACTCTTAGATATGCCAAATGCAATTTCAAGTCTACACACAACACATGCCAAGGATACAATAGAAGGAACATGCCTCCTCTAGGTTGTGTCTGGATTCTCATTACCATCCCACCTATCACCATCTATGTGAATGTGATGATTTTTAACTTCCCCCTTTCTTATAACATCTTGCTTGGTAAGCTATAGACTCACTGCATGAGAACTATTACTTCTTCTGCCTACTAATACATTAAATTCCCTCATAATGGATCCATTTATAGGATTCAAGGTGACACTAACCATTAGAATTTAGAATAATTATAAGATCATGGCATCTTCAATATTCCTAATCTTGAACCTTTACCATGTGTTCTATTTTGTGAGTCTCAACATCTCAACTTTCCTATTAACTCAACTCACGGTTATAATGGGCATCCTGAGCTCATTGGTAACATTCCTCCTAATCTTTTAGATTTTGATGTTGATAAGCATGATGAAATTAACTCAAAGGTAAAATATTATGATCTCTTGCCTCATCTCATCTTGTAGTTTCATACTTCCTTGTAACCTCATTCTTGTAAACCTCCTTTTGATGACATTCCTATAGTCTTGACTAAGACTAGGCATTCTATTCACCATACTCCATTAGATGACAAGGTTACCCCTACTTGTGTCATTGATCTTCATACCTTATATTACAATGATGTTTATTCCTTAGATGATCCATTATTAGTTGGTCTTGTACAGGCTCGTAATGTCATGATTATCCATTATCATTCTTCTTTACTTATTTCATTTTGTGCATCTCATCATATTCATTCAATTATATTTCTTAATTTTTGAGTTTCCCCCCTTTATCATAGGGTAGAGATGGTATCGATACTTCCAATTTATTAGGATACACATAGGACTATGCTCATGGATCATGCAATGACCAGGCCTTACTATTTTACTAGGTACCCTAACCCTTATAACTAGTTTACCCCTGAGGTTACTTCCACTCTCCTTCGACCCTATAGAACTTGTCCCTCCCTTAGTATAGCCTATTATAGTTTATCCTCTTCCTACTTCTATTATATTTGATCATATTTTTTCTCTTAATTTTTTTGAGGCTATCCCTACTTCTAATTTAATTACTCCTTCTATTGAGCCTAGTTCCATTCCTTCCTCATCATCACACTCCCTTGGTGATGATTTGCTTCATTTGCCTAAGATGACTTCTTTGCCCACCAAATGGGGCAATGAGTGTTCTTCAACTTATTCCACTCTTGTTTTACCTCCTTTCCTTAGTGTTTCTACTAAAACCACTCACAAGTGTATCTATTACTTCCATGGGATAGCTAAATATTCTTCCACTCATTACCACAAGTTGAAACAATATCTTTATACCTTGCATCCTTCTTCCCCATCATCAAACAAAGCCATACCTCCCCAAAAGGTACTTCATAAATATTTACCCAAGTATGGTGAGGTATATTTTTTATGTCATATATATGGCACCCATCACACTAATCATTATCATATCCTATAACAACATCTCAAAGACCACCTTATATCCATTCTTAGACCTTTCACCACTCCTCCCATAGGTCATTCCCATAAGAAGGATATTCCTTCTCTTATGGTTCCACCTCTAGCGGTTTCATCACCTCTTATGGTCCCTTCACCACCTTTTATGCCTCCACATATGATTCCTTCTCTACCCATGGGTCCTTCAACAGTGGATCCTTATCCATCAGTGATTTTTTCTCCTCCCATGCATTATCCTAACCATCCTTTGCCTAATTTTCCTCCTCAAGATGAACTTTTGAGCATTCTTACCTTTTTAATTGAGGATATTAGAAAAGAAGTATTTGCCTAGGATTTATTAAAGATTAATGAAACCTTAGCATTATTTTAACTATAGCTTCATAAAGACTTATCTAATGAATTGGATAATGTGTTTGGATAGATTTACCAATATTTATGAGCACATGCATGGTGATTTCACATTTCTATTAGATTGGATGTGTGCTCCAATATTATTTCTATCTATTATATCTTTTGACATTGTGTCAAAAAAATTTCTTATCTTATATCATGATTTCTTACTTATTGTACTATATTTGGCTTATCTTTTATCTTTTGCATATGATTGTCTTTTTTTATCATTTATTTCCCATCCCTTTTCCCTATATTTTTTCTCAAAACTCTCTTTCTTGTATATTTATGATTATTTGTTTTCTTATCCTTATTTTTCATAGATAATTTGTCATGGTGATTTGGTTATACCTACCCTATCCCCTCAGTTATTATTTCCTGTTAACATGTGATTAGTTAGCAAAAAATATATCTCATTATGATCTCTTTTTACAGGTCCATTTTAGATCTCCTTTCTCCCTTCCTATTTTTGTAAAATAAGCATATACATAGTTGAGACTTGAGATCACATGCTAGTTCATTATCAAGCCTAAGTGTCCTAGTCAGTCTTTATCTTTAATTACTTAGCTTGTTTTAGCCTTAGCCTATAGCTCATTCATGTGTATCACTATCTCTCTAATGATTGGTCATTACAAATTCATATGGAGGAGGAATATTTAAAAAAAATCCTTCAAAATAAATTTAAAAGCCAAATCATTTAAGAAAAACATAATGATATCAAAAGGAAAAAATATTCTTAAAAGTCAAGTCACACTAAAATATGTGATTCAAATCACATCTCCTTCTTCTAGTTAAATATTAAACTACAACATTAGCCTCATGGTAGAGCCAAGGTCCTTTGTGGTGTAGTAGGCCAGTAGATTAGAAGATGAGAATCAAAAAATATTTTAGTTCTACCTACTTTCTCATGCAAGTACCCAATCTTCATAGTAGACTGATGGCACTATAAGGGGTTCTAAATAATGGGGAAAACATCATGGGAAGGTAGGTCCATTTTAATTTTCCTTGTACCAATCTACCTTCATGATTTGACCTTAGTAGCACACCAATTTTCCTATAAAGTTTTGTCTATAGCAAATAGGTTTCCTTTGTACATAGATGACCACTAGTCACTTAGTGTCTTCTCATGTCCTTAGTATGCCTCTTTCCTCCTAAGGTCTTCTATTAAGATGCCTAAGTATTGATTTTTACACTCCCTTTTCCACTCCTTATATCCCTCATATTTTTTCTTGAAAAATATTATTTTGTCTATTGATCACTCCCTTTGGGATTTCATTTGTGAGTTTCTTTGTATGACCATAGATAGGACCCGAACATCATCACAAACTACCATATTTTTTTTCTTAATACCCACATCCTTTATTACCCAATTTTCCTATATATTTCACCACCATGGTTTTCTCTTTGTCAAGTTACAATGTATGACCATGGATAGGGCCCAACCCACCTCATAAAATTTTCCAATACCCAAGTCACCATCCAAATTACATGTGTCAAATTTGAGATAAGATTCAATCAATTATGAAGTTACACATTATTTTACATGTTTCCCATCTTGATTTAGTATGTTTTATATTTACTTCATTTTTTTCACCTTTTTATCTTCTTATTTTTTGTGTGTGTGTAAGATTTTAGCCACTTCTTAAATTTTTCATACTTCCCAACTTGAACTAGAATGACCAATTTAAGACCAATCTTCTGAAAATTTGTTTTTCTTTCATACTTCCTAGCATGATTTAGTATGATTGATTGACTTTATTTATTTGTTTTTATTACCATTTGTGCCCTTTTACATACCTTCCATTTTATTACTTTGTTTTTCATACTTCCCAATGTGATATTAGTATGATTTTACTTATTTTAATTTGGTGTAAAAATATTTCACATTGGTTTAAAAACAAATTTCTTTTTACCATCTTAATTTTCCATTTCTTGGTTCTTTATAGTTAGTCATTTTTTGTTATTACACATTTATCAACTTGAAATAGTGTGTAGTACATTTTCTTGATTGATTATATTTTTCCATTTCCTTTTTGCATGTTTCTTTTATCCATGCATGTATCTTTCATAATGATAGAAAATAAACCACATCTCATATATTTTATATAGCATATACAATAAAGATAATTACATGTTCTAGAAAGAAATATATCCTAAGCATTCATAACCTCAACCATAATAAATAATTGGAATCAACCATAATGATGACAACATACACATCCAACAATAATATGTCAAAATGATCCATATATATATATATATATATATATATATATATATATATATCATGAGTTTAATACAAAAAAATGCAACCATATACACTACCCCAACTCTATGGCTGGGTCTCATCCTGTCGATCTCATGGTCTAGGAACACTGCCTATTGATGCCTCAATTTGAATCCTCTAAATTTTATGATGTAAGGAGGCCATCTAAGATTTCAATCCCTCTACCTATCCTTGTATGTGTGTTTCCTACATCAGTGACTCTGTCAATTGGGTCTAAATCTCTATCATCTATGCTATTGTATCCAAATGCATAGTTTTCTCATCTACTAGGTCATACCATTCTTATATCTCCCCTTCACCCATCATTTATGGTGTATATATCCTATCTCTCCACACTTGTATCTACCTCATTACCTCTCTAAATAATCTAAACTAGCACACCTAAGCTGGGGTAGGTGGTACACTCAGATCCTCTAGTGTCATCAAGTCATATGGTTGTAGAATCTCATCCAAGACATCATGGAGTGAACCCCTCATTAGGGAACCCATCTCTCTTCCTCATCCTCACCTATGCCTAAAAAATCACATAATTTAGATATTAGATCACTTTTATATCTCAAAATATCTATCTTTCTATCTAAAGAAAACATAATAAATAATTTAACTATCCTTTTATTACTTGTCTATGTCTCAGCTACTATGGTCTCATCAACCACCTAGCACAATCTCCCCATACGCATGGCCTCCTAGAACCTCCACCATAGGCTACCTCCTTAACTCAAACCTATCTATCATAGTTAATTTCAATCTTAGCCTGCATCTGAGTGGTCTCTCTATCATCTCCTCTAGCTCACCCATGGGGTCATCTAGGGTGGTAATAGTCTCCACTTTCTCCTCTACCTTTTACCTCTATTAATGTCATATCCTTGATGGCTATTACTCATTTCAATGTGGAGATAGAGGTGGTACATATGGTATCTCTATGTCCACATCCCTATCCTCCTGCTTAACTCCTCATCATGCTCAACCAATCCATAGTCACTCTCAATGTGGCCTCAATGTTATCCTCATTACTAGTGTCCCCAATCCTCTCATCCCTCATGATTCCATCACACGTTGATCCCAATTCTCAAACATCAATATTAGTGTCTTTATATAGTGTAGTCTCATTTTCCCTGGCACCCATGCAACTTGATGTGGCTATCTCCACTAGAAATAGTGTCCACTAACCTTTGTTTGTTTTATCACTATTGCATCTATGTCCCAGTTCATGCATGAAGTTGATATGTGCTCATATGGCTACCACACAATGTCTATACATCTCATTGAATATAGTTATAACATGTGGGGCATGACCTATGCTACCTGTTCCTCCCTTCATCTCCTCACTTGAGGTGACATATCATTGACTACATGGGGCAACCTAGTTAATTAATATATAGGAAACCTCTCATATATCTAAGTTATCAATAATATGATTGATCCCATGGTCCTCTACCCTCTAACTAGCATCTCATAAATATTACATACTAGTTGAACCCAGATGATAGATCTTAGGTCATATAAAACTTGCTCCTCTAAGATCATCCTTCTCAAGGCTACCATGAATAGTGGTACCTTGCCAACTAACTTATGACATAGCACCCATTATGTCATAAGGCCTATCATAGCCTTATAGATGTTCAAAATCTATGATGTATAGATATAAAAAATACTTACTTTATTTCTTGGTAATATCATCTCTGAACCTATAGTCCACATGGCTAGGGATATCCTCTTATTTAGATTATCTAGTATCCCTATGATCACCTGTGTTCCTATTATAGGTATACCTAATATGGCATGGACTTCCTCTAGCATGATAGTCACCTTTATTATATCCCCATCTACCTCTCATCTAAAGGTGTTAGTCAATCATTCCCAATAACTGAGGAACATGGCTAACAAATCAGCACTAAGGGGGATTTGACACATCTCTACTATCCTACCTAGACCTATGGATCCTAGTCTAGCCCTATCTCCATCTGACAACCTATCTAAAAATTCTAGTAACCATGCCACATCCATAAGTATCCAAAATCTTAATCATCCCTACACCCAATAAAAAACAAAGGATCTATTAGTTCTTCCATGTTATGTATAGTCATAATACATTCTTTTTACATTTTCACATCAAAAACAAGCCTAAAATTACTTCATTTTAGATTTCTTGATATTTCTTGACCTTACTTGGTCATTTCAAGCCATTTTATCCCTCTTTCATCCTTTTGCATGAATTTCCATATCATTTTATCTCTTTAGTAAAACTATTTAAAAGAAGAATTTTCTTATCTTTTTGGCTGGTTGACTCAAAAATCTAAGTCAACCCCCTTATTTTCCACTCCCTAGTGTTGAGTTTCAATTATGGACCCTTCAGACCACCAAACAACTCTAAAATAGTCCTTTAGACTATAGATTATATAGGGTTAACCCATACCTACTGGGTTGGCACTGTGGATTCTTCTCAATTTCTAGCTTACTAGGTTGACTAGGTTGACCTAGTGCTTTTTTCCTACTGACCCCTTGTATTTTATAGAAAAAAATGCAATTTTATTGCTTTTTGCCTAAATCCTCCAAACCCATTTCCTATCTTCCTATTTTTTAGCCCTAGAATCTAATTTTGTTCTATTTTGACATATATAAATTCTTAAAATTCAAAATTATTTAAATTTCACTTAACTCAATACAAATTTTAAACACTGGTTTGAGATTCCTAGTTGCATACATGTAGTGCACCTGTTGCTACCTCTGGAGTCTCTCCATGTTTAGCATGTCATCTCCTCACCATCCTAGATTCTTTTCTATATATATCTCTCTTTTCTCTCCTTTACAAGTTAAAATAACAAATGAATTATCTTTTCCCCTATTTTAAAACACTTTTCAAAATGTAAATTCTTAAATTATTGTCTTGCAGATTCCTTGTTTTGATTTTATCTTTGTTTCTACTCATCCATTTTTCAAACTATAAAATTCATTAGATTCATGATTATGTAGAGATTATTTTCCACTAACATATGCCTATTTCCTAAAAATGTCAATTTTTGGCTATTTTTCACACTAACTTCTACAGATTCATCTAGTGTTCTTTACATTGGATACCTTCCCATTTTCTATAGTCTACTTCTTTATCTATGGCACTAAGGTAAGTTAAAGGTATGTGTTTTTCAATTTATTCCTTTCATTTATCTTATTTTATGCTTACCACACTTTAATTATCATTATCATTATGTGTTATCATGTTTTATCTTGAAGCACCATCCCGTGTTTCACTTACGTGACATGATGAGCTTTGAGTGGGGCATATGTATACACATAATATTTTAAAACTTTTATTACTTACTAACACTTTGTATCTAGTATAAACCTACCAATTCTCAATCTCTCTGTGTATTCCTTAAGGGATAAATTGAAAAAGGGGTGGGTAGACCATCGGTGCTTCATAAGATTATTTTCCCTTTTACCACTTTCCATCTACACACTTGTCTCCTAAAAATTATTTTCCCTAAGCTTATTCTTCTCAATCCTACCTCCTCTAGTCTTTTCCTCTTTCAATTCTTACTTTTCTTACCTTAACATGTTGTTGCATAGTCAACTATATTGGTTTGACTAGGTTGACCTAGTATAATTTAGGGGTATTTCTCACTTTCTTATCTTGTTAGCCTTTCAGTTAACCCAACTCAAACCTAGTGAATTTTCCTCAAAAACACATTAGGTTGATTGGGTCAACCCTATATAATTTAAAATCTTAGCAGGATTTAAGGAAATATCCACCTATATGAATAAGTTCATTTCCCACCATTTCATAAGAGAATAATTATTAGCAAAGAAGTGTAAGCGAACATCTACTTATTGACCATTCTACTTAAGGAATAAAGCTTAGGGTTCCATACATTCTTTGGAGATATAGATCTTGTCTTATGGATAAGTATTTTGGATGCTTAGATAGGTTATATATCTTATAGTTGATTTATCTTTGTTATCCTTACATACCACAACAATATCTTATGAAGCAGCTTGGTCAAAGGAGAGATTGAGGCTCAATGGGTTTATCTTCAAAAGTAAGTATTCCTAACTTTATTTCTCCTTTGTAAGAGTAGATATTACATTTTTAATCTTCTCCCATATATTAGGATTCCATATATATTGATGTGAGTATATGTCTTCTAATACATGTTTATTTTAGTTTGTTTTATTATTTCTAATGCCTACTTTGTGCCACAAGCTTTGGTGTACACTACATTAGATTTTACTTTCTTGATATTAGAATAAGTGAATGCTTTAAACCTTAGGACTCCATTAGGGTTTTGTGAGATTGTGTTACACTATAGGGTTTAAAACCCTTCTTAGCATGATATGTTATGATAAGTGATCCCCTAATAAGGTCTAGTAGATCCCCACATTAATCATGATCCCACTTAACAAGTGTATCCCCAATCAGAAGTGTAGGTATGTTTTATCTTCTATAAGCTAGGATTCATTTATAGACATGATGCATTTCTAATTGCATACAGTACATACTAGGATAGGTGTGTTTTCTTTCACTTGGTTTGTGTTTTCCCTAAGTGTTCATGAGAACAAAAGTGTGAGTCTGCTTCTTATCTTGTTACTATTTTATTTTTTTTGTGTGGTGTGTTTGGTATTATTTTTTAGGCTTATCAGTGTCAATAATAGTGCACAGGTGACCCCATATCCCAATAGTTAGGAGAAGGCTACTAGTCTTTGGCATAATATGCTTGCTACCCTTAAGAAATTAGTAAAATTTGACCAAATTTGACCCTAGGTTAAATTAGTTCAACCCCCTACATAGTCAAAATTCATATAGGGTCTTTATAGGTCATATAATGGTCGCATAGTCATGTTGAAAGTCATTTAATATGTTTTACACCTTGATTATTTATGATATTGTCTTAACATTCCATTATATCACCTTTTGACCTTTCTAATGAATTTTATAGTTTCCACAAGAATCCAAGTGTGTCAAACTATTTTCCAACATACAAGGTGTCAGTTAAGTGTTAATTAGTAACTTGGTAACTAAAAAATATAGGTTCAATATGGAAAAGAGGAGATAATAGTAGTTTTAAGCAATTTAAAGGTAGTTTTGTAGGCAAATACAACTACTTGGCATGTGGGATGGTTTTAGGAGTGTCCCTTCTAGTTCCCTTAGTCTATTTCCATGTTTAGGAAGACATGTTAGGTTCAAATCTATAAAAAAAACTAGTTCATATTCTCCATCACTCTTTTAGATAAAGTCATATAGGTCAACCGATCCAATATTGGTATGGATAGTAGAGGAGTTGAGATGAATGAATTTTCCTAGTGATAGTAAACTTTATTCATTTCTTGTTTGTGGAAGGATTTATAGGTTTGGTGTATTGTATTCTATGAATCATCACTAAGAATGTTGATGACTCAAAAATACCTAATCATCCCCAAGGTCTTCATGGTTTTTTATCTTTTTCTAGTTGTCTAATGTTTTCAAGTGATGTACGTGATCTTGAATAGTATTTTATTCTTCTCCATGTTTTTTATAACTTGTTTACACATGTGAGCATAAGTAAGTAGGCAAGATCATCTTTGAGTTTGGAGTGAGCATAATTAATGGTCTAAAAGATAGGTTTCTATTGATTACAATGTATGTGTGTTTCCAAGTCAATGATTATATGATTTTTTCACTTCCTACATATCATGAATGGTCCATATTTCCCATTATAGGACCTATAAGTTGATAGATATGAGTTATAATGCACTAAGTGAAAATTGGTCAGAGTTCTAATATGAAAAGTTACTTATAGTCATAAAGTTTTCATCTTGAAATGAACTCAAACCTTATAGTAAACCAAAGTGAGAAATTTTCTCAATGGAACAGTCACCTTATTTTCTCTGAAAGAGGTTTTGATCTCACTAAGTGATATCTAGTGATGAAGACTCATGGAATTTGAGGTAGCCTAAAGTTGTCTCTCTTGTATCTTAGACATGGTAGTAACATCTCAACATGATAGGAGGTGAATTTTATCAAGAGAGGATAATGTAAAATATCTCCCCATTCAATCAAGATTTCACTAAATATATTTAGTAGACTATAGTCACATTTTAGTCTACATGAACTTATAACTTGTAGTGGCCTTTGGTCTATTTAATACAATGGTGTGAAAATATGATATCAAAGCATGGGATTAGTTCACACATGTATTATTTAGCCTAATATACCCAATGGAAACAAAGGTATAAGGGAAATCAGGTATATGATCACCTACATGAGCATCATGACTATGCATTAAGTCAGTTTAGCTTGGAACAATAGTGATAATGAAGAATGGATAATGATGTATGATTCCAAGGAATAGGGTGAATATTACTTAGTTGTGATATATATTTAATGGATCCATAAGAGATAAAGGTGTGAAATACAAATATTAGGCTTGGATTGTCACCTATAATAAACCTCTAACTCCACCTAAATAAGCACTTACAGTCTAACTGAGTAGATAGACTAAACTATGATAGTATCAATAGGAGTGAATTTTGAATGTTGACCATAGCCCTAAGGTAGGAGTAAGTTAAAGAAAAATTGAGATGATCTCAGTGACTTCAATAATGACCTAAGGCATTAAATACAATGCCCAGACCTAGAATAAACACCTATAGTCAACACAGTCTATAGACTAACCCAGTCAAATAGAGAACATAGGTTTGAATGGTTGGAAAAGGTGTTAGATGAGTAAAACATAATTGGACACATATTAACCCTTTTCCAACATATATCTAGGTAATCCTATTATGCAAAGGTAGAGTAAATAAAATTTTCAAAACCTCACCTACAGTCAGTTTAATTACTATACACAGTCATAGTCTTAAAAGCCAATTTTAGGTTTGGTGATGTTAAGATATTTTCATACGTATTATAACTATGTAGCTTTGTAAAAAGAATATTTAATACATATTTCGTACTTGCATGGCCTCATATATGTTATAAAAATAGGGTAAGTGCCCTCTAATTTGTCTTAGATAGAAGGCACTCCCAGTCATGATGAAACTATAAGTAGGGTGTATGAATGATGAGGAGATGAAGTGAAGAGATAAAAATGAATTTAAAGAGGATGTTAGGGTTGGTTATAAGATGAAAAAATTATTGAATGTCTCTAAAGTCATAGGAAACCCTCAAAAGGGTCAAACACTCAACTAGATATAATCAAGCCTATTAAGCCTAGAACTAAGACCAAATCCTGTAGATTCCTATAACTACATGATACTTCCAATCCATTTGATAAGACTCAAGGGAAGGTATAGGATCTACAACATCCATTTTTTTGTAGAGAAACATCAAAAATTGGTTAATTTAGCTTTAATCCCTATCAATCCTATTCAAAATGCATGAGAGGCTAAATTCAAACACTCACAAAAGTACAGCCCTTGTGCATAGGACCTCAATCACTTAGGGGTGGTTTAATGGGGTCCTATACCCCAACTTTGTGTAATTTTTTAAAATATTGGATGTTATTATTTTATGAACATCCTTAACATTCTAAACCTTCTAAAACACTCTCAAAACCTTGGTTTATACCCAAATAGGAAAATATGTATATTAATGCACTCAGAGGGGGTTAGATGGTCATAAAGCTATTTGAATATGTAAAACACTCACCCAGGATCCATGACACCTATTTTTATTATACCATCACTTGTTTGGATAGGGTTATTTTAGAGTTTCTTATAGGATTTGAGCTATTTTACAAATATAGAGGAGGATGTTCAAGTAAAAACCATTGATGAAGGTCTTTAGGGACTTTTTTAAGCTTATAAAACTCAATTACTACCATAGTAGATCATGAAAACAAGTATAAATAGATAGTGAGAATGTAGAAGTGATTATCTAGTGAGATGGTGATCAAGATGACTAAGAAAATTTTGAGATCTACTTGATGAAGTGGAATGAAAGGAGATTCCAAACAGGTGTCCTAATCCACTTTCAATGCACCTTCATGAGAAACTACAAGATACTAAGATGACAAGTGTGAGGATTGACCTAGAGGGATAGTGATGAATGACTACAGGCATTGAATGATGAATTTCAAGAATGAATTAATTAGTTAGGGATAAGTAGATGACATAAACAGACCTATTTTATACTTTCTCATGATAGACCATATGTTTCAAGGATTCCTATGGTATTTTTTGACAATGAAATCTAATCCTCACCATTATGAAGGTAGATTCAAATCAATTCAATGAAAGGTCTATGCCAACTTGAGGAAGGTGCATTGTTTGAGATTGAAATGTGTTTATCATAGCCTCCTAACTTATTTTTTCACTTCATTCCATGGAATTGTAAATAGTTTATATAGTTCGACACCTATTATTGTGACCCTTGAGCTTCATTCCTTATCCCTCCTCTTTTAATTTCTATAAACTTAAGCCTTTTTGGCTTTGTAATGGATCCATATTTGGTATGGTGAAGCCATGCTAGTTTTGACACCTTATTTGCATTTGAATAAAGTTTTCAAGTTTAATAAATTCTCTGAAATCTCTTACATAAATGTGTTAGGTGGTTTATGTGTTGACAAGTTATGAAAATTATTTCCTTGCTTCCATGTCTACTCTTGCATGATTATGTGAAGGAGATATCTTCTGACAAGTTTCATAAAGTGTATTATTTGTCAATTTTATCGTTAAGTGTGAGAGGGATTAGTAGTGTCTTGTATTAGACCTTCTATTCACCCACCTAAAGATAGGAATAAAAATATACCTCTATGAGAAATATTTATGGTGGAAGGACATAGGTTTGAATTCAGTATGAGTTGTCTTCTTTATTAACTATAGATGCAAGTGCATTGTGTTGAGTTGTATTGGTGTGTCAACTCATTAGCATAGGTTTATTTTATGTATCCTTCTCCTTCTTTCACCCTCAATAGTGATTAGCTTATTTTATTGTGAGCCTAAGAGATAAAATAAAGGATATATCCCTTTCAAACCTAGAGATATATCTCTTGTAGTGGCTTGTCTATGAAGGGAGATAGTTCCATGTTGTCCAAAAATTGAGAATGTATACTTGACTTATCTAGGGTGAAGTTATAGGATACAATAAGTCTCATGATATTTAAGTACTATGTCATAAGCTTGTTGACATTTTTGTATAAGGGATTCATGGTCAAAGTTAAGACTAATAATAAAATCCATAGAAATATTTATTAATTATCTAAAAGTATCATGAGAATGGACCCAACATGCATGAAACCAAAAAAAATTATGTTGATCATACCATGATTTCATAGGATGAGTGGGATCAAGATCTCTTGGTAGAGATCTTGGATGAAATTTTTTAATTTATTATAAGGAAAATGGTTTGTACACATTAGTATGATTTTTTTGATAAAATGTGGGATTATGATTAGAATTAATTTTAGAGGGAAGAACATGTTCCATGGTGTAATTTGAAGTAATAAATTGGATGGTTGTAAGGTGTCATAAGTGTTGATGAAAACATCATTAGTTGTATGATTATTTTTATTTTTGATAAGCATGTAATCTCCCATTGTAGGATGAGGTGGTTAAAATTGATGCATGAGGAAGTCTTGTCATTTGCCTTAGTCAAGATCTTCTTCCAATTTTTTTGGAGAAAGGGTCCTAATATGATATTGTAATTTAGGGTGGAGAGAATTGGTAATTAAGTGGAATATGTTTTCATCTACCATATTATGCTCAAATTTATTAGACAAATTTTTCCATCATTTGATGAAGACTTATGTCATTTCAATTTTGAGTTGTATACATTTTGTAAAATGAGCTATGTTATTTTTTTGAAGATCACTAGTTTGGAATTATTAGACTATTGAGTTGACCAAATATTCTAGGGTAGTAATAGATTGTGTTTTCGATTGATTATACCAGTCTAAATCATATCCTAAAAATATTTCATCTAAGATTTTATTGGCAGTAAAAGTATCAAGCTTAAACCAATCTTTGTAAAGGTTACCAAATGTTTTTAGATGCAAGGTAGGATCTATAGATCCATTATAAGTGATGGTAGGGGTGATACCTCCTATGTCAATATTGGAAATTTGAGGTACTAGAGGTTCATTTTATAAATTTTTGATAGTTTTGTTGATAAGTAGAGGTTGTGGTATGAGGTTACCATGTGAATCCCTAAGGGGGGTGATGGGACATTATGATTTTTCACTCCCCATGCAACATGGTGAGCTTGTTTTTGGAGATGTATGAGGTGGTTTTACATTTACATTATTGATTTTAAAATTATGCATTTGATTAAGTGTTTGTAATAAAAGTTGATTATTTTGAGCAGCATTTTGGCTAGTGGACACAATATGTGATACATTATTATTATGTGAGGTATTAAGATCTCAAGATGCATTATGAGTGTGGGATGAGGTAGTATCATGAGATAAACTAGTGACATGAGTAGCATTGGTAACTAAAGAAACATTGGTGGTAAAATTAGTTGTAATTGCATGTTTAGGTTTGTGGGTATTTTGAAGAGCCCCACTAGAAGTTGAACCTACCATTTTTTGTATAAATACTTAACATGGAGGTAGAAGAAGACATAGAGGATGTTGTCATGGTGTGGGAAGGAGACATTATAGAGGAGTAATGTTTGGGTGAAAATAAATTACTTGCCCCAAATCCTTAAGAAAAGCTAGGGGAAGGTGAATGGGGTTATCCTATATGATGTCCCATCTTGTTATTATAAATGGTTGTAGGACCTTTTCCTCTATGTTGATGATTTTCATTAATGAAAAAGAACATTTTGGTTGTGTATTCAAGGTCTTTCTCATATTATAATTAAAATAAGGGATTGATTTTTGAATAAGAATGTGGAAGAGTCTCATTATTGGTAATGCTAGTGGTAATATGGACATTATTTTATCCATAGTGGGTGCCACAAGATGTGCCTTAGGAACCCTATTGGTAAAATTTATCATGATTGTTTTATTTAATTATGTATTATCCTCAAATAATAATTCATAGTGGAGGGAAATTAAAAACTTGGTAAAAATTAGGATCAACTAGTATGATATTGAGTTAAACCAATTGATATTGTCTTATAGGACAATAAATAGGATATACTACAAAAGGCACAATTGAACTAGTCAAATGTGTTTTTTAGATGGTGAGATTGAGGGAGTCTAAGAGACACATAGTTAGATAGGTTAACTATGTGTTTAATGAAAATAGAATAAGTAGTCTATAAGAGATGGGGTCGAATAGAGTGACTATGTTTTATGCTAAAATAGAGACTATGGGAGACATAGTCAAGCAGGTTGACTATGTTATAAAGGTAAAGATAGGTTTTGATAGTTATAACTCTAGAATATATTGTGTTAATATTTATAATATTTGAAATAAACACATAAGTAATTACATCCATCCAATTAGTACAGTTGGGGCACATCTCACAAACCTTGTACCAACACTAGCCAAAATAAGCTATGTAATACAACATCTAATTATCAGAGTAAGAAGCAAAAATAGAAATGTTAATTTATGTGGTCATTTATAAATATTTTAAATTATAAATTTTATAAATAAATTTGATAAATATTTGGCTATAAAAATGAATTATAAAGTCAATTTAAGGATGGTTTCACGTAGTTAAGGCTAAAAAGGATCTGTATTGGTGATGGTATTAGCTTAATATTGGGGCCTACCCCCTCACTTCATAATCTTGTCGAAATAAGGGTGTCAGTTGATTTTTTGATATATACCATCAACATTCCACCTTTTTATTAAGTATTATTTTATCTTATGCTCTGACTTCTACTATCTATTTTTTATTTTGGTTGTACTTTGCTTTTTAGCCCTTAGGACCTTCTCTATTTTGCTTTGTTACTGGTTTAACTTTTAGGTTGTATGATCCTTAAAAATATTATTTATTTACTTGATCAAATAAAAATATATATACCATTAACCACATATGTATACTCATCTAGAAAACTAAGTCAATATCCACCTTGGTGATAAAATCCAAGTAGGTAGACCTTGGGTAGAATTTGTTCAATGCTTTTTGATATTATGTTATTTGGAAGTGTGTGAATAAAATAAAAATGGTGTGACTAAATTGATAAATTAAAACTTAATATTTAGTATATGTATGCTACTTTAAGCAAGCAACAAAATGAAAAAGGGATTAATTACTAAAAAGATGAGTTAATTCTTTTAATTCAAGGGTACAAGGTTGGTTCAAATGACTAAGTATGCAAATAGTATAGAGCAAAATTGACTTGGTCAATTCTATATATTGAAATAAAATCCAAAAAACATAGTCGAATGAGTCATCTAACTCTCCTAGGTAATAAATTAAGATATAAAACAATGTCAAACTAGTCGACCTAGTTTACTATAGATTTAAAATTTTATAGACTAAAAACTATGAAACATATGACTGTAATGAAGAAACAAAATGACTAAGATGATGAGAGTGACCCTGATGATTTTGAAGGTGTTGAAACTATTATTTTTATATTGTGTCATCTAAATTAAGATTTATATCCTATTAATAGAGTTGATTGAATTGAGTGCATTTGAAAACCATATGTAAAGTAGTAAATTGAGTTGAGCTAATTGATCTAGTAACCTATGGTTAAAGATGACCTACACACACAAAAATAGAGTCTATCAAATCAACTATGTGTTAAACTTGTGTACAAAAATTTACATTGGGATGATCGAATCAATTTAGTGATGTAAAAATGAAATAGATAATAAACGAAGGCATGAAAGAAAACTTGCAAGGGTTAGTTCACTTCATGTTCACCAGAATGTATATAAGATAAAGTGAAGCTAATCTATAAATCAATCCTAGATTAGAGAAGATAAATCACATTGACTCTTATGGTTTTTGGTATAATTAGAGAATTAGGGTTATGACCATTATGGATATTCTAGACCTAATTAAGGGGTCTCCTACCATATAATATCACTAAAAAGGGTTCCAAAGCCTCTAGTCAAGCAATACCACATAATAACCCTATCTAGGTCCTATTTTTTATTATCAAAGTAAATTAAATATAATCTAGTGCTCACTAAAATATGTGCCACAAAATGGGGATAATAAACATAAAAATTAAACATGCAAAGAATAACTCTACTCAATTTAATGTAGATTTATTCCTAATGCATGAAGAGAGAAACATATTCATAAGCTAACACATGAAAATATATATACTTAACAAAGAGGAGTAAGATTTATTAATACTTACCTTGAAGATGAACCTGTCAAACCTCAATCTCTCCCTTGGATAATGGTGTTTTGCAAAAGGTTGTTGTAATTTTTATGGATAATAAAGATAGGTAATCTATAGGCTACACAAATTCTCCTATGCATCCAAAAGACTTTTCCCACAAGAAAATATTATTCCCTCTAAATTAATTATGAAACCCTAAGCAATGGTTCCTCAAGTAGAATGGTAGATAAGTAGATGAACAAAAAAATTATTATCTCTCTCTAGTGAAAATAATGAAAAAGATGTGTTTATATAGTTGGATCTAACCCTAAACCCTTCCAAATTTTTAGCTAATAGAGTCAACCTAATCAACCCTATTCTTTAATAAATAAATTATTTATGCCCTAGAATAGGTCAATTAGGGCTGACTTAGTCCTATGATGTGCCCCATGTGAATTTTTTCTATAAATGAAAAAATAGGTTTTAGTTTAGGTAGGGGTTATTTGAGGTATTGAATTGCTTATATGAGTGTGTAAGGGAGGTTTCAAATCTTAGGGAAATTTATTGGATAGGTTTCTGTTGGTTGTAAGTGGTGGTATAGGGAATAATAATATTTCTAAGCACCAATGCTCTACCTACCCATTTCTCAGTTTACCCTATAAGGTGTGCAATCATATATATTGAGGCTCAATGAGTTCTTGAAAGAGATAAATCATCATTAATTGATAAAATTTAAAAAATATTATTTGTATACACACTCTATATCTCTATTGTAATAGCCTCTCAAATATTGATTGCCTAAGAAAGGGGATTACCTTTTGTTTACCCTTTCACTCATGACTAACCTTATTATGTTTTATTATAAATGATCTGTCATGTCCCCTTTTTCATAGACATTGATAGTCTTGATGATTAGCCTATTATACGACATTCGTAGGCTAATAGGATGGATAGAGGGTCATAATGGAGCTTGGATTGACTTTGATTCACAGAATTTCTACATTTGGTTTGCATTCAGGGTATTTCAGATGCATTGGGCCTGAGCTCCTACTTTTTAGGGATATTTGATATGCAGTGGAGCACCTTTATTTTGGTATGGTCATGTGCGGAATCACTCCCTGATTCACCTGCTTTGATCGGTTTGAGGATCCGACGTATATTGAGGGAGATATTAATATTTGATTGATTTAATCAAATATTAATTATTTGGTCTCATTAATAATTAATTATTAATTATTTGGTCTAATTTTAAATTAGAAACCCTAATGCTAATTTAAGAAACCCTAATTAGGGCAAGCATATCTTTTGAGGGTATAAGGGTTTCACATGGAGGCCATTATTGATTATGTATGTATGAATTGATTATTGAAATTGGAGAAATTCTTCTGTGAAGACTGAGCCAAGGGTTCCAGGATTCTATTGCAGTGGAGAACGTTCCCTCTTCATTGTGTGCGATTTAGAGGCTATGAGATATCAGCTGATTTATTGCCAAATTGAGAGATAGCTTCATCCAGAAGTTATCACAGAGATACAGATCTGAGAGATAGCTTCATCCAGAAGTTATCACAGAATTCCAGGGTTGAGAGATAACTTCACACAGAAGTTTATCACAGAGCTTTCCAGGTATTTTCTTTATTTAGTTTTGATTCAATAAATTATACAAATAGAAATATTCTATATTAGAATAGTATATCTTCAGATCAGGGTGTTCAGCAATCAGGGGTTAAGAACAGACAGGTTGGCAGCCGTACTAAATCCGTACAGTCCGTTCAGATCAGCTCAGGCACCGACCTCGGCGGACAGAGGGCTACAGAGACTGACATCGGATGACTGAAGACCGACGTCGGCAAAAATCTGACCGACAGGGACCGACGTCGGTGATATATCGACCAATGACGGCATCTGTGTGTCGACACAGAAAGGCCGAGACCTTCCAGAATCCAGTTTTCACTTCCAGTTTTGCTAAGCCAGAGTTTTAAGACTGTATTTCATTTTTATATGCATAAGGAAGGACTGTAATTGTAATAGTTTGGAAGGATATCTTTTGTAATCATCTGAATGAATGATAAGATCTGTAATTTGTTTATGCATACTTGAATCTACTCTGCAGTTTGTATCTGTGATCAGAGCTTTATGTGTTTATATATTCCCTATTAGAAGGGGATATCACAGTGGTATCAGAGCTTTTTGTGCAGATAAGAGAGCCCCTAAGTAAGGGACATCACATGATCTTATATTAAATGTCTCTTTTTGTATCATATACTCATATTGAATCTTTAAAACTATTATTACCCTATTGGCATGAATGTACTTGAGAAATTTACATATTGTGAAGGACATTACATAGATATTATGAATCCAAGGTCATGTCAATAAAATATCAAAGACTCCTATGTGTGGTATAACTAAAACTTTTGTGGTCACATGTGTTGGACAAACCTGTAAAGGTAAATCAATCTCACTAAAACCCTATTTCACTTTCCCATTGAATGATTTGATCATCTTGGTCAAAGGTATAAATCATCATGCATATATCCAAAATGTGTGAGTAATTTCATAGTAAATTGATTCTCATTATAACCATTATCAACCATAACATTTTGTATAAGTTGATGATCAATATATGCTCTAATAAAAATTGGGTGAAGATCTTAGTCATCATCTACAACTTCAATGTCATCAAATATAATATAAGGATTTTGAATCATATGAGGTATTTCATATGTAAATGTGATAATAATCACATCTAATTGGTTACCATAATGTGGTGGAGGAGGATGTGCATTATATGCCATTGCACTTTTGGTGATTCCTTAGAATGATCTTATAATGGATTGTTTAATATCTCTTATGGTTTTGTTGGTCACCATGTTGCGATCTTGAATCTTTGGCGAATCATCAAATGTAAGTTTTTCACTACTAATGAGGTCTTACATCTTGTTATTCAATTTGAAACATTTATTCATGGAATTCCTAGGACATTTATGATAGTCAAAATACACATTTTCATCATATCCTTTTGGTAGAGGTCAAATCGTATCAACCTTAAAGGGAGGAGGAAGAGATATGAGATGACACCACTAGATTCTTAAGGAGTGAAGCTACGGACTCAAGTAATCATTTAAATTATCTCTTAGGTGAATTTAATAATATGATTTGATTAGGTTGTTGTGATATGATATTCACCATTGTTATTGCTTCATTTTTAGCCTCTATGGGTTTTACCCTATAAGTTGGTTTGATATGAAACTTGGTATTGGATGTAATTGATGTGTTGGCTACATACTTAATCTTGTATAATGCAATGAGTTTCATTTCTTTATCTTGAACAATATGGCATAAGTCATAAAAATATTTAATCTTATTAAATATAATAGACTCATGCAATTAAGTAGATACTCTTTATTTGAAGATATATTAAATATCTTTATCTTCCATTCTATTTTTCATTTTGGCCAGCATTATCTTGTACCTCAAAACATATTCATTGATAGTCTCATTGGTTCCTTGCTTGATAACTTTGAAATTTGTGCATATGACATCATTTTAGTAATATTGATATAAAAATATGTTATAAACTTATCCATTAGAGGTTTGAATGCATTTATTGATTATATTGGTAAATCATAGATCCATCTCAAATCATAGTCCTTTAGACTTCTTGGGAATAATTTGGTCAAAATTTTATCATTGGAAACATAATCAAGTCATGTGATATATAAAGAATAGAGATATTGTTCAAGATCACCCTTGTCATCATAAAGTTAAAATTGGGTGCTACAAAACTAGTTACAAAAGGGTGAAAATATATCTTAGGTGCAAAAGGATTATGCAATACATCTTGTGAATCAATAACATGAGTAGACTTTGAAACATTTCTCTCAATATTTTTAACTTTACCTTCTAAATATTGAATAACTTGGAGAAGGGTTTTCATAGTAGACACATTGGGATTAATATTTGATATTTTGGAAGTCACAAAAGGGTATATAAAAACCACTTATGTTAACATAGGTATTTGAATTGGTAATTGATTTTAAGTATTAATTATTCCCATGGAGGATGTAGTAATATTTTTTTATCTTTAGGGGGAAATGGCTTGAAGACATATCCCATGCCCCCACTAGATGTAAAAATAAATGGTGTACTTGAGGAAATGGGTATTGAGAGTGGATTGATAGTAGTACCATTTAAATATTCATCATTAATATATGTGGATGCATTAGCCTTAACATGTTTACTAATTTTATCTCATGTGAGATACAATAATGCATCAATTAATTCATGATTAGTATTGAGATGATTAACTAATGAGTCCTTTTCTTTAGGTTCAAAATATATTTGTTATTAACATTTTCCATTTACTATAAACAAAAATAAATATGTATATAATAATGGAAGAATTCATATATCAAAAATGATCACAATAATCTATAAATTTTATAAGGTTGAAAACCTTAGGGTAAGTAAGGATTGGCATAAGAAGGATCAAGGTCAGGTTCACAAAATGTTTGACCATTTTCTTAGTTAATGGTAAAGAGAGTAGCATATTCAACTAATTAATAAACTACTATATAAGTATTCTAATTAAATAATTCATATCCAAAATATATTTTTATGTGGTTTTGAGTTACAAAGATATGCTAAATATAGAAATTACAATGTCAAAATAGTATTGATTGCTTAATCATGAAGAAGGAATGATACTAAACTTATTTAATGATATATAATCACATCTAAGAAGTGCAGGTGTATAAATGGTCAGGATGAATCTCAATTGTGATTTTTCATATTCTAAAAAGTAGCTTTAAGTCATCTTAGACACTGTAGACATCCAATTCCTAACCCCATTTGTGTTGAAATTGTCAATCTTACTCGAATTGTACTTAAATGCACATTTTAGGTCAAAATAGATAAAATGCGTTAAATGGTTTAAGATTATCATTTATAAGTGCTGATTTAGGTCAACGTATCCCTAAATGGGGAAATCCAATTTATTTGATACCTAACTTTGATCAATTCATTTTGAGTCAAAATGAAGGTTTCACCTTTTTATGTTCTAGATCACTCTTTTCTTTTAATTCATCAGTACACATCACGTACCTGTGTTATTTTATATTGGTAACATCCTAAATAATAATATGGTTCCAATGCATCTAAAATCACTTTCTAATTCTTATTGAGTTAAATTATGACCTAGTAATATGACTTTTTGAACATTTTGATTAATTGAGGGCTAATTTCTAAATAATTGCATAAATGTTGATTAACCTTGTTTAAGGCTAATTGATCCAAATCAAGAGCTTAAGTAGATTTTCCATGAGATTTTTTTAATATTTATTTTTGGAAATTGATTTATATTAACTGCATCACCTAATGACATCATCATATAGGGTGGCATCCATAAGCCATAAATACATAAAATATCAAGAATATGGGTCTCCCATGCCTCATTAAGACCCTCCATGCCTCTTAAATGCCCCTCTATCCAAAATATTTATGAGAGATATTTATGGATTTAATTATATAATTGGATTAATTCATGGCCAAACATCTCAATATTGAGATGGACAGTCATGGTTGATCCTGATCAATCTCAAAAATCTATAAATAAAGAGGCCATAAACATCATTTTTAAGCTTGATTTGTATAAATTTATAATGTTAAATTGTCTCCATTGTCATTTATGTTGAACATTATTTTTAATTATAAAGCTCCATTTGATAGGCTAGATTGGATATTTCATTTACTTTGAGCCTAGGTTATGCAAAAAAATCCTAAGACATGAGATGAGCTACCACCATTGTTGATGAAGACAAGAATTATTGATCAAGGGAGAACATGATTTTGAGCCACACTTGTATAGTGAATTCACTTGAGAAGTTAATTGATGTTTATTTCTTTCAATTGTTTACTGCTATATTTTGTAATTCTTGCATGAATAGATAGGCTAAGTTTTATTATCTTTAATACATTTTTCATGATTTATTGAATAATTCTTTACTAACTCTCTTTATAATCCTATCTACATTTTGGCATGCTCGATGGGATCGTATCCCACAAATTTTCTCACAAAGGCTCTTTCAAGAAACCTACTAACCAATTTTATGCAGAATCTTGGAGTGAAGGAGTCAAAAGAGTGAAATTTATAAGTTAAAATTCCATTTTTCTAGTAATTACATTTTTGTTCCTAGGAACATCAGTTTTACTCCCTATTACAACATAATTATTATCATAGTAGTGATTTTGTGAAAAAATCATTATTTACAAAAAATTAATTTCATTCACTTAAGCAATGATTTTGACAAAACAATAATTTTATCTCAAAACAGTGATATTGTTTACCTTATGTAGTGATTTTGTCTTTGACAATAGTGATTTTGTCAATAGAATAATGATTTTATGTTTTTTTGTGTTTTCTATCTCGTAATAGATACTTTATAGGTGAATAGTTATATTGTGTTTTTCTGATGAACTAACCCAAAAAAGTGATATTATTGTATGAAATTGTGATTTTACATAGAAATAGTGATATTGACTATGTAATAGTGATTTAAAAATAGAGAGCTCATTTTGAGAAGTTGATTCACTCATTTACAAATTCATTTCAAAGCTAAAGGACATACTAAATTTTTCATTACAAGATCAAGCTTGAAATTTGTTACTACATGCTTTTTAGACCTTCTTTGAAAGTTTAAAATGGATTAGGAACTTTGTTTTGGTGTTTAATGGAAAATTTAGAAGCTTAGGTAAATGTTTTGAAAAATTGTGCTTTCAAAGTTACAATTTAAGACTAAGGGGCCAAAATAACACCACCTAATCTTTCATTTGGTGCTTAAAATTGAACTCACTTGTCAAATTTTATCTTCAATAGTTATTTAAACTTAGAATTTGATTAGAAAAAAGAGGTACATTACATATATGCTATTCCATCCATCCCTTTTAGGGAACTTTTAGAATCAAAAGCATCGTTCTTATTACAAACATGCCTAGTCCAATACATAGAAAGAATGTCATCTAAATCACTCCCCAAAAACTCACAATAGTTTGGGTGATCATGAAATGACTCTAAAGTCTTTCTATTAGTCATTTATTTTATTACATCTTGGCTTGTGAGGAGGATTTCATCACTTCCCATGATTTTTATAGGGTTAAATCACCACGATGTATCTATACTTTGGACATCACACTACATTGAGCAAGCAATGAATGTAGTGGTTATAAAAAAAGGCAAGACCTTTTTACAACAATATAAGTGCCACAAACACTCAATTAAAGTGCACTTATTTTGTATCATTTGGCATGAAAGATACTGTGTAATTGATCCATCTATAAAAGTTCAAAAACTTGTAGTTTTTATATAAACCCCCACATGCTACAAAAGTATTATTGGTGTAAGATGTACCTCAAGGTCCATGTCACCGTATTGTCATTTAAGAGAAGGAGGGTGTGAAAACCCTACTATATAATGTGCATTTATTTTTGGATGAACACTAAAAATCCTCTTGAAAGATGTATATAGATAGACTCAAACAATATCATGCAACCTTGTTAGTTTAGACTTAAGATGATTTTTTTTTGTCATTAGCTTACTTGGTCCTAAATTGTCTCTAAAACTACTTGATAACACAATGAACTTAACCAAAACACATTTTGCTCAAAATTATTGATCAAGGGAGGTGTTACGTTGTCCAATTAGAAAATTCATCTTTTCCTTGATCAAAATTGTTATCAAAAACTTTATGTCATGTCATCCACTTTAGCATAGTCATGCTACCCAATTTAGTCTAGACCTTTTACCCAATTTTTTTAATTTCCTTATTTATAGTTCACATTCAAAATTAAACCTTTCTATGTTTTAAGGGTTGGTATGTTAAATTGGGTTATCTATTTTCACACCAAATTTGATCTAACTTAGGTTTAATTTTCCATTTGGATTAAGGGTCATTTATTAGACTCAAAATTGCATTATCATCTTGGTGGACTCAAATCATCTTGCATATTGCTCATGCTCTAAGTCTTAGAACATATTTTATCCTACTAGAACTATGTGGTGACATTGTGTTACCCATTTGGTCTTAGCTTTGTACTTAGTGATTCATGTCATTTTTTACATCTTGAGTTGCTTAGTTCATATTTTCCTCTTCAAAATTTGGAGAGATTTCCTCTAATTTTTTAGGATCAACTCATCGAAGTTAAAACTATATTTTACAATACACAAGTATCATAAATATCTAGTCTTTAGTGTACTATTTTTCACTTTGGATCTTTGAGTTGCATTACCCTTTTCCAATCTATATGATTTAAACTTTACCAAAAGTTGGGTAAATTCGTGAACCAAATTTTCTAATTATGTGTGGTTCTAAGCCACCCTCCATTTATATTCTCTTTGGTGCCTTAGTCATTTGTTTGCGAAAGTATAAAAATTCATATCTAGTTCAAACATTTTAAAAACATTATCTAAATCTTATTAAAGATTGAGAACACTCTTTTTAAACAATGACATAAAGGTACACTTGTAATAGGGTTTCTTGTATTCTTAGTTGCAAGTTAGAGCATCTTTATGATGGACATAAGCACTCCATCTTGTTTGAGGATGTTTCCCTCTTTGGACGTATCTATTGAAATCCAATCACATCCATGTTATTTATCATACATCATCCTCATTCTTCCCCTTTGATTTATGCTCTGCACTCAAAGGTTACTATTTTAGGGTATCCTTCTTCTCCTTAGGCTTGTATGATCAAGAAAGCTCTGAAATGCATGAAGGTTACCATTTTAGGACCTCATCCTTTGGTTTTCATAAGAAACCAAACCAAAAATCATCCACTCATTACCATTTTAGGACCTCCTCTTTTGGTTTGCACAAGCAACCAAACTAAGAAGCATCCAGTCATTACCATTTTAGGACCTTCTCCTTTGGTTTACACAAGTAACTAAACTAAGAAGCATCTAGTTGTTACCATTTTAGGACCTCCTCCTTTGGTTTGAAAAAGTAACCAAACTAAGAATCATCCAATCATTACCATTTTAGGACCTCATCCTTTGGTTTGCACAAATAACCACATTAAGAAACATCCAGTTGTTACTATTTTAAGACCTCTACCTTTGGTTTGCACAAGAAACCAAACTAATAAGTGTCCAATTTTTACCATTCTTGGCCCATCACCAATTTTTAATGAACCTATTATTTAATAACCTCCATTTAATGAACTAGTTGTGTTTGATCCCTTCTTAAATAGTCTAATTTTTAGAGAGTCCATTATTGAAACATAAACCATTGTTCTCACTAAACCAAATGTTCCCCACTTTAAAAATTTTGTGGTGATTTTCAATCCAAAACAAGAACCATTACCTCTTTAAGAGCCATCTTATAAGGATCAAAATGTGTTCAAAGTTGATTTTTTACAACCAATTATGAATCAAAACCATGATGTTATTGTTGAAATACCCATTTTTGACAAGTCAACCTATGATAAGTTAACTACTCAGATTTTACCTATTTTTAAAGAGCCTCATTTCCTTGACAAGCTAGTCTCTACAGAGTTGTCTCTTGATATTTTTCCACTCATTAAGGAGTCTCACTTTGATAGACATGATTTTATCAATACGGCCCTTGTGTGGTTCCCTCTCTCTAAGGGTCTTCACTTAGATGAGCTAGTCTATGTTGAACCCTTCTAAGATGAATCAATTTTTATTGAGCTTATTATGCCATCACAGGCCATTACTTGTCAAACATTTAGCATTCAATAGAACATTATCAAAATAACCATATCAAATAAAGAATTAGAATTAGATTCAGGTTCTATTTTCAAACCAACATTATATTTAGCATCAAAAATAGAATTAACATCATTTGTGACATCAAATTTAGAGTCCCTTGCTTCAGAATTAGATTCAAAAATGGATTATAGTCATGGTTTTTATAACATTGGTTACAATTATCTTAAAGATCAATTTGAATATATTTTTGATACTTCTATGATTTTTGAGGATGATTACTTCAACATCAACACAAGTTTTTCTAGTATATTCTACAAGGATTATGTTTCCTTTCATCATCCTACCATTACCACCAACCAACATAGCCGTTATATTGGTGTTATAATTCCCATAAATATCAATTACGATTGATAGAATCATACTTTATTGAATTTCATCCATGGTGACATATCAATTATAGAATATCAGTGGGATAAAGACCTATTTCAAGTATCAGAAGAACATTCTCCTAGTGAAACCTTTTTGGAGGTGATAGGGGATGATCAAAGCAAAAACTCAACATCCTTTAGTTAAACCTTTTAAATTCACTAGAATATAATCAAATTCAAATGTTAACATCTATTTTTGAAACCTTATCGAAGGCACTATGGGATGATCAAAACAAATTCATTGGTGAAAACCTCATCAAGGTGCCAACAGCTGAGCACAAAAGTTATTAACTATTTACTGAAGATATTATTCAAGAACAAATCAAAATATCTTCTAATCTATAGCATAATCAGGTGGTAGCTACTCTTTAGATCAAATAATAAAACAATCTAGTGGTCATATCGAGAGCATATTCAAAGGTTTTTAGTCCCACCATAACTAAAATTATGTCAAATCCAACATCATCAACTTTACGTGTGATTGAAATTTTTGATATTCATTTGTTTCTAATTAAATTTACATTCCATTATCACCCACTTATATCATTTATAATTGGTAGCACATTCGTTTACAAAGGCTACAAAGATATCTTGTCTTGATGTTTGAATGAAGCAGAATCAATTACCAATAGAGATCACAAACACATTATTAAGATCCAGATCGATAAAAAGTTATTGATAGAGTAATTTTTCTTAAAGGGTATTAGATATCAAATTTATAATTTATCATTTCTATTGTCTCACATATTGACTAGGATGTGTATCTCCTTATCAACAAGAGTAGCATAACCATTTTTCACTTTTCTAATTACTATTTTTCATTACTATGCCTCGTCTATTGGGGTAAACCCTATAGACCCCTTTTAGGAATTATTATACCATTATGTTTCATTTATCTCAATTTTTTTGAACTACATTGACTTGAGGTCCTTCAAGACTATGTAGGTAGTGCTCAATTTTTATTAAGGTTAGCTCGATCACCCCTTTTCCACAATCTCACTATTTTGTGAGAAATTATTAAGTTTGAACACTCTCACCATTTTTTGAGCAACCTAAGAAATGCTCTCACTATTTTTTTAGAAATCTAAGCCAATCATCACTTGGGGGAAACTTTGTCACCACTATAGCCAATTTTCTTGTAATCATTTCATTATACCATTTTTATTGTACTATTTCTTTACTATTAACCAAGGATTGATTTTATTCATCTTACTAATCCCATTTTGATCTTGGTTCCTTTAGTTCATTCTACACTTTTTGTGGGGGGATTATCATCTAGTTTCAAAAAATTTAGAATTTTGTGTCCAATAACAATCTATGGTAGTAGTGTGGCATTTGATCTAGAAAGTTATCTTTCATTTATCATCTTATTTGGTATCACTTATTATAACCACCTATGGGTAAATTAGTATTATTTGGTACCCTTGATCTAAACTACCTTTGGGAAAATGAAAATTATGATGTTTTTCCTAATTATATCCACCTATGGGAAATTTAGGTACAATATATTTTTATCATACATTACCACATCATCTAATCATTATTATTATCATTTGTTTTATTGTTCACCTTTGTTTGTGAACTTATTGTGACCTGGTTAGTTTTTCACCACCTTTTGTGTGGGCATAATTACTATGCCTTGGGATTATTTTGGGGTTATATAGATCATGCTTGATTCATGTCAAGGTCAACTTAGTCCCTTTTATCATATGCTCTCACCATATTGTGAGAATTTTAAGTTGGTGCACTCTCACCATTTCATGAGCTAGACCATTCTATATCACTTAATCCTCAAACAAGTTGAGATACTTAGAAAATTCTTAAAACATTCATAAACCATCCAAAAACTCAAAAAAAATTGCTATGTTGGTCTTTGTTTTCCTATTTGGTCTTGCTTATTTGTTTTATTTTCTAAGTACATCTTGATGGTCCACATATATCTTGATTATTCATATCTTGATCTCATGCTGTTAAGATGTCTTTTTTTCTTTTTAATTATCTTTGTTTTTTTATTGAAATGTAAATAGTTGTAACTCTAGTTTTGGTCATTATTTTACCATTATCCTTTATTATAGTTATTGACATTTAAACTGACTCAGTTTAATTGGAATATTATATCATTCTAAGTTATTCTTACTTATGATGAATAATTTATTTTACTATAGTAAGCACTTTGTGTTCAAGTTTCAAAATCTTAACATTAAAATAAATCTGATGAGTAGTTATCAAGAACACTTTGCTTAATCTAGGCTCCTGGTATGAACATAGGCATCTAGGTATCATGCATTTTAACACTCAACTCTATACTTAGATGTGCATCTCTTTGCATACATTGTGATTCTAATCAATTCTTGGTCAATTTTCATCATTCCTCATTCCATTCTCTCCCAAAACTTGGGTGAACTACATTGGCCTAAAGTTTATGTTAGAACATGAGTCCATGGAACTATGTAGGTAGCATCCATTATCTTGTACATTTGGAGTTAGCTTAACCATCTCCATTATTCTTTTTGTCTCTCCCATCACTTTGCACATTATCATGTGCTAGATTTTATATGGATTTCTAAGTCATTACACCATCACATGAACATTTTTACTTGCTCACTTTAACCTATCTTTTGGGTTATATCATTGAGCTATTTTGCTTGCTAATTGCCCATGCTGGGGCACAACATCTAAAAAATTTCAAAATAAAATCAACTCTACAGTGGAAAACCATTATTTATTCTTTATCAACAATCAAAATTATCCCTACTAGGGCAAACTATCTTATCACGATCACATTTGCTCTACTAGGGCACCTTTTATTATCTTCTCTTTGGAGACCCCATTCTAGTGGTGCTTCCCTTTCTGAAGTAGAACATTATCTCTTTTCTTGTAATTCCAATATCTCTACACTAATGCCCATGATGGTAATATTTAGTGTATAACTTGTCTTGATCTTGATCAATGTCATAAGCACATAGCTTGTGCTTTCAAATTAGGTACATTTAAAGTGTGTCCCTTAAATTTATGGATTGTATCTTTCCCATTACCCCTATCTAATGGGGCCTATTATACCTCTAATTATATTTTGATCATTGATGGTAATCATGCATATAAGCATTATCTCATCTAGATGTGATCTATTTTATGGGTTAATTTCTCACTTTTTCTCTCTTTTTGAGATTCCATCCTTCTCTTTCATCCTAGTATGTCCTCTTGAGGGGGAATCATGGATCTATTCTAATTTCTTCTTGACAACACTTTTCTTTGAAAAGATGTTGCTTCACCTAATTGTCTTGTTAAACCTTCACAAACAAGGGGAAAATGTAGACATCCAATTCCTAACACCATTTGTGTTGAAATTGTCAATATTACTTGAATTGCACTCAAATGCACATTTTAGGTCAAAATCTATAAAACATACTAAATGGTTCAAGATTGTCATTTACAAGTTCTTATTTAGGTCAAAGTATCTCTAAATAGGGCAATGAATTTTATGTGATACCTAACTTTGATCAATTCATTTTGAGTCAAAATGATGATTTCACTTTTTTGTGTTCTAGATCACTCTTTTCTTCTAATTCATCAATAAACATCACGTACCTTTATTATTTTGTGTTAGAAACATCTTAAATAGGAATATGGTTCTAACACCTCTAACATGTCCTTCTAATTCTTTCTAACTCAAATTATGACCCAATAATATGACTTTCTAACCATTTTGATTAATTGAGGGCAAATTTCCAAATAATTCCAAAAATGTTGATTAACCTTGTTTAAGGCTAATTGATCCAAATCAAGAGCTTAAGTAGATTTTCTATGAGATTTGTTGAATATTTATTTTTGGAAATTAATTTATATTAACTATATCACCTAATGACATCATCATATCGGGTAGCATCCATAAGCCATAAATGCATAAAATATCAAGATTATGGGTCTCCCATGCCTCATTAAGACCCTCCATGCCTCTTAAATGCCCCTCTATCCCAAATATTTATGAGGTATATTTATGGATTTAATTATATAGTTGTATTTATTCATGTTCACACATCTCAACCTTGAGATGGATGGTCATGGTTGATCTTAATCAATCTCAAAAATCTATAAATAGAGGGGCCATGAACATCATTTTTAAGCTTGATTTGTGAAAAATCAAAATGTTAAATTGTCTCCACAATCCTTTATGTTGATCATTATTTTTCATTAACAAAATTCATTTGATAGGATAGATTGGATATTTCATCTACTTTGAGCCTAGGTTATGCAAAGAATTATTGAGGCATTAGATGAGTTACCACCATTATTGATGAAGATAAGAACTCTTGATCAAGGGATAACATGATTTTGATCTACACTTGTATCATGAATCAACTTGGGAAGGTAATCAATGTTTTTTTAAGTGTTTTTTGTTATCCTTTATAATTCTTATATGAATAGATAGGCTAAGTTTTATTGTCTTTAATGCATTTTTCATGATTTCTTGACTAATGCTTGACTAACTCTCTTTTTAATCTTCTCTACAGACACTACTATCAAAATAGAGACACTAACATCAATGATTTTATCCTAAAACTAACACTTATATTTATAGTGAAATACAAGTCATTTTTTTAAATTCCACTTGTACCTATGAGGCTTCCCTATCACCTTGTATATTTGATGTTCAGATCATGAGCATGGGTTCTAAATATCGTTACATAGCTGAAAACCATAGTTCCTCTAATTAGGGCATTCCACCTTGAAAAAAAAGGGTTAGTAGTCTCAAGTGAAGAGAGATTCCCTCAAATACCCCTCTGTTAGTGAATGATGCATAGATAATTGTATACTCTAAAAAGGGCCTCATACCAATGTAGTTCTCCCCCTTATGTGTGTTTGTATGTGAACAATTATGCAATATGTTATATGAGACTACATGTAGTGACCTAGCTTGTAACTTGGAAAATGTTTCTCATGGGCTACTCTTTGGATGATTCAAACCTATAATAATTTTTCTTCTATAATTAATATAGAAGAATAGGGTATTTTTTCAAGCTTTAGAGTGCCTTTAGACAGATATTTGCCTAAAATGTACTTGATATTTATTGATGATAATGAATGGTATTTGGATTGTATTTATATAAAACCTTTTGAAATGATCTCATAGGAGGTTTAAAACAACACTATAGGCTGATCCATATATGTCAAAATATTTGAAAATTTGATTGTTTGTAAGGTACAGACACTAGCATTAGAACTAGGACACTAGTGTCCTAATCTAGATGGTAGTGTCACGGAGAATAGGAAAATGTTGAATATCTATAACTAACAGTGAAAGATATATATCAGGTTTTAGGCATATTATGCACTACAGGTGATTTGAGTAATCACAATATCAAGGTCAGACCTATAGGGTAATAATTTAGGCACTGTGATATGGTGAACATGATCCTTCTAGAAATGAGAAGATCTTGAAATGAAGGGTTGAACCATGAGTGACATTTTTCAATTGTACAATATTATTTTATCATATATGACCTCGATTTAAAATTTATAATATTAATTAGTTTGAGAATTTGATTTTAAAATTTATGTGCATTAGTGACAAAAAACAAAAGACCAAGCTTGCATATATATAAATGGCTTATAAAAATGGCAAATAAGAGTTGTGTATTTGGGCACAAGTCATGTAGTTTATGATGTGTCAAGAATTAACATTGTTAAGTACCTATGACCAGATTTATGTGTTTATATCTAGACAACATACTTTTTAATATACACATTTATTTCATACTATATTAGTGTGATGTAGGACATATAGATCAAACATGGACACGTAGATGTTGGACTCTCTTATACCTAATGTCCATGTCAATTTTGGGATCATCTTACTCCATAGGTCACATTATCATTAGTTATATGTTTATATAACCTTTCACCATGTTGAGATATCTAGATTACTTACACATATCTTTTTAGTTACTCATATCTTACACAGTGATACATATATATGCTACTTTATTATGATATATCACTAATATACATGGATAGCATATACTAATATTCACTTGTTCTATTCTTCATTGATGTTGTTACTCATGCATGATAGGATAGTAATTATTTGTCAATTACATTTGACTATGAATCTTGTGTGTACGACATGCATTTACCTCTTGTTTCTAACATCTTTAATTACTTTTATTGTGACCATGTAGCCTTGTTTGTTTTGACATCTTTATATCCCTTTTTTGTGACCCTTGGCATTATCTATTATTACATATTTATTTCCCTTGTTTTTAGCCCTTGGTGTTCGTGTGACATTATGTGTTTATGAGTGTATTAATATAGTCTTGTATGTTCATATTTTTGTGATTTATTGATATTTTGGTGTCATGATCCATATCATACACCTCCCCATTTATGGGTGGTGCCATGATTTATATCATGCACCTATTTATTATGTGGTCTTATTGAACTATTACATCAATGATGGCTATTACTTTGTAACTACTTAATACATCTATCTTGACATGACAATTATATGTCCTCATTAAATATGTTACATACATGCCATGTTGACATATTTATTTATTTTATGACATATTATCCACATGTTGACATGATTATACATTATTACATCATTATACATAGAATTATATAGTTAACTCTTCCTTTTAGATGAGTGACTTATAGGTTACATCTCTCATCTCAAAATGGTGCCATATTAGTGATATTGTCATAGAGACACAAACCTCCATTAACATAAAAAAACATATTTGGGTAAAGAATATAGGATTTAAATATTTTAATGTGGTTCAAATATCATATTTTTTATATATGAGACATATATTCATGCATTGATATAGATTATGGGGGCATGTGCCATGTATATGTACTCACCTTAGAGACACATGAGTTAAATATTATATATTCATATACACTTGAGTACATATGCCATGAAATTACACATAGTTTATAGGAAGAAACACTATAGGTTTTCACATGCAGATACATTTGAGATACATGTTCTTAGATTTAAGATATAGATACATAGCTTTATATATGAATTGTAATACATGTATTAGGTCATGATTCTTACTCATACACATATACATATGGAATTTTAAAGTTGGCACATATTTAGTGATGCATGATACTTATTCATGCACATTTATGTATTTTTTAGTGAGAACTATTATAGTTGTTTATTTGTAAAAAATAATTCAATTTAACCAGGTATGGATAAAATTTGAATGTATAAGTCCATATATAGCATTTGATTCATCATTTTTAGGAAATGTACATTTAGGTTCACCAGTTATGGCATTACCCATATCAAACCCATTATGTGGTTCCCACCTTACCATTTTGAGGTCAAAGATCAAATATAGATTATTTATGTGAGTTAGTATGGTTTAGGTTCAAAGATGCTCAATGATCTACACACTACTCCACATTCATGATGGTTGGGGAATTTATCCTCCCAACCTAAGGGATTTTATATTTACATCAATGGAATAGTCACCTCAACTCTTTATGTTCTTCATCAAAGATGCACAAATCTATAATGATTAAACAAATAAGTGTTGGAATAAAAAGGACTCAGAGCAGGGGAGATGAACAAGTCTTCAAAACCTTTCTTACCAATTTCACTTATACATCATGAACCATTCAAATAAGCACATATATCTAACAAGCATAATACCTATCCACATAAACATGAAACACAAGAACCATCACATATTTGATAAACCCCCAAGGGTAATAAAACCCATTGATATCTTCAAATGGACTATAGTCATATAATAATAACACCAAATTTAGTGAAGCACCAACTTAACATGGAGCACCGAGCCAATTAAGCTTTAGAAATAACCAAATTATAAGGAAGCACCAACCCCATATATGAATCAGCATAAATTAATCCACATGATTTATTTTATGACCTTTATAACACCTTATTTATCAAACAATTGAAAATGACCACCTCTTCAACCCTTTACACTCTTATCCCTCTCAAACTACCTTTTAGGCCTCTTTGCTCAATTAGGTCTCTTTCAAGACAAATTAGATCATATGACCTTGATGTTAATATTTATACACACTTTAAAATATTCATGAAAATTCCTATACACTCCTATGATTATTTACAATATCTTCTTCTACTCAACAATGTGCTATATCATTCACATATACTCTACTTATCAAATAGGACTAAAAATGCCTTGTATTTATACAAGCCTCTAGCTTATATCCCTCTTGGTTAGCCATACACACTTGCACACTTGTATAACCCTTTAAATATGTCTTATAAAACATTTCATACATGTATAAATCATTATAATATGTCATCTTCAACTCAAAATACCAAAACCTCTTTTAGGCCTTAAGGAGACCTAATTCAATTAGGCCTTCATGAGCACATGTTACACTTTTCCTTCTTTGGAACACTTTGAAACTCCACACACAGTATTAAAATATCATATTACAATAAAATATACTTCTAATAATCTCATATAGGCTCCATAACACTTTTTAGATCCAACAACCACTTGAAGCACACCATTTGTACTATTCACAATTAGGCCTTCTCATACCTAGGAAGTTTGTCTTGAATTAATGAAGATTAAACATAAATTAGATAAATAAAAATCGTAATAATTCATAAATAAATAAAATAAATTACCTAAAAAACATCACCATCTTCTTTATACTTCACACCTTAGGGTAAAAGGACTCAAACCCTTCTCTACAAATAGCCCACTCAAAACTACCAAAACACTCCAAAACCCAGTCATGAATAACTTGATAGTCAACACATGTAATAAATCTTCCCATGAAAAATTGTATATTAAAAATATCCTTATACATATATAAAACACTCTAAAATATAAAAATCACAAGATATACTGTCAAATATTAGTCTTGCAGACCAATATTTTAACTGAGTACACAATGTCAAACTAGAACTAGTCAAGCCATTTTGGCTTCAACATTTCAATCACTTTCACTGAATATCAAAATTAATAAAATCATGATCAGTAATTTTAATTAAAAAAACAATGTTATATTTATTTTATATTTCCATTCATTTCATAGAGTCTAAAAGTCATCATAGCAACTTGCTTACCCAGAACTACTAGTTTACCTTAAAGTATAGTCATGGTGACAATGACCATCAACACCTGTATGAACACTTCCAAAAACTTGTTATGAAAATATATGATACCATTAAATCTCTATACCATCATTAATTATAATAATCATTATGGTCTAGTGAAAACTATTGGTCTTACGGACCTATTTATTCACCTCACCAAACACAGATCTTACTGAGTCAGATAAGCCATTTTGGCTTCATCATTTTCACCACTATATCACTAACTTAAAATATTTATACCAAGAATTAATATAAAATAATATTCCAAAAAAACATCTCCATGTACTTGGTTTCATCACTATTTCATGATAACACATCCCTACTCATCTTCTCATTGCTATCTAGGTTTCTCACTATTTTTGTCATTAGACCTATTAGTGACTTGCTAACTTGGATGACTAGTTTAACACTCTTGAGGGTTAGAAACTATCTAGAAAACTTTATGGACATAAACATGACTATTAATCTTCATCCTCCATCCATTTTAAAACTATGTCCAATACAACATTTTACATCTACTTCTTCAGAAACAAGCTTGTATCTTCTCATTTTATCTCTCCTCTCTCTAATCTCACCACTTAAAGGTAATTGAGAGAGTTCAATACAAGATTCAAACACTTACTTGATCATTCCAAACCATCCTAAACACTTTTGAATCATATCTTCAACATTGGGTCACTATTAGGTTTTTATGAGGGTTTAAACACACTTTCACTATTAATGATTATTCATAAAGCATAAATCCTCAATCCAAAAAATCATGATTAAAATTTTGAGATAGGACCCTTAATAATATACAATAAATATATTAGGTTCTCATGTATAATTTTTATGAGCTAATGAGTGCAAAAAAAACCTTCTCGAGTAGATAACCCTTCATGTTGTGCACTCGAGATATCTCAAAACCACTTTCTATGCCTTTTCTTATAAACCATGAATTTAAAATTTGTGAACATGCTTGAATAAACATATAATACCTCTAAAAACACTAATATATTCATACTTTCCTTGGAAACATAACCTCATACCCATTATGCGATACTCTCTTTCTTTGTTTTCTTAGACCTCTCTCTCTCTCTGACTTGTAAAGCACATTAGGCCTTGAAATTGACCTTCATGCCTATTTGCATGTGCTCTCCACCTCACTAAAATAATCAAGAAACCTCTATTATGCTTTCACAAAAAAAAATTTCCATAAATCCTTCATATTATTTAAAAATAGATCATGATGCCTCTTTAGGCCAGGTAGGGTCTAAAAATGGTCTAGTTATAGACTTGATCTATAGATCTTACCCCTATAGCCTCACCTTGAGACTCTTATGAGTGATTTAATGATTAAAATACATGATAAATTAACCTTATACAACCACTCATTCCTATGTGCACTCATCTCATCAAGCCATCATGTTCATACCTTCTTATAAGGTCTCTTCATGTTATGACTAATGCCATAACAAGGCTTCTTAAGTAATTGAAACTTGACAACTAACCTTGAAATACTTATGAAAGTATCTAGACTTATCTTTCATGATCACATAATTCCAAATAACTATCACAATATTATTCTTACTTCACCAAAATTCACTATGCACACTTTCTCATAGGGTTTAGATTAGGCTTCTCAAGACACCTTGTACTCAAGAACTAGTACTCAAACATGCTTTAATGCTCACTTGACCTGAACCTTGACATCAAAAAATATAATAATCATTATTTTTCCTTCAAATTATATCTCAATAGAGAGATATTATGTTGCCTTCAAATTATCTCTTGTCACAAGGCTTCCTTGTCATATCAGGCACACAAGCTCATACCTCAAAGACCACTCACCATGCATCTTCAATAGCTTCACCTTGAAATCAATGAAATCTACCTTGACATTAGTGACATCAAACTTGACATAAATGATGACAATTATAAAAAAACTCCTCATTTGATATTGATGCTAAAACATTATTCAATTTTATCACTCTCATTTCCCCCAATCTAGTTAACCTCCATTCTTAAACTTTCTCCCCCTTTAAAATTAATGACAAAGGGTATTAAAAAAAATACCATCTCAAATCACACCTTATTGTAATATAAGATAAACATATATAATATGAAACATTATCCCCCTTACTCCATGCATACCTCCTTCAAATGAACTTAGATCTCAAAACTACTCACCTTGTTCTTGACATGACTGATATGACTAAAATATTTGATCACATAATAGGCCACCTTATTATTATCATCTAATGTACTTAGATATTATGAAAAACTTAAATATCTCCCACTTAAATCAATAATCCATCATGATTGTATGAATTGAAGAGTGTCTCCATGAATCCACTAAAATAACATAAACTCAAGATATTACCAAATATCCATGCTCTCATAAGACTCATTATCCTTTAGGATCCTCTTAGGCTTGACATTTTCATCAACCACTTGATCAATAATATGAGATGATAACATACATTATTGACTTGATTTCTCATTTGAAATATACTCTACCATAGTAAGCAGTCCACTTGGACTTATAGACTGATCATGACTCACCTTTATTATCTTTGGTTTCCACACATTCATTTTCATTCTCTCTTGCACTCTAGGGTTTTCAAAACTCTTTTTTTTATCTTTATGACCTTATAATTCTATTAGGATAGAATATTTTAATGTGTCCCACATTATGATAACTATATCAAACAACTTTATTCATACCTCTTGACTGATAATTCCTTTCATAATCTCATGCATATTCATTTTAGAGGTTCTTTTACACTTTCTTGCTCTATGACCAAAATGATTGCATAAAAAATAATAAACATTGAATAAATTAGCATACCTCATATAATTAGTCTATCTGATTGGTATTTTCATGTTGACCTTCTTATCTTCATTATCCTTCTCATTGACTTGAAATGCCTCCTTTTGATCTTCTTTGAAACCAAGACCTGTCTTATCACTTTTAGACTTTATAACTATTCATGATGTCATCTAGAGCCTAAATACTCTTTTCAAACTTCATAAAGGTCTTAAAATTGCTATTAGATTGTTATCTAACTTAGACTTTTCAAACATTCCATGTTCATTTTCATACCTAATGTATTATTCCTCTGTAGCTTTTAAGCTAGCAGTGACTTTCTCTATCTATGCTTCAATATGATTGTTGATCTAATCATACTATTTGGATGTGTTACTAAGTAATCTCTTCAAAAAAACCAATATGGTCTTATATTTATAGTCATTAACTAATGATCTTAGTTTGTGATTCTTCTTTCTTTGGAACTTTAACTCCTCTAGAGCACTCACCAATTCTACCTCAAGGTTCAATTCATCTTCTTCTTTATTTGATTATTCATCATCTATAAGGTCATTTCCTAATTTGATCAACCCTCAATGTTATATATTCTATATAACCATGAATAAGGATTCAATATTGTCATGTTCATGTTCATTACTATCATCATCACTATCAGATGTATTTGTGTCATTTACATTAAATGAGTTATTATCTTCTTTAGATATATAAACTTCTCTTGTTATTGAATGACCCTTTCCTACCTTCATACTTCCTAATTTATTTATTATTTTTATCAGGATTATAGACCTTCTTATCATCTCCATGATGTTCATTGTGTTCTTCATCATGATCAGCATTATCCTTGTTAGGACACTTAGATATAAAGTGACCAATCTTACCACAGTTGAAACATTTGAAAGGTAGCATACCCTTGTACTTACCAAATCCAAACCTTAATTTCCTAGAAAACATAGATATTATTTCATCATCATCAACATCTAAACATACCTCATCCTTGACCTTCTTGGATTTTGACTTTTCTCAGCTTTGAATGTTGTTTCCTTTTTGGGAGGTCTTCCTTCATTTTTTTTCATCTCATAGGTAGTAAAGATTTCATGAAGCCCATTCATTTATAGCTTGTCCAAATCTTGCATCTCTTCTACTACAGATACCTTAGTATCAAAATTAGGAATCAGTGATCTCAATACCTTTTGAATAATTTTATACTCTTTCACTTATTCTCCCAATCCTCTAATGACATTGACAACTTCATCAACCTTCAACAAGTAAGATGCAATGGTTTCATCTTCATTCATCTTCAAACTTTTAAACTATCTCCAGTGAGTTTGAAACTTGTCCATATTCACCTTGGTGTCTTCTTCATAGATATACTTTAATTTTTCCCATATCACCTTGTTTTAATCATATGTAATCACCTCCACAAACTTTTACTCTGATAGGACACATATAATGGCTTTCATTGGCTTAGAATTGCTCTCACTTTCCTTCTTGTCTATTGCATTAGTTACGGGTGTAGAAGGTGGAGGGTATCCATCCACAAATAACTACCATATACCATGGCCCATTGACATTATATATGTCCTCATTTTTATTCTCTAAAAATCATAATTAGTCTCATTGAAAAATGGAACCTTACTTGTAGAGAAACCACCTTGCACTTGTTGACTATCCATCCTTTCTTCTAGGATCTCATTTAGGATACTAGACTTATTTTAAAGGACATGATCTGATACCAAATTTTTGAATCATAATTAATGATATGGGGGTGAATCAATATTCAAAACATTTCTTATCAATTTCACTTAAACAAATATGAACCATTCAAAAAAGCACATATATCTAGAAAGCATAAGCACCTATCCATGTAAAAATGAAACACAAGAATGCATCACATATGTGTGGAACCATAAATGGGAATAAAACCCATTTATATATAAAAATTTACTACAATAATATAATATAAACACCAACTTTAGTGAAGCATTAGCTTCATATGGAGCACCAACCCCAACTAGTTAAGCACCAACTTGCAAGGAGGCACCAACCCCCTAGATAAAATATAAGAAACTTAGACACATAATTTATTTTATCACATTAATAACACCTTGTTTCTTATCCAATTTATGATGACCACCTATTCAACCCTTCATACTCTAACCCCTATTAAATTGCCTTATAGGCCTCTTCGCTCAATTAGGTCTCTTTCAAGACAAATTAGGTCATATGACCTTGATATTAATATGAAAACACATGGTCAGATATTAATTAAAATTCATCTACACTCCTATTATTTTCTACAATATCTTCTTATACTCAATAATGTGTTATATCATTCATATACGCTCTACTTCTCAAATAGGCCTAAAACTACCTTATATTTATACAAGCCTCTTGCTCATATCCCTCTTTGTCATCCATATACACTTGTAATTCCCATTTAAATAGGTATTATAACACGTTTCATACATGTATAAATCATTGAAATAGGCTCTCAATTCAAAATACCAAAACCTATTTTAGGCCTTAAGGAGACCTAATTCAATTAGGTCTTCATTTGCACACATTAAACTTTGTCTTCCTTGTAACACTTTAAAACTACACACATGAAAGTAAAATATCATATTATAATAAAATATACCCTTAATAATCTCATCTAGCCTCCATAACACTTGTTTAGATCCAACCACCACCTGAAGCACACCATTTGTATTATTCACAATTAAGCCTTCTCATACATAGGAAGTTTGTCTTGAACTACTAAAGATTAAACTTAAATTACCTAAAAAACATGGAAATAAATCATATATACATAAAATAAATTAAATTAAAAACATCACCATGTTATTTATACTTCACAACTTAGGGAAAAAGGACTCAAACCCTTATCTGCAGATAGCCCACTTAGAGCTATCAGGACACTCTAAAACCCAGTCATGAACAACTTAATATTCAACACCTAAAATAAAAGTTCCCATAAAAAATTATAAATTAAAAATATCCTTTCATATATATATACCACTCTCAAATATAAAAATCAGAAGATATAATGTCAAATATTATTCTTGTAGACCAATCTTTTGACCTCATTACACATAGTCAAACCAAAACCAGTCAAGCCATTTTGGCTTCAACATTTTAGCCACTTTCACTAACTATAAAACTTCTGAAAATAATTATTAGGACTTTAATGTCACAAAAAACAACATTATATTTATTTTATACTTACATTCAGTTCATAGAGTCTCAAACTCATCATAGTAACTTGTTTACCCAGAACTGCCAATTTACCTTAAAGCACAGTCATAGTGACAATGACCTTCAACACATGTATGACCACTTAAAAATACTTATTATGCAATTATATTATCTTATTACATATATATACTATCCTCAAGTAGAATCATCATATGGTCTATTGGAAACTATTGGTCTTACAAACCTATTTGTTGACCTCACCACACATAGATCTTACTGAGTTATATTAGCCATTCTGGATTCATCATTTTCACCACTATATCTGACTTAAAATATTTACACCAAGAATTAATGGAAAATATTAGTCCCAAAAAACATATCCATGCACTTGGTTTCATCACTCTCTCATGATAACCCATTCCTAATCATCTTCTCACAGTTGCTTAGGTTTTTCACTATTTTCAACATTTGGCTTATCAATGACTGGCTAACTTAGATGGCTAGTTTAGAACACTTGAATGATATAAAATATCCATAAATATTCATTGAAATTAAAAATGAGTCTAAAAATTCATACTTCATGCATTTTCATAATTTTACCTGGTCAACTCTAACTCTTATGATAAATATTTGATAAATTTGCACTTTCTTATAGGATCTACCCACACACCTGATAACTCAATCACACCTGGAGGTGCCTTTGAGAGTTAAAAACAACTTAAAATAGAATTTTATAGTCATTTTATACCATTATGATCACTTTTTATCAATATCTTCAACATTGGGTCCTTATTAGGGTTTTAAAAAGGTTTAACATAAGTTTTGATGTTAATGATTACTCATAAAGGATTACCCTTAAATCCAAAACCAATGCATATAGTTCTTATTTATAACCCTTATCCATCTCTCCTTAATATCTAAATTTATTATGTAGAGGTTACATATGCTAATGAACACCTGAAAGTCCTCAAATTCGTATGCCTTCATTTTGTGTACTTGAGAGACCTCAAAACCACTTTTCATGCCTTTTCTTGAAAACCATGACATAAACATGATTTAACATGATTGAAACAACATACAATACCTCTAAAAAAACTAACATATCCATATTTTCCTTATAAATAGAACTTCATACCCCATGAGACCGTGCTCTCTCTCTTTGCTCTCTTAGAACTTGACCTATAAACCATATTAGACCTTAAAAATGACCTTCATGATTCTTTTCATGCACTCTTCACCTAAATCATAGACTAAATCAAAATATCTCATTCTAAAACACTTGTTACATCCTTCATAGGCCTTGATAATAGATCACAATGCATCATTAGTCCATATAGGATCTAGAAATGGTCAAGTTGTAAACTAAATCTGTAGGTCTTGCCCTTCTAGGCTCACCCTGAGACTATTATGAGTGATCTAGTGATTCACATACATGCTCAATAAAAATAATATAACCACTCATGTCTATGTGCACTTATCTCACAAAATATCATGCTCATACCTTCTCATAAGGTCTCTTTATGTTATGACTAGTGCCATAACTAGTCTTCTTAGTTACCTGAAACATGACAACTAACCTTGAAAAACTTATAAAAGTATCTACAATTAAATTACATGATCATAAAATTTAAAAAAAACTCTCATAACTTGTGCTTACATAATTCACCCAATTTTACTATGCACACCTTCTCACAGGGTCTAGACTATGCTTCTCAAGACACTTTGTACTCAAAAACCAAACATGTTTACCTCAATGTTATCAAATAAGAACACTCATCAGATAACACTCTCATACCATTTCAACAATATTGACATCAACCAATATAATCATCATAAGGTTGAATTCAAATTCTCTCTCTGATCTAAACCTTGACATCAACCAACAAAAGAGACATTAGGTTGCCTTCAAATTCTCTCTTTGACCTCAACCTTGTCATTAATGACATCAATGACAACACTTCTCAATAAGAAGCATCATCTCTAAAAATTTACAAGGCAGCATGGTTTACTCGTATATAGGTTTACTCCTTTTGTGCTCTTAAAAATATTTTCAATTTCAAATTTCACATATGGACATTGACTAATGCATTTTCATTATAGGTTTGAATCAAGAAAAGTTGGAAATTTAAAGCCATCTCACAAATAAAAATTGTATTGTACACACGCAAGTGTATTTGATCCTCTTACTCTATTATTTTTATTACATTTAAATTATAAAATATAAGGGGGAAATTTTTAGATAGTAAAATATTGTATTAGACACTTGAAAATGTCACTTTTAACCTAGCTTCACCATATATGACTTATGTGTACATACATGCCTCTTATTTTCCATTATTTGACATCTACATGATTTTTGTGAGTCTGATCCTCTCATTTTATTATCGATGTTACATTTTGATTCTTGGCTAGACAAACTTGCTATATTATATGTAGATATATATAATAAAAAAATTTGGATTTGGATATATTTTTGACTAAAGCTTGAGATTTATGCTATTTCAAGATAATAGAATATTGATTAGTTATATGTAAATACATGATTTTTTATTATGAAATATTTTATGTATTCATTTACATTCTAAGCATATTAATGTATTGATTAAGTTATATATTGATTATCATGTGAAAAGATCTATATATGTATGTGTTATGAGGTGGATGTACAAGAATTCTTCCCTCAAGCATACTAGAGGGAAAGAATCATCAGAGAGGGTGGTGTATATGGAGATGTTAAAGGTCTATAGAGAGCTGGTGAAACCTTGTACACACACATAATAGTTATTCATTATATAAATACATATAAAAATTATATCCTTTGGTGTTTGTTTTAATTGTTGCTTTTTGTGATTTCTTGAGTAGTTAAAATTATAGAAGCAAATTCTCTTGCATGCTTACTAATATTTTGAGGTTTTAAAATTTTATTTATATGTCCAATTAATGTGTTAGAGATGTGCTTTGCTTAGTTAGGCTAGAAATGGGTTATTGAATAATGATCATATATTTAAAATCCTCATAACATCAGGGATAATAATTTATTTAATAAATTATGTAATTTTGACATTTAATATTAAAATGTTACAAATTTAGAGTTGCCATTGAGAGGAAAACAGAGGAAAAACAAATATATATATATATATATAATAAAATGGAATAAAATGAAAAGAAAGAAGAAATAAGAATAAAGAAAAATATAAAATAGCTTTTAAAAAAATAGAATCAAAGGAAATACCATTAAAATAAAAATATTAGATCAAGGAAAACTCTATTTAAAGAGTGTTGTGCCTAAGGGAAAAAACAAGAGGAGGTAGAAGAGGTGAAGAAAAGAGGTAAAAATCTTGCCAGATCATGTCTATCCATCAGCATGGTCAAGTACATGTTGTCCTTAAATTTTGCATATGGAAATAGAGTATTTTATATACTTATATGTTCATATAAGTAAAATGAATTGGTATGTTTTATAGTTACATTTTATGAATAAGTTTTAGATAATAATATATAAAATAATACAATAGATATTTAATGCTTTAAATCACAGCATACTACCCAAACATAGGTGTTATTGGGAGAGGGGTTATGAATCTTTGTAGGGAGCATCTTATACACTTGGCATCACTTTGTAAGGAATTATAGTTCCTTTTTTTATATATAAAATATATATATGATAAATTTGTTATATAGCTTAACTTATATTAATATCAGCTAACTTATGAATTAGCATTGCAAAGATGACTAAACCAGATGTCTATGGTTATTCTTGGTGTAAAAAAATTAGCTCTATGTTTAGGGATATTTTTTGATATTTTATTTTTAATATATGTATATTACAAGTCTCAAGATAATAGTTGTTATATGAAGTGATTCACTATAGAAAACATAATGATTTAATTAGGTAGAATTTTAGTGGTAAAATATGAAACAAGTCCAGTAATGCAATTAAAAATATTAATGATCTTATAAAACTATGGGATTAATGGATAGCTAACATATTTATATACATATATATCTTACTATATACAGAAAATCTTTGAATAACCCTCTCTGCAACTACCTCTTCTGCACCACACCATTGATCGTTGCCTTATTCACTACCTTCACACAATCCTTATTATCACCACATCTACGGTTCAAACCTCCAAAGTAGCCTTTCTATCTAATAACATTAACATTATTACTATATTTAGTTATATTATTTCGTTTTCTTTAACTCATCCCAAGAGAAACACCACCACCATTATTTTATCTCAACTATTTCAACTTAAGCAGAACCGTGATCTATTTCAGTCAAGGATTTCAACAGACTCAAAAATCCCCTATACATTTTGCATAGACTTCAAATATGTGTTTATCTCCATGTCTGGATGGGACATATATATATATATATATATATATATATATATATATATATATATATATATATATATATATATATATGTCATGTTTGCTTCTAGGAGTATGAGTCACTTCATTTTTACCTATATATATATATATATATATATATATATATATATATATATATTGGTCATGTTTGCTTCTAGGAGTACGAGTCACTTCATTTTTACTTCTTATGTTTAACAATTATATCATAGAACCAACTTTATTCCATTCTGTCATGAGTTTCATTATGCATTGACTAGTGCATATTTGATTTTGTGTTATTGTGAATTGAGGGGAAGGGTAGAGGGAGGCCCATTCTTGGTATATTCTTAATTTTTGTTTATATACTAATGAATTATTTAATAAAAATTTGAGTAAAATAAATTAATAGATCTACTTTGGTGTCCTAGATGTTTTTAAATGGAATATATATGTAACCAAAAATAATTCAATAGATATTCAATACATTGGTTAGCATTCATACAATATTATAATATAAAATTGGATATTATAATATTGTATACAATATCAAAAATGGATTACACATAAATAACTAATCTATCTTAATAGGTGGTGATAGTGGATGGACATAAAGGTGGATATGCATTAATAAAGTTATTTATATATGTGGTAACATGGGTTAGGTTACCAATAGCTAGTTATGATATATCTGCCAAAAAATTTACCATAGTAAATATTCATCTTTATTTAAGAATTATTTTACCTTTGGGTTTGGTCATTAACCTAATGCAAAACATGGTTCATATGTTCAGATATATATTTCATTAGAATATATATATCACTTAGGATATAGAATAATTATGGAATATTTTCATTCCTAAAACTTCACTAATTAAATATTTATTATCAAACATAGGATGGTGTAACATAGCTACTCACTATTGTGAGTTAAACTTTGAGCAGATTTTAGATCTTTTATTACAAAGAAAACCATTACAAGGAGTTTGATAATGTATTTGGTTACGATTGTTTGCATAATTAGAAACTTAAGGCAGATTCCCATAGCTATTATTCTCATGTGAAAATTTATCAAGAAATTGAAAGGAATGATTAAGTTATTTAGCAAATGATTGCTCAATAACCCCCAAATATAAACTGATTGTAAAATTAGGTTACTTGTGTTTCGGGAAAATGAAGTTTGATTTTTCTAGTTGTTTGCAATGAGCGTGTTTTAGGTATAACTACTTCATTAGCTGATTTATATGCTTAGTGGTTTTAATTAAAACACTAAATTGTGGTTTAAATTTTCATAACATTGGAATATCTACATGTGGTGTACATTAGGATGTGCCAATGTTTGTATGTGGAGGTTATACTTGTAGTTCCTCAGATGATTTATTTAAGTCATTAAGTTACATAGGAATCATGATTTATAACCCTTAGAACAAGATCCTAAAATAAATAAGTCATTAGGATGCAAATTCATAACAAGATTTATGAATTAGCTGACTCACAATTAATAATATGAATGACTATTTGTCTTGTGTATTCAGTATGGAATACTTATATGAAATTACATACTATGAGTTTGTTAAAAGTATAGTTATACTTAATGTTTAATGGTGTATCATGATGCATATTTTTATTTTGAATATACATTGGCATGCTTGTATGCATAATATACCTAGGTGGTATAATACTTTATTATTTACTTATTATTATCTACATGGTCTAGTTGGGTCTTGAAATTCACAAATTTGGTTTATATTTTGTTATGTAGTTGGGAACCTATGGTAGTATCAGATATCATAGGTCACTATACTATAAAATTATGTTGTACCCAGGTGGTATTTACTATAGATATTATACCTAACTCATATCTACATTTTTATATATACATACTAATTATTGTGGATAGTGTGTGTTTTTACAATTGGTAGACTTGTGTATGTGTGCATGCAAACTCTGAAAATTTAACAAATGTTGTGTTGATATGTTATTGTGTCCCATGGGAATAATGTTTGATTTATTATATGTATGTATGTAGGTATAATGCTTGTTTTTCCATGTATTTGAGACTACTTTATATGATTGATTGTGGATAAATGGTAGTTAAGTCTTAAAACATTGGACTATGGTAATATGGGTTGCCATAGGATGTAGATAACTAAAAACAAACTATATTTTTAAAATTGTATATCTAAATTTTATATTTACGTAGGTGGTATATTTATAATCATTATTTCTAGTATGCGATAGAAAATAATGTTAGATTTATGTATATGTTTGACAAACTAAATGTATGTTATTATTAATCATGTGTATATTATGTCATGTGATGCATTTGCTAGTAGGATGTAAATTGATTAATCTTGTGGTTGAATTTATATTTGACCAATATTCATTGATAATTTAGAGTAAGGAGTGAGATGGGATTCACTGGGTTACTAGCATTGTAATGTTAGATGAAGGTAGTCCGATCAAGTGGTATGTATGAAATTGATTAATCTAGATCATTATCATTTATCATTTATAAAGCTTTGGGCCAAAGTATGTTTAGTGAGACATTATAATTTAATGAGTGTGGTTCACATGTTAGTTTGATACCTTGAAATATAATGGATTTTTGTGATGCATTGCATGTTTATTTTAGGATCATAAAACACAAGGATACTTGCTAGTCTCTCTGGATTATTTCATCCGCACTATCTACTCATCCATAAAGGGAGGGCCATATCTTGATGGGATTAGTGTGGGGGATCATTAGTTCATAGTTTGTGCGATAAATAACTCAGATTATAGTCTCCCTCCCCATAGTAACACTACTATTAAGATGACACTTGATATTTCCATAGGCATTGGAGAGTTTGTGGAACTCATACTCTAGGGAGCCAAGTATTTTTATAGTATATTATATTATATTTATAATTGAGTATTGTCAGGAAGAGTTGTGATTACGTATTATAAATTAATATATGTGGCTATATACATGTTTCAATTATAGTTGATTTAATGGAATTACTTTTTGTATTCACATTATGACATTTACTCTCATGATATCAGAGATCAGTATTATGTGATGTATAATACTTGTTTATATTGTTACCTTGGGTAATTTTTTGTCTTTATAGATTCTCATGGTGTAATCTATATTTGGTATATGTATTTATTAAAAAAATATATTCACGTATTTATTTCTCTAACCCAGTGGGGTTGTTACATGTGGTATTAGAGTTTTGGCTCAAACTCTAGGACCTAATGAGTCCATTAGTATTTTTGTGTCTTTTTTTCATCAGTGTGAACATATTGTCTATTACACTAGAATTTGTACTTTTGGTGTCCCAGTGTAGAACCATGTTACACCATGATTGGAGTTTTGTGACATTCATAAAATGTGTGTGAAACATTGATTGTGAACCCTTAAGATCACTCATATCCCTTTGAGTTATTTAGGAGATCGGTTTATCAAGTGTCCCTTTAGTGATTGTTGTATTCAAGGTTTGGGTAGACATGTATATATCATAGTCCATGAGTTATGAACAAAAGCTTTCTACCATAGTTTGATCACTTAAAACAAACACCTCAAGAGTGACTAAACCTTTTCTTGATTATCAAGTCACCTTCGCCATTTTTGTTTTATGAGTGTATGATAAGCCTAGGATGCTTCTCATTTAAAATCTATGTGCTTTAATTTTGTGTCTATATTTATAAATCCTAGGAGTCAAAAATCTTATAAGATTATTTTTCTTTTAGTACCACCTAGTGCAATGGAAAATCTTCTTATTAGAGTGTTGTATTACTTGATAATACCATTATGATAGGAGTTTGTTTATGGAATTTGCACTCTTAATATATGTGGTTTAAGAAAAAGTGTCATCTCTTCGAGTTAGCATAGAGGTGAATTATTTGTGTTGTCTTATTCTCTTTTGACATTATTATGATGCCGATGAAAGGGTCTTATATGCATGATGTTGATTTAGTATTCTATTAAATAGGAATTATTTATGAATGTTGTTTGACTATACTCCCTTAGAATTATGGGAGAATGTTTTCTACTCTTGGTGAGAGACAAGTTTTAAGATTGGATGGATGGAAACATCTTTATGGTGGCATATATCTCTCCCAGTTATGGAAGTAGATTGAGGTACCATGCTATAAGATTGAATAAGTAGGTAGTGTGTGGGCAACATTGATTTGTGGTATTTTCTTTTACCTTGGGAGGGTAAATAGGAGTTTTTGAGATGATAACTTTCTAATATTTAATTTTGACTCCTTTAGAATCGCTACTTGATCTAACTTATGGTTTTAAGACCACATAAGGTGGCAAACCTTGATTAATATATATTAAATATTATACTAAGAATTATAACTTGATTATAAATAGTATAATGTTATACACTCATGATTAAATTGACATTTTATCTCTTTTTACTTAAAACATGTTGTTTAAAGAGACATTTTTGTACCTTTCACCAGAAGCGAGTAGGGTATAGGAAGTGTGGAAATTTTTTTCAATCTAGTAGTTGGAATAAACTTTTAACTTGTTATGTGTTAGTTAAATAAATAAGAATATAGTGTTTTGTTTCTTCCTTTTATAAGGTTAAAATAATGGTGTGATTCTTGACCTATGTATATCATGTTATTTCCTCTTAATTATGAGCATAATAGTATAAGTTAAGAAATGAAATATGATACCTAGTTATGTGTGGCTAGTAGTAGCTTAATGCAATTACAAATTGATTATATGATTTCTTTTATATGTATGAGAACACATATAATAATAATTTATCATATAACCTTGCTTTCAATGATTGAATAGCATAAAATTGTGATTATTTGAAATTCATTATGCACTTTTTAAGAACATTAGGTTGTAGAGACCTAAGGTAAGAGCAGTGAATTGAGAATAGGATTTATAAGTGATAGGAAGGTATCCTACTTAGCCTCACATTAGCTCAAATTATTTTACTAAGTTGGATCAATAGATAGACTTGTCGAATCTAGGATTTGATAAGAAAAAATTATCAAATTCAATCATATGTCCATACTCATGTATATGGTGGATAGATATTCCATATAGATGAGTATTCCATGATTTTTGTTTATTTTATATTTACCATTCCTATTCATTGTCATACTTGTTAGGAGTTCCATGGAGTAGTGATAGTATTGACATGTTATACTTATCTGAAGCTATGTGGTATAGTGATAGTATTAACATATACACATTATTCTTGCTAGATTTCCTAATTGATTTTCTCTAGGATGAGAAAAAAAATCTCTAGGATAGAGAGATGTGTTAAGGGATGGCATGTTTTTTGAAACTCTCCCTAGTAATTTATTTTTTCTTTCATAATGATCTTATGTTCTCTTAGAAAATTAGTGAAATTTTTTATTAAGACATGTGGAACCCTTCAAGGTAATAAAAGTAGTTAGACCTATAATATATAGGCATGTCTTGATGATTATGGACCCTGAGGTGGTCACGACAGAATCAATCAAAGTAAGTAATACTCACAATTGTGGTTGGTAAACTTGGATATTTTATTGAGTGGAGTCTTATGGGAATAATACTCCAGAAATAGAAAAATTTGGAGGAATATTGGTGAGTTCTTCAAGTAATTTTCCATTTATTTACTTAGTGTAACATTGTATATCATGTTATTGCTTTACTAATAAATGTTTTGATTGAGAGATTATCTTTTAATAAGATTTATCAAGGATGATGAGTAGGTTAAGAGGGGAGGATGTTTCATCCCAAATCTTCACTAGATAAACTTGTTAGATTATTTATGGATATCTGTAGTTAAAAAATTTAGATTTGGATATATTTCTGACTAAAGTTTGAGATTATAAAGATAATAAAATGTTGATTAGCTAGAAGTAAATTCATGATTGTTTATTATGAACCAATTTACGTATGCATTTAAATTCTAATCATATTAATGTATTGAGTTATATATTTTTACTTATGATTATCATGTGAAAATATATGACTACCTATGTTGTGAGGTAGATGCAGGAGAATTATTCCATCAAGAAGACCGATGCGAGATCATCATCAGAGAGGGTGGTGTAGATGGAGACATTAAAGGCCTATAAAGATTTGGAAAAACCTTACACACACACACACACACACACACATAGACACACACACACACACAAACTATATAGTCATTATAAAAATGCATTTAAATATTTTTGCCTTTGGTGTTTATTTTAATTATTTCTTTCTATGATTTCGTAACTAGGTAAAATCAAAGAAGCAAATTCTCTTCTGAGATTACTAATATTTTTAGATTTGTGAAATTTGTGTGTATGTCCATTTAATGTGTTAGAGACGTGATTTTCTTAGTTAGGCTAGAAATGGGTTATTGAATAATGGTCATATATTTAAAATCCTCATAACATCAGGGATACTAATTTATTTAATAAATTATGGAATTTTGACATTTAATATTAAAATGTTACAAATTTAGAATTGCCATTGAGAGGTAAAAGTAGACAAAAAAATTATATATGTGTGTGTGTGTGTGTGTGTGTGTGTGTGTGTGTGTGTGTGTGTGTGTGTGTGTGTGTGTATGTATATATATATATATATATATATATATATATATATATATATATATATATATATATATATATATATATATATATATATATATATGTATGTATGTATGTATGTATGTATGTATGTATGTATATATATATATACATATATATATGTATGTATATGTATATATATATATATGTATATATATATACATATATATATATATATATAATATATATATATATATACATACATATATATATATAATAAAATTGAATAAAACAAAAAGAAAGAAGAAATAAGAATAAATAAAAATATAAAATAGCTTTAAAAAAAGAGAATAAAAGGAGGAAATACCATTAAAATAAAAATATTAAAGCAAGGAAATTCTATTTAAAGAGTTTTACACCTAAGGGAAAAAAATTGACAAGAGGAGGAGGCAGAAGAGGTGAAACTCTTGTCATATCATGTCTATCCATCATCATGGTTAAGTATGTGTTGTCCTTAAGTTTTGCATATGGAAATAGATTATTTTATATAATTATATGTTTATAGAAGTAAAACAAAGTGGTATGTTTTATAGTTTTAATTTGTGAATAATTTTTAGATAATAATATATAAAATAATATAGTAGATATTTGATGCTTTAAATCACCTCATACTACCCGAACCTAGGCATTATTGGGAATGGGGGTTATGAATCTCTATAAGAGGATCTTATACACTTTTCATTGATTTATAAAGCATTACAGTTCCTTTTTTTCCACAAAATATATATATGATAAGGCTATTATATAGCTTAACTTATGTTAGTTTCAGCCAACCTATGAATTAGCATTACAAAGATGACTAGACTAGATGTCTATGGTTATACTTGGCATAAAAAAATTAGCTCAATGTGCGGGGCTATTTTATGGTATTTTATTTTTGATATATGTATATTTAAAATCTCAAGATAATAGGTTTATTATGTAATGATTCATTGTAAAAAACCTTGTGATTTAATTAATTAGAATTTCATTGATAAAATATGAAACAAGTAAGGCCAACAATGTAATTAAAAATATTAACTGTCTTATAAAACTAAAGGATTAATAGATAGCCAATATCTTTATTTACACCTATATATTATTGTATGTAGCAAATATTTGAATATCCCTCTCTACAGCTACCTCTTCTGCACCATGTTGTTGATCTTCACCTTCTTCACTGCCTTCACATAATCCTTGTTATCACCATGTCCAGGGTTCAAACATCCCAAATCAGCCTTTCTATCCAATAGCATTAATGTTGTTTCCATATCAATTTATGTTCTTTCTCTTTCTTTAACTTAGCATATGAGCAAAACTACCACCATTATTTTATCTCAGCTATTTCTAATCAAGTAGAACCATGATCTATTTCAGTTAAAGATTTCAACGGACTCAAAAAGCCCCTCTACATTTTCAACAAACTTCAAATATGTGTTTATCTCCATGTCTGGATGGGACATATATATATATATATATACATACATACATATATATATATATATATATATATACATATATATATATATACATACATATATATATATATATATATGTATATATATATATATAGTATATTGTGGTCATGTTTCCTTTTGGGAGTGTAAGTCACTTCATTTTTGCTTCTTGTATTTAAAAATTATATAATGGAACCAACTTCTTTCCATTCTATCATGAGTTTCATTATACCTTAGCTAGCACATGTTTCATTTTGCATTATTTTTAATTGATGGGAAGGGTAGAGGGAGGCCCACTCTTAGTTGGTATAGTCTTAATTTTGGGTAATATACCAGTGAATTATTTAATAATAATTTGAGTAAAAGAATTCAATAGATCTACTTTAGCATCCCAAATGTTTTTAAATGGAATATATATGTAACTAAAAATAATTTGATATATATTCAATACTTTGGTTCAAATTTGGTCATGCAATATTATAATATAAAATTGGATATTTAATATTGTACACAATATCAAAAATGGATTACATATAAATAACTAATCTATTTTAATAGGTGGAAATATTGGATGGACATAAAGGTGGATATACATTAACAAAGCTATTAATATATGTGGTAACACTAGTTAGGTTACCAATAGATCGTTATGATATATCCACCAAAAGTTTTACCATAGTAAATATTCATGTTTATTTGAGAATTATATTACCATTGGGTTTGGTCGTTAACCTAGTACAAAACATGGTTCATATGGTCAGATATATATTTCATTACAATATATATGTATTTTTCTAATATTAAATTGGAGATATATATATATATATATATATATATATATATATATATATATATATATATATATATATATATATATCACTTAGGATATAAAATAATTATGGAATATTTTGATTCCTGGAACTTGAATAGTTAAATAGTTATTGTCAAACATAGGATGGTGGAACATACCAACTCTCTATTTTGAGTTAAACTTTTAGGATCTTTTAAATCTTTTATTATAAATAAAACCATTACAAGGATTTTGACAATGTATTTGGTTATGACTATTTGCATAATTAGAAACCTAGGGTAGATTCTTTTAGATATTATTCTTGGGTGAAACATTAGCAGGATTTTGAAAGGAATGATTAAGTTGTTTAGTGAATGATTGCTTATTAACCCCCAAATATAAATTGATTATAAAATTGGGTTACTTCTATTTTAGGAAAATGAAATTGGGTTTTTCTAGTTGTTTGCAATAAGCATGTTTTAGATATAACCACTTCATTAGCAGATTTCTATGCTTAGTAGTTTCAATTAAAACACTAAACTATGGTTTAGAAATTGTATAACATTAGAATATCTACATGTGGTATACATTAGGATGTGCTAGTGTTTGTATGTGGAGGTTATATTTTTAGTTCCTTAGATGATTTGTTTAAGTCATTAATTTACATAGGAGTCATGATCTATAACCCTTAGAACAAGATCCTAAAATCAATAAGTCATTAGGGTACAAAGCCATAATGGGATTTATGAATTAGCTAACTCACAATTAATAATATGAATGACTATTTGTCTTATGTATTCAATATGGAATACTTGTATGAAATTACATAATATGAGTGTGTTAAAAGTATATTTATACTTAGTGCTTAAAGGTGTATCATGATGCATGTTTTTATGTTGAAGATACATTGGCATATTTGTATGAAGAATATACTTGGGTGGTATAATATTTTATAGTTTACTTATTAATATCTACATGGTACAATTAGGTCTTGAAATTTGAAAAATTGGTTTACATGTTGTTATGTAGTTAGGAACCTATGATAGTATGAGATATTTTAGGGCACTATAGTATAAAATTATGTTGTACCCATGTGGTACTTACTATAGCTATTATACCTAACTCATATCTAAATTTATCTGTATACATACTAATTTCTATTATGGATAGTGTGTATTTTTACAGTTGGTAGACTTGTGTATGTGTGCAAGCAAACTTTGATAATTTAACAAATGTTATGTTGATATGTTATTATGTCCTATGGGAATCATGTTTTCTTTATTATTATTATTATTATTATTATTATTATTATTATTATTATTATTATTATTATTATTATAAAACTTATGTTTCATGTATTTGAGACTACTTTATATGATTGATTGTGGATATCTAGTTGTCAAGTCTTAAAACATTGGACTATGGTAATATGGGTTACCATAGCGTGTAGATAACTTGAAACCAACTATATTGTTTAAATTGTATATCTAAATTTTATGTTTACCTGGGTGGTATATTTGTAATCAGTATTTATAATATGGGATAGAAAATAATGAAATATCCATGCATATGTTTGATAGACTAAATGTATGTTGTTATTACTCATATGTATAGCATGTCATGTGATGCAATTGCTAGTAGGATGGAAATTGATAAATCTTGTAGGTGAATTTGTATTTGACCAATCTAAATTTATAATATGGAGTAAGGAGTGAGATGGACTTCACTGGCTTACTGGCATTGCAATGTTAGATGAAGCCAGTCTAATCAAGTGGTGTGTATGAGATTTATTGATCTAGATCATTATCATTTATTATTTATAGAGCTTTGGAAAAAAGTATGTTTATTGATACATTATCATTTCAAGAGTGTGATTCACATGTTAATGATATATCTTGCAATAGAATATATTTTATGATACACTGCATGTTTAGTTTAAAATCATACATCACATAGGTACTTGCTAGTCTTTTTGGATTTGCACATCATCATTTTTTATACATCTATGAAGGGAGGGCCACATCCTGATGGGATTAGTGTGGGGGATCATTTTTCTATGGTTGGTGTCTTAAAGTACTCATATGATGCTCTCCCTCCCCATATTATTACTATTATTGAGATGACACTTGAGATTTCCACAGTGACTAAAGAGTCTATGAAACTCATACTCTAGGGAGCCAAGTATCTTATTTGTACATTGTATTGTATTATGTTTATCATTAAGTATTTTCATAAAGATATTTAATTACTTGTTATTTTAAATCAATAGTTGTGGTTGTATTCTTGTTTTGGTTATAGTTAAATAATGGAATTATTTTTTGTATTCACATTATGATGTGTACTCTCATGATATCAGAGATCAATATTGTGTGATGTATATTACTTGTTATTTTCACCTTGTTTAATCCTTCTGGTCTCTGTATATTCTTATGGTCTAATCTATATTTTGTATATGTATTTATTAAAAAAAAATTAGATCTTTCTTTATCTAACCTAGTAGGGTTTTTACATGTGGTATCAGAGTTGTGGATGGAAATCTAGGACCTAATGAGTCTATTAGCATTTTTGTGTCTTTTGATCATTATTGTAAACCTAGTGTCATGAATTATTACATTATAATTTGGACTTGTGGTGTCTCAATGTGAACCATGTTACACCATGATTGGACTTTTTGACATTCATAAAATGTGTGTGAAACATTGATTGTGAACCCTTAAGAGCACTCATGTTCCTTTGAGTTGTTTAGGAGATCGATTTATCGAGTGTACGTTTGGTGTTGGTTTTATTTAAGGTTTGGGTAGATGAGTATATATCATATTTCATGAGCTATAAACAAATGATTTCTACCATAGTTTGATCACTTAAAACAAACACCTCAAGAGTGACTAAACCTTTTCTTGATTATCAAGTCATCTTCACTTTTTTTTTATGAGTGTATGATAATCTTGATATGCTTATCATTTAAAATCAATGTGCTTTATTTTTGTGTCTATATTTATAAATCATATGAGTGGAAAATCTTATAAGACCATTTTTATTTTGTTATCACCTAGGGTGGTGGAAAATATTCTTCATAAAGTGTTGTTGTATTGCTTGATAATTCCATTATGATAGGAGTTTGTTTATGGAATATGCACTCTTGAGATATGTGGTTTAGGAAGAAGTGTCATCTCTTTGAGTTATCATAGAGTTGAATTGTTTTTATTGTCTTATTATTTTTTGACATTATTATGATGTCATTAAAATGGTCTTATATGCATGGTGTTGATTTAGTATTCCCTTAAATGGGAATTATTTTTTAATGTTGTTTGACTATACTCCCTTAGAATTGTGGGAGAATGTTTTATACTCTTGGTGAGAGATAGGTTTTAAGATTGGATAGATGGACACATCTTTATGTTGGCATATATCTCTCCTACTTACGGAAGTAGATCAAGGTACCATACTACAATCCAAGTTAATATGAGGCTAAGTAGGATACCTTCTTATCACTTAAAACTCATGTTCCTAATTCACCACTCTTCTCTTAGGTCTCCATGACCTAATGATCTTAAAATGTGCACAATGAATTTAAATTAATCACAATTTTATGCTATTAGATCATTGAAATCAAGGCTATATCCTAAATGATTCTATATTTATTTTAATAAATATAAAAGAAATCATACAATCAATCTGTAATTACATTAAGCTACTACTAGACACAACTAACAAGGTATCATTTTTCAAATCTTAACTTATTCTATTATGCTCATAATTAAGAGGAAATAACATGATATACATAGATCAATAATCATACCATTATTTAAACCTTATAAACAAATAAACAAAACACTATCTCCTTTATTGTTTAACTAACACACAACAAGTTAAAAGTTTATTCTAACTCCTAATTTGATAAAATGTTCTACACTTCTTATACCCTACTTGATTCTGGTAAAAGGTACAAAAATATCTCTTTAAAACAACATGTTTTAAGCAAAAAGAGAGCAAATGTCAATCTAATCATGAGTGTATAACATTATAATACTTATAATTCTTAGTATAATATTTAATATATAAAAATCAAGGTTTACCACCTTACATGGTCTTAAAATCACAAGTTAGATCAAGTAGAGATTCTAAAAGAGTCAAAATTAAATAATAGAAATCTATCATCTAAAAAACTCCTATTTACCCTCCCAAGGTAAAATAAAATACCACAACTCAATGTTACCCACACACTACCTACTTACTTAATCTTGTAGCATGGTACCTCAATCTACTTCCATAACCAAGAGAGATATATGCCATCATATATATGTGTCTGTCTATCCAATCTTAAAATTTATCTCTGACCAAGAGAAAAAAATGTTCTCCCACAATTCTAAGGGAGTACAGTCAAACAAAATTTAGAAATAATTCCCATTTAAGAGAATACTAAATCAACATCATGCATATAAGACTCTTTCAATAGCATCATAATAATGTCAAAAGAGAAGAAGACAATAAAAATAATTCACCTCTATGCTAACTTGAAGAGATGACACTTTTTCCTAAACCACATATATTAAGAGTGCATATTTCATAAACAAACTCCTATCATAATGGAATTATCAAGAAAAATATCTTAAGTTATAAACCTCCTATTTTCCTCCATTTCCCTTTAGGAGAACTACATTAGCCTAAGGCCCTAATCTGGGATATGTAGATAGTACTTAGTTGACATGGAATCTTCTGAGGCTAGCTCAATTGTCTACCCACCTAACTATCTAGCTCATTTTCCCACTTAACCTCTAGGCCCCATAGCCTATATCTTAAACCCTAGGCCAACTAGCCTATTCTAAACCTTTAGGCCCCATGACCTATATCTTACACCCTAGGCCTAATGGCCTATATCATTAACCTAGGTCCCACAGCCTATTTCAACCTACTTTTTCCTAACCACTTGCCTTAACAATTTTAACCCAAATCTAACCCATTTTTTCCTTCTCTTTTAGATAACTACATTGGCATGAGCCATAATGAGGGCTATGTAGGAAACACTCAATCTTCTAAGGCTAGCTCAACCATTAGGATAGTCCACTAATACAATTGGCCCTAATTCCTCATAAAAAAATTTATTTCAACTGACATCAGTTATATTTCAATTAACATCAATCTTATATGCTCACATTAGTTCAATTTTTTGACCAACATTGGCATCGATCATCCCCTGATGTTGGCACACTAAGTTGACATCAATGATTGGTACAACCTAGGGCCGAACAGCCCATGCCCAAAATTTAGTTTTTTTTCCTAAAACTACCCCTAAACCCCCCATAAATCCACCCAAACTGACCCTTACCCCATCCACTAGTCCCTTAATTACCCTCTATCCCCCCACACACTCACATTTAACCTAACTAACAAATTATTATCAAAATCTAAATAAAATAACAACCAATGTAAGTGACTCAAATAGATCCTACCTTATCTCTCCATCTCTTTTAAGCTAGACTGATTGACACCTATTATGGAGCACTTCTAGTTGGGTCCCCTCATCCCTCTATCATCTCCATCCACACCAACACTCCCTTAGTCAAATTATGGCCCACCAAGCACTAAATCACACCCTCACTCTCACAAACTCTTCTCAACCAATCACCTATTGCCACCTCACTAAAATAAGATAAGCTCTAGATGTTTTATGCTACACCACACTTACATCTCTCATTTCCTCCAATCCAATGTCACAAATTAATTTTGGTGGGCTTCCAAACCCCTTTTATCAAGTTTCGTCATCCACTAGCATTGATAATCTTGCCCTAGGCCACTGATGTCAGCATATTTCCTTCTGACATCAATGACCTAATTGATGTCAGTCACCTTAAAATTAGGGTTTCCAACCCCAACCACCACCCTTTGCAAAATCAACCTAATTACATTCCTTTAGTGGTTCACATGGACTCCTTATGGGGAAACTTAGAGATCATGTATATCTCCCCACCCACGACAACCAACTTTGGAGATCACTTAAATTTCCATCCATGATGAGTCTGACTAAAGATCACAAATATCTTCTCAACCAATAAACCTTTTGATTAAACCTTACTTTGCTCATTTTGACCACTTATACTACCATGCTATAGTTGGCTATTGTATGCACACATGTATATCAAGTGTTTTTAGATCATAATATTGATATTTATATCACATAAAACCTATTTTATTTTCTAGGAGCACTTCCTACCTTAGATACCTAGAACACATGGACCATTGGAGCTACAACTTTGATCCTTTTAATCCTATTAGCTATCACTAACAAGCTTTGGTCTAGTTATTTCTATCCAAGTACTCCTCATCTTTACCCATTATTGATTGTGTCAACTATAACTAGTAGTAGTATGCATGCAAGCAATGATGTTCCCATGTTCATACTCAACATCCAACCATCCATTAACTACCTATCAAATTGATACCCAATTTTATATTCTCCTCCATTGGTTCTCATTTTGAGGGTGGAATATCTCATCCCATACCTAGAGCATCCAACTCCTATTTTTGTCTCACAACTTGTCAATACAAGTTACAAGATAAAAAGGGGCAAATATAGACACTATAATTAAGCCATACACTTGCATGACTCCCTATGTTGAAACCTCCCCTTTATCCCCTTTTAATAATTAACCTTCCTAACCCATGTTTTCACCTTAAAATATTTAATTAATTAAGATAAATAAAACACACTTATGCCACCTCACTTGGCCACCTCATCCTAAGATTAATTCTTACCCTCTAACTCACCTTGAGACTTAGTCTCCTAATCCTAACTACCTATGACTTGTTCTCACCCATAACATAAATTCCTAACTAACTACATTCTTCATAGCCTAACAATTTTACCATTTTCTAGTGGACATCACACTTGGTAAGAGAAGGAATAAAAATGGGCTAAAACTATCCCTTTTACCTATTCTCATGCCACCGACATCATTCAACCCTCAGCCAACGTCAGTGGGATCACTGACATCAATTACTTAAGAAAAATTCCAATTTGGTGTTTGGGTCATAAAAATCAATAATTCATGTACATGCTTTTGTCAATCAGAGCATCTTACATTCACTTTCAACATCTAGGCTTATCATTACTCTACACAAATTGATCCAAATTAGGAATTGATACACTAAATAGAGCTTAAACTAGTGAGGACCAGTAGCACATGCTTTTCTTATCTGTTCACTCATCAGTTCACCAAGCCTTATCATATTCATCTATTGAGCAGTCATAGTTTACCCATTTCACCAGCTAAATATATCTCAATGTTTTATAAGTCTTTAAATAGTAATTTCATAATTAATTTACATTATATTGTTTATTGTTTCATGAACCTTGACTCCTTTCATGGAAGAGTTGTAAATATCCCCATCCACTTATCTCTTCCCCAATGTACCAACCCTCTTTCCAAACTCTCTTAAGTCTTACCCACCTCCTTATGACTCTTCTCAACCTCACAACCTGACCATACTCCCATTCTCCCTCATAGAAAAGGGTTCTCTAATTTATTCTAATACTACTACCCCAACTAACATCAGTGACCCTAGACTGACATTAGCTACCCCAACTAATATCAGTGACCTCAATCGACATCAGTCCTTTAATTGGCATCAATTACTATGTTTCTAAACTAGTAAACTCAAAAACACCTAATAACCTTCCTAAAATATAGACTTGACTTATCAACCTACACGGTATAATCTTATGCTACACTTAAACCTTCAACATGGTAAACAAAACTCTTTATCTCTCTCTTTACTTACATTTATTTTAAAGTTTGTATTAAAATACCATATTGTCATCCTAAGGAAGTTTCATGCTTCCAAAAACAAGTGCTTAGCTTGGTAGTCCATAAGTATCTCCATTAACAACTATTTTGTGTAGTGTTTTCTTATCTATGTGTGTCTTCATCCATAGCTAAAGATAGGAATCTACAAAGTCTATAATGGTTCACATGTATCTAAGTTTTAATCACTTATCCCTAACTCTCTCTCTCTTTTATCTCCATCTCCCTTTGATTAAAAAATAAGCTTAAAATGTAGTGAACCATTTTGGCACACCTGATGGGATCCTAGAGTTTTCTTGGGTTTGTTCCTTGTCTAGCTATTCATATACGTACACCATAGTGAAATTTGCATTCATTGCACTTTCTCTCTTTGTCTTTCTTAAAAACAAAAATTTTGAACTTTTTATTTTCTATTTAAGGAAAGAACTAAAAAATTTCCTTCCCTATCTTTCTCTTCTTATTGTGCCTCTAAAATAAATTCATTATTTTCCTTCAAACTAAAAAGAATACCTTCTTTTGTTTGCCTCTTTTTAGCATTAGGATAGTGAAATTCATCCTCTTCTCCTATTCACCATTGTTTTCATTCAAATTTACACATTTTTTATTTGGGTTTAAAAATCACTGCATGTCATTGTTTTGCTTGCTGAATTTAGCTCACTTAGTTAAATAAAACATTATGAATAAATCATATAACACAAATGTTACACAACCAGATCCCTCTCACAAAATTAAACATCTAAAATCACTTGAGACAAGGTCCATTGGGATTTCATCACCTAGTGGACCACCTTACCCTACTCGATGATCCCATTTAGATTTTACCACCTACGGGAGGACCCACTCCATTCTATGATAGATTATAAACTCTATATAGGTGGTATATTCTAGCTAAGTGACCTAGCTTGGCTTTAGGACCATGAAGTACGAGGAGTAAGCCCCTATAATAAGCCATATACCTAGTCTAATATAGATTTCTATTGAGCATCTAAACTAACCTAGAACCATCCTTAGACTACTCATCTAGTACCTATTTCACAAACCAATATTACTCTCACATTTTATAAGGCATAAGCCATCAAGAGACTAGAATTAATTCTTAAGAGTTAATTTTTAGTGGTTGCATGTTCCTTTTCTGCTTCATTTTATCTTCTACATTTTTGAGTTTTCAAGGATGTTTCCTTTATAAATTTTTATAATCCAAGCATTTATACCTCTCAGATTCTATTAACCTATGGTTTTAGGTTTTTTGTGTTTCCTTTATCCTTACACAGACCTGTTGTATCCTTTATTTTACCTAGATTTTTCCTTTAGGTTACCAAAACCTTGGATTTTTTGCCTTTCTAGATACAATAGTAATTGACATCGATAAGGAAACTAATGTTGGTGGCCCTATTTCCTATCATCATTGATTAGATAACTGATATCAATGACTATGTGTTTTTATAATTTTTACCCTATTTAAAACAATAAGCTAAAATTACCTACCTACCTGCACTCAAATCTGGTTTACTGATGCTCTATCACTAATACAGATTTTGACTCCTACATTTATCCTTTTTTTCATAGTCTTTATGCATATCCAAGCCAAAATAATCCAAAATTCTTGTTGATTATGTAAGTTGATAACCATTCCCACCTTCCCCTCTCTTTCCTAATTCTGCCATGGAGCATACTTTGGCTATAGAGAATACCCCTATGACTACCAATCCTCACTAGATCCCCCTTGTACCTGAAGTAGATCTTGACTTCATGAAATTTCTTGATCATAACATCGTATCCCTTCAATATTATCTTTCCATGAGCCAAACCCATAACGTTGTTGGAGATCCCCTTTATGGCATGTCAACTTCCTTAATGGAGATAACTACAATCTCGATGGTTTCCACCATTCCATCTATGGTCACCCAAATCACTACTTCAACAAGTGACCCAACCATCAATAACCCTCAAAATTCAACCACCCCAACTACTTAGTCTCATCTTCTTAACCCAACTTCTGTAGTAGCTCCCTTAGCCTCGTAGCCACAACTAGCCCAACTAAGTCAAACACCATTTCAAAACTTGGTAGTTCCAATCCCATCAACTCTTCCACCCATAATTATAGAGTTTCAACTCATCCTTCAACCCAATGAACTATGCCAACAACCCAACCCCCGGTGATAGCACCCAACCAAGGCATTGTCTCTAACCCCATAGTTTAAACCTCTTTCATTTATGTGCCTCAGCCCATGTCTCATTACTAATATGTTTCATCTAGACTACCAAAAAAATGTGTGTCTTATCCAACCTCTAGGTCCCTTAAATTACCCTATAACTTAGGGGGTGATTATCACACCAATCCTTCTCTCGATCTCATCAAGATTCTAATGGATAAGATGTCTAACTAGAAACATATGTGTCATGTTCAAAAAATGTTTTATCTTATAGTCAAATATGTAATGAACCCATCTATCCTTTTGTACCTATTTGACACTACCCAAGTTAATGAAAACTCCCTAAATTTATTTGTTTCTAGAGTAAGGAGGATCCACAATAGCACTTACGAGCATTTCAATATGCTTGTTACCTAATAGGGCATGACAATTCATTATTGCTTTGCACTTTCCCTATGTCTCTTTTGGGTACTACCTTAGATTTGTATAGTTCCATATCCTGGTACTCCCTTTTCTCATTTACCCAACTTGCTCAACTATTCTTGGACCACTTCTCTATCAATATTTCTAAAAAGGTCTCTATTATTGACCTTTATTCTATTAAATAATTTAACGATGAGTCTATCAGTAACTTTGTCACTCATTGGAGAGGTTTAATCAATTATCTCTCCTTTTATTTTCCTTAACTTGAGCTTATTGATATTTTCTTGAGAGCATGTTCCAAACACGTCTCTTTTACCCTCTGCATCCAGACTTTTCACACATTTGATGAACCTTTTACAATAGAATGAAAGTTAGAAATTTAGGCTATAGATGAAGATAGGGTTAAGTTGCATAATAAAAATACCAAATCCAAACCTAATGAATTTTATTCTAAACCCTCTTTTTCTAATCAAAATTCAAAAGGCTCCAACAATGACATGGTGATTAAATCAACTTCTATCATAGTCAACTAGTCTAAGCCATCCACCTCACAAAATCTAATAAAACAATTCCAACAATGGTATGAACAAAGATAATACACTCCTATCAGAGAGTCATACACTTCTATTTTGGATAAACTATTACAGCAAGGAGCTATTACCCTTCCACAAATTAGACCTCCTATATAGTTTGATCCCTCTTGTCCTATCCCAACTTGGTACAAAGAGGATGAGTTTTGTGGCTATCATCAAGTTAAAGGCCACAATTTTGAAAACTATAAAACATTCAAAAACATTGTTCAAGATATGCTTGATAAATGCAAGCTTATCTTGGATAACCATAACATGGCTACTAACCAAAGCATGGATGTGTTCAAATATCCTTTTCCTAACCATCCACTCAATCAAAAAAACATTCAATCCATGATTGACAACTCACCTAATCATGATATTCATATGATTAATATGGTCTTCTCTTTACCTCCAATCCAACCTCTCCCATAACTAGAGGAGCCTATTTACCTATTCCTCTTCTATGAGTAGAGGATCCTATTTCACCCATCCCTCTCTCATGTGTGGATGGGCCTCTTCTACCTATCCTTTTACCATATAAGGAACCCATAATGCCTATTCCTCTTGTACCTATTTTGCCTATTCTCCTTCCTTTGGAAGATCATGCCATGCCTACTCTCCATCCACATGATGAGGGGAGTATCATTCCTATGCTCTACCCTCTTAAAGAGCCTTCTTCACCTACTTATCCTCCACCAAGGAGGATAGTTCCTCATCCACTCCTCTTTCACATATAGAGGAGTCTACATTATCTATCCCTATAATAATTGAGGTACCTATTATCCCTATACCCATCAAACTAATTTTACCCCTTCTCTTTCCAATAGAAGAGCATACCTTTCCTACTCTTCATTTGCATGTTGGGGAATCAATCATACCCATGCTTTATCCACTAGAATAATCAACTTCACAAGTTCCTCCCCCACCCAAGGAGGACCATGCCTCTTCTCTTACCATGGTTGAAGAAGACTTGATTGTGGTTCTTACTCATCTTTAGCCCAAAATAGCAGAAGCCAACACCTTCCCTCTTTCCCAATCACCTAAGTATTTTGTGAAAGAAATTGTAAGGCCTAAAAAAACTTCATCTAAACCCTTCTCATAGTTGGTAGGAAATCTAGACTTTCTTGACTCCAAGAAGCTAGACCACTCAGCATTTTGGGATCGAATTAAAGCTCCCTATCCTATGAAAAAAATGTCATCCTCTATTGCCAATCCTTTCTCTATCATTTATCTGAAATTTTTTGACAAAGATGGAAATTCTTTGCCTAGACCATCAAAAGCATGGCCCTCTATGTTTAAACCATCGCCATCATAGGCATCTGTTACTCTAAACCAAATCAGATCTTTAGGTGTTCACCTAGTGTCTAATCTAATTCATCCATAGCTAAATTTAGATTTGAATCCTCAACCATGAGTTGGAGTTCCATGTCCTAAACAAAGGAAGAATGTTAAGCTTCCTAGGACTTTTCATTCCACTCCTCCTCCACCCTCAACTTTGCCTTCAATCTTGGGACCCCATCCTTCCCCTTTTGTTGGAGTGATCTCTTCCTAAAGAAGACAAAAGGCAAATGTACCTCCTCTTTTACCTCTACCACTTAGTGGCCCTTACACATCCATCACCTTGACACCTATGACTAAAAAGGTGTCAATAAAACTAGTGGCTATGCCTTTACCCAAATGGATGCCACACAAAACCATATCCATACCTCCTAAATCAAAGAAGGTGTCCACCCCTATTATGACAACAAGTTCTAGCCCATTGGTAGGCTCTAAGGCCTCTCTCCTACACTAGTTGTTAAAATTTTCCACCATAACCCTTCCTCTAATGAATCCTTGTCAACCTCTTAGACCAAAACCATCTTGGTTCGATGACACACAAGTTTGTTTATATCATCACTCACCTAGACATGATACAAAAAGTTGTAAAGCTCTCATAGCTATTGTCCAACAACACTTTGATATGAACAACATTTTCATTAAAGATATTCTTAGTAGCCTCACAATTATTCCACCAGTTGCATCTTAAACTCTACCTACTGCCTCACCTAAGTCTAAGACCAATGACGAGGTTATGCCTCCTCTACCACCTTATCTACCTATAATTTAGATCAATATAGTTAATGTGGCCACATGGTCTCAAAATTAAAAGGATAAAGGTAAATAAAAGGCCACCACCCCTTGGGCTCATCCATTCTCAAAAGATGCTCCTCCACCAAATCCCAAGATCTCTATTCTTGGTGCCCCCCAACCCACATCTTCACAAGTCATTCAAGACTCAATGGTGAAACAACTTCACTAAACCCCTATAAAGATGTCTTTATATGAGTTAATCCAAAACTCATCTCAACATCATCAAGCCTTGATTAAGGCTTTACAAGCTATTAAGGTATAAATTGATGATCCTCAACCTCTTATAGCTTTGGTAGATTATTTTAATACTATTGCCCTTGTTTCCTTCAATGATTCAAAATTCTAGCTCTTCACCCTGGAGACCAAGACCTTGCACTTTTTATCACTGCATATATCAATCAAACTCATGTTAAAAGATTCATGATCAATGGAGGTACTAGTATTTATCTCCACTCATGTGTACAAGTAGCTATCACTTCTTGATAGTTGCATGTCACAATCTGATGTGATACTCTATTCCATCAATGATACTATAGTGACTACTATGGATATTGTAGTCTTGCATATCCATATGGGTCCTTACACAATCCCTAAACTATTTTATGTTATAAAGGGATAGTTAAAATAAAACATATTTCTTGGATGGACTTAGATATATTCCATGGCATGTGTACCCTCAAATTTACACTATTATGTCAAAGTTGAGCATGGTGGGTAAGTGAATGTTATTCACACTGACTTGCCTCCTTTCAAAACATGCAACATGACTTATCATCCTAATGATGTTCTCATTCCATTGGAAACATCTTCCTCTTCACATTCTACTATTGAAGCCTCAACAAGCTCAACTACCTCAATTACTCAGATACCAGTGACACAAATTCCTAACATGGACCCAATGGAAGACACTTTCAAACACCTTTCACTCAAAAAATATCACTTGTTGACACTTTACATGTTCCATACTCCAAAAAAGTATGGAAAACTTCACATACACCCCAATTATGATCCCCATATTGATATGGTCATCCTATATGTTCCCCCTAACCTTTGAACTAATATCACATATGGGGGAATTGATTAGGCTCCTACTTTCAAAAATCCCTCCTCTTCACCATATCCTTTTACCTATGACTCTCCTTCCTAGGAAAACCTATTTTTGCTCACACCTATCTATATAGGTGTGTTTAGAAAGGATTCAAGTTGGGTCTTTATGAGTAGGGTACTCATACACCCATTGAATACCCCACCAACAAGACCATCTAAGATGCCAAAAAGTAGTATGGTGTGGGTTTTGATGAACAAACAAACCCCACCAAGGTCTCTCATATCAAGGAGCCACTCTCTCCTCCATCCTCTCCTCCTCTCCTACCATCACCTACAGAATCAGAGGTATCCATACCTCTTAATTTTATTTTATTTTCAATAAATGTCATTCATTTAAGACCCTTGACCTATCATTTGGGTGAGGAAAGAAGGTCCCTTCCTCTTGTTCATCTTGAAATGATTGATGAAGAATCTCCCACTATTAACACTATCCAATGTCAAGATGATGATGTTATTCTCACCTACATGGGTGTAGATGATTCCTATATCCAATAATCACTCCCTTCTAAAATGAAAACTATGTTAAATTAATCAACCATTGACACTAATCTACCCTCTCCAAATAACCCTTAAATCCTGAAGATTAGCTAATCTTTAGATTCCCTTGAACAAACTAATTATGCCACCTTCCTCTCTGATCATAGTAAAACATTTTCTTGGTCTTATCATGACATTCCTAGCATTTACCCTTCTATCGTCACCCATAATATTATAACAAACCATGATGTTAATCCTATTAAGTAGAAGCTTCATAAGATGAACCCTTGTATTATTCTCCTTGTCAAAGGAGCTCCTATGCTTCCTCTCTATTAACTTTATTCAACCCATTGACTATCCATAATGGGTTTTTAATATCATCCTATTCACAAAAGTGATATGAGAAATTTGCATCTACATCGATTACAATTATCTAAACCTCACTTGTCTAAAGGATGACTTCCCTTTACCAAGCATTGACCAACTTATTGATCTAACAGCCAACCATGAGATGCTATCTCTTACAAATAGGTTCTTGGGCTACAATCAAATCCTAATTACACTTAAAGATCAACACAAGACCTCTTTCATCACCCCATAGGGGACTTTCTATTATTGATTCATGCCTTTTAGCCTTAAAAATGTTGGTGCTACATACCAATGCACCATGACTTAAATTTTTCATGACTTCCTACACAAAATTATGGAAGACTATGTGAATGACTTACTTGGAAATTCTAAACATCACCAAGATCACTTAGAAATTCTTAATTTCATATTCACTCATCTCCTCCATTATAAAATTTGACTAAACCCAAATAAATGTGTCTTTGGGGTCCTTTTTGGTAAGCTTTTAAGCTTCATTGTCTCCCTTTGTGGTATCAAGATTGATCTTACTAATGTTTGAGCAATACTAGAAATGCCTCCACCCACTAATCTCAAGTAGCTTTGCATCTTACAAGGCAAACTTTAGTTGATCCACCATTTTATCTCTCAATTATCGAACCAATGTCAACCTTTTCATCATCTACTTAAAAAGGATTTCTCCTTACATTATAACATAGATTATCAAAAATTCTTTAATTCACTTAAAGGGTATCTCCTTTCCCCACCAGTTCTTATTCCCCTTAAAGAGGACCAGCCTTTCTACCTCTACATTTTTGCAATAAACCATTCCTTGGGTACTATGATTGCACATCAAGAAGATCAAAATAGAGAAAAAATTCTTTACTACATAATCTAAATGCTTATTAATTATGAAACTCAGTATACTCATACTAAAAATCTTTGCCTCGTATTGGTCTTTACAGCTTCCAAACTTTTCCACTACCTTTTAAATCACAAAACCTACATTGTCACCCATACTAACCCTCTTAATTACATGCATTCAAATACATACCAAAACTAGTGTACAGCTTATTGGATCATGCTCATTGCTGAGTTTGACTTGGAATTCATCCAACAAAAGACTATCAAGGAGCCAATAATTGTTGACTAGTTAGCGGATGCCTCTTTACCCGATAATCAACCTTATAACCTCTAATTCTTTAATGAGTCTATTATAATGTTATCCATCGATGACATCTCTTTTCAAATGATTATGTTATTTAATCGGTCTAACTGTCAACTTGGTGGGGGTGTAAGGGTCATCCTTATCCCTCTTGATGGTGATCCTATGCCTCTATCATTTAAACTAGTTTTTGAATGTCCTAACAATATGGTTGAATATGAAGCTTTGGTATGAAGGCTTTAGACTACCATTTTCTTGGGCATCAAATCAATCAGCATCTTTGGTGACTCTCAGCTACTGATTAATGAGGTTAATAGTTATTACCTCTATAAAAATAAAATTATAAAATGATATAAACATCATGTAGATGTGATATTAAAATCATTCAACCACTACCTCTTACAAACCATTCCTCAATCTATAAACAAGTTTTCCATCATGATAGCTTTTCTTGCCTCACACATTCCATCCTCACCCTCTTCTTAGAAAACTTACATCACCATGAATTGCCTCACATTACCCTCTTATGTGTTAACTAACATCCTATTTATGGGCAATGTTGACTCAAATCCACATGACATCTGGTACAAAAATCTTGTTGACTATCTCACTTATGCTATCATTCCATCAGACCTTTCCAATAATGGGAGATGTGATTTCATTAAAAGTAATACCCACTACACTATGTTGGGGGATTCTCTACAAACAAGGATTTAATGGTCTCCTCCTTAGATGTCTCACTCATGGTTAAATCCCTTTTTCTATTAAGGAAGTCTATGATGGGATTTGTGGTGGAGATTTCAATGGGAATTTAGTTGCCAAACACATCATTTGACTTGGATACTATTGGTCGACACTCAACCAAAAATGTTAAAATTATGTTCAGTGTTGTGTCAAATGTCAACAAAATGCTAACCTCCTTAACACTCTAATCCATGCCTTATAAATCACTAGAGACTTTTCACCTTTTTTACAATTGGGTTTGGATCTAATCAATGAGATTAACCCTCATTCATCTCTATGGCACCATTCTATCATTACTACTACTGAATACTTCACCAAGTGGGTTAAAGCTATTCCTCTCATCTTCACTAAGGCTGAAAAAATTATTGACTTTATCAACCATCACATCATCTACCATTTTGGTGTCCCCCATAATATTATTATGGACAATGATAAATCTTTCAAGAACAAGACTATCCAAAAACTCTATGATGCTTTTGGCATCAAATTAAGCTTTTCATCACCATACTATCCATAATTAAATGGATAGGCAAAATATTCTAACAAAACCTTAACCAAAATCCTAATGAAGGTAGTCAATTATGCTTGTAGGGATTGGTGTACATGCATTCCCTTCACCTTTGGGCTTACCACACTAGCATTCAAACCCATATGGGTGCTATTCCTTTTTAATTGGTCTATGTGATGGAAGTAGTTTTGCCTTTTGAGTTCTAGATTGCTTATCTTCACATCTCTCTACAATACATACTTACTAATGATTACTTTTAATAATAATGTTTATCCCAACTTGAGATATTTGATGAATGCCATATATTAACCCTCAATCACCTCCAAATCTATCAAGATCATATTAAATACATGTTTCTAATGCAAAATTGCTTTCTACATTCAAAGAAGAAATAAGAAACTGAAAGATGGTTAAGGCTAGAAGTACCTGATACAGTCGTGCGCACCGAAATCAGACGTTGAAAGATTCTCCTCTTTTGCTGTGGAGGAATGACACCTGCGAAGAAAAGGCTAAACACGGAAAAACATTAATAAGAGATATGGTGGGTTATCAGGCGAACGCCCGATCCCAGAAGTACGAAGACTCCCTAGAAGGATATCAACCCACTGATAAAAAAGAGTATAAAATTGGACGAAAGTAGATGATAATGACAGAAATAAATGACAGAAAATAAAAGGCGTACCTGATATGCGGCACTGTTCTGCACAGTCACCGGCGTCAGTCTCTGTGGTGCCGACATCGGTTAGGGAAGGTGCCGACGTCGGTCAAGGTGCCGTCGTCGGTCGAGGTAGTGACCGGCGTCGGTAGGGGCAGGTTCTGGGAAAAGGTTCGGGACAGGTTCTAAGAGAGTCGAGACAGGTTCAGGGAGAGTCTGGGGGGTTTGAACAGAGTCAGGATAGGTCTGAACAGTCGGGACAGGGTCTGATATGATCAGGGTAGGGTTTGATAAGGACAAGGACGAGGTTGGGACGAGGTCAGAACAGAGTCCGGGGGTTTGAGGACAGAGGCAGGGATAACAGAACATAAATAATAACTAAGAAAATAAAATGAAATAAACAGAATAAAGACTTACCTGGTAGAAGACCCGATGAAAGCCATGGTGTGCAGATTAGTTGATGTCGTAGTGTTGATGATTGCTCGGAGTTCGCAGGTTCGTGGAGGAATTCGCAGGTTGGTTGTTCAGCGTTCGGTTGATCAGCGTTCGGGGATCCGGTTCGAATGGCTGGCGGAGGTTGATGAAGGCGAGGGACGGGGACGGTTCCAGAAACGGTTCGTCAACCGTTTCGGGAAACCGAATGGTAACTGATAACGGACAAGGGGAAGGTGACCGACGTCGGCAGGATTGCTGACGTCGGCCGATAGGTGACCGACGTCGGCGACATCGGTCGGGTAAAGACCGACGTCGGCAGATGCATAGTGGGGATAGAGTCTACCTTTTGCTCTGTGATCCTCTTTACACGCTGCCAGGGTCAAGGTTGGTGAAACAAGTGATCGGCAAGGGTTCAATAGGCGAAGAAGAAAGAAGACGAGGAATGACCAGGGGAGTCGACACGATTTCGGTGTCTACATTTGCCCCTTTTTGTCTTGTTGGTTGTTCTGGACGAACTGCAAGACAAAAATAGGAGTGAGTGCCCCAGGTGAGGGATAAGGTTGATTTCATCTTGTTGGTTGTTCGAATGAACTGCAAGACAAAAATAGGAAGCGAAATGCCCCGAGTAAGGATGAGGTATTCCCCCTCAAAGCAGGAGTCGAGGAAAGGGAACCGGGAATCGGGTGCTGATTTGATAAAGAGTGGATGAAAAAAGGGGTGAGGGTGAACGCTGCAAAAGTCGTGTTTGCACGTATACCACTACACGAGATGGTCAGGCCAAAGTGTCGCAGGTCAAGGGTCGAGGAGTGCCAAAATTGAAGTAATCGGGCCCCAGCATTTAGTCGTCTGCTGATCGGGTCACTCAATCTAAGCTGAAGCTCTAAATGGTTCGTCGAGTTCCAGGTATCCCAGGCTCAGGAAGTGCTCCTAGAAACGCGAAAAAGTCACAAGTAGTGCAGATCAACCGGTGTGTGATCCTATACTTGTGAGGGTCTAAAAAGGTCTGCGCACAATTCTGCTAACCAGTCATGAGGTAGCATACATGCAAAAACAACCAAGGCAACAACGTCTTGGAAGTGGTCGAGGTCGGAGGAGATAGGCATGATCTCCAATGGTTGGTGGTCGATGGATGGATGAATGGACGAAAGGATGAGAGGATGCGGCCGAGCTAACCCCAGAAGACCCCATGTCAACTGAGTGCTGCCTACATAGCCCTGGTGATAGGGCCTCAGGCCGATGTAGTTCTCCCTAGAAGGGAGGAAGGGTCAAAGGGATGGTGAGGAAAAAAAAGATGTTGCAGCCTTTTCCAAATGGTGTATTCTGCAACATTGGTTGAGGGGTTTTTCATCCCTAGCAATATTCCATTTGCGTGATGGATGTATGCTAAAAATGAATTGAGGTCTATTTATGCTTCAGCAAGTATTGGTTTATGCTTAACATAAATTGGGGCGAGTCGATAGTTTCCATGTGTATTGGTGTCCATAGAAACTAGGGTGAATAGGCAAGGTCATGTTGATGGTCTGAAAAGAGAGTTGAGCTGAGTTGATCGACAAGTGATGAAGGTGAAGGTGACCAAAGGGCAGAAGAAGATGAAAGGCAAATTGCTCTTTCATTGACAAGGACCAAAAAGACGGCATAGATAGGGGTTATGAGAACCAAGAGCCCCATTTATGCGTGACGTCGTTGACCATAGTTATGTTAGAGCGGTAATCGAATCACTTAGACATTAAAGTGAGCTCGAAGTCCCTTGAGTAGGTAATAGGAGGAGGAAAAAGGGTAACCCGTTTTAAGAGCAGAGATAACTTTGCCCCTTTTTATAGGAGACATTGAGACAACCACAAGCCAAGTCCGTGACTCGTTTTTTTTTTTTTTTTTTTTTTTTTTTGAGAGGCAGACTGATCGATGCGGGAAGCCTGCATAGAGATGTCATTTGCTTGGTGGTCAGGTTGTGAAGCTGATCAATGCGGGAAGCTTCTAAAATAAGTTGCTGTTTATTGCCAGAGTAGTCATAGCCATCCTTCGAGGGAGTGGTCTAGATTTTTGTTTAATAAAAAGGCTTTTGAATAGCTGTCCTTCGAGGGAGCAGTCTATTTATTACAGCAATGATAGTACAGCTGTCCTTCGAGGGAGCAGTCTGTTTTTTTTGATTTTGATATAGATATTGTGACCATGGATATGTTTTGACATCTTGATTTGTTTTGATAGAAATGTGAGTCATGGACAAGACTGTAGAAGGTCAAGGGCTCCCTTTTAGTAGGACAAAGTATCCATATATCATAAAAGGGTTATAGGAATTGTTAAGAGGAATAGGGTTGAAAGGAAATAGGATGAAGAGGACGGGGATTGCTCAAGGGACGAGCTCAAGTTAAGTGTCAAGTGGACGAATACTCGACTAGCAGTAGAACGGTCGCAAATGCAACGCATAAAAGAGGGGTTTAAGATCTAATAAGATCCTGGGCCATGCTTGTGTGTTTTAAGGTCCGAGTCAATTAGGAGCAAACCTGCCCCATTTGCCTCTTTCCGGATTGGTCAGGTGTTGATTGATGAGTGGATGTGAAGTTGGTTGATATGGTTGTTGATTGATTAAAAAAGGTTGAATGTTTTGATAAAAGGGTTGGTCAATGTTTGGTTGAGATTTGGTCATTTGATAATTGGTCAATGGTTGGTCGAGGGTTGATTGGTTGGTATTTGGTTTTTGGTTGGGTCGAATGTTTGGTTGAGGTCGGGTTAAATGTTTGGTTGCTAGTCTGGTTGAGGCTAAGTTGACAGAGTGATTGATATGTGGTCGAGACTGTGTTGAAAAATTGGTCAAAGTTTGGATGAAGGTTGAGTTCCCCCAGCGGCAAGGGAGAATGTTTGATGGATTAGTTAAGGTTGATTGAGGTTTAATGGTCAGATGGACTATGTTGATGTCGAATAAAGGGGTTAAAGGCGGCAAAGGGACCATAGTCTGGCGTGGAGATCCCGATTTAGGTGATGAGGTTGGAGAGGTAAGGGTCGGTGTTGATAATTTGTCAAAGGGGGGGTCAAGAGGATCCTTGATGAGAAGGGTATCCTTTTTCCGGTGGTGACGAATGACAGCTTTAAGAGTGAAACAACGCTCAGTGTCATGTCCCGGAGTGTGATGATAGTGGCAGAATTTAGAGTTGTCGAACCAAGATGGCCTTGATCCGAGGGTTGATGAGTGGGGTGGTGTTGAAGGTTTGTTGATAACGTGGTCGAAAAAAGAGGTGTCATTCCCCAGACATTGGCGAACGACGACCTTGAGGGCATGACAATGCTCCGTGTCGTGCCCAGGCGTGCGATGATACGCACAAATGCGAGTGTCATCGAACCATGGTGGTTTTGGTCCGAGAGAGTGATATGGTCTAAGAGGCGGGAGAGAGAGACGAGAGGACTGCAACAATTGCCGTAAGAGCAAGGCATAAGAACCTGCTAACGGATCGGGATGTTTTATTGCAGAGAGGGTTGGTGACATTGGTTTGGGAGGCGTAAGAGGCGTTGGTCGATGGTTTGAAGGAGGTATAAGTCTGACGGGTTGATAGAATAATGGAGGTGACTTACCTCTGTGAAGTATGGGAGTGGGAAGCACTCCGAGTAAAGTAGACGGATGTGGGCCCAAGATAGAGGGCAGTAACGAAGGTGGGGGAGGAATCCTCCGGTGTGGTTTAGTAGCCTTCTTTGGTTTGAGTTGAGGGCCACCTTTGTGCGAGGCGAGATTAGATGTGGGGCGAACACCAAGAGGTTTAGTCTCTTTGGGCATGATGGACGCCTGCGCGGGTTTGGATGTAGATGTGGACGGTTTTTCTCTCAATGGAGAAGGGATTGAAGGTGTGGGCTCTTTAAGAGGAAAGAGCTCCGGAGTAGTCATGGCTTCTGTGTGTGGTTGAGGAGTCAAAAAGGTATGATCGTCTATGGATAATAATAAGGATGAAGGCGAGGCAGCTGGTGTTGATGTGGTCAAAGCGTCCTCCAATATAGGAGAAGTCGCTGGAGGAGAAGTGGGAGAAGAAAGTTCTTCGCCATGTGGAGGAGGTATAGGGGAAGAAGGGTCTTCCACCTGTGAAAGCGGTTGGTCAGGGATAAGAGAAAAGATAGTGTCGACCGTGTGTATATCATGGTCTTGAGGGTCATTGGTTATGGTTTGGACGTTGTCTTGAGTAGGCGGGTGATTAGAAAAGGGTTGCTTGAAAATGTCAAGGTTTTGGTTGGACGGTGTGTTCGGGTTATCTAAAATAAGATCCCCCTTGTCGAGTTTATCCAAGACAGAGGCATATGACTCCCTAATTGGAGTGAATTGACGTTGTATGGATTGACGTTGAAAATGTTTATTGATGTAGTCTAATGTTGAAGATGATGAGCGGTTGGTTATTGTTGAAGATGATGGTCTAAATATGACAGTGTTTGCCGACCCCTCGGATTGAGAGTGGGCAGAAGAAGGTCTGGAAGAAGAATGGTCATTGTTAGTGTTACACAATTTGACCTTATCTTCTTCAATGGCGCGGAGTTCAAGCTTTCGGGCCATGGTGAAGGCCTCGTCGAAAGTGTGGAATGTTTGAACCCGCAGGGTGGACGAGATGTGACTGACACATGCTCGAGAAAAGAGCTCAATGAGCTCGGGTTGAGGCAAGGAGAAGGAGAGCTGATTAATCAAGCTTCTCCAACGGGCGACAAAATCGACGATCGATTCGTTGTCAAACTGTCTGATGGAGTAAAGGTCTGTGATCGAAACTTGTTTAGTGATATTGATAGAGAAATGGTCAACGAATAGTTGGGCGAGTTGGATGAATGAAAAGATAGAATGTCTGGCAAGAGAACTATACCAGTCAAGGGCAGGGCCAGAAAGAGACATAGGGAACATGCGTAGAAGTAACGCATCATCGTGGGCGATAAGATAACAGGCATGTCTAAATGCCCGTAGATGTTGTTGTGGGTCTTCCTTACTCTGAAAGCGAGTGAATTTAGGAAGCTCCCAATGGTTGGGGTATGGTTGGATAGGGACAGAAGGGTGGATGGGCTCGCTGCAAACTTGTTCATATGACAAAGTATTGCTTGAACCGGAGATGGAAGCTTCGAGACGGGACATTTTATCCATCAGCATCTTGATAAGATCTGCTGACAGATTGGCAGGTTGAGCGCCCCCTAGGTTGTAAGGCGCTTGAAAGAGGTTAGAAGAGGCGTGCGACATAGTCGGTTGTACAATGTACGGATGGCTAGTCGCAGGGGCGGAAGTAGAGGTTAAGGGTGGTTGGGTTACGAAGGTAGAAGGCATAGGCTGACTAGATACCGCCAAAGGAGGTTGTGTGACGGCATTGACAAAGGGTGAGGTAGGCACTCCTGCATATATAGGCGCAAGAGTGTGAGGGGTCGAGACAATCAAGTTCTGATATGATGTAGAACTTGGTTGAATTGCAAGCGGTTGAGGGGGTAATGAAACCCCGGTGGAGGTTGGTCTAAAAATAGACGAGGAGGCCGAACTTTGCGTATAGGCCATGGTTGGGTTAATGGTTGAGGCGAAAGGTTGAGTCGAAAAAGGTTGGGTGGCGAACGGTGTTGATGTCGTCGCCACGTCGTCCGAAAGGTCCCGCATTGGTTTTCTTGCGAGATAGTTTTGGAGGGCTGAGGTATTGAGGTCCAAGAATCTTGCAAAGTCCTGGTCCCCTTCTGGTATGATAGGCGTCTGGGTTGGAGATAGTCTGGTAGGAATTCTTTCGGTCTTCGAGTAGAACTCCATTATATGATTGTTTGTAGACGGGGTAGGCGAAAGCGATTGATGGCTAGTGTGGTCAAGAAGAGCCTTGGTTTGACTATGTGTCAGAACCATTCAAGGCAAAAAAGAACGTCCTCACAAGCTCAAAAAAGCAGATAAGAACCAAAAAGATGAAGACACAAACAGCTCCTAAAACCCTAGAAGTAAATTATTAGGATTATAGTGGCTTATGCCTTAGAATGTGTGTAGAGGAAGGTTGGCTGAAAAATGGGTCTTAGAAGAAGCAGTCTATGGATGGTTTCGGGTTTTGTTAAGGCGCTGAAGAAGTCTGTGTTAGGGTCCGGTACGCGGCCTGGTGCTAAGGAGCAAGCTCCCCTCACTTCACGATTCCAGTGGTTAGCTGGTTTCGCTTAGCCAAGATATACCTCGCCTAGAGATTAGACTCCGCCAGAGAACGGAGTGGGCTTCCCCCTTGGTGATGAAATCCAAGTAGGGTCACCGGGACGGGTAAGGTATCCGCTGGGTGATGAAATCCCAGTCGGGCCTTGTCTCAGGTAAGTTTTATGTTTGTTTTGTGCAGGTGGTTTGGTCGTGTAACATCAAGTGATCTAGATTAATTCAATATGCGGTTTAATTACTATGTGTGGTCTAAAAGATGCAGGCAAACAGAAATGAATGCAAAGTGTTTTAATGTCCAAGTTGAAATGTTTGTTCGTATGAAGACGAATGGAGAAAGAGTCAAAGAATATGAGTTTAGCTAGTCTAGAAGTGCAAGAAAGAAAGAAATGTTCATTTTAGTTCTGCTTATGATGTTGTTTAAGAAGAGACGAAAAGGAGGCGAAAAGGAAGAAACCTAATGCACCTAAATGAACGAAAGAAAGAAAGAAAAAAGAACCCAAGGAGGACCTAGGGTCCCACCGGGCGTGCCAGAATGTTTCTAATGCAAAATTGCTTTCTACATTCAAAGAAGAAATAAGAAACTGAAAGATGGTTAAGGCTAGAAGTACCTGATACAGTCGTGCGCACCGAAATCAGACGTTGAAAGATTCTCCTCTTTTGCTGTGGAGGAATGACACCTGCGAAGAAAAGGCTAAACACGAAAAAACGTTAATAAGAGATATGGTGGGTTGTCAGGCGAACGCTCGATCTCGGAAGTACGAAGACTCCCTAGAAGGATATCAACCCACTGATAAAAAAGAGTATAAAATTGGACGAAAGTAGATGATAATGACAGAAATAAATGACAGAAAATAAAAGGCGTACCTGATATGCGGCACTATTCTGCACAGTCACCGGCGTCGGTCTCTGTGGTGCCGGCGTCGGTCTCTGTGGTGCCGGCGTCGGTTAGGGAAGGTGCCGACGTCGGTCAAGGTGCCGTCGTCGGTCGGGGGTAGTGACCGGCGTCGGTAGGGGCAGGTTCTGGGAAAAGGTTCAGGACAGGTTCTAAGAGAGTCGGGACAGGTTCAGGGAGAGTCTGGGGGGTTTGAACAGAGTCGGGATAGGTCTGAACAGTCGGGACAGGGTCTGATATGATCAGGGTAGGGTTTGATAAGGACAGGGACGAGGTTGGGACGAGGTCGGAACAGAGTCCGGGGGTTTGAGGACAGAGGCAGGGATAACAGAACATAAATAATAACTAAGAAAAGAAAATGAAATAAACAGAATAAAGACTTACCTGGTAGAAGACCCGATGAAAGCCATGGTGTGCAGATTAGTTGATGTCGTAGTGTTGATGATTGCTCGGAGTTCGCAGGTTCATGGAGGAATTCGCAGGTTGGTTGTTCAGCGTTCGGTTGATCAGCGTTCGGGGATCCGGTTCGAATGGCTGGCGGAGGTTGATGAAGGTGAGGGACGGGGACGGTTCCAGAAACGGTTCGTCAACCGTTTCGGGAAACCGAATGGTAACTGATAACGGACAAGGGGAAGGTGACCGACGTCGACAGGATTGCCGACGTCGGCCGATAGGTGACCGACGTCGGCGACATCGGTCGGGTAAAGACCGACGTCGGCAGATGCATAGTGGGGATAGAGTCTACCTTTTGCTCTGTGCTCCTCTTTACACGCTGCCAGGGTCAAGGTTGGTGAAACAAGTGATCGGCAAGGGTTCAATAGGCGAAGAAGAAAGAAGACGAGGAATGACCAGGGGAGTCGACACGATTTCGGTGTCTACAATACACTTACAATAAAAACCTCAAGGAGTGAGATTTTAATATTAAATATCTTATCTTAAATGAAAATAAATATGTTATGAACATGGAGAAAAGAAAATAGGGTAGTTTTCTCCTAATTGGCTTGCACCCTACACCATAACTCACAAGTATGGCTCAGGAACTTATCGCTTGTCTTCTCTCAAAGGCAAGTCAAAACCTGAGCCTTTAAATGCTTTGTACCTATGACCATTATTTTGTTAATCAAGTGACACTTCACTTCATGTCTAACTTGAGCTCATACCTTGAGCAACCCTATTACATTCACCTCCCTTCCTATTAACCCTTATTCTTGCACACTTAGTTAACCTTCCAAATGTTATGGTTTTACCCTCATAAAGGAAAACCTCTAAACCTCTATAGTATTTTCCATGACTAAAGTCATATGTAAACAAAAAATAATAATATAAACTGGGATATATAGACAAATTATTATCTCTCAAGTCATGATTCTCAATGTAAACTACTCCTTTGAAGGACAACTACATAACTTCTTATTGATACTATAAATAGATTGCTCCTTAAAAGGATAGCTATTAAAAAAAAATTTAAAAAATATTAGACTAGTCCCTTGAAGGATGGAAAATCTAAGCTTTATTATCAAGGAAATAATGACTTAGAAGCTTCCCACATTTATTAGCTTCACATGACCTCAAGGCACTAACTATGTCCCAATGAAGTTCCCATATTAATCAGTCTACACAAGAAAAAGAAACAAAAAAAATTATTCATGGACTTGCCTATGGTAGCTCTTAGGTCACCTTCAAAAGGGCATACCATCCCTATTAAGAATTTTATGCTACCCATAGGCCCTAATTCCTTTTACCTTTTTCCCCTCTTACTCCCTCACAATCACGGGACATTGAACTCACTTGACACAAGGTGATCATGACATTTTTCTACCAAGCAAATGGTTGATACTATAATGAATGTATAAGGCTCATACTCCCATGCCTATTCATATGGTCATTATGGTTCTCACCAATCCAAGAGCATCACATCCCTTTAATTTCTATCACATGTCAATTTATCTTTTAAGGTAGCATCTAACAACAAGATTCGCTTAACTTTTCACCTACCTACCAATCTCTAGTCTTACATATTAAATTTATGTGATTAATAATACTATTACTTACATATCCATTTCAAGCAATGATGCTAAAAAATATCAATAAACATCATGGTGTATTAGCAATACATTCTTCAATCATCACACTCTACTAATACTAATAAACCATATGCCAACTAGTTTATTTCATACAACCTCATGTGAAATGCAACCAATATAGCTTCTCTAAACAACAGTAAATCAAGAAACTATAAAATCAAATATCTCATTTTTAACATACACCATCACATATATGTAAAATGATAAAATGAAACTAACTGCTCAACTATGCATATATTATCATGAATATGGGAAATGCTAGCATAACACACTAACTATCACTAACATAACCAAAAACAACATCACATAAACCTCATACATAATATACCATCATCATCAATAACATCAAAATAACATCATAACATCTCATATATATGTGTGTGTGTGTGTGTGTGTGTGTGTGTGTGTGTGTGTGTGTGTGTGTGTATATGTATGTATGTATGTATGTATGTATGTATATATATATATACATATATATATATATATATATATATATATATGTATGTATGTATGTATGTATGTATGTATATATATGTGTCTATATATATATATATATATATGTATGTATATATATGTATATATATATATATATGTATATATATGTATATATATAGATGTATATATATGTATATATATATATTGAATATGAATAAACATCAATGAATCATATCAATATCATCTCTCTCTCACCATACATCTCTCAACTTCAACTTACAGGATGGAATATATACATAACAAAAATCATAATACATCTATCCCACAAAATACTCAAGGCTATGGTCATGGTCATGAAGAGGTAGGATTATCACCACCCTTTGCCTATCTATGTCTACGTGAACTAGAGGTTACGGTGCATCTCTTTGATCTCTCCTATTCTCTAGCTTCAAAACATCTTAGACTCTATGGGAACAACCTGATGGCTCTCTCATAGTATATAATCTCATCTAAAGTAGTATTGTACCTTGATACTAGCATAGTCTATGGTGGACCCATCCAACCTACTGGTAGGACCTTGTGGTTGTGCCTATGATGGATCTTATACTGGTCCTTATGGTTGAGGAGGGGGTAGCCTTCCATGATACTCTCAAACCATCTTTCTCTATTGTCAGTATAGTGACGTGTCCCTATAGTGTCATCACTTGTCCCTATAGAACCAAAAGCTACACCTATGCTACAGTTAGCTAGGCCTACAATATCATCACCTATTCTTATAGGACCAAAACATGTGCCTACACTATATCTCATGCCTAAATAATTACATCCCTCTCTCTCTCAACTCCCTATAAATTTTTTTGTGGTCTCCTCAAAATCATAGGGTGAAAACCTACCCACCATGATCGATAAGCTACTATACACCCTAGATCTACCACACTTGGGGTGTAGCTCCTCAAAATCTATCTCATCTATATCCTAGGGAGATGGAAGGGGTGCCTCTATATCATCCATCTTATATCAAGGAAAAGTAAGAGGTACATCTTGTAATAACCTAAACTATCTTCTAATTTTAAACACAGGTATCATCTCCAACTCTCTGGCTCACCTCCCTCTGACCTATATCATAATCTGTAAGCTTACAAGTTGTTCTACCTATCCTCTAAATAAAAGATATGTCAATTAGGGCCTCTAAACAATATCTAAAGGAATCAATCCATCCATCAACCACCTATAATAATCAATATCCCTCATGATGTCATCTACTCATGTATGTGCCATGTTATCTCTCCATCATCTAAAACCAACCCTAAAACTAGTTGAAACCATGACTAGCAGCCCCAGCAGTCATGTCACCATAATGTGCTCATATGCCCAATAATGAATTAAATTCTTGACATAAAGACTATATCACCATCACAACCTCACACCCCTTAACTCCTTATATAGTTGTACAATAGAATTTGGGCCCCATGTGAAGATTTTTCACTACTCCAACATTTATGCCAAAACTCGTATCATCTTGATAGGGATTCTCCCTATATCTGCACCAAGTAGTGCATACACTATAATTCTTATCATCATTAAGATAATCAGGTGATGTTACTCCTCATTGATAGTGTATAGTGGCTCATATGCAAATCTCATCAAATGATAGGTCACCTCATCAACATGTTCCCAAAATAATTTGGACTATGAATATCATGATCCTCCCTTAAACATGAGAAAATATCCTCACCTTGGAGTGGTAACCATAAAATCTTGTATACATCCTCTTGTGTCACTATCAACTCTATGGTAGATATATGAGAGGTGTTGGTGGTGTGATCCCACCTCTCTATCAAGGATACCATCAAGATAACATCTCATGCAACTCTATAATATCATCACACTCCTTTTAACCCTATAGTTATCATGTTTTCCCACTCATCCATGGTGACATCCCTCCTCATCCTCATTAGTAGTATAGGTAGTTGATTTTGTAATGTCAACTCCTACCTAGCCTACATCCGCACATAGAAAATCACTCCATCAAGCCACATACCTTAAGTTATAAACCTCCTCTTTTACTTCCTTTCCCTTTAGGATAACTACATTGGCATGAGGCCCTAATTTAGGATATGTAGGCAGCACTCAGTTGACACAATGTCTTATGAGCCTAACTCGACCATCTACCCATGTGGCTATCTAGCCCATTCACCAACTTAACCTCTAGGACCCATGGCCTATATCTTAAACCCTAGGCCAACTAGCCTATTCTAAACCTCTAGGCCATATGGCCTATATCTTACACCCTAGGCCTAATGGCCTATATCTTTAACCCTAAGTCCCATAGCCTATTTTAACCTACTTTTTTATAACCACTTACCTTAACAATTTTAACCCATATCTAACCCCTTGTTTCCTTCCCTTTAGGAGAACTACATTGGCCTAAGGCCCTAATCAAGGATATGTAGGCAACACTCAATCGTTTGAGGCTAGCATAGCCATTAAGATAGTCCACTAATGCACTTATTTAACTAGAGATGCACAATTAGCCCTAATTCCTCCTAAAATTACCACTTTGAGTTTTCTAGTGATTGACATTATTTTTATTTTTATTTATGTTGATCTTATATACTGACATCATCACTAGTTGTTGACTGACATCAGCACTGGTTGTCACCTGATGTCAGCACACCAAGCCAACATCAGTGACTAGTTCAGCTCGAGAATTGAATAGCCCAATCCTAGAATTTATGTTTTTTTCTAACAAGTACCCCCAACCCCCCCCACAAATCCACCCAAACCTACCCTTACCCCGTCCACTAATCCCTTAATTACCCTCTATCCTCCCACATAGTCACATTTAACCTAACTAACAAATTATGATCAAAACCTAAATTGAAATAATAACCAATGCAATCCACTCAAATAGATCCTACCTCATCTCTTTATCTCATCTAGGCTAGAATGACTGACACCTATTAAGGAGTGCCTCCAATTGGGTCCCCTCATCCCTTTACCATATTTATCCACACCAATGCTCCCTTGGTCAAACTATGGCCCACTAAGTGTTAAATCATACCCTCACTCTCACACACTCTTCTCAACTAATCACCTATTGCCACCTTACCATAATAGGACAAGATCTAGATTTTTTATGCTACATGACACTAGATCTCTTATTTCCTATAATCTAATGTCACAAATGAATTTTGGTTGGCTATCAAACCACATTTATCAGGTTTTTCACCTATTTGTGTCAATAGTCTTACCCTAGACCATCAATGTTGGCATATTTCCTATCAACATCTATAACCTAACCAATGTCTACCATCTTAAAATTAGGGTTTCTAACCCCAACCACCATCCTTTGTAAAATAAACCTAATTACATGCCTTTAGTGGTTCACATGGACTCCTTATGGGGAAACTTAGACATCACGTATACCTCCCCACCCATGATAACCAAACTTAGAGATCACTTAAATTTCCACCCATGATGACTTTAACCAAAGACCACAAATATCTCCTTGACCAATGACCCTTTTGAGTAAACCTTACCTTTCTCATTTTGACTACTTATGATACCATGCTATAGTTGGTTATTATATGTACACATGTATACCAGGTGTTTTTGGATCATAACCTTACCAGTTCTATCACTTACAGCCTATTTTATTTTCCAAGAGCACTTCTGACCTAGGATACCTAAAACACATGGACCACTAGAGCCATAACTTTGATCATTTTAACACTATTAGTTATCACTAACAAGATATGGTCAATTATTTCTGTCCAAGTCCTCCTTACCTTTACCCATTTTTTATTGTGTCGACTATAATTATTAGTAGTATTCATAAAATTTATGATGTTCCCATGTTCACACTCAACATCCACCCATCTATTAACTACCTATCAAACTGATACCTAATTTTAGATTTTCCTCTATTGGTTCCCATTTTGAGGGGGAAATATCTCATCCCATACCTATAGCATCCAACTCTTATTTTTTTCTCATAACTTATCAATACAATTTATAAGACAAAAAGGGGAAAATGTAGACACTAGAATTACATCACACACTTACATGACTCCCTGTGTCTGAACCCCCTTGATCCCCTTTTAATAATTAACCTTCCTAACCCATGTTTTCACCTCAAAATATTTAATAAATTAATTTAATTAAAACCCACTTATACCACCTCACCTGGCCACCTCATCCTACGACTAATTCTTACCCTCAGAGTCACCTTGAGATGTAATCTCCTAATCCTAACTACCTATGACTTGTTCTCACCCCTAATATAAATTCCTAACTAACTACGTTCTTCATAGCCTCACATTTTTACTATTTTATAATGGACACCACACTTGACAAGAGAAGGAATATAAAATGGGCTAAAAATATCCATTTTACATATTCTCATGCCACTAACATCAGTCAACCCTCAGCCAACATCGATGGGATCATCTTCATTACTTGAGAAAAATTCTAAGTTGGTATTCAGGTCATAAAAATCAATAATTCATGCATAAGATTTTGGAAATCAAAGTATCCTACATTCACTTTTGACATATAGGCTTATCATTACTCTATATAAATTTATCCATATGAGGAATTGATACATTAAATATAACTTGAACTCTTGAGGACCTAGAGCACATGCTTGTCTTGTTTATTCACCTATCGGTTCACCAAGCCTTATTAGAGTCATCTATCCAATAGTCATAGTTCACCCATTTCACCAGTTAAGTATATCTTGGTATTTTTTAAGTCTTTAAATAGTAATTTCATAAATACTTTACATTATAATTTTTATTGTTTCATGAACCTTGACTCCTATAGAGGAGTTGTAAATCTCCCCATCCACTTGTTTCTACCCCAGTATACTAACCTTCTATCTAGACTCCCCTAAATCTTACCCAACTCCTTATGACTCTTCTTAACCTCAAAAATTAACCATAATCCCACTCTCCTTCCTAGAAAATCCTTCTCCAATTCATTCTAATACTACTACCCCAACTAACATCGGTGACCCTAGATCAACATCGGCTACCCCAATCGATACCAGTAACCCTAACTGACATTGGTCTTTTAAACGATGTTAGTTACTATGTTTCTAAACTAGCAACCTCAAAATCACCTAAAAACCTTCCTAAAACATAGACCTAACTTATCATCCTTTACTATATTATCTTTTACTACACTTAGACTTATAACATGGTAAACAAAATTCTCTCTCTCTCTCTCTCTCTCTCTCTCTCTCTCTCTCTCTCTCTCTCTCTCTCTCTCTCTCTCTCTCTCTCTCTCTCTCTCTCTCTCTCTCTCTCTCTCTCTCTCTCTCTCTCTCTCTCTCTCTACTTACATTTATTTAAAATAGCAAACTATCATCCCAAGGAAGTTTAATGCTTCCTAAAATAAGTTCATAGCTTGGTAGTCTACACATATCTCCACTAATAACTATTTTGTGTAGTTTTTTCTTATCTACAGGTGTCTTCTTTCATAGACAAAGAGGGGAATCTATAAAGTCTAGAATGGTGCACACTTATCTAGGTTTTAATCACTTACCTCTAACTCTCTCTCTTTTATATTTCTCTCTCCCTTTGAATGAAAAATAAGCTTAAAATGTAGTGAAACAATTACACCACAAGAATCTATGGAGACCAGAAGAATTACATAAGATGATAATAGCAACAATTATTATACATCACATAATACTGATCTCTGATATCATGAGAGTACACGTCATAATGTGATTAAAAAAAGTAATTCCATTAAATTAGATAAAATTTAAATAATTATACATCCATAGATATTTATTTACAATAATAATTAATTACACCTCTTCATGACAATACTCAATGATAAATACAATACAATGTATAAATAAGATACTTGGCTCTTTAGATTATGAGTTCCCTAGACTCTCTAGTATCTATGGCAATCTCAAGTGTCATCTCAATAGTAGTACTATTATGGTGAGGGAGAGAATCATTCGAGTGCTTTACCACACCAAACATGGACCAATTATCCCCTAAACTAACACCATCAAGATATAACCTTCATTTCATGGATGAGTAGATAGTGATGGCACAAGAATCCAAAGAGACTAGTAAGTACCCATTTGATGTATGATTCTTAACTAAACATGCAATGTATCATAGAAATATTTTCTATTATAAGATATCATACTAACATGTGAACCACACTCATGAAATTATAATGTCTCACTAAACATACTTTGACTCAAATATTTATAAATAATAAATGATAATGATCTAGATCAATCAATTTCATACACACCACTTGATAGGACTACCTTCATCTAACATTTTAATGTAAGTAAGCCAGTGAAGTCCATCTCACTCCTTACTCTATATTATCAATGGATATTGGTGAAGTACAAATTTAACCACAAGATTCATCAATTTACATCCTACTATAAAATGCATCCCACAACATGATATACATAGGAGTAATGACAACATACATTTAGTGCATCAACATATGCATGAATCTTTCATTATTTTCTATCCCATACTATAAATAATGATTACAAATATACCACCCATGTAAACATAAAATTTAACTATACAATTTAAATAATATAGTTTTTTTTTCCAATTATCTACACCCTATGACAACCCATATTACCACAGTCTAGTGTTTTAAAACTTGACTACCAATTATCTATAATCAAGCATATAAAGTAATCTCAAATACATGAAAACACAAGAATTATATATATATATATATATATAAAATCATTCCCATGGGACATAATAACATATCAACACAACATTTGTTAAATTTTTAGAGTTTACATGCACGCATACACAAGTCTACCAACTGTAAAAATGCACACTATCCATAATAATAATTAGTATATATACAAACAAATGTAGATATGAGTTAGTTATAATAGCTATAGTAAGTACCATTTGGGTACAACATAGTTTTATACTGTAGTGCCCTATGATAGCCTATACTATCATAGGTTCCCAACTACATAGCAACATATAAACCAAATTTACAAACTTTAAGAACCAACTGTACCATGTAGATAATAATAAGTAAATAGTAAAGTGTTATACCCCCTGAGTATATTTTTAATACAAGCATGTCAATGTATCTTCAACATAAAAACACGCATCATGATATGCCATTAAGCACTAAGTATAACTATACTTTTAACACACTCATAGTATGTAATTTTATACAAGTATTCCATAATGAATACATAAGACAAATAGTCATTCATATTATTAATTGTGAGTCATATAATTCATATATCCCATTATGGCTTTATACCTTAATGACTTATTTTTTTCAAGAGCTTGTTCCAAAAGTTATATATCATGATTCCTATGTAGCTTAATGACTTAAACAAATCATCTTAGGAACTATGGGTATAAAATCCACATAAAAACATTGGCACATCCTTATATACATCACATGTATATATTCTAATGTTATGAAATTTATAAACCATATTTTAGTTTCTTAATTAAAACTACTAAGCATAGAAATCAACTAATGAAGTAGTTATACCTGAAACATGCTTATTGCAAACAACTAGAAAAATTGAACTTCATTTTCTCAAAACACAAGTAACCTAATTTTATAATCAGTTTATATTTGGGGGTTAATAAGCAATCATTCATTAAACAACTTAATCATTCCTTTCAATTTCTTGATAATGTCTCACTTGAGAACAATAGCTAAAGGAATATACCCTAAGTTTCTAATTATGCAAATAGTCGTAACCAAATACATTGCCAAACTCCTTGTAACAATTCTCTTTATAATAAAAGATCTAAAAGATCCTTAAAGTTTAACTCACAATGGAGAGTAGATATGTTCCACCATCCTATATTTGAAAATAACTATTTAATTAGTCAAGTTCTAGGAATCAAAATATTTCATAATTATTTTATATCCTAAGTGATATATATAGTCTAGTTAAATATATATATCTAATTTAATATTATCAAAATACATATATATTCTAATGGAATATAAATATGAACATATGAACCATGTTTTGTACTAGGTTAACAACCAAACCCAATGGTAAAATAATTCTCAAATAAAAATGAGTATTTATTATGGTAAAACTTTTGGCAAATATATCATAATGAGCTATTGGTAACCTAGCCCATGTCACCACATATATTAATAACTTTGTTAATGTATATCCACCTTTATGTCCATCCACTATCGCCACCTATTAAGATAGTTATATGTAATTCATTTTTGATATTATATACAGTATGAAGTATCCAGTTTTATATTATAATATTACATGACCAAATTTGAACCAAAGTATGCAATATATATTGAATTCTTCATGGTTACATACATGCATACATACATACATACATACATTATATATATATATATATATATATATATATATATATATATATATATATTCCATTTAAAAACATCTAGGATGCCAAAGTAAATCTATTGATTTCTTTTACTCAAATTGTTATTAAATAATTTGTTGTTATATTATCAAAAATTAAGACTATACGAACTAAGATTGGGTCTCCCTCTACCCTTCCCATCAATTCAAAATAACACAAAATCAAATATGCTCTAGCCAATGTATAATGAAACTCATGATGGAATGGAGGAAAGTTGGTTATATGATATATTTTTTAAACTTAACAAGTAGAAATGAAGTGACTTACATTCCCAAAAGGAAACACAACCACAGTACATATATATATATATATATATATATATATATATATATATGTATATATATATATATATATATATATATATATATATATATATATATATATATATATATATATGTATATATATATATACATATATATATATATATATGTATATATATATATATATACATATATATATATATACATATATATATATATATATATATACATATATATATATATACATATATATATATATACATATATATATATATACATATATATATATACATATATATATATATACATATATATATATACATATATATATATACATATATATATATACATATATATATATATATATATATATATATATATATATGTATCCCATCCAGACATGGAGATAAACACATATTTGAAGTCTATTGAAAGTGTAGAGGGGCTTTCTGAGTCCATTGAAATACTTAAATAAAATGGATCACAGTTCTACGTGAATTGAAACAATTGAGATAAAAGAATGGTGGCAGTGTTACTCCTAGGCTGAGTTAAAGAAAAGGAAAGAACATAACTTGATATGGAAATAATGTTAATTTTTTTGGATAGAAAGGCTACTTTGGGAGGTCCAAACCCTGAACGTGGTGATAACAACGATTGCATGAAGGTAGTCAAGAAGGTGAAGATCAACATCATGGCACAGAAGTGGCAACTACAGAGAGGAGTATTCAAATATTTTTTGTATACAGTAAGATATAGGAGTAGATAAATATGATAGCTATCTATTAATTCCATAGGTTTATAAGACCATTAATATTTTAATTTCATTGTTTGCCTTACTTTTTTCATATATATCAATGAAATTTTGCCTAATTAAATCACTATGGTTTCTACAGTGAATCATTTCATATCAAACCTATTATATTGAGACTTGTAATATACATATATCAAAAATTAAATATCATAAAATATTCCTAAACATAGAGATAATTTTTCTTTACACCAATAATAACCATAGACATCCAGTCTAGTCATCTTTTCAATGATAATTCATAGGTTGGATGATACTAATATAAGTTAAGCTATATAATAGCCTTCTCATTATATGGAAAAAAAGGAACCGTAATGCATTACAAATCAATTTCAAGTGTATAAGATGCTCCCTATATAGATTCATAACCCCCATTCCTAATAATGCCTACGTTTAGGTAGTATACAGTGATTTAAAGCATCAAATATCTAATGTATTATTTTATGTATTATTATCTATAGCTTATTCACAAAATGTTACTATAAAACATACCACTTTAATTTACTTCTATGAACATAATTATATAAAATACTTTGGTTCCATATGCAAAATTTAAAGATAACACTTACTTGACCATGGTGATGGATAGACATGATTTGGCAAGATTTTCACCTTTTCTGCCTCCTCCTCTTGTATATTTTTTCCCTTAGGCGCAACACTCTTTAAATAGAGTTTTCCTTGATTTAATAAATTTTTTAATGGTATTTCCTCCTTTGATTCTCTCTTTTTTTTAATGCTATTTTATATTTTTATTTATTCTTATTTCTTCTTTCTTTTTGTTTTATTCCATTTTATTATTATTATTATTATTATTATTATTATTATTATTTATTTTTTCACTTTTTCCTCTCAATGGAAATTATAAATTTGTAACATTTTAAAATTAAATGTCAAAATTCCATAATTTATTAAATAAATTAGTATCGTTGATGTTATGAGGATTTTAAATATACAACAATTATTCAATAGCCTATTTCTAGCCTAACTAAGAAAACCATGTCTCTAACACATTAAATGGACATACACACAAAATTTTCAAACTTTAATATATTATTAAGCACACAAGATAATTTGCTTCTATAATTTTACCTACTCAGGAAATCACTAAAAGTAATAATTAAAAAAAACACCAGAGAATTTGCTTTTATATATTTTATTTGTTTGTTACACTAAGTAAATAAATAGAAACTTACCTAAAGAGTGGTGAATTGGGAACGTGAGTTCTAATAAATAATAAGGTATCTTAGGTTCATATTAACTTAGATTGTGGTACTGAGTTGGATCAATATACATATTTGTTGAATCCAAGATTTGATAGGCTGAACTTATCAAATTTAGTCATATGGCCATATGCATGCATACAATGGATAGAGATTCCATATGGATGAGTATTTCATGATTTTTCTATACATTATATTTACCATTCTTATTCATCATCATACTTGTCACTCTTATAAAATTAGTGAAATTTTTCACTAAGACATGTGGGACCCTTCAAGGTAATAGAACTAGTCAGACCTATAATATATAGACATGTCTTGATGATTCTAGACCCTAAGGTGGTCATGACAGAATCAGTCAAATTAAGTAATACTCATATCCATGGTTGCTAAACTGGGAGATGTTATTGAGTGAGGTCTTATGGGACCAATACTCTAGAAATAGAGCAACTTGGAGGAACTTCAATGAGTTCTTCAGGTAAGTTTTCATTCAATGAGTTCTTCAGGTAAGTTTTCATTCATTTACTTAGTGTAACATTGTATATCATGTTATTGTTTTACTAATAAATGTTTTGATTGAAAATTTATCTTGGAATAAGATTCATCAAGGATGATGACTAGCTTTAGGGGAAAGGATGGTACACTCTGATTCCTTGCTAGACAAAATTACTAGATTATCTATAGATATCTGTAGTTAACAAATTAGGATTTGGATATATTTCTGACTAAATCTTGAGATTTATGTTATTTTGAGATAATAGAATGTTTCTTAGTTATATGTAAATACATGATTGTTTATTATGAACCCATTTACATAAGAATTTAAATTCTAACCATATTAATGTATTGATTCAGTTATATATTATTTCTTATGATTAGCATGTGAAAATATCTAACTACTTGTGTGTTATGAGGTTGACACATGAGAATTCTTTCCTTGAGCATACCATAGGGAGAGCATCATCAGAGAGGGTGGTGTAGATAGAGATGTGAAGGTCTACAAAGAGATATTAAAACCATGTAGACACACATAATAGTTAGTCATTATAGAAATGCATTTAAAAAAATTTGCCTTTGGTGTTTTTTTTTAATTATTACTTTATGTGATTTTCTAACTAGGTAAAATTATAAAATAAAATTATCTTGTGTGCTTAATAATATTTTGGGACTTTTGAAATTTGTGTGTATGTCCATTTAATGTGTTAGAGACATGATTTTCTTATTTAGGCTAGAAATGGGTGATTGAATAATGATCCTATATTTAAAATCCTTATAACATCAAGGATAATAATTTATTTAATAAATTATGGAATTTTGACATTTAATATTAAAATGTTATAAATTTAGAATTGCCATGTAGAGGTAAAAGTGGACAAACAAATAAAATACATATATATAAATAATAATAATAATATGGAATAAAACAAAAAAAAAAGAAGAAATAAGAATAAAGAAAAATATAAAATAGCTTTAAAAATATATATTTATGTCAAACCAACTAAATATATTATTTAGACATATCAAAATCATTATATCCACATTCATATCTCCTTGATGTTAACATTAGGCTCAGAGCAAAACAAAAATGAGGGTGATGTTACTAACCCTTACCTAAGAATAACTATTTTCACAATCAAATAATTCTTATGGGTTGGCCCATTTTCCTAGCGTGTCAATAGAGTGATAAATTTCCCAAATGGACTCATATAACTAAAAATCACACCCATACTTGTTACTCATTGGGCACTTGTCTATCAAGCATCTCTACAGTACTACATATTGATAAAATCTACCCTATTATACTCAATTTAAAATTAGTTACTTAGAGTAGTCATCAATTAAGTTTGAAATGTACCAAGCCAAGTCAAGAGAAAATATTGTCAAGTATTGAAAGCCACATTATAGGTGCATTCATATATAAAAGTAACACAATTTCACATTCACATTAAGTGGAATAACTATATGTGGATTAACTTGCCTCTTATAATTATTAGATACATAGGAAGTGGTCTATCATCAATGGGGATGATTTGGGTCAACTCAACCCATTACAATTCCTAATTTTTAACATGTTTTCTACCCTTCATAAGTAGACATAGGATTTCAAGGATAAATAAATAGATTTCTATAGTTATGCACTTAGTTAGGCATCAATAACACACACATAAAGGTATTACAAGTAGATGTAACTGACACTATAGTCACAGAGATCCAAAGTAGCACATGATAAAAATGTTAGCCTCAATCATTAACATTGATAGATCTACTTAGATTTATTTTATTGACCATGCATGCACAAATAGTCAGCTCTAGATCTGATCAACTCTTAGTCCTATTTCTATCCCCTTCCCACTATTAGAAGATAGTCACAATGAGTTAGTGAATTATAATATCTAAGTATCTTGATCTCTTTAGTTATTTATATATCTAGCACATCACTTGTCAAATTGGTTTTAGTATTTTACATTCAAATTCATGTTTAAATACCATACTTTACAATATGAATTACTTTCAAGTTTCTAATTTAATTAGGATTAATACAATCCAAATAGGTTAAAATGAGATGAGATTTATTTATTGTATTATGTGTATGTTAGTTTGATTAACTCATATATCCTTACCATTTCAGTTAGCTAATTATAATATCTGATTATTGTAGATATATGTTTTGTTTCTATTTTCTTTAGTGAAATTGATCTTTATAAAATTATTATAAATCAATGTACAACTTTATATTCTATGTGATCAATTTCATTTGCAAAGAGATGCTACTACAATTTACTTATAATTAATTTATTCTTAGACTTTTGCATCATATTAATTTAGATTTGAGTAAATCTGAATTTGATTAATGTTGGTTATTTTTTATTAGATCTTATAAAGTGTTGCTTGAGAAAAATAATTACTAAATAGAAATCTAAAACCTTCTTCTATACCCAACCCTTCCCACTCTTTTGACATTTTTATGAGATTTGATTATTGTAACATAGAATCATTATAAATATTCACCCTTGGGTATTGTTTTTATACTTGGATGAACTTCTCTTAATGAGTTGTAGGTCACATGCAACTATTCCACCATGACTAGTTAGGTGAGTCACAACCTACAACTCATGCCCTAGGTTATATTTTGGTGATCCTAAAATGAGAGGGTGAAACCCCATTATCTATAGTGTGCATTATAACCATATCAATAGATCAATACTACTACATAAGCACTTTAGGTCTAAAATACTTCTATAATGGTTGATTCATGGTTTAAATTCATATATGACATCTTTTAAGGTTCCACCTATTATACTAAACACACTCCCATTCTTTATTTTATTTCAAATGAGGACGCACTATATTTTGAAAGGCTTAGGCCTATTTGAAAATATTTTTCATAGGTCTTTATATGTGCACCTAACTTCATTGTTTGGAATGAATGACATGAGATGTTTTCATTTGTTTGGTTTATTTGGACTAACCTATTAATATTATTTCAAAGTTTTACATGTGTATTAGTTTTTGGAGTATGCAAAATAATTACAAAGTTTAGAACTTCACCTATTTTTCCATTTACTAGTTGTGTTTTTCACATATCTTTAGTCTTCAGAACTTTTGTTCAAGAAGTCAACTTTTTGTATTTTGATCCTTTGTATATTGTTTTCCTTCATGATAAGTGTTCATCATAAAAAAAATTCATAGGTTTTGTCACAGAATTTGGTCTTTGTAACTTTTTTTTAGAACTTGTTTGTCTTTAGAATTTTTGTTTGCATCTTTTATCATGACTTTGTCATTTCATATTTTACACTTCACAAGTTTTGTTTGGAATTTTTGTACTTTTAAAACTTTAAATTTCACAAGTTATTTTTGCAAAAGGTTTTCTTTGTTGGTTGTGTTTGCATGAATTGGTCTTCAAATATTTTGTTCAAAACTTCTGATCACAAGTTACGTTTCAATTCAATATTTGACACCCAACGTCTGAAGGCATGCTACAACATAGTCAATTTTACATGAAAATAACAATAATATGACACTTTTACAAGGAAATAACATGGAATTCCTCTAAATGTATATAAATCTTATGTGGAATACTAGCCAAAGTTAATGGAAATTTTTGTATTAAACAAGTAAAACAAGCTTGGAGACATTGGATATTAATGGCACATGAACTGGAATTAAAGTCTTGTACTTGAATCTATATCATCAAACTATAAAGATACATCATGCCTATTAATCTCTAACAAACTTAAGAAAACTTATACTCCAAAGAGAACTTGAAGCCCTACTTATCTATGTTTCATTGTAAATTTATTATAGTAAGCCAACAAATAGTCAAACTAGCCAAAATCATGTAATTGAACTAGGTAGTAATGGCCTCTTCATCTAAGGTGTTTAGGGGGGTGATTCCACCTTCCAAATTCTCTATCAAAGAGTATACATAGTATATGAATACTATTTTTTATTTGACTACATTTAACAACGAATATGCCAACTATTCAGCTCTCTAGGATGTGATCAAGGATGTATATGCCAATTCACATGAAAAGGCTCTAAAAACCCCATAATAATAGTTGGTAGTATAATTTATACCATTAAAATGTCAATAGCTACATTTTTCATTTTTTAAGCCTATGGTGATTCCCTGTATCGACCTACTAAGGGACCTATTCTTTTTTGGGAAGGTGATTGGTAGTGGATTCTTACACCACCTAAGCCATAATATAGTCATTAGTTACATCTCAAAGGATACTTTCTAGAGGTATATATAGCTACCATTTTCAAATTCTACTTTTGATGGACACCAAGTGGAACTGTGTAAGAAGAAAACCATGATTGAGAATACTCTAAGGAAATGGATTTCTCATAGAGAGGTGGTCACCCTCAAGTGTAGGGATCCAGTGCCTTACCAAGTTTTGGATGGGTATCTAAATTATAATTGCTTTGTTGAATAAATTGTATGGTCACCCTAGCATCCATTATCTCCATATAGAATGGGTACCTTTACTGGACTTGATTATGAATTTTGAGTTGACCTTTGTACTAGGTGAGAAAATTATTGCAAGACTTTAAGAACAAATGTTTAATAATGATAAGAAGCCCATGAGTGACCATTTATACATGATGTCATATCTATTGGATGCAATCATAGGTACCATTTATATGCATAATGGATCACTCTAGAGGCCAACCCCAAAATGTAATAAAAATTGGGTATGAGATTATTTTTATTTCTTTCACATCTATGTGTTCTAATAAACGTGGAAATAAATCAGATAGATAAGTAACTAGAATCAGATAATAGCAAAGAACAAGAGATACAAGAAACCACCCTGAAAACTTGTATTAAACTCTTTACAGAAGGAATACAATTGAAGAAACTTCTTTCTTCCACACCTCTCTCAGATGTAAAGATCTCTCTCTAGATCTCTTTCCCTCAAGAGCTCTCTCTCTCAAGTACAATCAACTCCAACAACCTGGATTGATTCAACTATGTACTGTTCTTCAACATACCAACTCACTAAGCTAAGAAGATCTAATTCTACATATAGAATTAGGAAACTTGAGCATGCACTTACAACCAACAGTTATGCCTCTTAAACGAGGGCTCTAAATACAATATTACTAATAATAGAGATGCAGACTTAAGACTAAGACTTAAACTCATCATGCAAACACACAGTTCTGTCCTCAGAAATAGCTTTCTGGATGCATAGGTAATCGACATCGGTTCCTACCTGTTTGCCTGTGATTAGTAACCGGCTTGGTTAACATATCAGCAGGATTCTTGTCTGTATGGATTTTCTCCAGCTTCAACTCACCATCTTCCAATACCTACCGTATGAAGTGGTACCTTAGCTGTATGTGCTTGGTTCTTGAGTGAAAGGCTGAATTCTGTAACTCTCATGCTCCCTTCCAAGCTCTTCCATGAACCGTGTCATCCATATCATCTCCTTGCTAGCTTCTGTGGCTGCAATATACTCTGCTTCTGTAGTTGACAAGGCAACAACCTTCTGCAACTTAGATATCCAGCTAACCGCCATTCCACCTACAATAAAAACATAACCTATAGTGCTCCTCCTACCATCCAAATCACCTGCCATATCTGAATCTACATAACCATGTAGAGAAGTATCTAAACCTCCATAGCACAAGTGTCTACTGCTGGTTCCTCTCAAATATCTAAGGATCCACTGAACTACTTTCCAATGTTCCTTCCCTGGATTGGCCATATACTTACTTACTACTCCCACTGCTTGGGAAATATCCATTCTAGTACACACCATTGCATACATCAAACTTCCTACTGCAGAAGAATATGGAACCTTACTCATGTACTCTACTTCATCATGTGAATTAGGACATTGTTCTTTACTCAACTTAAAATGTCCAGCCAAAGGTGTGCTTACCAGTTTAGCATCCTGCATATTGAACCGTTTCAACACCTTGTCCACATAATCTTCTTGAGACAATATCAACCTGTGATTTTTCCTGTCTCTCTTAATGCTCATGCCAAGGATTTTCTTTACTGCTCCCAAATCCTTCATAGCAAACATTTGAGCTAATTTCACCTTAAGCTCAGAGATATCTTGCATGTGTGATCCTGCAACCAGCATATCATCTACATAAAACAATAGAATAATATATCTACCACTATCAAATCTCTTAAAATATACACAATGGTCAGATTAACACCTACTTTAGCCATGCTCAGTCATAAACCTGTCAAATTTCAAATACCATTGCCTAGGAGCTTGCTTGAGGCCATACAAGCTTTTCTTCAACCTGCACACTAACTTCTCCTTACCCTTGACCTCAAATCCTTCTGGCTATTCCATGTATATTTCCTCATCCAAATCTCCATGAAGAAATGATGTCTTAACATCTAGCTGCTCAAGATGCAAATCCTCAAAAGCAACCAAAGACAATACAACCCTTATAAAAGTCATCTTAACAATAGGAGAAAAAATCTCACCAAAATCAATACCTGGCTTTTGTGCAAATCCTTTCACTACCAACCTGGCCTTATATCTCATCTGTCCATCCCCACCTTCCTTCAACCTATAGGTCCATCTGTTCTTCAGTGTTCTCTTACCAGCTAGCAACTCAACCAAATCCCATGTTTGGTTCTCTCTCAAGGACTCCATCTCCTCAACCATGCCATGCTCCCACTGACTCTTGGACTCCACCTGTAATGCTTCTTCAAAACTCTTTGGTTCTCCACCATTGGTTAGCAATAAATAGTATAAAGAAGGAGAATATCTAATTGGAGGCTTACTTACCCTTTCTGACCTCCTGATGGGTGTCTTAGACTCGTTCTCAACACGCTGTCCACCCAAATTTTCTGACAGTGACCAACCTCGGCCACCTGTAGACCTGTTACTGGTCGACGCCGATTCTTCCTGGCCGACGTCGGTGCCTGTTCTGCCGACATCAGTCTCTGTATGACCGACATCAGTTTCTATACTACCGATGCCGGTTCTTAACCTGCCGATGTCGGTCTCTATGTTTTCCTGCAAGTGATTATTTATTTTTCTCGCGAGCTCATTTTGGACCATCACTTCATCCAATTCTCCATTGCTCTGCCCAGATTGATTCAGCTTCCTCATCTGATCACTATACATCACTTTTTCATTGAAAAAAACATCACGGCTCCTAATTACCTTGTTAGTTCCTAGATTTTAAATCTGAAACCAAAGACATCTGAGCCATAGCCAATAAACGTGCACCTCATAGACTTAGCATCAAGCTTCTTTCTATTTTCCTTATCTACATGCACAGAGGCTTCACAACCAAAAACTTTGAGATATGAGAGATCTACCTTTTTACATGTCCATGCCTCTTCTGGAATTCCACCATCTAGAGCTGTAGAGGGTCCTCTATTAATCAGGTACACTGTAGTGTCAACAGCTTCTACCCAAAACTCTAAGGGCAACCCAGCATGCAATCTCATACATCTTGCATGCTCCAGATTGTTCTATTCATCCTTTCAGCAATACCATTCTGCTGAGGTGTCCTTGGAACCATCCTTTGCCTACAGATTCCGTGTGTGTAACAATACCAGTTAAACTTAAGACTGCAGAACTCACCGCCATTGTCAGATCTCAAGCACTTCAATCTTGTGCCCATTTCATTCTCAACCATAGCTTTCTAAATCTTAAAAGTCTCAAAAACATTATATTTCTTTTTAATATAGTAGATCCATACCTTTCTTGTAGCATCATCTATGAACGTAACATAGTACCGTGATCCTCCAATAGAGGCTACCTGAGCCGGTCCCCACATGTCTGTGTGAACAAGCTGCAACTTATGCCTTTTTTTAGTAGACCCAGTCTTGAGAAAACTAACCCTTTTCTATTTTCCAAATACACAATGCTCATAAAATTCTAGATCCATACTTTTCAAATCTGAAAGCATACCTTTAGACTTAAGAATTGACATCCCCTTCTCACTCATGTGGCCAAGCCTTGAGTGCCACAATTTAGCATCCACATCTGAAGTAGATAATATAGAAGGAGATTTGCTAGTAACACAATTACACAAATAGAGAGTACCTTCTCTCTTACCTCTGGCCATAACAAGTGCACCCTTGGTCACCTTCCAAGATTCTGCTGTGAGAGTTACTGTACAACCCTCATCCCCTAGCTTTACTGTAGAAATCAAATTTCTCTTCAAACTAGGAACATGCATCACATCTCTCAACACCCATGTGTTGCCATTCTGCATCTTCAGCTACACTTTACCTTTGCCAGTAATCTTACAAGGCTCATCATCCCCTAAGTACACTATTCCAAAATGTCCATGGATATAGTCACTGAAATATTCTCTGTTAGGGGTAGCATGGAAAGATGCACCAAAATCTAATACCCAAGATTCTATATTATTATGCAAAGAGAAAATTAAAGCATCTTGTGCAATACCTGCAACCTTTGCCTCTTCCTTTCCTTCATGCTGATTGTCCTCCTTAGGCTTTGACCAGCAATCTCTGTTTATGTGCCGCAACTTTCCACAGTTCCAGCATTGTGGCCTTCTGCCATTTCTGGATTTGGATCTGCCTCTTCCCTTAGACTTAGATCTTGATCTCCTCTTGCTCCTTTCTTTTTGCCTTCCCCTGCTCTCAAGATTTAAAGTGTTCCCAGATGTCTCTTCTGTGTTTTTCCTATGAATTTCCTCATTCAAGATAACACTAACAACATCCTCTACTTTTAAAATATTCGAAGCAGATGCAGTATTAGAAACTGCCATTACCAAGCCATGCCAGCTTTCAGGCAAAGAACATAATATTAAAAGAGCTTTTATTTCATCATCAAATACAATATTGACTAAACTTAACTAATTAACAATTCCATGGAAATCATTCAGGTGATTAGAAACAGATCCACCTTCTTGCATATGCAAATTAAATAACTGCTTCATAAGATATACCTTATTAGAAGCAGAGGGTTTTTCATACAAATTTGCTAATGTAGTCATTAACTCTACCATTGTTTTTGCCTGTGATAAATTAGATATCACAGTGGATGCTAGACTCAGTCTTATAGACCCCATAGCCTTTCTGTCAAGAACTTCCCATTCTTCATCCTCCATGTCCTTGGGCTTCTTTGCAATCCCACCTAATGGTAAGTAAAGATCTTTCTGGTACAGATAGTCCTCTATCTGGATTCTCTAATGTTGATAGTTCTTGCCATTAAACTTTTCCATTCTCAACTTACTTTCTTCTGCCATTGCTTCTCCCACTCAAACAGAAATCCCTGTAGAAACTCCTGTGAGCAACCTGTAATCCAAACACACTACATAGATATGAACCACCTGTTAGTGAACCTGAGCTCTGATACCACTTGTTGGGGATCAACCAACAATGATTACACTTGTGAAAGCAATAAACGTGGAAATAAATCAGATAGATAAGTAACTAGAATGATAAATAGCACAGAATAAGAGATACAAGAAACCACCCTGAAAACTTGTATTAAAACTCTTTACAAAAGGAATACAATTGAAGAAACTTCTTTCTTCCACACCTCTCTCAGATGCACAAGATCTATCACTAGATCTTTATTCCTTAAGAGCTCTCTCTCTCAAGTACAATCAATTCCAACAACCTGGATTGATTACAACTCTGTACTGTCCTTCAAACATTCACAATGTTCTACTCATACAATTCAACTCACTAAGCTAAGAAGATCTTTCCTACATATAGAATTAGGAAAATTGAGCATGCACTTACAACAAACAGTTAAGCCTCTTGAACAAGGGCTCTAAAAACAATCTTGCCAATAATAGAAACGCGAACTTAAGACTAAGACTTAAACTCATCATGCAAACACTCACTTCTGTCCTCAGAAATAGCATTCTAGACACACAGGCAATCGATGTTGGTTCCTGCCTGTTTGCCTGTGACCATCATCGGCTGATCCTCTGCCGATGTCGGTGTTCCTCTAACTGCTACTGACCGACGTCGGTCGCTCCTGACCGACGCCGGTGACTGTGTAAACTCAAAACTATTTTAGTATGCTCCTTGGTGAAGCTTTTAGCTCCACACCCTTACAAAGGTTACTTTGTTGTGTCTCCCCAAGTTTTTCCCCAAAAAATTATTTGTGCAAGAGATTACCTATTAGCTATGGTGGAGCATGGAGGAAGACTTGAATAAAAAGAAGAAAGGATTGTTTTATGGTTTTTTCTTGATGATTGGTCATATGTGTTATACCATCAAAAAACATTTTAGAGAAGTTGGGAAAAATAGAGAGTATTATTCATTGGATATTTTGACACATAGGGATTGGTATCATCATGACCTAATCTAAAATCATATCTAATGCCTTGGCATCTTGTACCAACATGAACCTTATGACCATAATTTCATATTTGTAAATGTAAAGGATGATGTTGAGGTTCTAGAAAGAATAAAGGTAGTTGGTTTAAATGAGGATCTTTTGAGTATTATTGAGGCACAACCCTCTATAACAATTAAAAAGGCATATATTAAGCTTTTACCTCTTATTAGATGGTAAACTATAGACTACTAGACCTCCTAACACTCCCAGTAGCTTCAAGACAAAGTAACCTCCTTTAGGCCACCACCCATGGTGATGATAATACTCAAGTAGGAGTAGGTTATGGAGGAAACCCCAATTATTTCAATTCCATTTAAATAAGGACCATCTCAAATACCACCACTTATAATTAGGATTTTCAAACAAGAGTACGAGGTGGAAACACATAAAGTTACTACTAGTAGTCTTAGAGGACAAGAGGAACCAACTATATTGATTCTTCTAATGCATAAGATGAAAGTCTTCAGGTTGCCTCCTTAATTCTAGTTATCACAAGTATAGAAGTTATTCCTTTCTCCACTCAGCAAACTTCCCCCTTGGCTACTTAGACTATAATTTTTTATAAGAGGATGCCTAGATTTCATGGAACCCTCATGGATATAATTGTTGAATATCTACTACAGGAAGGGCCAATGGACCATGGATAGATGTTTATCAAGAGGAAAATTAAGGATGAAGAAGAGGATAAGGAACTCTAAAAGGTCAAATTATTAATACCTTAAGTATTTAAATAAAAAGCACCACTTAGGGGTGACAAGTTAGGTGAGGACATTACACCTTCAACTACCTCAATCCTTTTATTTCTCTAATCCCTTTGGTTTCTTCTATTTATCCTACTACTTTTGTTTCTTTGGATCTTATTGTTGTTAGTATTTTATTTCCATAATTCTATTTTTTTCTAGTGTGGATCTTGTTTTTCAAACCCCTACTATCTCCACTTCCATTATTGTCACCTCAGTCACAATTACCCCTACCACTCCTAAGCCTAAAAATGTTTATTTCAAAAAAACTAAAGGAGTCATGGAAAGTGCCTAGTTTCATGTTTTTTCCACCCAATTAGGATTATGAATGCCTTCTTCTAATTATACCCAGTCCACTTTAATTATTTCATCAAATAAACATGGAATCAAGCATCTATATATTGTTCATCTAATGCCCCATTTCAATGGTATAGATTAGTCTCAAATTATTTGGCCATCATTATAATACCCCTTACAAGTAGATGCATTAATTCAATCTTCATGGGACCTTTTGACTAAGACTATTATTCAGGAAAATTATCTAGTTGACTCTACCTAGTTGGTGATTCCTCAGTGGGCTATTGATTTGGAAGCCCAAGCTTCCCAAAGGCTTGTTAACTATTTTCAATTACCATGAAGGGTAATATCAATTTTTAGTTCAAGGCTTCAATAGTTATGAAATTTTCAATTTTTAGTCCAAGTTCATAAAAATGGCTAAGTCTTAGAAGGAAAAATCAATACTTCATAGTTTTTAATTTGTAGGTTTTGAAAAAATTCTAAAATTCTCTTCCAATTATTATCCACAAGGTAATGTAGTTACAGAATCAACAAATAAAAATCTTCTTGATGTATTTAAGATGATTTTGGAAAAGAACCCTAGCGGCTAGCATAATATTCTAAAGTTTGCATTGTGGTTTGATAGGACTAAAATCAAGTTAGCCTTAGGAATATCATTATATCATCTTGTTTATGGAAAAGGCCCCATATTTCTAGCCAATCTAAGAATTTCCACATTATAATTCATGAGAGATCACCTAGAAGTAGATGATAAGATAGATGCTCACCTACTTCACCTAATACAATTAGAATAAAAACATGATGTATCCCTAATGTATTTCATAAAACACCAAGAAGTCATCAAATATCAGTTTGACAAGTGAGTAAAATTAAAATCCTTTTAGATTTATGATCTCATCCTTCTCTAGAATAAGTCTCATCAGAAAAAGGGATAGTATATCAAGTTTGATGCCTTGTGTTTGGGTCACTACCAAATCTCTAAAATCTTGGGTGATAATGTGTTTTACATCAGGTGTCTAACTGGGTAGGATGTCCCATTGATTTTCAATGGTAATTTTTTCAAACAATATTTCCAAGCTTGAATTAGTTTGGCAAGTTCCTATAAATACCTTCTTTTTCCCCTTTCCTACTTCATTTTTATTTTATTTCCAACTTTTTGGTTAGTTTAGTTTGTTTTTCTTGCTTTTCATTATTGGTCTAGCCTCATTGATTATATTTTTGGCCTGGGCCACTTATTTTTCCCTGTAGGTTCCCCTATTAGTCAAAATAATTGAATAACTAAAGGCATGTACATAAGTAACTCAAATGACATTCTGCTAAATAAGTACTATGAGTAGTTTACAACTTTATATTTTGTTTCTAAATTAGTTTCAAATGTATGGATTTCATGTGTGTTTTGAATTGGTTTGAGTTGGGTTAATTTTGAGTATAACTATCATGTTAATGAAAATATTCTCTTTAATCCAAGCATAAAATTCACATCTTAATGTTTTTTGGGTTTACATGAATGACCCTAGTATGATATAGGGTGAAAAATTTGTAGTCCTAACTTTCTCTTGCTATAGTGGTCCCCAACCCAAAATTGAGATGTAAAACAAGAAAGAGAAAATATAAATCAAGAAAATAAAATAAAATAAATTCACTTCTCGATGATTTCATCAACTCCACCATGGGTGATCTAGCCTAGTTGGTAGTGGAACAAGGCCTTGAGTGGAATTAGAGACAACTCCATTAGGGCTATGGATGATTGTTTGGTAGCAAATCAATGTCTAAGTAAGCATTCTCAAGGTAGGATTCACAAATTAATGATTGGATCCATAGTGGCTAGTCCATGCAAGTTCTATGAAGTGATAAATTAACTCATTTGCACACACTTGGTCAACAAGAATGCTTTATTTAGTATTTTAGTTTCTCCCATATTCTCCTCTCTTAAATATATTCATTTTATATGCATAGTATCAACCATAGATTATGGATTCATAGACACATTTTTATCATTTCAAAATACTCAAGAATATTTACCAATAGAGTCACCATTTTTAGTTTCTTGCATAACATGCCCTAATTCTTCCAATAATCAAGGAACCTTTTTCTACCTTTTGCTCTACTCCCACTTGTGCTCATAGATCATTGGTATAATAACCTTAAGTTTCTTTTATATCTTGTCTCAATATTTATGTCAAACCAGAACCTATAACCATCATTATTTGAAACATCATGTTTGTGTGAGTCAATTTTGTATTTTACTTTTAGCATAAAAGTGGAGTTTTGACCTCCCAATTTACATTTGAAGCTTGGATCTCGAAGCTCTCTTATTTCCCTTAGCCTAATACAAGATGTAATTTAGATATAAATTACATTTAGTCTCTTGAAAATTACCCCATTATGATGGCCAATTTCAAATGATAATGTTTCATATATAACACTTAGCCCCAAAGTAGAGTTTTATTGCACTTCTACTCGCTTGGCATTCTTACTAACCTACTCTCTTATCTCCCTATAGCTACTATAGGGGCTCACTTTTATTTTCATAAATTTTAGACACCTAAGACCTATCCCATCCTATTTACCTTGCTTGTGTAGAAAATTTTCATGTTTTACTCTCTGATTAAAAATGTATTTTTGAGACACTTATCCCACTTGGCAAGTCTCTAGACCATTTATTCTCTAGCTTGCACATATATCTCATTTTCCCTAGGGTATAATTTTAATTTATATGCCATTTCATCTTCTATAACTTGATCCATCTCATCTTATGGGCCCATTTTATCAAGTTTCATGTTTTGACCTTTTCTTGGAAATGACTTCATGATCCCCATACCGTACTTAAAAAATGTTGCTCTCCATTGTGAAAAACTTGAAAAATTATCCAATTTAATGTATCTTATCATTTTTCATCTTTATATTACCTAATCAAGCTTTCTTCATAAAATTTGGTCTAAGTTTGAAAAAATTTAACTCCCTATACCTAATCAAGTCCCCAAACCCTGATTAGTTCTAGGAGGGGGTTCTTATTTCATTCTTTGCTAATCAGACTAAAATTCCTAATTGGGTTTACATTGGGGGGTTAGGGCATTTTCTTTATTGATTGCAGCTTTAAATCTGACTAGGTCTAGTGGTCGAGACTTTAGTATTTTAATCTTGACTAGGTCAATTTTTATTTTAAATATGAATCATAATGTTAATCAGGGAATATAACCCTGATTAAGTCAAGGCCTGCTCTCCAACCTATTTATTTTGTTACTTGGGATGAGATCCCTAATTAGGTTAGGACCATCCCCAAAATTTATTTTAATGTTAATCGAGGGTCAAGCCCAAATTATGTCATTGGGTATCCCAACCCCCTAATTCCCTAAGTGCATATCTATCAGGCTTTTACCCCCCTCAAACCCTTATAAATAGTGTATCAGGTTTTCAAGCCTCCAATCCCTACTAAAAACCATGATTATAATGTGGGGCTTATAACATGAATCTCATAGACCAAATTAGGGGTCCCAATCTTGATTAAGACTTGGGTCCCCGCAAATCTATTTCCCATCAAAGTTAAAATTTAAAACACTATCGTAATAGGGTAAAAAGAATAAATTAGATTTGAAAGTGGTTTTAAATTCATCCTAATGAAATTTAGGTTATATGAACCTGATTAGAACTATAAAATTTAAAAATTAAATAGTAATCTTCAAAAATACCATATGCCTGCCCAAAACATGAATAGGTTTTCCTATGCTCTTTTCAACCTACCTTCCATTTTTTTAGCATAAATTTTGATCCAAGTGTCAAAAATTGAAACCATTCACATTAACATAAATTTTGTTCCAACCCAAACATAATGGTGGTATTAATTTTGCTCAACTTCTCCTGATTAAGAACCTATTCATGTTTTTCTATGCCTTCACATTGTTCAAGCTCTTTAATTTATTTTTTAACTTGTTTTGTCTTGTTTTATAGGTAAATAGTGAAAGTGAAAAGAATGGGAAGAAGAGGAGGTAGATGAGGGATTAATATGGGTAGTTGGGTGTTTTTGAGGGAAAACTCTTCCCTTGGAAGGCCCTAATTTCTATATAATGGTTGTATTTTACTCTCAAAGGTTTGAATTTTTATCCTCCCACAAGAGATTTAGAGACAACCCCTTTCAATTTTATATAATTTTTATGTTGTCCTAGTGTTAATCTCTCCCTCAAATCCTCTCCTAATGTCATGCTGGTGAATTTTTCATAAACCAATTGTAATGAATTCCAATGTGATTATCAAAAAAATGAATTATTGATTACTTGAAGACTTAGCATTATTTCATATTTTGTCCATATGAATGGTTTTTGTGTCTATATTTTCCTTTCTATGCTCTTCTTATAAGCTTACATTGGCTCGACATTTTATTTACAAGTGTTGATTAGATAAGGGACCAGTTTGTGGATATCATTCAATCGTGAAATCAAATTTATCAATGTTATTATAGGATTGTATTTTCTTTCCCTCTCCCTTATCTTTTAATTTTATTTTAATCAATTGATAATTTAGGGTTTGAATACAACTGGTAATATGAATGAATATATGTGTTCTTTATTTATCCATTGTTTCAAATGCATTGTTTTAAATTTAATCAACGGAATGAATGAATCATAAAATCATCTATAAACACATAATTAAAACCCTAAATGTTGATTTGTGATTAGGCAAGTTTTAAATACAATCTTTGTTCATTTTTTTTTCTATAATCTAATGATATAATGACTAAATTAAATTAAACCTCATCATTTAAAAAATGACATAAAACCCATTTGAAATAAAACAATAAACACACCACATTTTACATTTTTCAAGTACCCAAAACCTACTAAAATGCACATTTAAAGTTAAGAATGGGTTAAACTAGTAAAATCGCCTTGAAATAAATCATCACAATAAACCATTGAGTGAAGATTAGTGTGACTATACTAGGCATATATAAACCTTTGGGATATTTTTTGTAATCCAATTTCAAGAGAGGTGAGTCACGAGATGAGACTATAATGTTGGTGCATGTCAAACCACATGTCAACATAATCTTAAATCTTATTATCATGTCTCAAGGTAATTATATAAAAATAATCTATGAATGTGGAGTATTCTCATGTTAGTAACTAAATTAGGGTCTTAATATTGAGTGTTTGATTTCTTGGTTATTATGTCAAAAACTTGTCATAATCTACATATACCTTCACAAAGAGTTGTTACTCTACCTAATTTTTGGGTCAGAATATCATACCCACCAAAGGTGTTATGCCATCAAAATTGGTCCACCTTATTTATTTCTAAGTATTATGTTAAAAAACCCTTATTTTTCCATATGCCATTATGCTACCTATTTTGAGTCAGCCCTAATTCCATTTGAATTCTAAATTCTAATTTCAAACCAATTTTCCAAATCAAACTCAAATTAGGTCACCTATTCAAGTCCAATCTGGTTAATTCTATTCAAAATCAATTGTTCAAAGTTAAAATATTTTGATAAAAACTCTATTCAAGTCCAACATATCATGTTTGAAAATTTATTTCAAATCAAGTCCAAACCTAATTCACACTAACCTAAAAAAATCACATTCAAATTAGGTTAACTTTGATCACGGTCCACTAATTTAAATCATTCAAATCATATCCTTATTTTTCCATTCAATCTATTTCACCTGTTAGTTAGGAATGACAAAGTCATCACATCCATCATTTTTCTCATTTAATTCCAGTCTAACATCAACATCCAATTTGAGCTTAGAGTAATCTAATCAATTTTCCCTATTTGGGGATAATCGTAGTTAGTTTACTCAAACTCTACCCTATTTGGGGCCAATTCTAATTACATTCACACATTTGATAAATTTTTCCCTACTTAGGGCTGACCTAAATAAAACCACTTTTAATCAATTCCACCTTGTTTGGGGGCAATTTCATTCCAATATTTACCATTGCATGTATCCTTTCGAGGGGAAATCCTTTGATCAGTATTATATTACCTTTCCATTAAATTATATAATGTTCACATCAGATCAAGACAAGGTCTATGAATGATATTTTTTTGACAAAAATGATGATGTCCTTTTACAAATCTTAAAAAATAGGTGCTTGACTACCAATGAATTTTGATCCAGCAAACCTAGATTTTATCCTAAGCAGGAGTAGTAACATCATTACACGATGACATATTCTACATCTTTCAATCATCTTGTCTACTAGTTACCCACTTAATTATGACCATATTATCAAATAGGAACCTATTTAAGCACCTTTATATAATTACTATCTATATTTTAAGCCATAAAAACCATGTCAAATGTCAAGTGCATTTGAAATCCAATATGTTATAGACTAACTCTTTTAGCTTAGCCAAAACCTATCTTGCATTATGTTTATTATTTCTCTAACCTTAGAGTCACAGCCAATCAAGCCATCTAATTAGGTTTTGGCATTACCACTCTAAGAGAAATAATATACTAAGGATCCAAGTGCACCTAATTCTGATAATCCCTCACTAGGGATATGCCAAGATCACTTTACTAATCTTAATCATACTCATTCACTTTTAAGTCAAGATCAAGACAAATCACCCATTTCTATGTTCTCATTAAATCACCCATATTTGATGAGTCATCATTTTTCCATCTTCTTATCTTTGATGAGATTTGATTTTAAGATACTCTCTATGACTATTCACTTATCTTTAATGATCCCTTCTTTGATTAGTTCATCTTAAAGAATGCATTATTGACCAATAGTTTATCTTCCATTCTTCAGCAAACATTCCCCATTTTATAAAATTATTTTGTCCTAAATCTTTCATTTTCAAGTGAAAGGTGAACAAGGTACTTATGGAAAATGTAATTAAATGGGCCATTTTTGTAGACACATTTACATTATAAATAGGTTCCTATTTAGAGCAAACAATTTTATCAGCATCAACCTCAGGATCATGTTTTCTTTCAGAACCAATATCAAAATTGGGTTCCATTCTAGAACCAATGCCATAGTTAGTGTTAGAAATAGAATCAACATCATTATAAAAATTGGGTTTAGTTCCTCTTGAGTCAAAATTATTTTAAAAATTATCATACATTAATGAATATTACAACATTGGCTATACACTTCTATCATATCGACTTGAGTCTGCATCAACTTTAAAATCAGCATACCTTAGTAGATGTTACGATATCAACTACATACTCCTTATATATTAGATTAAATATATGTGTGATCCTTATACATTTTTTTAGGATGTTTTTTTCAACATCAACACAAATTCTCATTGTATCCTCTATGAAGATAATGCTATCATTTATCCTTCCATTGGTATTACCATTACACATGCCTTTCGAATTAATCAACCTAGTCATTATTTTGGCATCTTTCTACCCACAAATATCAATTGGGATTGAAAAAATCACACATTTTTTAAATCCTTCCTTGTTGAAATCTTAGTGGCATAATTTATAGGGATCCAAGACAACATTAAATCAAAAATTCAATCTCCTAGTGAAACTTTGTTTGAGGTGCTAGGGGAAAATCAATTTTAAACTCAGCATCTTCTAATGAAACCATATTTGAGGTGCTAGATGATAATCATAATCAAAAAATAGAATAATTTATTTAAACCTTGTTTAAGTCACTAAGGGACAATAAAAATTAATTATCAGCATCCCTTAGTGAAACCTTACACAAGGTGCAATTAGACAATCCAAATTAGAACAATCAAGATGAATTTTTTAGTGAATACATCTTTGAGGCACCAATAGCTGAGCCAATTAGTTCCCCATTACTTGATGAATACATTATTGAAGTCAATATTATCCCTACCATAACTAAAATCAATTCAAATCCATAATTATCAATAATATGTATGACTAAAAATCCCAATATTCATTTGTCCTTCAACCACTATACATTCCATAGAAATCCCATTAGTCATTCAAGACCTGTATTCTATTATCCAATTAGATCATTTATCCAATGCCTATCCATTTTTACACTATCTAGTATTAGTCATTTTTAAATATACTATTAATACAAAAATTTTATAGGTTTAGAGGAAGCAAAATCAACAACCAATGAAGATCACAACAACATCAGTACAACATACATTAGCAACATAAGTATAGTGGATAAGCATTCAGAATCAGTATGGGTTAGAGATAAAACATTTAACATTATGTATCTCTTAATCCTTCATTGAGTTGAGATGCCAAAAATTAAAAAAATCAAAATAAAATCATAAGAGAGATAAATAATTCATCTAATGGTGAAAACCATGCATATGATACCTTGGGCAAGTACCATGATGAAAACCAAGTTTATGGCATCATGTGTAAATAATTTATTATCTACAAGTATATTGACACTTGGGGGAATTCTTATCTAAAATTTAATCAATTCCATTCCCATCATATTGACCATTTTACCTTATCCTAAACCATCTTTCTTCTCATACTACCCTGGTCCAATTTTCCTTCCAATATTGGTCTTAATAAGAAAGTAAAAGTTGTTTTGAGCCATGTTTTATAAAATCTCTTACCATATAATTTTAGAGACACTTTTACAACTAGACATTTGGTTCCCTTATGACATGGTCCTTAGATATTCCTAATCTACTTATCATACATTATTATCCAATCTAATCATTCTAATCATATCATTTGTTATTAAATCCCATCATGATGCTAGAACATTTCCCCCACTTTGCTAGTGATCCCTTGTGGATATAATGCTTCAAACACTTTCAAACATTCAAATTCAATGCTCTCTTTATTTTTGGAGTTAATTCCATGTTCTCATCATTTTTCAATTTAATTCCATGCTCTCATTGTTTTTCAAGTTAAGATTTTATGCTCTCACTATTTTTTGAGTTAACATTCTCCATCAACTTAAATCCAATATCAAGCATAATCATATTTCATTATTATAACATTCTACTCCTTGTTTTAGTTGAACTATAGTGGCTTGAGTTCCATTTGGACTATGTAAGCAATACTCAATTTTTTGAGGTCATCTCGACTACACTTAAATGTATGTTCTCACTATTTTTCAAGTCAAATCATTCTACATCCCATAATTATCCATAGTTTAGATTCCAAAAACTAAAAAACATTCAAAATTTATAAAATCCTAAATATTCATAACATTAAAACATCCTAAAAATAGAAAAGACCAAAATCTCTAAAAAAACATATACAACCACAAAATATAGAAATATTTGTCTTGTGTTAAGTCTAGTCAATCATCCTGCCAATGAGATGTGGGTGATTTGGTTAAGTGGTTTGGTTGTTTCAAGACCCACCTAGATTCAAATCTCTGGAAAGGTGCATGAGGCTAGTTGTAGTCATGGTTTATATTCTCATGGCTGTTAATGCCCATTGGTAATTCTCAAGGCTGGTTGTGGCCATTATTGGTATTCTTAGGCCAATTGTGGATGTTATTATATTTGGTATATATGGTAGATGATCACTTAGGGATCTGGGCCCCCAATTATGTCTCAAACTAGTTCATAGCTTCAGTCAAAAGTGAATATCTAAAAAAAATCCCCATCAATAATCCTTGATCAATCTTAATCTAATCAAATCAACTACCATTATGATGTGTCCTTCTCATATCAACCTTGTTTGGGGTAAAATCAAATCAAATCAAATCACTATAATTCAAGCACAATGATTATATCCTATTTAGGGTAGGTTTAAGTGTGTAATTTATTTTGGGATGTTCTATTCCCACTTATTTCCCTCACATATATCATTGATTGTGCCATCCATTCTAACTATCATTATCACTGAGACTTCACATGTGGATTGACTTGATTAAATCACAAGATTTATTTCTATTACTTTTTATTTTCATGTTTGTGTGTTTGATTCTTTGCTTTTTTTTGTTTTTGCCTTGACTCAGTCCATTATGCCAAAAATTTCATCATCACGGTGTCCCTTGTCATGCACTTATACTTGAACCCATCTATTGACATTGGTCAGCATTGTCATCCTAGTTTTTTTATCATTGGTACATTGTTTTTAATTGTCTATTAGATTTAGGGTCAGTCCTTATGCACATTTTGGCTAGGTCAACATGGTGTTTTATATCATGATATATATTATCATGTGAAAAATTAAAAATCAAGTACCAAATATCTTAAAGTCTCATTGTCACAATGGCATTATCTCCCACTACATCATAATTACTTATCAAATCAAATCATTTTGGTCATCTTTGACCCCATCACATCATCTCATTTCCCTTAATCAAATCACAAATGACTACACATTATGGTTATATATATGATAAATTAGGATGTACACCTTAAGGTAATCATGTAAATAAAATATCCATACACAATTATCCACCATTATTATTATTCTAATTATCTAGGCCATTTTTCATCATATTTGAACCCAATTTCCAGGAGAACTACATCGACCTGAGGCCTTTTTAAACTATGCAAGAAACCCTCAGTACCAAGTAGTTTCTAAGGTTAGCTCAGCCACCCTTATTTTATTCTTATTAACCTCAATATTATTCCAATATTATCATATCATTCTTCAATCATTATCTTGTTTTTCCATTCTTTAGTCTCTTATCACTTTGAGCATTCTTGTGTGTTCAATTGTTGGTAGCTTATACAAAAGGTCATTATACCATTATCACACACTTTTGTCTCAAATTATCAACTTTTGATCATTAATATGATATTTAATCTATGAAATAGGTTAAATCTTTGATCTTCACTTGACAATCGATCATTCTATCAATTCATCAAATCAAACTCACATTATTTGTGGTAAAGCAAATCAATTATGCCCTATTTGGGGAAAAATATCATTCCATGCTCATAGATTTCATCCTATTTATGGAATTTCAAAGTTTTTAGATTATTTTTTAAACGTATAATTATTTAAATTTTATCTAATTGGGTCAAATAAATTCATCATCATAAAAAATCAAAGCATACAAGCATTAGCTCAAGCGGCATAATCTTGTCCATAGGTTAATATTCTCTTCCACTCTATCTTCTTCCTCTATTTTCCAAGATCCCATCCACATCCTTAATCCCCATATTTCATATTAATGGATCATCATCCCTAACTAGCTTCATTATAATCATATCCTTATATTTACATTTAATCTTCCGCACCTTTCAATTGGGAATGATGAAATTATAGCATCCATTATCTCATCATCTAATTTTTCATCCACCTTTCTTAGCTTCTTATTATTTTAGAATATGTTACTTAGTCTACATATTGAAATTCCTTCTCAAATAGATAAAAATGTAGACACACAATTTCTATCACTTTTGTGTCAAATTTTTAAAATAGAAAAACTTCCTAAAATTTTACACAAACTGGTCTAAACTCATCTATTCATCTAACATATGAATTCAAATTCACCTAGGACACCTTTAGGCAAGATAATTCACCTTATTAAATATGATCAATTATTATCCTGGTCATTTTCTTTGATCAATTCTTCTACTTTGATCAATTCACTAATTCTCCCTCTCTAATCAATTAATTCAAATATTTCCCCTTCTCTAATCCTCTTCTAAATCATTATTCTAATTAATTTCTCAAAATTGTATTAATTAAATGTATCTCTCAACTAATTAAATTAATCATTCTCATAAATATAATTATATGTAAATATAATTATATTTTCCATTCAATTATTAATTATTCCTTTTCTTTTTTTTCCAAGAAGCATTTTCATTTAAAGAAAATCTTGAGATCTTATGGAATATTATTTTGTGAGTCCAATAATTTATTAAATGAATTAATATAAAGGATTATTCTCCACTCTTAATCTTGGAGATAAGATGAAGGGCCCTTAATGAATCTCATGATATATTTTAAGTAGCACTCTCAACCCTTCATCTTGGAAGCAAGATGAAGGGACGACATTGGTTATCCATATTCTTTCTTGAGAATAATTCTACACCATTCATCCTGGAAACAATATGAATCACCCACATTGACTCTCACAAAGATATTTTGAGGATAATTCTCCACCCTCTATATTACATGTAAGATAGAGGGCTCATATTAATCCCCCTTTGATATTTTCATCCTTCACCCTTCATCTTGGACAATATGAAGGGCTCATGTTATCAATCCATGTGCCTTATTGAGGATTAATTTAAAACCTTACATGTTGGAAGTAATATGCAGTTCCCTCTTTTATTCACAATTTCTATAAATAGACCCATTCCCTTTGTATTTTTTTATGCTCAAGTTTGATAGCGAAGTGTTATTAGATTCTTAAATTCACTTGTACATTACATTCTACTCTTCATCAATTCAACTACTCAAAGTTTCAAAGGAGATGTCTAATCATGAAATGGCATTCAAAAAGACCTATTTAGACTACATCCAAGCCACATCCACTTACAACAAGGTGAATAATCTTTAATAGAAGGTAATCATAATTTGTATCTGTCCTTGATTTTGGTTTTATTTAAATTTATTTTATGCTCATCAAGGTCCTAAACTTAATTTTTTATGTTTCATCTACTTTGTTTCAATGGTTTATCTAAAATTATGAAACTAACACTTGTGAACAATCCTATTAATACATCTATAATCCTAAGCAAAGTATCACTATATTCTAAAACATTATTTCTCCCTCTTAGTTAATGTTGGTAATAGTTTCACAATTATGTTTGAAAAAAGTTTTCACCTCTACTAGAAACATTTAGGAACCTCTAATAGTAATTTTCAAATTAAAATATCTCCCTTGGGTTAGCCTAAGAATGTTTCCTATGTCAATTTTGGGTGGAAATATGAAAGAGTCGTTTATAAATATAGATCAAGCCTAAGGTCTTATTCACTTCATCACTACTTACCAATTTCATTGAGAACCACTTGAAAACTTATGAAATACATTTTCACTTCTTTGAGAAATTATCAAAAAATCATACACATATGAAAACCCTTTAAAGTAATATCCCTAAAGTCAAGTCTAAATACATACTTAAGGTCAAAATTCATGATGCCAAGTGTAAAAATCTAAAGCACTGCATTACATTCTAGTGGATCAAGATTAAGCACAAACAAAGAGGTAACTATGTGCAATTTGAGCCTCTTCAGATTATTTAAACATAAGCAATGATCAATCACTTAGTAGGATTGGTTTGGGTTATCAAACCTATATTTTTACCCATTTTTCCAAGATAATCTGGTGTTAAAAGTGAAGTGAGCATTTCAATGCAAAGAGAATAAAAATTAATGTATAATCACAATACCAAGGAGAATAAAACACTTAGAAATTATCCACAAAAATGGCCACTTTAACCTATGGTAGAATTGACTAGCATAATTAACCTAGACAATGTTGGAAGATAGAAGATATTATTAGTTATTTCAAGTACTTAAGCTTCACTAGAAGCATCCTAGTAAATTTTAAGATCATATTTCCTTATCTAAGTAGTTATATATTCATTTTGAGTGTTGTGACATAGGACATGGGTAGTTTAAATCAAAAAATCAACTAAGTTTTATATCTTCCCTCTTTGTCTTATCAATTCTATAAATAATAAGTGCAATCAATCCCTTTTATCATTTATATTTGAATGGTTTATGCCTTTGTACAATCTTAATTTTGATAGTTTTATGTTATTTTAAACACCTAAATTATAAAATAAGTAAAATAGTTTCAAATAAAGTTAAGGTTTTAAATGAATTTTAATTTGTTACTTAGTGCAATATTTTAGATAATTATACCTAAGGAATGAACTCAACCTTGTAGGATTTTCTATCCCAATCTTTCAATTAAAAAACAATATAATTTATTGTATTTTTTAAATAATTTAGTTCATGTTAAATCTCCTTACTCTAACTCAAAATGACCTTCTCTCTCATATAAATCTAACAAAAAAATGTGTTTTCGATTAAAAAAATCAAAAGATGTTGATTTTTTTAAACCCTATTAGATAGGATTTTGAGTTTGAGAGTTTTAGGGAAAGACTTGGGGCCTTGTCCTATCTTGAGGGGAAGGTGGGACTGAAAACCCCACACTCTCCTTTTATATTATCTTATATAAATCTTGCAATGTAATTACATAATATATAATAATAAATCCATGAAAGAATGCTATAGAAACTAATTAAACAACCCTTATATATTTAAAATGAGACAAATATGTAAACAAGTGATGATCTAAGTCAAAATTCTCATTCCCCTTATACTCTCATTCATTTTATTTTGAAAAAATTGAAAATGAGGTGCCCCTAGAGATCATGTTTTCTAAACTCATAAGAATTATTAGGGAAAAATTTAGAGTTATCTTGATCCAACAGTCAAGTTAGACTTGATTTAAGGATAGAGATGGTTTGTTCCACTTTTGGAGGGAACAGTATTTAGAAATAAGTTACATTTTTTTCTAATTTATTATTGTCTTAAGGTATTTTTTTTCACATTCATATTATATTTTATATTTATGTTATATTTCTAAGAGGTGTCACTTAAGTGACCCCTTAGGTAACCTTTATGAATTATGTGAACTTAAAATTAGAACCTTCAACCTTATAAAGTGCATGGTGGATCTTAGATTTTAACATTATATCACCTTCAACCTTATAAATTACATGGTGGATATTATATTTTAATGGTAGATCCCCTTCAACCTTATAAAGTGCATGGTAGATCTTAAATATTAATATTAGCTCCCCTTTAAACATTAAAAGTGGTTTTGAATATTTCTAAAGGTGTTAAACCCTAGTGTGACCCCTTGGACCTTATATTTGTAGGAAATTATGAAATATATTAATTCTAATTGACCATTAAGGTCATTCTAGACATTTAAGAGGTATTTACTAGTATCGTTTCCCTTGATGATTGTCTTATCAAATATTTTTTTACATGATGTGTTATGTTTTCTAACCAGAGACCTATTTGTAATGTTCTAACCTTTTCTTGGTTATCATTGCATTGTGTAGTATACTTCTACATTCAAAAAAAAATTACCCTATTTATATTGAGTTTTTCATGTTTATTTTATGGGCATGAAATTTTTTAAGCCTCAAAGGATGGGAATAAGTTCATATAATTAGTTTTTATAAAGGTAATTGTGCATAGTATTATCAACTCCATAGTTATGGTAGTCCAAGAAATTTTGTTTGTTTGTCCTGAGATTTTTAGGTTTTATTCATCTCATTGTTTGGATTTATGTTTTGGTCCATGTTTCTTTTGATTGTCTCTAAATTTACATCAAATAAAATATTATTCTAGAAACCTCTCCTTGCTTTTAATATTTATTATAAAATATTCCTTATTATAGTTAGGTTTTTTATTTATTATCTTATTTGGCTAATATGATTATACCTAATTGTATAGCAGTGTAGGTGAATTTAGTGTATTTGGATGTTAACCTAGTTTTCATATGCTAAATCACACTTTTGACAGGGGTCAAGGGTGTTAGTGTGCTTCAGGTACAAATCCAAATAAGTATAAGGAGAGAGAAAAATTAAAAAGTTAAAAATAAGAGAACCATCAAAAAATGAAAAACATACCAATCATTTTTAATTTGTACTAATAAACGATAAAGCACACTAAAAAAAATTAAATGAATACTTAATAAATATATGTCTATTATCTTTAAAAATGTCATTGGCTAATCATAATTTGACCTTACTGTTTAAAATCAATTCAAATGTTTCAATTATTATTATAGACTAGTAAAAATATCTTTAATACTTATATTTGAAAAATGTTGAGAAATATCAATCACAAGGCCCTTGTTTTGTATGTTCACACACCAAAATTATTACGTCAAGAGGTGTTATGCAATGGCATCTATGGATTGGTGGTGAGTTGTAATTTAGTGTGTGTTCACTTTTAATTCAAACCTAAAATTTGACATCCATTTGACCATCATTTGGATTTTTTTCCAAATAAAAAAACCTTGGCCAATATTAATATACATTTTTAAATTTTATTAAAAATATAATTTTATGAACAAATGTTATTACAAGTTAAAACTAGCAGACATTATTATACCATATTAACTTTAATTAAAAATATAATCTTATAAGTAGATGTTATTACAAGTTAAAAAATATAAACACGTATTTTTTAATTTCAACCCACCCTCCACCGTCACACATTAATTTTATTTTCTTTTTCATGTTAAGGTTGTAAACTTATAATGTTATACCATTATGATTATCCATAATACCAAATTTCATTTCTATTTTCTCTATGTAGCACCAAGTCTAGTAAAAAAAATTGTTTTTTGGTATGTGCAGTAAAATTGGTTATTTTTATTTAAGTTTCAATGTTAATGTTTAACAATAAAATATAAATTTGGGGAATATAGGGTTAAAGGAGTGAGAGATAGCCTATAACACAAATATGGTAGACCATCTATATAGTAGGCCAATTATTTGTAAAACTCAGATAAAAGATATATTAAATTTACTATATTGTGATGCTAAAGATAGAAAGTAAAGTTATGATAAAAAATTTAATCATAAAGAAAATAAGATCGTTAGTTTTGATGCTAATATAGATTTGGATCTAGAATAGGTAGAAAGTGGATTGAATTTGAAATCTAAAAAAATTATATGATTATATAAATTGGATCTCTATAGTCATGGATACTTACATCGATGTTATTATCTAACTTGGATGCATGTGTCTAGTAAAAAATACTTGATGAAACTGGATGCGACCACCTGGATACTTTTGGGTTATGTATTTTCTTTCCTCTAGTGAATTTTAATCTATTTCATAGATTTTCATTACTTGTCAAATATTAAAACTCTAGTTCATCATCTTCATATTAGTTGTGTAAAAAATGAGTTAGTGGATACACAGTGTTGAACTACCCCAAATACCCCTCTATTAATGAGTGTTTTTTACATAGCCAATAATCTAAAAAGGACCTCAAACTTATATATTTCTCCCTTATGTGTTGGCTTGTGTGTGAATCATAGAATGTGTGATAATAAAGTATAATTGTGACCTAATTTGTAACTTGGAAAATATAGCTCATAGGTTGTTCCTTTTATACTTTACACCTATAGATGTGTTGTCCCTATGACTAATATATAAATAAGAGAAAATAGGGAATATCTTATCTCTTGAGTGATTAATATAATGCCTTTGGTAAGTTTCCTTGGTCTTTCTAGGTATTTGTTAGGTGAGAAATGAATGAGGGTTGATCTTATATTTATACCAATCTCTTTGGATAATATCTCATGTTAAAGCACTCAGGCCAACCATAATAATATGTTTCATTTAAAAATTGGATGACTTTATGGCACTGGACACTTGTGTTGGGATAAGACACTTGCATTGACATAGGCATTTGACTAGGACACAAATATATAGGAAGTTAAAAAATAGGTATAGGTCCATAACTTGTAGAGATGGAAGATAAGTAGGTTTATAACATATGGTCCTGATATAAGGTCTGAGTCATCGAAATAATATTGGTCAAACTAAGAGATAAGCAATTAAGCATAGAAATATAGTGTATGTGAACCTTTTGGTAGTGGGAAAGGTCTAGAAGTTGAAGGTACATCCATGATATGTATTTAACAAGTGTACAAGACTGAGGTGCTACATAATTTAGAAATAGTGTTTACATTTTCTCCACTTTAATATAGTAATGAAATTACTAGTTTAAAAGAAAATAAATGTGTACCTAGGTGTGTATAGCACACCTTATCTTTGCTTCAGTCCAACTTGAGTGATTTATGGGTTATTGACCTACAATCAATAGCATGTTACATTATATAATTAGTGCATATAATATGAAATTAAAATCATTTAAATAATTGAAATTTAAAGAGATCAAGGTTTAGGAGTACACCTATGTATCGATGAAATTGGATTTTATTTGAAAGATATGTCATTATGAATCACTAAAATTGAGATTATAACGAATATAAATCTAGAAATTTGCATATATATAAAGATATAGAGAGATATATTGGAGGTCACATGCCCCCACCTTTATAAAAAAGATGAGTTTCCACCCGACATTTGAGATTATCTCAATTTTGCAACCCAATCATACTTATAGCATGTTGAGTGTGAGTGAACCAAGTCAACTCACACTATAAAATTGGTGAGGCTAGATAATGCAATCAAGTCCAATCTATAAACTTGGTAATATTAAGTGATTTAATCACCTCAACCCTACTAAAAATTGAACTAACTATTGTATTATATTGTCCCAATATAGTCCATAAAACTCCAACCTATTGGGTGATGATAGTCCCTAAAAGTGTTGGAATTTTAAATGGATTTGATTTTGTAAAATTAGGCACAAATTACATAGCATATGCACCTTAGATATGTCTTATGTTGAAATTGTGTATAACAATGGTACTGATGTATAGAATTCTACAACAAATGTGCATTTGAATCATATAACTATGTAATTTGACCAATTTGAGACCATGTTTCCAAAATATGCCCCCACTATATATGGAGAAATTTAAAAGCTATATAAGTGCCAAGGCACAGGGCATTTTTCTAAAACATTCCCCCACTATAATTTGGGTATGTTAAATATTTAATAAGTTTGGAGAACATGTTTCCAAAACATGCCCCCATTGAATTTGAAACTATGATGAATGTGGAGAACATATTTCAAAAACATGTCCCCATTGGAATCTAAATATATGAATTAATGTATAATTTATGCCTTTTATGTCATTCCCTCATTAATATTCCCCCTTTTCAAGGTGAGGGGAAGTATAAACTAGTAGTAACCTTACCTCAAAAGGATAAGATAACCATGTAAATTGTGAATGTACCATATAGCATATAGAGGGAACATGTCTAGGTAGATATATCATTTAATCATGAAGAATGTGATCACACCAAGTCGTAAGATGCATGATGTAGATCATGAAAATGTCTAGTTAGTAATTGTACAAGTTTAACAAGTAATCAAGTATACACATAAGAGCACTTAAAAAATAAATCAAGAGACAAAGTTCCAAGGAGACCATAAACAAGCGGCATGTTAATGTCACATAATCGAAGGGACATGACTTAGTAAAATGTCTAAAAATAAATAAATGAGATATTTAAATGTCAACATACAAGAATTAATAACATATTTAAATGTTAAATATGTAAAAAAAGGTATAGGGCCCATAAATAATGGAACATATTCAAATACTCAAACAAGGCAAATAATAAGGCAAAATACTCAAAAAAGTGCATAAATAAAAGCATAAGAAACCAACATAAACATAACATACTATTTCTTGGATATATGTGTTACAAAAAAACACTAAGTACATAATATATCAAGTACACTACAAAATATATAAGCATGGATAAAGGCATGTGTAGTATATGAGCTCAAACATGATACTATAAAATGACCATAGAATAATATGACTTGGATGTATCATGATAAAAAAAGATAGATTCCCCCACCATCTTGATGATGTAAGTAGAGGTAAATCCCAACATCCAAAATTTCATATATCATGTATCTATGTATGTTTTAATCACACTCAAAATATGTGTGAAGATGTCTATATAGGAAATATTGATATGCCGTCTACCAACATAGAGCCTACAACATATATGCTAAGGAGATAATAGGATATGTATAAGTCTTTGGTAATCATGTAAATTATCTCCATGGTGCATTGGATAATATAAGCCAATTAGGTTTTTGTGACACCATATTAACTGTGGTGGTTGTTTCTTTTTTAGGCTCAGGAGGTTTGACCTTGTAGCTTGGTTTGATAGAAAATATGGTATTAGATGTAGATTTTTTGGTGTATTTAATACATATTTAAGTTTGTTCAATGAGATAAGTTTCATTTCATGATATTGAATAGTATGCCATAAGTCATCAAAATATTTTAATTTTTCAAAAATAATAGACTAGTGTAAAGGAGCAAGCAAAATTTGTTTGAAAATATCTTAAATCTCTTTATCTACCATAGGATTGGTCATTTTAGACAACATTGTCTTGTATCTCAAGACATACTCATTAATAGGTTCATTACTTCCTTGTTTTATTTTTGAAACTTGGGCATAGGAAACCTTTTCATTAATGTTAATAGAGAAGTGTCCCAACAATTGATTTTCAATGGGTTTGAAGGTGTTTACTGATAGAATTTATAGATTATAAAACCACCTTAAAGCATAGTCTTTTAAGTTCCTTTCAAATAATTTGGTCAAAATTTTATCATTAGAGGCATAATCAAGGCATGACACATAAAAATATTTAATTTGATGTTCATGATCACCCTTGCCATCATAAAATGTGAACTTAGGTGCAACAAAATTAGTTGACAAGAGGTGCAAGGATATATCTATTGCAAGAGGATTATGCAACACCTCTTATGAATCAATAACATAAGGATATTTCATATAGTTTTGTTCAATATTTTTAACCTTAGTTTACATTTTTTTATAATTTAGACAAAAGATTGCACCTATTTGTCTTATAGGTTGGACATTGGAGAAGTCACCAAAGGAGGTGTACCCATAGGCTGTGTAGATAAAGGCATTGAAATCAGTATTTGAGTTGAAATAAGTAACAATAGTAGTTTCAAGGAATAAAATTTGAAATACATATCATGTGCCCCCATTATAAGTATGAAGTGGTAATGTTCTCAAGGGGAGGTTTATTTATATATGGGGATGACTCATAGATAAAATAGAATAATCAATATATAGAACTACTTGTGCATCTACATCTTTGTTTTTTAGTTTCTAATATGGTTCTTAAATTTCATAAAATCTTTAGGGTTTTGATGAATATGCTTATGAAAAAATGTAATTGCTTGCACCTTCTCATGATCTATTTACTCATGTTTATCAACTTTATTAGAATCATGGTTTTCATTATCAAAATATTCTTCTATGATAACCTCATAAGTATTTTTTTCATTCTCAACACTGGTATCATCATGATCCATAATATGAGATTCCTCATTGGTTTTAAACATATTAGATGATAAAATGGGATGCTTTATGTGTTTAATAAGAACACCTCCAAATCTAGGGATATGACTAGGTCATATGCAAAATAATATAAGTAAGAAATGAAAAAGTATTGTAATTTAAAACCCTAACTGATAGAAAAACCTAAAAATCAAAAAAAAAATGCATTTATATGAATTGTGTTCACCAAATGTTTTACCTTAAAATCTATATGTATGTAATCTATGGTTAAAGGGGTGAGATATATCCTAGGGCATAAGGATAGTAGACTATCTCTAAAGTATACCACTTCCCATGCACCAATAACACAGTAGAGTATGAAGCCCTCATTTTAGGATTGTAATTTACTCTCAATAAACACATCAAGGAACTGTTAATATATGGAGACTTATAACTAGTGATCAAACATGTCAAAAATATGTATCAATGTACATTGTCATACTTAATAAATATAAACATAGATCTTGGGATTTAATCGATTCATTTGAGGCTTTCAATATAGTGGCCATTCTAAGAGAACAAAACTAAGATACTAACTCACTGGATACTTTAGCAATAAATTTGGCACCCCTATAGGAGTCAAAAGTGTAAAATTTATGCATTGAATTGGTACCTTGTTCATCATTAACAAACAACATTGAGAATTTTTAAGTGTTTGATGATGATCAGTAAATCATCTAGTTTTTGACCAATTCAGGATAGTTCAAGTCCCAAATTATTGATGATGAGTAAAAAAATCATCTATGCCATGAAAAATTAGATGAAGAGGATGTCATCCAACAAAAGGAAAATCAACTCCCATTGGGTATGTTTTCCTTAGAAAGAGTCTTTGATACAAATCCTTAATTACAGCAATAAAGACAGCTCAGAGTTAATGATTCTAAGTTCATCTCAAAGAGATTTGGGTGATAAAAAAACTCACACCTCATAAATATTGGCTTAAGATAAACTCTATATGAAAGGCAAAGGCATAATTAATTGATCGTTAGATATAAATATGTAATTCTATGGATGTATGATGACTTGAGGATATGCAATCCTAGAGTCATCACCCATATAATTCCACTCAAGCTAGATCATAAGCCATTTAGGTAGAGGCAAAGACCAATTAATCTTATTATGGAATCATTTATTTATAAGGAAGTAGAGAAGTTGTTAAGTGTCAGGATAGGTTTTCTATTAGCCATTCAACTTGGGTGGTTAATCTATTTTTAGTCAAGAAAAAAAATGGAAAAATTAGGATGTGTGTCAACTTCAAAAATCTTAACAAAGATTCTTGAGAAAGATAATTATCCTTTGCCCTCATTAGATGACATGATAAAAACTATGAGTGTTTATGGAATGATATCTTTCTTATATGGATTTTTAGGATATAATCAAGTGTTGGTGGAATCATAGGATAGAATGAAAACTACATTTACCATAAAATACAGAACTTATGCATACAAGTAGATGTTGTTTGTCCTGATCAATATAGGATATACTTTTCAAATAGCCATGGATAATGCATTCCAAGGGATAATAGGTAAATTCATAATATATACATGGATGTTGTCACAATTATATCAAAAAATAGAATTGATCATGTAGACCATCTATAGTCCATCTTTAAAAGATACATGAAGTTTGGTATCCCACTAAACCCCAAGAAAAGCATATTAAGCATTATTGAAGTCAAGTGCCAATTTATCACCAAATATGGGATCACCATTGACTAGGATAGAATTTAGGTAATTTCCAAAATTATACTCCTAAATAGTAAAAAAGAACTTAAGTCCTTTGGGAAGATTAATTTTGTAAGAAAATTTATATCAGGGTTTACAAAAGTTGTTAGACCTACGAATGCAATGCTTAAACAAGATGCCAAAGTGGAATATACACCTGAAGCCAAGAATTCTTTCCAAGACATAAAAAAGGCTATATCACAAGCCCTAGTCTTGGTAAGCCTAGATTTCACTAAGGACTTCTTTATTTACTCATTCACTTTAGAACATACAATCATTATTATACTCATGTAAAATGAAAAAAGAGAACACCCTATTTCTTTCATGACAATAAACTTAAAGTACATACAGCTCAAATATTCCCTGATCGATAAGTATATCTTTGCCCTTATCAAAGTGGTAAAGAAGTTATGACACTACATTCTTAGGAATAAGACCATTGTTATTGTACCAGAACCTATTATCAATCTTACATTAGGACAAAATGAGTTGGAAGAGGGTAGGGTCAAATGGATGGCAAAATTACAAGATTTTAACATTGAGATTAAACCTGCCAAGACTTTCAGAAGATAAGGTATTATTTATTTTATGATTGAACAAGAACCACACATCACCATAAATGAATTTTTTCTAATATGAATGGTATTCATATATGATTAAATTCCTAATCATTGAAACATGTCCCCAATAACTTAAAAGAGAGAAAAAAAGAGCCTTGAGGCTCAGAACTGCTCACTATATGATCAAGAAGGGAATTATTTATAGGAAGAACTATGATGGAATCTATTTGAGATGTGTATCACGTGATTAATCCCAAGATATTCTAGATTATCTAAATCAAAATATTAGTAGTTTCCATCCATCTGGTAATACTATAGCCCATAGGATTTTTAGAATGGGTTGTTATTGGCCAACAGTCTTCAAGGAAACTCACTCCCATGTCAAGATATACAAAAAATGCCAAGTTTTGGTGAAAATATAGGTGCATGAAATAATGTCACTATAACCTATGTTCAAAATTAGGCCATTATCCTAATGGGATTAGATTTCATTGGTTTCATCAATTGGGCACAAATTTCTGCTCACTACCATAGATTACTGCACCAAATGAACTAAAGAAGTAACCACCAAGAATTCAAGATCACAAGATGTGATCAATTTCATTAAAGATTATATCCCAACTAGGTTTGGTACTTATATTTCATTGGTTTATGATAATGGGCCAACATTTAAATCATCAAAATTTATAGAATGGTCCCATGATAATCAGATCACCATTAGATCATCCTCTAATCACTACTCATAAGGAATGGATTAACTGAATAAAACAAAAAGAACCTCATTGATGCTATCAATAAATTAGCTATAAATAAACCTATAGAGTGACATATCTTACTTAATTATGCACTCTAGGTAGATTGAACTCAATATAAGCAGGCCCTTAAAGCCTCACCATATTTTCTAGTCTATGGAAGACAATTAGTATTCCCAATCATGCTTAAGTTATCAGCATGTTAGTTCATAAAAGAATACATAGAATCTATTGAGAGTATAGAGTCTAGATTACTAGATATCATATAAATGGAAGAATATAGGATAAAACACCTATAAAACTTTAGTATTCATCAAGATATCATCAAAAAATGGTTTGATAAAAGAGAAAAATCTAAAGCATTCAAGATTTATAACTCGGTGATTCTATGGGACAAAGCCCATGAAAAGAAAGGATAGAATGACAAGTTAGCAAAGTTATGGATAGGATATTATCATATCTCTAAGATCTTGGGTAACAAGGCTTTCTATTTAAAGAACCTCTAAGGTAACGGATTGACATATCTAATAAATGGACAATTTTTGAAGGATTACTTCATGGTTTCTCTATCTAGAGATGTCTCTGAGTAACAATAGGGGTCCACTAGAGGTAGAGGTGGGTTATATTTTATTCACTATTTATTTTCCTACTTTTATTCATTTATTTTATTATAATATTCTTTTCCTTATATATTAATCATTCTTACTTTCTAAACTTTTTCTTTGCTTAGCTTAGTTTCTTATTTGTTTTAGGTAGTTTTTTACTTTCTAGAGTATCTTTCCTTTTGGTTTCATGGAAATATGATTGATTACTCCTAGTATAATCAATAAATAGTCTATATGATTGGTTTCCTAAATGTATGTTTTGAATTCAACTTAAATTGATGGGTGTTATACTTTGTACATTAGCATTCCTAATCTAGGTAAGCAATGAAAGAGTTAACTATGACATTGCTATGAAGTGGATGATTTGACTAGGTATATGAAATATACACCCATATCTCCATGAAAATTTGGAAAGATTTTCTTATCTTCTTGGATAAATTTCACATTAAATTACAATACTTGTTTGGGGTAATAACCATTGATATGAGTAAAGTTTATAGAGACATTCTAATGAACCCAATTATACCAATATCAGCTCAAGGTTATCACCTTCTTCTGTCTTCCATTCAAAAAAATAAAAAGGAATTAATCTATAAGTTTAAAATAAAATAAAAATGTATTAAAATCCTACATATTTAAATAAGATCAATGTATCATGCATCATGAAAATGTATCACAGAAGAGAGGAAGGGTGATCAAAGGTACTTTTATCAAGGCTATGGATGTTTGGCTAGTAGCATAGCAATGATTGAGCTCCCAAAATTTATATTTACTTAAATCCAAATTAAAATTAAACCTGCATCTCATCCCATGTCTTTTCTAAAATCCTTTGACAAGGAGTAAAATATATCACTTTGACACACACTAGTCCAAGGTATAGGTAAAGTAAGTATGTTGTATGAAATTACCAGGAGTCTCTTTCATATTTCTAATCATTTATTTTTTAGCATGTTTCATGATTGATATTGGGATTATGAAACCATGTATGTTGGTTTCTTAAAACTCAAGAGTATTCACCCATGTGAGTCACCATTTGTTGTATTCAACACACCCCACCTTGCATTTTTTGATGGACAAGTGGCGACCCTTTTGTTTTTAGAAGGCTTGTTCATATATGGTTGTACATGCATGTTTTTCCTATTTCATTATATGTGGAAATTTGGGAAATTTTTGCATTAAATTACCTTCATTGCATCTATTTTTCTCTTACATCCCATTTTTTTCATTAGAATGACTTTTAGAACTAATCTATTAATGAAAATTGTGGAAGCTTACTATGTATAATAGGCATTCAAATTTAATTATTCATATTTATTATTCAAGCTCAATTATTTGACATTATGAGCATTTTGGTCTTTGGAAACTTTCTCTTCTTCAACTTTCGATCGGGAGCTATTCTTCGATAACTTTTTGGTTAGCAACTTTGTGTTGGTAAAATATTATTTGAATACTTTTTATTTGATAGCTATATTTCATGGAAATTTTCATATTTGGGAACATTATAGTCTTAAATAACATTTTGGTCTTCAAAAACTTCTCTTTGGCAGCTCTCATTCAAATATTTTCAGTCAAAACTCACACCTTTAGAAAATTCTTTGACAAATCCTCTCAAATGACAATTCAGTCTTCAAGAAAAAATTTATGTATCTCCCCAAAGAACATTTAAGTATTTAAAGTCTTTAAATTGGAACTCTTGCCTCAACAAACCAATGATTCATCTTAAATTCAAGTGTTAACTCTTGACTAAGCCATAAGTTGACAAGTGTCAAAAATAATAGCATCATGGCACCCCTTGAATGAGTAAGCATCCTATATGGCATGCCTACTAGGTCAAGGTGGTAAATATCAAATTAAATTAAGGTGATAATATTGTAGATGTTGGTGATTAATGACACACAAACTAAACACAAATGCTAAAAGGCTATAACCTTGATTTGGTAACCAATTTCACATCCATTGATTGTCATCAAGCTTGAGCATATATTGCATTTTATGAATTTAAAGCCCTATTTACATTCAAACAATTTGAAATTTACATAATAGAGTGTCAATCCATCATCACTATGAGCATGAATTATACCATCACTGAGAATTAACAATCGTGTCTTCATCTAGAGCATATAGGAGAGCCCAGACACCATCTAGATTATCCATCAAGGACTTCATAAAATACAAGGATATAATTGATGCATCAATATTCAATGGTATTTATGATAATTACTCAAATTTGTGGGAGGTTGTAAATATAATTAACCCATTCACCTATAAATAATATGTCTCTTAGGAGGAACAACAAGTTACAACTAACCTATTACCTTTCAAATGCCAAGCCCTTTTACCTAGCTACCAAATTGGAGGTCATGCCATGTAATAACTTGTTACAATATTTGTTCTTCATAGGGAGGATTTTATATGGTGGGTTCCTCCACTATGTCAAAAACAACATTATCATCATTTATATATTTGGGTAAGCATTCCAAATATATATATGATTACCCATCCTATATGGTACTTTTGATTTACATAGCATATCCATTTGGAATAAGAGCAACAACATGGAAAAATAGTAAGCAAATGGCTTCTCCCAAGAGATATCTTCTCACTCAAAGAGACCACTAAAAACTTTATTTTCCTTACTAGATTCTAGATGGGAATCTACATTAGTATGGCACTACTAAATCATTTGTTTGGTCACTTGAGCATCCACTCCCTTCATTTGGAGTGGGTACCACTACTTGACCTATTTATCACCTCAAAATGCACCTTTGCACTGGGGGAGATTATTAATTCTTACTTACATGAATTGATCTTGCACAAATATAGGAGACCCCAAGGTGGAAATTTTTAGCTGATGTCCTACCTCCTAGATTCAATCATGGGCATCATATATAGACACAACAAGAATCTATGGGATCCAAATCCTAAATACATCAAGAATAGATTATATGATGTATACTCATTTATCTATATCTATTCTTATATAAGGAACATATTAAGAATTTCAAAATATTTATATCTTCAAGTTTCTATGTTGATTCATGGTGAACCTCTAGCCATAATATCCAATAATATTCACCAACACGCTTATTTATTTAGGTGATTATTGGTTGTATCTAGATTACACTATTATAATGGTCATTGGACACAAGGTTAATCCTCTTTGCATCCCCAAATGCATCCTAGACAAACTAGCTGAGCAATAAATTACATATTAGTTATGGAAGGGAATAGATGAAGACATCATCAAAATCAAGAATCTCACCTTTCATGTCTCCCATCTCATAATTGGGAGTATGTGATACACCTATCATAGACACTTTAGAGAGGCTAGTTGTACTAAGAAATCATATGCCTTGACTACCTTTCCCCATAGGAACCCCCATGGGAAAGTTTAATAATGTGTTCACAATTAAGGAATTCATTATAATCATGAGCCCTTTGACCATGACTTATTATTTCTCAATGCTAAGGCTAATGTAGAGGTCAAGGAAATGGCTAGGACTACTGGTGTAAGTGAGAACTTACTCAAGATAATCCAAGTGGATCCTTCCCTCATACTTGGGAAAGAAAAAATTAGGATCCCACCACTAGGGGTTGGACATTTTTAGGTTTTTAGAGCATCAGACCTTTCTAATAAACACAAGATCAGAGTCAAGACCCTCAAAATCCACCCACTATGATGACATCTATAGATCAAGAGCAAGTTGAAAGGGAAACATCATTTGATGTAGTATAAGTGGAAGAAGAGACTCCTCAAGTTCAAGTCTCCATATTTGAACTAAGTAAATTAAAATAAGAACAAGTAAAAAAATCAATTCATACAAAGGATAGCACTATTAAGAGATAAAAGGAGATTATTTGTGGTAGCTTCAGTAACCATAACATCTAACATAATGGTCCTTCTTCCTACCCAAAAATTAGATGCTCCTTTATCTAAGAAGACAAAAATATTCTATAAAAGAAACTCTAAGGTAGGAAGGCCTCAAGCACAATCTATGGAAGGACCAAGCGAGCAGGCACAACCTTCAACTAAAGGTGAGCCTAGGGATGAAGTGGATGAAGAATGATTTCATCAATATAAGGTCTTAAACTTTCAAATAATGAAAGGAAAGGCACCCCTTAGGGGTGACCAATTAGGTAAGAATGCTCCCACTACTCTACTTGTCCACTCTCTTATTATTTCATTGCCTATTTTCTCTTGTTTTCTCACTATGTCATCACCTTTTTTTGGACTTATTTCTACAATTATGGCTATAATTACTCCTTTGGTCTCCACTTATATTTCCACCACTATTAATAGCTATCCTAGCACCTAGTTATTATAATATTCTACCTAATTGAGCTCACCTATGCCCTCCTCAAGAGAAGTATAGACCACAATAGTGGTGGCCACTAAGAGGGATCTAAAGAAGAAAATAGTCTACATTTTCCATCCAATGCCACATCTAGGACATGTAGATTGGTCTAAAATAATATTGCCAACCATGTCCAAGCTAGCCCCTGATATTAAACCTATAAAAGATACCCAAATATAATCATGGCCACTAGACCCATCAAAGTTGACCCTTATAGATTGGGTTAAGGAATTAAGAGCATCATCTTTTAGATTCCAGACTTGAAGATAACCAAGTTGCCCACTATGAGCTCACTCTTTGATAAACTCAATTGGATTTATGCAAAGGGTGAGGAAGAGGAAGATAGAATCCAACATTGGGAAGAGCTTAATTTTAGAATAAAGAGAACAAATCTACTCTCTTTCAAAGAGGTAAGATAAAAATAAGGGTCAGTCCCCTTTCATTGAGGACTTTAAGTCTTATATGGATACCCACATTGTAACATTGATACCCATTCATGAGGGCACTAAACAGGAAAGAAAAGAGTTGGAGAAGGAACTAGAGGCCCTCAAGGAATAATAGTAGGTGATCCATGTTCCCTCTGAAATTGAAAAAGGTGTCCAAAATGTAGCATTAAGGTTATATAAGATATTATAAATTATTGATTCTTTAAGGTCATAATTGGCCCCAAAAAAAATATAATAACCAAAAATTTTAAGGATCTCAAGGAAGATGAGACCAAACTAAATTTTTTGGTTATATTTACCCCCAATAAGGCTTTTAGCCATCTAACTTTGATGTTTCCCCTAGAGGCAATAAATGCATTGAATCTAGTAGTCATTATGACCTAAGAAGCTTGGGAATGGATTGCATCTATTGATTATTTAGTCATAAAGATCTCTAAGTAAGAGAAGCAGGAAATACATATTTTGAATGAACTAGATTTAACACATACATGGGATGGCAAAAGGAAGTTAGTATTTAGGGCTATTTTTGACCAAATGTTGCAGTAAGCCTTAGTTAATTTTAAACAGAGTTTGCAAAGACTAACTTTATAATACATTAAGGCTAATTTGAGTTTAATGACGAAGAATGCCACTAAAATATAAACTTTTTGATTCATATTCAAATCCACTAAATTTAATCATGCAAGGTTTATAGCATAAGTAAAAGAGTGAATATGCCATCTCTTCTAGACATGAGCATAATATGGGTGTAGTATGCTAGTGGATATAAACACTATCAAGAGCTAGAGGCCAAGAAGAAGTCTAGTTCAACACCACCTACAAATTCAATAATTTCATCAGCTACAACTTCTAGTTTAACTATAGTTATAGCTTTTATTTCAACTCTAGTTACCACTTCAATTCTAACCAAAATAATGAGCATTATCATGCAATCACTGAGTAATCTTTATTAAAGGCTAATTTTGTATACAATTTTGCATGTAATATGTATTCAAGTAACAAATGGATAGTTAATCTCCATTTCATTCATGTTATAATTGATTGAATTATTTTTACCAGCATGCACACATTACTTGATTATTGTAATCTATGAGTTATAACATACAATTTCATATAGAACTATAAATTAGGTTCTATTTATTTTGATGTAAACTAAAGTTTCACTACACTTGGAGGATGTGGTGACCCCTTCCCCAAGTCTTTAAATACATGTAAAACTCTTTTTCAAAGGGTTGGATTTTTTATCAATACAAGAAGAAATTGATTTGTTGATTGTCATGTAACTGTGTTTATTCTCTCTTCTTCCTTTTCTATTTTATTGAAATTTTAACTTCTTTGTCTATATCAACTCAGTAATTTTGAAGTATACAATTTCTACAGATGAATCTAGTTGTTATAATTGATGTATGTTGAGCTAAGATGTGCAAAATCTATTAAAGACTAGTAAATTTCATTGATTTGAGTAATTAGCTTAGACTATGTTTATATTTTGAGATGTGAAGGAGTATTTCTTCTCAGTATAGTCTTCTAGGCATATGTTGTAGCTACCCTAAATAAATTCTTGGTCTTAGCTATAATGTCTCCACTAAGGGTGTGTAACAACAACTCTAAAGAGAGTAACCTTCTAGTTAAGACCATTAATTTCCCTATACCCATTTTCCCAAACTTCTTATCGTGCTTGTTCATAAGTGTGAAATAGTTATAAATGGTAAACATTGGCCTTGAAGATACTTGTTCAACAAATAAATAGCCTTGGAAGTGACTTTTTAAGAACATAAAGCCTTCTTTTCTACCTTACCTTTCCCTCCTTTTTGAATTTCTTTGAGATCCACCCAAAAATAGAGTAATTCTCCACCCATCCAATTCACTTAGTGTTTACTTTCTTTTAGATTTCATGTATTCATCCATAAACCTAGTTAAATAGCCTACAAGCTCAACCTGATATTCTACCAACTAGTTGTTTTTACCATATACCTTCAACTCATTCCCTAGAGTGGAACTTCATTTCCATATACATCTTAAAACATTAGAGGCTACCTCATTCAAGTTATGTAATGTGTATAAAACCCACATCAATAGGTACATCCATGATATGTATTTGTCAAGTGTACAAGACTAAGGTGTTATATAATTTATAAATAGTGTCTATAGTTGGTGTGTGTTTATAAAGAATAAATTTTTAATCCATATAAGACTCCAAAGTGTATTTTTAGTGGAATTACAACTAGGGTATCTAAATATATTAAATGGTACTTATAAAACTAGTTTCATATCTATAATAAAAACACTATTACTCTGATGGATTAATAACTATCATGTTGTTCTTTCCTTAGGTGAGCCTGTGACTAGAGTTTGAGAGAAAACAAATCAAGAGATGTCAATTACACTGTACAATCATAGGTGACATTATTTTTTACAAATTTAATTATCTATAACTGAAATAAAAATAAAGTTATGCTTAGTTTTTTATACTAAATTTAATCACTGTGTGGGTCATGGATTTATGTATAATTGTTTGTAATAAATTATAATCAAAAATTATGTAGATACAATGTGAAATTTTAGCATACCAAATTATTAAATTATATATGTATTTCCTTTAGTGTTTATATCTTTTACTATGATTTGTATGTGTAATATTGAATAACAAAACTTTCTAGACCCAGTCAATCTAGACCCATTCAAATGTTTATATCTTGTTATAGATGTATGATATAACAAAATTTTAAAACTTAAATGTTTGCAAAGTGAAGTTTATTATGGATGAATTTGGAATGCTAGCATCTTTCTAAAGTGACTCTTAGTACTCACGGATATTTTTGTAAATGATAGACAATTACCCTATACATGGTTGTCAGGTGCAACTATATGTACCAGAGAAAATGTGTGTAATAAACAAAATATGAACTAGAACAAGCGATATTAATTCAAAAATTAATAATTAACTAGCATACATGTCTTAGATAAATTTATGTAGAAGATATCAAGAGATATCATTCTCGAGGTGCCCATTATATTTATGACCATTTATTTCATGAATCCAAAATCATATAAGTGCCTTGAGAATGATATCTCTAAACATGTTTTAGATATATGTCTAAGATATATATGCTAGTTAATAAATTCATCACATTCTTCACAAAATTCCCATTGACTATGGAAAAATCATGTCAATGCAACTACACCAATGTGTCAATCTCAAAAAAATGTTTCTAGAAAAAAAGGAAAAAACATCTAAATAACGGTCAAATGGACATCAATTTCAAGGTTGAAATTAAAAATGAACACACTTACAGACATAACAGTGCACCACCACCCCCTATTTCCATTGTAGAATGTCACTTGGTGTAATAAGATATTATTTTAATGTCACCACTTTATTATCTATACTAGGGATTGAAAGAGCCTCTTTGTATGAACACAAGGTAACTTTTCACTATATAATTTTTTGTTACAAGAAAAATGTACAACAATAATGTTAGAGAAATCCCACACATAAGTGTTGGGAAAAATGATAAGGGTTTGGATTATCACTCAAGATGTCTCGAGTTAGAGTACTTTAACACCAAAGGTGTCTTGGATTCGAGTAGTGGTTTAACTCCCCATAGGTCCTTATAAAACATCTAGGAAAAAAATAAAAAGGATAGATAAATCCCAATTGATTTTAAATTCCTTTGTATATTATAGGGGAGAAATGTTAGCAATGGAACATCCTATGTTTGAGTTTCACATTGCTACTAAAAATAGTTTATTTTAAATTTCAACATTTTTTAAAATATATTAAAAATAAATATGATGTAATATAATATAAATTTATCTATAACACATTATACATTCAAATATATTTCAACTATATCAAGTGGGTTGTAGTCCAATGATGAGGATGATGTTGTAAAAGGTGTTGTCTATCCATCCACCAAGGTATAAATCCCAAGAGATACCAAAAAAGGGATGGAGTTGGGATCATACCCTAGGTGAATTTGATGGAATGGATACCCATCAGTCCTTGGCATTAAGTCAAAGAAGCATTATGTACACCTAATCTATGAAAAAAATATGTTTAAATTATGTCTCCTTTGAGCCTTTAATATTTTCTTTATTTTCCAATTATTATATTTCCATTCTTATTTAAATTTTGGTGTGAAGTGTTGAACATATGAAACCAACAAATTAGCTTTAATGTTCAGGGCCCACAAATGTCTAGTTTAAAATATAATCAATGACACCTCTATCATTTTTTTATATTTTTTATTTATTTTATTATCGTTTTAATAATATTTATGTAATTTATTTTTATATTCAGTTATGCCTAGTCATTTTTTTCCTAACATAGTTAACTGTATGTAAAGTTATCATTATGGCAGTGACCAAATGGTAAAGAAGGTGGTCATTACCTAGTAGATCTGGTGTTTGATTCTCCCTTACCATTGGTAGTTGACAAATGGTATCAATCTAACTATATCAATATGTTAGGATTAAAATTTTCAAGGGAGAAAAACCAAACTCTAAATTCTACTATATGATCAAGATATTACAATTTTTTATGCTTTTTTGAATAAATTTATCTAACAAGGTTTTTTGATTATGTTTTATCATTTTATGTGACTTAATTATTGTTTGTCTTTCATATATTATTATATAATTTATTAATATAGTTTTTTATTGTGATTTTTTTAAATTTATATAGTATTTTTTATATTTTATATTTAATTAAATTTAATAAATTCAAAAATCTTTAGAAAATATTTTATTTTTTAATATTTAAATATAACTTAAAAATTAAACTTTAAATAACTTCATTTTATTTTGCTACCAACTCATCTAGACCCTTTTCTACTATTAAAACATTAATTTTAAAAATTATATCTAATATTTTTTATTAAATCAAAAAAAAATTAAAAAATAATTTAGTTTTTAACTACCATCACAATCACAACTAATAAAGAAATTGAAAACACTCTTTTATTATAAAATATTATTTTTAAAAATTATATTTAATAACTTTTTGATTTAACCTTTTAGGGTTTTACACATGTAAATTCTAAGTTAGATTAAAGGGTTGAGATGTCTAAATTAGTTAAATAATATGAAATAATTAAGCATTGATTTTTTATGTATTTTAACTTCCTTTAACTTTCTAAAAATAGTAATAAATATTCATAAATAGAGAATTATCTAGAAAGTGACTTTCATGGATGATATAGGTTCTAAAAATTAGGTTCTAGATAGGTCTAAGTGTTGTCAATAGGGTCCTAGGATCTAACTATTCATTGGAAAGTAGCACTCCAATTGGATAAAAGTGACATACTATTGTAGTGTACTTAAAGTGGAACTAGTGTCCTCTTTGTAAGATTGTTCCTATTTTCTAAGAGCACCTGCACCTATGTTTTTGGGTCTTGTTTCTATGCGACTAAAATATAGAACTTTGTATTATGCCTAGAAAATATGAGTTAGTGAGCAAATGGTAATATTCCTTATATGGAATGATAAATAAATGTGTGTTTGTTCATAGGATAGGATAAACATCCTCAACAACACACTATGAAGAGAGTTACCTATATACCAATACTCTGAGGGATCAAGCCTAATGTAGTTCACCCACCTAGTGTTTGGTGTAAGTGCAAGTGAATGCTAAAATGAGAGTGGAATTGAATGCCTTGAGTGTGTTTGATCTTTAAAATATTTGGAAGCTGGGCTTAGAGTTTTTTTACATTGTACTATTTATAATTAGGGAAGAATAGGGATTAAATTCCTTAATTTTACTCAAATTATTTCTTATTTGGATAGGCTTTTTTATCTATTTTCCATCTAGTGAATAGAGTTCAAATAATCTTATAGTTATAGAGATATATAGCTTATGTGGATAATAAAATATACTTAAGATTACTTTAGGAGGGGTACACATTTGAAAAGGTATCCATTTAGGAGATTTAGTGCAAGATACACTACCACCTAGTTGCGGACACTAACTCCATGTGGCTACAGTGTCCTTAGTGTGGTGCTAATGTCTACCTAGCAAATTGATGGTCACACTAGGTTGGGATTTGGGGAAGTTATCTTGGGGGGTTAACATAATATCTTTATGGTCTACATAATGGCTAAAAAATTATGGTAAAAGCTTTAATAAAGGTTTAGAGGTAGGCTAGGAATAAGATATCTCAAGCAACACTCTTAGCATCCAAATACCACTTTTAGGTGATTATATTTCCCCCCCACTCTTTATGTTATAAATATATCAAAACAAAATGGCTAGTATAAAGGAAAAATAAGTGTACTAAGACTTACCTGAGTAAATTTAAAATAAAGGAATGAATACACCTTGTTGGGTATGCAAACCAATGCATGAACCTAGTGACAACCTATGTGTGTGAGTGTATATATTGATAAAATCATTTAATAGTTTGTACTAAGCTAATATCTTGTTTAATCCTCATATGTGTTTATCAATAACTCAATATGGTTTTTGATTCCATCATTTCCCACCCCTGTTTGGGGGATCATGATATGTGAATAGCTTGGATAAGACTATAAGTGTGTCTAACCCTCTCATGTGGGTAGATCAAGAACTCAAGTAGGCCATGACTCCATAATTTCCCACCCATGTGAATTATATTAATTTGAAACCAAATTATACAAAGTGTTGAAAGTATCTAACTAGGTATATATAAATGTGTATGTTAGTTCCATAGTCACTCAGGTACATTAGGCATATCTAGGCCATTCAAGAATGCCAACCACTATAGATGAAGACATGAAATTAGTGACAACCTAAAATATGATATCAAGTTTATAAAGCATAGAGGATGACACATAGTTTGTCATTCCATCTGATCAAACTATGTGCAACTGAGTATATGGAAACTATGTGCCACACGCATACTCCCAATCTGATATCTGAGTATATTGATTCTAAATTGAGTATATAATAACTAAATGTGTGTATATAAACTAAATGTGGGAGTGATCATGTCATGCATGAATCCCCCAAATTTGAGGAACTAGAATGAATCTAAGCTAAAATGAGTATATCTAAACAAAATTTGAACATAATTGTTAAACCTATAACTATATTTGCATAAATTTGTATTGTACCTGGCATACTATTATGGATAATTTGGATTATCCTAAATTTGGGGATATTGGATAGTAGTGCCCTATAGTGTACAGTAGTACCTTATGGCATTAGTGTCTCAATCTAGGAAATAATACTTGTCTATTCTATTGATGTAGGTATTATGTACATGACAATGTAAATGAGGTAGCCTCTAACATTTTAGGACCTGAATGGAGGTAAAATATACTCTAAGGCATGAGTTTTAGGTATGGTTTTTTGACAACTTATTGATGGAATAAATGGTAGGGCATGTAGGTTATTAACAAGGTTTTTTGGATGGAAATGTGGTTCCTAAAGGGTAGTGAATATTTACATGAGTTGGATGGATGGTTGGATTATAATCTAAAGTGGAGTAGATATCAAAAAATATCAAAAATGAGGGAAGGGTAAGGCATAAAATAATGCTCTATAGTTTTTAGGAACTACCCCCCTAGCTATTTTCTAAAAGGACAAGTGTTTTTAGAACCCATGCATGTTTCTAGAAGCAATCATACACACATAATCAGACACAGATTAGAAGTCTAAGGAAATATTGATGTAAGAAATTCACAAGCCTCAAACAAAGGGTGATCCTTTTAGATTAGTTGTTACACACCCTTACTCAAGAGATTATAGCTCAGGATAGTGAAGTATCTAAGGTAGATTTTACACACACATAGAAAACTACATCAAAGAAAGCACTCATGCACATTTAGAATTATGAATAAATCAACTTGACTATCTTAACCCAATATGTTTTATGAATCTTTCAATAGTTATTTCACATCTATAGATAAGTATATCAATCAAAATAATTAAGAATCCATTTATATATTTTGGTATACTAAATATTATTGAAACATATGACCAAAGAAAGTAACAACTAATTACATATATTTTGGAATTAAAATACACAAACACATTCACTAATGATCAAAATTGATGCTGCTCCTATATTCAAAATTCTCTAACAAAAATCCAAGTTGGATTATAATTATTTATATATACTTGGGGAAGGGGTCACCTCATCCTCCAATTTCATGCAAGGTTGTTACATGTGATAGTCATAACTTGAGTTCTAACTATGGTCTAAAATTGTATAAAGGTCTAATTTTAGTTATCAGTTTAAAATAGCCTTTGCAAAAGTGTGCATGTGTATAAATACAAAGGCAGTTTTTATAATTATAGATTGAACTACATGTAAATTTAAAATATCTACACCATTTTATATAACTATATATGCACAAATTTTTAGCCTTTTAAGGTTGCATGGTCTGAAAGGATGAGGTGGTAGAAACTGGAACTACAAGCTATTTGTTAAAGACTAGTATCACTATATTAATGCTTTAGAACCAACAAAACTGTGAATAGCCAAAAATAACTATGCATTACATGTCACATTATCTTTACTTATATATTTTATAACCATGCATGTTCATATTCTTTATTGAGTCTAGATCTTTGAAAAGTCCATTATTGACTCACATTGTTCAATCTTCTGCATGATGGAATGTGAGCATGCCATTTGGCAACTCCATGAGGGAATCTATTCTCTTTATAGTCATAGTTGAAATGTACTTATTCCATGTGGTGTCTTCTCTCTTGATTATTGGACCTTTGAAAAGTCTCCATCAATCTCGCATGGTTGATCTTTATGTATTGGGCTCCCGTGCACTATTGGATCTCTGAGTACTAGGCTCCCACAATGTTTCCACTTGGCACTCTCATTGAGATTTTGAAAATCTTTTGTTATTGTGCTTTATTACACACCATTATATCTTTAGTACATAAGTTAATGTGCATTATAGATCTTGTTTCTTGACTCTTTGACTCATGTAAGCTTGTCACTTATCATTTTTGGATTGGCTTCTACAAACATAAATGTTAAAATGACTTAGCATGTACATATATATAATAAAGTGAATGAAAATAGGGGTGCCACTTGGTATTTCTATGGGGATTTTGGGATCTTGACTTTTTAACTCTACTTCTTCCGATAGGTCATTGATATGTCATCTAAGCTCTCAAGATGTTGCCACTTGTCACTCCTATGGAGTTCTAGTAGTATGGAATTTGGGGAAATTGTTTTGGCATTTTTATACATGGGAATTATTATGAGCCTTTTGTATGGGGTAATTATTGTGGGATTTTTGTTTGGGGCATGTTTATCATCAAGGAAATTGTTTTAGAATAAATTTCTAAAGCAATTATCCCAAAGAGTCTATTTTGTCAGGTAAAAGGCCTACAGTAAAACTTCTAAAGAATGTACATTTTCATCAAATAAATTATTCGAGACACAACTTCTAAAGAAATTGGTCTAGGGAAAAAGGCTCAAAAGAATTAGTCAAGGACAAAAGTCCTAAAGGATAGACTCATAGGGAAAAAAATTCCAAGACAAAATTCTCAAAGGCTAAGTGCAAAGGCAAAAATTTTATGAAAAAAATGTTTGAAGGAATGGTGCAAAGGGAAAAATATCATAGACAAAATGTTTGAAGGAATGGTGTGAAGGGAAAAATCCTAGGGCAAAAGTATTGAATGGTTAGTTCAAAAATCAAGATCCCAAGACAAAATTCCTAAGGGTAAGTCTCATAGGGAAAAATCCTAGGACAAAAGACCCAAACGGTAAATACAAAGGGCAAAATTTAATGAATAAAATTTTTGAAGGAATGGTACGAAGGGAAAAATCATAGGACAAAAGTTTTGAAGTGTCGGTTTGAAAATCAAGATCTCGTGACAAAAGTCATGAAGGGTAGGTTACACAAATTCCAAAGGGCATGTTCAAAAATTCTAAAGGGCAAAATGTCTGAAGGAATGTTCATCAAGAAAAATGTCTAAAGGAATTTGATTAGCTTGATGAAATGTTGTGGGTAAATTATATTTTCATCAAAAAAATGTCTAACATAATAAACCTGAACGCCAATTCTTGTAGAATAAATGTTTAGAAGACAAAATATTGGAAAAGATAAGTTGAAAACATAAAACTTGATAGAGATAAATTACACAAGTTTGATAAAGATAAGCCCAAAAACATTAGCCTGATAGAAAGAATTATTTTATGAACACAATACCAATGCCATTTTTCTAAAGTACAAAAAATACCAATAATCAATATTCTCTAAGATTTTTCATAAACATATAGAAGAGGGGATCAAAGTTAAGACCATAGTCTGAAAAAATTAGGTCCCCATTTCCTATGGAAAGAAGGGGGATGTTGGGTACAACAAATGGTGACTCATAAGGGAAATACTCTTGAGTATTCAAGAACCCAAAACTCTAGTTAAAAATCATTAAATCAGTCATGAAGTGTGTCATAAAATAATACTTAAATCAGAAACATGAAAGAGACTCCTAAGTTTGTTCACACAACATACTTGGTTTCTAATTCATGGATCTATGTGTCTCAATCATGTACTTTATTTAACCCTTGTTATGATGAGTTTTTCAAAGGCTTTAATGGGGTTGTAGGTTTTGTTCAAGTATATCTTAAATCTCATTAAATTAATAGAATCTTAGGCATTGATCTACTATTAGCTAGGCATCTATAGCCCTGACAGAGATACCTTAGGCTCATATTTTCCTTCCATTATTTTTTTTTTGATCATGATACATGGTACATTGATCTTGTTTCATCATATGAGCCTTTTTTTATTATATTTAGATTTTCTTTTGCTCTTTTAAACTCATTGGCTATTTCTTATTTTGTTTTACTTCATTTTATTCTTGAATAGAAAGAGAAGATTTGGAACCCCAATGAGATGATATAATTATAAAATAAATCATTACTAGAATGTCCCTGCCAACTATACCTATACCTAGAATTGTCATTTCCAACAAGTATTTAATGTGATAAGTGTATTTGATTTAATAAAACAAGAAAACTTTCTAAATTTGTATGAAGTACTCTAAGAGAAACTTCCACATGTCTGGTAAAATTATTCAATTGTGACACCATTCAAAATAATCCATGATTACCTACCTCCATCCTAAAGACTCAAAAACACAAAAATATGCCTAATCTATCAACTAGTCCTAAAGTGTCAAGATTTTAATTTTCCCCCATTTTACAATTCATAAGATAAATTGGTTTGGATTCTTAGGTTAGTTATAGTTAGATCAAACATAATTTTGATCATCAGAGAAAGCAAAGAATAACTAATATAATAAAGTAAGGAACTAATCTATGAAATCAAAATACTGAAAGTAGGAAAGATTAATCTAGAGAGTAGGAACTAATCTAAAAAATTAGAATACTAAAATCAAGGAAGATTAATATAAAAAGTAGGAAACTAATCTAAGAAAAGAAAAAAACTAATCTAAGAAAAGTAGGAAACTAATCTAATCCTATGTCTATACTCATATGCCCTTCGTTACTCAATAACATTAGTAGATGGCATAGCCCTAAATTAGTGCTTCAAGAATTGCTTGTTGACTAGATAGTTAAGTTTGTTGCCCTATAGGTCTTTCAAAAGAAATGCATTATTTCCCATGATCTCTGAAACTTGGTATGGGCTAATCCATAGAGGGGTAAACTTGGCATGTTATCCTTTCTTCTCATGGGCTTTATCCCAAAGTAGCACTAGATCCAAAATTATGAATGATTTAACTTTTGCTCTCTTGTCAAACCACCTTTCAACCATAAGATGGTGCTTGATGAATGTATGTAAGTCCTTAGTCCTTAAATCTTCCATTTATATTATGTCCATCATTCTTGACTCTGCTTCATCACATGGCTCTATATAATCCTGCATGAACTGATAAGTGGGTAACTTCAACATAATTTGGAATACAAGCTTGCATCCATACACCAATAGATAGGGTGAAGATTTAAGGGCTTTTTAATATTATTTAGTCTACCTAAAGAGTTTACTTTAATAGATTGTGCCAGTCCCTAGGATTATTCCCAGTTGATTTCTTAATTGCATCAATCAAAAATTTGTTCATTGATTTTGTTAGTCCATTTCCCTAGGGGTAATAGTTAGAAACTAACCTAATAATAATATGGTTGTTATGTGACCACTCAGTAAATTTTGTCAATATGAAATATGTTCTATTGTAACAAACCAAAGAAATGGGTATACCAAATCTAGTTATTATTTGTTCCTCCAAGAAGTGAATCACATCTTGCACTACGTAATTTTGTATGATATGGCCTTAGTCTATCTAGTGCAATAGTCTATGGTAGTAAGAATGAATTTATGGCCTACCAAGGAATTTGGGTTGATGACACCAATGAATTCTAAACCCCATGGGGCAAATGGCCTTCCTTTAACAACTGGTTATAAAGGCATTATTGCATGTACTTCTCTCTTAGATAAATCTTGGCATTCATGGCATGTTTTGATTTGCTTATGAGCATCTTTGAAAACCATTAGCCAATAATATCTCATTCTTAAGATCTTATGGGCTATGGTATTTCTAGAAGGATGACCATTGCTTGTCTATTGATGTAAGTTCTATAATATTTATTTGTCTTCCTCTAAATATACAAACCTAAGATAAATGCTTTCATAATTTATTCTATAAAAGACTCCCTTCTTGATCATGTAATGAGCAGCTTTGAGCCTTAAAGATATTTTTCTCTCTCTATTGAGCTACAGGGAAAAAGTTCATGTAAGTAAATACTATATTATATTAGTATACCATTCTCCTTTAGATACTTGAGCTTTACATACCTCTTTAATGGTTATGCATGGATCTAGTTCAATCATAATATGAACAATGCCTTGACCTCAAATTATATTTTTAGGTTGATCTCTATGTTGAATTCTTGCAGCTTGGCCATCCATTTGCTTCAACTTTATCCAAACTCATTCTGTGATAGGGTCAGCTTGACCATAGGATCAAGCATAATGGCAATGGTTTTATTCCTCAAAATATAATTCTAAAACTTATTTACTACCTTGATAAGGGAAAAAATCTATTTATCAATCCTAGAATAACTTAGTTCTACATCTTTTAAATTTATACTCATAAATGCAATTGGGTGCTTGATCTTGTACTTCTTATATTTGATGACAATTGTAATCATATACTATGAAGAAAATCAATATAATTAGAAATACTTCATGAAATCTAGGCTAATTAATACTAGAACATGTGATATTACATCTTTAATGTCTTGAAATGACTTTTAGACTTCAATTATCCACTCTATTTTGGCATCCTACTTTAGCATGGCATTTAAAGGTCTAAGAATCTCAAAAAATCCTGAGATGAACTTCCTTATGAAGTTAATCCTTTTGAATAAATGATTTAAGCTCCTTCTTATGATTTGGTGGTTGAATTTTTGAAATCACCTAAATTCTATTTAGATCAATGGTGATCCCATCCTTCGTGATGACATGCCCCAATGGTTTGCCTTCAGTGACTTTAAATATGTTTTTATTTGGGTTTAACAGAATATCAAACTTTATACATCTCTCAAATATTGATTGTAGATGACTTATGTGATCTTCACCATTCTCTAAAAATACCATAAGATTATCTATGTAGATAATTATGCATTTTCCTATTAGTCTTTTGAATGCATGATCCATGGCACATTGAAAGGTTATTCTTACATTTATTAGGTTGAATGGAATCCTCTTATATGCATAAGTTCCCCACTTTGTATTGAACACCATATTCATTATGTCCTTATATTTCACTAGTACCTGATTGTATCCTAAAAATCCATCCAAAAAGGACATCATTTTAGAACCACTTATTATTTGTACCACCTCATCTAGAGAAAGTAGGGGATAATTGTCCTTTTTAGAAGCCTTATTTAGATTCCTAAAATCAAACATAATCTGATATCACCATTATTCTTTCTTAATGGGACCAAATTGGCCACCCAAATAGAATATCTCACTAGGAAGATGAATTTTTCACTTAACATCTTCTCCACATCTCTCTAAATGAGAGGCTCCAGTAGAGGATTGACTTGCCTTTACCTCTACTTGAATGGATTATGATTTATCTTTAGGGAAATCACATGAGTAATGACCTATGGATCATACACCTTCAAGTCTTCATATGTCCAAGAAATGACATCCCTATATCAAGTGATTAAACCCTTCACTCATTGTCTATCTTCTAGGGTGCAGTTGAGACCAATATTAACATAGCATGGTCTGTGCTCATCTCTTAGATTTTCTCTTTTGAAATCTTATTCATTGACCTTATACTACCTAAGTTGCTAAGCTTGAGGGCCTATGTTGAATGGTCTTTCCAAATATACCAACCCAACTGGAATTTGATTCTCTTTCAATTGGAGAATGCCTTCTTTATGTAATTTCTCTTGATAAAGGTGATTAATGTCCTTGTCATCAATGATTTGAGATTCAAATTCACCTGAATAAGTTAAAAATTGAATAATTTTTTGGTCATCATCAAAAACCTAGAAATTTTCTATGTTATCTAAAATGGAAGGACATGGTACCAATCTGATAGAGAACATTTTTACCTTAGATTCTTTTAATGGCTCCAAACTAGCAACAGAAATAACTAGTGAATCAATAGTTTGATTTTGCTCTCTGGAAAGTGATACTATGTTTAAAGCTTCAAAGATTTCAATCAAGTTCCATGATTTATGCTTTTATCTATTTAAATAAGATAACTTGCACTGATATTTTTTTTTAACTTGGTTGACCACCAACTCTAAGTCACCAAATACTAGTATTTGTTTCACATTACTCTTGATTACAAATTGTAGTCCTAGAACTATAGCCTCATACTTAGCTATATTATTAGTGCATGGAAATTACAACATGTATTCTACCAAGAAATTTTTACCTTATAGATCAATCAACGTGATTCCCACACCTGATCCTTGCTTGGATATAGCACCATCAAAGTGTAGAGTCCATATTTGATTAGAACCTTCAAGTTCTAGCTTCTATACTTGATTATGAGTAGCAAAAATATATATACCAAGGCTGGGTGACTCATACTTTACTTATTCATTCTTGATGTTGTATTCCATAATGGGATACTTCATTCTCAGCTATTTACAATTTGATTCGATTCATAATTCCTCTCCATGGTAGCCATATATGAGATAAGTCTATAGAGAGATATCCATTAAGTATTTTATACCAATTCCTACTCAGTAATAGTTTGTAGCCTTGTGTTATATCTACCATGAGAATATCACAGGTCATATAGACTCATGATTCAGATGCTACTTAAATGCACACATTGGTCAATTCTCCAACTACTAGTATTATTGTTTTATCTAGTTGTGAAATTGTTCCCTTTGAAGGACTAGGAGTGAGACCTAGATTTTGACATATGGATATGGGCATAATAGTTTCATATGTTCCAAAATCAATTAAGTAATTATGAATGTTCTTACTGAATGCTCAAATAATTAACAATAAGGGTGAAACTTTTGGCTTACTCTTATAGATGATGTTGGTATTAGTAACTTTCACTTTGTTTATAGATGCTTTAGCTCTTTTTATAAGATATTATAAATTAATGGAATTCCATAGCATCTCCTTTTGGTTAGGGATCTGAGCTAACTCATGAAGAGTTATATTCACTTTGATCTTTTTCATATCCTCCATAATGTTGTATCCTCCTTTACTTGGTTCTTCCTTGCTCTACTACTGATCATTCCCCTTTGAAGGGGGTGTATTATTGTCTACTTTATGATTAGGAGGAATTGACATGGTATTTGGAAGATTTGATGTCGTAAGTGGATACTTATTCCTTAGGTTATATGCACCTCTTTGGAATTGATGAAAATCATGAACTTCATATATATTATGTTATGGTTCATTCTTGTCTTCACCTGGAAAGGGAAACTTGTGAGTTTACAAGAATATGGTAGTGCTAGAAGAGATAGGATTTGGATGATGCTCAAGTGGATTATGCTTATGATCTTGTCTAACTACTTCCCTCTGAAGGATTTCAAACATTGCATAGAACTCAATGCAATTAATCTCACCATGCTCAAAAGTATTGTGAATTCTGCATCAATTGGGAAGAATCAGTTTTCCTATGTTGATCTCTAGAATTTTGTAAGGATACTCAAGATTTTTGAATCATTTAATGTATATTTTCAATCTATCATTCTGATTATTGGTTGGGCCATTAGCATTTCCCATCTTCCTTTTCATATTCAAGAATTTATTGTTTAACTTTTAAACCATATTCTAAATAGAATCTAGTTTTACCTTTGTAGAATTAGTACCTTGTAGAATAGTATTAGGAGATGTATTATATTGTTGATTATGCTAATAACCATTACCTATTGTATGATTGTTTAAGAATCTAAAATTTGGCTATGTTATCTATGTCAATGGTAGTAGTGTGTATAATTTATTTTGATTGAATGCAGGAACATTTTGACTCACATGTGGTATTAGATTTAATGTTTAAAATCCATTTTTGACATTAGGAACACTAAGAATCTAAGGATTAAGTTGTCTATATATGTTGATATCCTCCTTGTATGTTAGCACTTAATTATTGGCAGTAGTAGCTCTTCTTAAGAACATGATAGTGATTAGGTCCAGGGTATTCTTGTACATCTCCAATGATAATAGCTCATTTGGTTTATATATCAATATCAACTAATTTTAAATCTTCTAGAACCTTGCATTGAAAGCATGGATGGGCTCATTAGGTTTTCTTCTTATGTTGGTAAAGTGATAGTATACCGAACTAGAACTGGTAACCTATCCAAACTACACAAGAAAAGTTTCTTGACATTCATCCCAAGAACTAATGGAATTTTCCATTAGATTTAAATACCAATCATAAGAAACATCCATTAAATTAAAAGGGAATAATCTACATGTAAAATCCTCATAGATAATATTCATTAATCTCAAATTAGCTTTAAAAGATCTGATATGTTCCTCTATTGTCCTTGCTCTTGAATGAGAAAAGGATGGCAAGTAATTTTTGGGATTCCAAGGTAAATCATGCACATCTCTTAGGATGTCAATAGAAAATCTAACTAACCATAGTTGAACCATTTATTGGTTAATAGGTAAAGGCTTACTTACAAATAAGGGGTTCCCTATTAGAGGAGGTGCATTATTCTAAATTGGGGTTATTGGCACAATTCTAAGTCTCTAACGATTTGTCAAGGGTGAGACAAGAAAACAAACTTGGGAATTAGATCTAGTCACTTTCTTGGGTGACTCTAATATAACTCTATGCAAAGGATAACTATTATTATCAGGGGCATTGGCCCTCCTTATATCACTAATTTTACTATTGATGTAAGTTTTATACACACCATAGTATCAACTAGGTAGCCTATAACATTTTAGGATTTCAATTGAGGTAAACTCCACTCCAAGGCATGAGTTATAGGTATACAATTTTTGACAAATTGTTGAATGAATAGTTAGTAAGGCATGCAAGTTGTTGAAAAGGTTTTTTAGATGGAGGTGTGGTTCCTAAAGGGTAGTGAATCTATATATACGTTGGATGGATGATTGAATTATAATCTAAAGTGAGGTAGATCTCAAAAAATCTCAAAAAAGAGGGAAGGTTAAGGCATGAAATAATTCTCTATGGTTTAAGAACTACTTTCTTGGATGGTTTCTAAAAGGACAAGTGATCTTAGAACCTATGCCTATTTCTAGTAGCAATTGCACACACACAATTAGACATGGTTAAGGAGTCTAAGAAAATACTGATGCAAGAAATTCATAGACTTTAGACAAAGGTTTATATTTTTATAAAAACTATTACACACCCTTACTCAAGAGATTATGGCTTAGGTTAGTGAAGTATCTGAGGCAAATTTTGTACACACACAAAAACTACATAAAGAAAATAATCATGCATATTGAGAATTATGAATCGATCAACTTGACTATATTAACCAATATTTTTACCAATCCTTCAATAGTTATTTCAAATCTATAGATCATTACATCAATCAAAACAATCAATAATCCATTCATAACTTTTTAACACTAAAAATTATTGAAACATACAACCAAAGAAAGTAACAACTAACTACACAAAAATTGGAAAGAAAATACACAAACACATTTTCTAACAATCAAAATTGATGTTACTCTTATATTCAAAATACTCTAACAAAAATATAATTTGGATTACAATTGTTTATATAGATTTGGGAAGGGGTCACCTCATCCTCCAATTTCATGCAAAGTTGTTACATATGATAGTCAAAACTTGAGTTCTAACTATGGTTTAAAACTGTATAAGGGTCCAACTATAATTATCAATTTAAAATAGCCTTTGTAAAAATGTGCATGTGTATAAAGATAAAGGCAATTTTTACAATTATAACTTGAATTGTATGAAAACTATAAATATATGCACCATTTTACAAAATTGTATATGCATAAAGTTTTAGCCTTTTAAGTTTGTATGGTTTGAATGGTTAGGGTGATGGAAACTAGAACTGCAAGTTATGTGTCAAAGATTAGCATCATTTTAACAACACTTTAGAACCAACGAAACTATGACTAATGAAAAACAACTATGCATTTCATGTCACTCAATCTTTACTTCTATATTTTCTAACCATACATGTTCATATTTTTGATTGAGTCTAAATCTTTGAAATGTCATTGTTGACTCGTACCGTTTGATCTTTTGTATGATAGAATGTGAACATGCCATTTGGCAGCTCCATGAGGGCCTCTATGCTCTTTATAGTCATAGATCGAATGTCTTTATGCCATGTGGTAACTTCCTACTTGGTTACAAGACCCTTGAAAAGTCTCCATTGATCTCACAGTATTGATTATCATGTATTGGGCTCCTACACACTATTAGATCTCTATGTACTAGGCTCCCACAATGTTACCACTTAGCACTCTCATTGAGCTTCTAAAAAGCCTTTATTACTATGCTTGATTACACACTGTTAGATCTTTAGTACGTGATTTAATTCACACCATAGATCTCAATGCTTGACTCTTTGACTCTCGCAAGCTTATCACTTGTCATTTTTGGATCGGCTAATATAAACATAAATATAAAAATGGCTTAGTATGTGTGTGTGTGTGTGTGTATGGGTGTGGGTGTGTGTGTGTATAATAAAATGCATGAATGTAAGGGTGCACTTGGCAGTTTCATGGGGATTTTGGGCTCTTTAATTTTTGACTCTGCTTCTTCTTGTGGGTCATTGATCTACCATCTAGGCTCTTGGGATGTTGTCACTTATCACTCCTATGGAATTTTAGTAGTAATGAGTTTAGAGAAATTGTTTCAGCATTTTTGTGCAGGGGAATTATTACGGGCCTTTTGCATGAGGAAAAAATTTTGGGATTTTTATTTGGGTCATGTATATATTTGTGGAAATTATTTTAGACAAAATGTCTGAATCTATTATCCTAAAGAGTCTATTTCATCAGGATAAATGCCTATGACAAAACTAACAGAGAAAATTTTCACAAGTCTGATAAAAAAAAACCCAAAAACATAATTCCAATATAAATAATTAGTCTATGAACACAATACCAATTCCATTTTACTACAATATAAAAAAGGCCAATAATCAGCCCTTTTTGAGATTTTATGTAAACATATAGAAGAGGAGCTCAAAGTCAAGACCATAGTCTAAAATTATTGGTTCCCCATTTCATATGGAAAGAAGGGGGGATGTTGGGTACAACACGTTTTAAAATATAGGTAATTAAACTAATTTTTGAGTCCCTATTTTTTTAGGTGTCTGACCTATATCTAATTTTTTAAACTAAGCCTATGTTCTAAGAATAATCTATGAATAGAAAAATAGGAACCTGATCTCTATGACAAACCCCTATGAATGCCCCCACTTTTGAGGGTAGTTATGGAACCTGTATAAGAATTGTCATCAAAATAATTAGCTCTTAAAAATGTGTTATCCAGATCATATTCATGATATTCTAATACAATGTACAAACATAATATCATAATGTAAAATAATCTGAGAATAAGTACATAATGTAAGATGTATGTTGTAATATATCATTACACAAAGGTGTCACAATAGATGTAATCAATGTGTATAAAATAAAATCTAAGTAACCACCTATGGGATGGAGCATGATGTTCATCTTGGCACCCAAGTATAAAGGGTAGATGCATGAGGTCCCTCATGGCATCAAAAATTAGTGTATGTAACAACCAAATACAAGTGTCATGGTGAAGAAGCATATAAAGAAGCATACATACAAGTACATGAGGCATGAAAAATTAGGCCAAAGAGCCATAATAAAAGGTACATGGGTACATGTCACTAAATTTTATATTGAATACATGCAAGGACATGTTCAAATGTCCACATACACAAGCAACAAGTAATTTAGCTTAGATCCACATAGAAGGACATGTTCAAAAGTCTACATATACAATTAGGAAAGCACACAAAAGGGACATGGGCACATGTCCAAGGCATATGAAATAGGAAGTGTCATAAATCCAAAGAGCAATGGCATATTCAAATGCCCTAGAAATACAAGAAACATAGATAACATAATCAAGTCTAATCTAGAAAAATTAGAAATTAAAGCATTTATATCTATGTAGTAAAAATATATGTAAATGCTAGGATGTACACATGTTGATTCTAACTAGTAATATTCAATAAAAAAATTGATCAATGAGTATCAATTATCAATATCAAGATATATCAATGTGTAAACTAAAATATATATAATGTAAGGAAAAATCCTGGTAGCAGTAATTGTGTATGAGATGCCCCTGAGTGGGTGGATATATCAAATGAATAAACCTAGACTGGTATATATGCCCCTAGTGGGTAGATGATAGCAAGTCTAGATCAATGTAGTGGACTATAGTCCTATATGTAATCTATAATCAATTGAAAATAACTAGTGAAACATATGAATATGATAAAAACCAATTATACGAGGATAGATAGAATATGTAATATATGGAAAGTAGTAGAAATGTAAACATAACAATACAAACAATCTATAAATTTTGTATTTTTTGAGTAATATTTGAATGTTTTTATATTTTGACATGTTATAATTGTGTTTATGTTTTTTGGATATAAGCTATGTATAAGTAAATGAAAATAAATTTTTACAAGGATTGAGAGAGATATAAGGAAGTATGTACAAGAGTAGGAACCATACTAACTATATAATTTGAGTCTAAAGTTTCATATGTAGTGATCTATGATGTTTTGGCACTGACTATGATTCCCTATGAACTATAGGGGTCTTAGGGACCAATATTGTAAAAGAAGCTTTAGGTGATGTATATGCCTTGTGATAAGAACCATTATAACCCAAAAAAAATTCTTGGTGTGAACTAAGTAGAGTAAGCTCCTCTATAATATATGATGTTGTTGGGTGAATATGTTGGCGTCAGCTAACAGAAGGCAAAATGGTGATGTCATCCATAGTGTAATGAGATAAGTCTCTCCTCTCAACAAGGGGAGGTTTCCTATAAACTATCATAAACTAATCTAAAGTAAAAATTAACTCAGGGGTGAGATCATATCATCCATTTCTCTTTTCTCAAATATTATGTTTACAAATTAAAGGAAAACTTCCTTGATATTAATTGAATTCAAAAGAAACCCATGAGAGTACAAAGCCTATCATTGCTTCTCTTACTGATTTATAACTTATATTATAGTAGAACGAGGTAAAACCCAAATTCTTAACTAAAAACTACAATAAAGTATATAATCACAAAAGATACAACTAGTTCAAAGTCTTTCCAATATCTTTCATTCTAAAACAATAAAACACAAACTAAAGACAATTATAGTAGCATAAAGTCTCCATAATCAACTTCAGAACATCTTCTAGATTATTTTCACTCACTCTACTTATTTAATCAAATAGATAAGATTGTATTAGGAAAAGGACAAAAGAATAATTTCCTAAACAACACAATTTATTCTAATACAAAGTTTGAAAGGTCACTTGCTTTCTCATTCACTTGATAAAACTTGAATTTACAATCTAAGCTCAAAGTGTCAAAATGCCTTTCAATTTTAGCATAGTTTTGCTTCTAATAACTCAAAGATATATTTACAATAGAGGCCCTCTTTATTTACAGGGAGAGGCCTTGAGGATTTTTATAAAATACCTAATTACTTTGATCAAGTCAAAGATAAGAGTCCTTTTTGAATTAGGACTTCCTATATTTTTACATGTAATTACATATGAAAAAATTACATGTAAAAATGTCCAAAGTGGTTACAAAAGTACATTGGAAAAGTGGAAATTAAACTAAGGGAAAAATAGTTTCAATTTGTATCCCCATATTTCTTGATGTGAGCATCGTACATAGTGATAGCTGCTTGCATCCTAATACTGTCTGGAGTAACAATATTCTTGAAAATCATCTAGCTCTGACTATGGCATCTCTTACTACTGTGACTGATTTTGCATGACTAGTTAACTTTGTTTTTAGATTATCCAGAGTTAACTGATTATCTAGAATATTGTCCACAAAGGCTATTTAAAATGCCTTATGTTTAAATTATTTTTGGAACATACCTTCAAATTCCTAAATCATTTCTTCTGCTCAAAGGAATTGGTTATCTTGTGATGTAAGTTTGCAAGGTAGCTCCTCCAATTTATGTAAAAGACTAACATCATTTTGTTCACTAAGTTTCCTTGAAGATTTGACGTCATTAATCAACTCTGTATCTCTAATGTCATCGACATTAGAAGTATCTAAGGTGATTGGAAAAACACCTTGATATTTATACTTCATTGCCTTTGACCTCTTCAAAGAAAATTCAATCATTTGAAAGAACGTTTACCAAAAGAATGTCAATGAAGAAAGATCTACAAAATAAATTACAATAAAATTCATGATCATGCAATTAGAGGAAATACTAACAATCTGGGAAAATTACATGTCGATGATCATGACCATGGGGATGTGCCTAAAAGGGCTAAAGTGTGAGCAGGATGAAAAACTAGAGGAAAGCAGGCTCAAAAAAGCAAAATTAAAAATATCCTAGAGTTAGGAAATTTGAGAGGATGTTTACATGGGTGCAAAAAATAGCCACCCCTGCATATGGGGGATATTTTCATTTTGCTTCAGTGGCAAAAATCACCGCCCTTATATGTGACATGGGAAAGCCATGTAATGGCAGCAAAAACTATCACCTTTGCATGGAGAAAATGAAAAACATGCAAGAGCGGCAAAAAATGCTGCCTATGCATGGAGAAAATGAAAAACATGCAAGAGCAGATAAAATTTTTGCTTTTGCATGAAGAAAATTAAAAATATGCAAGAGCAGCAAAAAAATTTGCCTATGCATGAAGAAAATGAAAAACATGCAAGAGCGGCAAAAACTTCCACCTTTGCATGAAGAAAATGAAAAACATGAAAGAATGGTAAAAATTTCCACCTTTGCATGAAGAAAATGAAAAACATGTAAGAGCGGTAAAAACTACCGCCTTTGCATGAAGAAAATGAAATTTTTCTAACACCTTAAAAATGATCAAAATTGACATTTTGATTAGATAAAGACTACAACAAGTTTCATGATTTTTAAGAAATCATGATAAGGGAGTGTTTTAAACTTTCTACGAATGTTAGTTAACTTGACTTGAGATCAAGAGAAACTTGTCTCGAATGATGAAATTAGAGTGAAGATTATGAAATGAACAAGTTTCATAGGGGTTGTCCATAAAACAAGCGTAGTTAATTTTGGGAACAACAGTTGGCTCCAGATGGGAAATTTTCATCAATTATACTTTGAAACGATCGAAGCGAGTAGAATATAGTCTCTAAGTGCCTTCATCCATGCCATTAAACCATGGATTCAAGCTACCAAAATGAAAAAGAAAAAAAACTATAAAAAAATATAAATAAAAACATAAAACTATACAAATATACAAATGAACTTATCTGATACTTCAAGGATTGAAGTGTTTCAGATGTTTTTCACTATAAGGTAGTGAGAATTGTGTTCCATCTTGATATTCCAACAAGAAACTATTTTCACCATAGAATTGATGAATGGTGAATGGACCTCTCCATAAAGAGTCAAATTTTCCATGCATTCCTTTTGGTTCTCTCCTCTTGTCCCACAACAAGACTTGATCTCCAATCTAAAACTCATGAATCCTTGTTTTCTTGTCAAAAAGTTTCTTTACTTGATTTTGATGTTTATCAATATCATTCACTACCATATTTAATTTCTCTTCTAATTCAGTTAGGTACATGATCCTTTTATCAATAGAATTTTCAAAAGTTTGATCTTCAACTGCCTTTGCCAACTTCAGTGCTAGTAGTTCCAAGGTAATTGGTATCTCTGCATTCAGACCATACAAAATTAGAAATGATGACATACCTATTTCCCTCTTAGGTATAATTTTGTCTTCCCATAAAGCATCAAACAATGCTTTATGCCAAATTATCTGATTGTCATCTACTAGTTTTTTTATAATAGTAACTAGATTTTTGTTGCTTAATTCTGCTTGACCATTTCCTTATGGATAATAGTCTGAGGAGTGGGAAAGATTAATCTCATGATTGTATCAAAAGTTATTAATCTCATGAGAATATAAATAAGTGGCATTATCTGTTATAATCTTGTTTGGAACTCTAAATCAGGAAATAATATTTTCCTTAAGGAAATTACATACCACTTTTGAAGTAGCATGCTTAACTGGAATAGCTTCCACCCATTTGGTAAAATAGTATATTGTGGTGAGAACATAGTCATGTCTGTCACTTAAGGATTAGTTCATGGTTCCAATGAACTCGATACCCCATTGCTGAAAATGTTCTTCAATCACCATTGGCTTGAGAGGTAATGCAGCCAATTTAGGTTTCCCAATGAATTGTTGACATAACTCACACCTACATACCCAATTGTATGCATTTTGAAATAGTGTAAGCCAATAATATCTAGCTCAAATAATCTTTTGATCCATCACAGGTGTATAAAAATGTCCTCTACAAGCCAAATTATGGAAAGATTCTAAAAGTTTACTTTGTTGCGCTTTATCTACGCAATGAAGAAATACTCCATCAAGGCTTCTTTTGTACAAACCATTGTCCCATAAGACATAGTTAGAAGCTTCCAACTTAAAATTTATTTTTTATTTATATGATATATGGGTAGGACACTCACCATAGGTAAGAAAATGAGTGATATTAGAATACCACTCAGAAGTAGTAGTGATAAAAAGAATTGTTGGCATGTCCTCAACTTCTGCTCTTTATGTTCTATTTTTTTGGTACATTATCAGCAATCAATTAACAAAGACCTCTTCCCCACACAATCTTAATATGTTTTATATCAATATCAAACTCTTGAATTTTAGCAATCCAATTTCCCCTTTTAGTACTAAACTCCTATTGAGTTAAAATAAACTTTATTGTTGTATCAAGCACCAAAACAAGAGTATGTGAATTTAGGATATAGAATCAAAAATATTTTACCACCTTAACCATGGAATAAGCATGCTTCTCCATGTTTGAATATTTTAATTCATTAGCTTTGAGAGGACAAATCATAAATGATATGGGATATTCCACACCTTCTTCATTCCACTGAACCAAAATGGCTGAAAGTGTATGTTCAAAATCATAGCTGTATACTATGAAAAATTTAGTATAGTTTAGACAAATTAGGATTGGATCATGAGAAATAGCCTTCTTGATATCTTCAAATTCCACTTTGCCTTCTGTATTCCAATAGAAAGTAGTCTTACCCTTCATCATGTCAACAATGTGGCGAGTTTTCTCTGCAAATTTAGGAATGAATCTTCACAGAAAGTTCACCTTTCCAAAGAAGGAATGAACCACAGTATTACTAGTAGGTAGAGTAATATTTTAAATAGATTTGAATCTTTTTGAGTCAATTTTTATGCCTTCTCAAGATACAATGTGACCGAGGAGTTTACCTTTTGTAACCCCAAAAACTAACTTCTTAGGATTGAGAGAAATACCATTTTTCTAATAGCATTCCATCACTTGTTGTAAATGATGCAGATGATCAAGATTATGTTTAGAGAAAATGGTCAAGTCATCAAGATACACCATGATAAACTTCCCTATTTCATCTCTAAAGGCAAGGTCCATTGCTGTCTAGAAGGTGGTGTTAGCATTGATCAGATCAAAAGGCATATGCAAATGTGCCCCAAGGTGTAGTGAAAGTGGTTTTATATTGATCTACTTCATTAAATTCCACTTGATTATACCCAAAAAAATCATCTAACATACATAACATTTCTAAGCCAATTAATGTTTGCAATACTTGATCCATGATGGGTAAGGGGTAGTTATTCTTTAGAGAAGATTGATTGAGATTCTTGAAATCAACACAAATATGAATTTCTCCATTCTTTTTCATTACAGGAACTATGTTCGTGATCTAGGTGGAATGATTAATTGGAAAAATTATCCTTTCATTTAACAACTTCTAAATCTCAGAAAGGATAATACCTGATACTTTGGGATTGTATTGCCTTTGTTTCTGTTTGTGAGGCAATGACCCAATTTTAAGAGGGATTTCATGATAAATTTATTTAGACCTTAAGGATTTCAAATCATCATAAGAATATGCCAAAACATAAATGTAATGATGAATAAGAGTAATGAATTTGAACTTTTCATGAGTAATGCAAAATTTCTCAATGTTGACCATTTTAGGATCTTCTTCAGAACTCAAATTCACTTGATCAAACTCCATAGCAAAACTTGAATTTTTATTTTTTGTTACTACTTGATATATATGTCATGCCTATCAAATAGCTTTTCAATAGAAACCAAACCTTTTGTAATTTTATTCCATTTTAGTTAAAGAAATGTTTCACTATTTTGTGAATCTATTTCGAGCACTGATTCTCATGGTAGAGATTCACTACCTTCAAAATAGATCTCCTCAAAGCTATCCATCTTTTCAAGAAAATCAATAATTTGATTATCATCCTTAAACACCTACCAATGGTTAGCATTATTAGGTACACTTGGTCAAAATACTAACTCAATAGTGTACTTGTTCCCTTTGAATTCTTTATGAGGAACCATGAGGATTGTGGAGATAACCAATGAATCATGATCATTAAACTCTCTTGGCACTGTATAAATATTGAAAGCATCAAAACTTTCAATGCAATCCCATACACTATTACAATAATTTTGTAATATTTCTTTTTTGGTTTGATACAAATTTTTTACTTGATAAACCACTAATTTAACATTTCCTCGGGCATGAAGAATCTTGACACCTCTAACACGGATAGCTTTCAATCCAAGCAACAATGATTTGTATTCGATGGTGTTGTTGGTATTGTTTAATTAAAACTTATATGAGCAAGGAAAAATATCTCTTTGTGGATATATCAAAACAATTCCATCTCTAGAAATGGTAGAGGAGCAGCTGCCATCAAATTCTAAAATCCAAACCTCATTATAATTTGATCTTCTTAAAGATTCCTCTTCATTAGTGAGGGAAGATACCTTTTTACCTAAACTTTTATCTAAAAAATCTTCTAATTTTTTTTTGAATTTTCACCTAATGAACTTTCATCTAATGAATTAAAAACAACTTTAGTAGATAGAAAATAATTACCCATTCCTAAGGATTCAAACAAAATTTGAGCTTTGGGGTTTGACATTTGGGTAACAATATATTTTGACTCTTTTTCAAGAAGAAACTTTTTCATGATGCCTTTAATAGGTATCCTTGCTTTATATAGATTCATGTTCAACTCTCCACCTACATATTTACAAAAATTATGTCTGAGTAAAATGCTATAAGAAGCTAGAATATTGACCACTAAGACTATCATCTTAATCCTCTTGTCTGGAAAAGCCACATATGCAAATTGGGCATATTTGATTTGACCCAAAAATAGTACTTGTTTTTTTTCCATGGATAAACATCTCCAAAAAGTCTTAGTTAAGGTAAGACTAAGATAATCTGCTACTTTGGCTGGTATAACATTATCAGAGGCTCCAGAGTCTATTATACAATTGCTCAACTTATGACCATTTATCAATAGAGAAACATATAAAGGTTCTATTTTTCTAGAGGAAGGAAGAGGAGCAGTGACAAGATTATTTTGGGTGGATTTGTTTTTTTAGGGATCCTGGATCACTTTATAAAATCTTGTCTTATAGGGATGGTTTTATTTTTGACGTATTCAGCCAACCTATCAAACTATTCAGGATTAGCTTGTAAGTACTCAACTTCAGACATTTGAATCTTGGTCTTCCTAGCATGATAAATTATGTCAAATAACTAGAATGAACTAGAAATAGAGGAATGAAGTCCAACATTTTGATTTTTATTTGATGTGGTACTAGTCTGAGGAATAGAAGTAGAAGGTACAAGATTGTTTGAGATACTACTTGCTTACTTGCCACTAGGTCCTTTGATTGGAAAGGCAATGAAGTTCCCTATTTAGTAATTGAGATCACTGGTTGAGGTTATTCTCTTATTTTTCCCTTATCAACCTGTTGAGTTGACTAATTTTGGGACCTAGTAAAAATAGAATATGTTCCATCATACTCCCTCCCCTTTTTTAGCTTCATCTTGGTAATTCAAAAAACCAATAGTGGAGTCACCAGCTAATTCTTCTTCTATTTATATAAAGAGATTAGAATCATTTTCTTGGTTCAACTCAAGTTGAAAATAATGATCATGTCGAGCTTCATAGTAACCAACTATTGAATTGACTGATGTTACTTCAATGGTAAGCTTCCCTTATGTGGGAGGATGATGATTGGGTTGCCTTTGATTTTTGGTAGCATTGCCTTGATATGAATTGTTGGGAAATGTCTTCCTTGGTATATCCTGATAAGAAGGAGCATACATACCTTGGGACATTTTCATTTTTAGAGATATAAATTCATTTGCTAACTTTTACACCATATGATCAGTGGTGCTTGTGGAAGAATTTTCAGTAAAAGAGGAAAATCTATTTTTGTTAGAATCTTTTCTTATCTTACCTATAAGGATAATATCATCTTCAACTTTAGTAGCCAAAATTTGAGCTATAGAAAGATCTATAGAGCCAGCCTGCCTTAATAGAAAACTCACTTTGGGAAGTTGAGAATTGATAAAGAAGCACTTAAGATTTTATGGTGTTGGCTAAGTAATTATGGGAATCTTATTTCTCAGCTTATTGAATTTAGTGATGAAGTCTCTCATAAGCTCATGAGGATCCTTCTTCATTTGTGTACGCTGAGCCAATAAGGCATGTGCATCTTTTACGGGTTTGAACCTAGACTCAAACTTGATCTTAAGAGTGTTCCAATCGGTTATAGTCTGAGCTTGCAGATGATAAAACCAATTTGTGGCAGCACCTTGCAGTGTTTCTATAAAAATTCTTACTACTATATCTTCATATTCAACACCTATCACACCATAGGCTATGAAAAAAGCTATAATATGATCAGTAGGGTGAACTTTCCCATCACCATATAACTTGGGAAAATTCTTTCTCAAACTATGAGGTAGCTCATGCAAAGGTGGGGTTAGATTTAGAGGGCCAAAAGTGTTATCCCAAGGGCCTTGGGCTGCCATGATATGATGAGTAAAAGGAGGGATAACAAAAATTTGTGGAGTATGAATAGATAAAACTCTGCTAGCATTAGGACTAGGAGCTTTACTTGGTATTGAAGATCTAGCATTGGTAGGAGGAAAACTTCATGTTCACTGAAGGTGAGATCATGGAGGAAAAAGATCAAAATTATTTTTTTGTATCAATTTAAATATAGGATAAATAATACCTCGAGCTCTCTAACTTCACATATACCATGAATCTACCAAAATGTAGAATGGCTAAGAATTGAAAATGCTTCAACTCAAGGCATGACACTTTAAATTACATGTTTGATCCCTAATGGAGTCACCAAAAAACTATTGGGTGAATATTTTTTCATCAACTAACTAAAGGCAAAATGGTGATATCAGGGATAGTGTAACGAGATAAATCTCTCCTCTTATCAAGGGAAGGTTCCCTATAAACTATCATAAACTAATCTAAACTAAAAATTAACTTAGGGGTGAGATCATATCATCCATTTCTCTTTTTTTAGAAATGATGTTTACAAAGTAAAGGAAAACTTCCTTGATATTAATTGAATTCACAAGAAACCCATGAGAGTAGAGAACCTATCATTGCTTCTCTTACTGATTTACAAATTATATCATAGTAGAATGAGGTGCAGCCCAAAGTCTTCACCAAAAACTACAAAAAAGTATATAATCACAAAAGATACTAGTATTTCAAAGTCTTTCCAATATCTTTCATTTTAAAACCATAAAACACAAACTAAAGACAATTATAGTAGCACAAAGTCTCCATAATCAACTTCAAAACATCTTCCAAATTATTTTCACTCACTATACTTATTTAATCAAATAGATAATATTGTATTAGGAAAAGAATATAATAACAATTTCTTACACAACACAAGTTATTCTAATACAAAGTTTGAAAGGTCACTTGCTTTCTCATTCAGTTGATAAAACTTGAATTTATAATCTGAGCTCAAAGTCTCAAAATGCCTTTCAATTTTGGTAGAGTTTTTCTTCCAATAAATCAAAGATATATTTACAATAGAGGCCTTGAAGAGTTTTAGAAAATACCTAATTACTTTGACCTAATCAAAGATAAGAGTCCTTTTTGACTTAGGACTTCCTATATTTTTACATGTAATTACATATGAAAAAAGTACATGTAAAAATGTCCAAAGTGGTTACAAAAGTATATCAAAAAAGTGGAAATTAAACTAAGGGAAAAGAAGTTTCAATTTGTATCCCTGTATTTCTTCATGTGAGCATCATACATAGTGATAGTTGCTTGCATCCTGATACTATCGAGAGTAACAATGTTCTTGAAAATCATCTTAGCTCTGACTATGGCATCTCTTATTGTTGTGACTAATTTTGCATGACTAGTTAACTTGGTTTTCAGATTATCTAGAGTTAACTGATTATCTAGAATATTGTCCACAAAGGATATTGAAAATGCCTTATCTTCAAATTCTTTTTGGAACATACCTTTAAATTCTTGAATCATTTCTTCTACTGAAAGGAATTGGTTATCTTGTGATGTAAGTTTGCAAGGTAGCTCCTCCAATTTATGTAAAAGACTAACATCATTTTGTTCACTGAGTTTCCTTGAAGATTAAAGGTCACTAATCAACTATGTATCTCTAATGTCATCGACATTAGAAGTATCTGAGGTGATTGGAAAAACACCTTGATATTTATGCTTCATTGCCTTTGACCTCTTTGAAGAAAATTTAGTCATCTGAAAGAGATTTTACTAAAAAAATGTCGATGAAGAAGGATCCATAGAAGAAACTATAACAAAAGTCATGATTATGCAATTAAGAGAAATACTAGCAATATAGGATAACTGCATGTCGATGATCATGACCATGGCGATGCACCTAAAAGGGCTAAAGTGTGAGTAGGCCAAAAAACTAGAGGAAAGTGGGCTCGAAAAAGCAAAATTGAAAATATCCCAGAGTTAAGATATTTGAGAGGATGTTTGCATGGGTGGAAAAAATATCTGCCCTTAAATATGGGGGATATTTGCATTTTGCTTCGGTGGCAAAAATTGCTGCCCTTATATGTGACAAGGGAAAGCCATGTATTGGTAGCAAAAACTACCACCTTTGCATGGAGGAAATGAAAAACATGAAAGAGCGGCAAAAATTTCTGCCTATGCATGAATAAAATGAAAAACATGTAAGAGCGGCAAAAATTGTCGCCTTTACATGAAAAAAATGAAAAACATGCAAGAGCGGCAAAAAATGCCACCTATGCATGGATAAAATGAAAAACATGCAAGAGCGTCAAAAATTGCTGCCTTTGCATGAAGAAAATGAAAAACATGCAAGAGTGGAAAAAACTACTATCTTTGCATGAAAAAAATGAAAAACATGTAAGAGTGGCAAAAACTGCCACCTTTGCATGAAGAAAATGAAATTTTTCTAACACCTTAAAAATGATCAAAATTGACATTTTGATCACATAAAGACTACAATGGGTTTCATGATTTTCAAGAAATCATGATGAGGGAGTGTTGTAAACTTTCCCAGGATGTCAGTTAACTTCACTTGAGATCAAGAGAAACTTGTCTTGAATGATGAACTTAGAGTGAAGATTATGAAATGAACAAGTTTCATAGGGGTTATCCACAAAATGAGCGTAGATGATTTTGAGAACAATAGATGTATCTATGACATAGGGTTCTCTCTAGTAATAGTATCTATAGGAGAGTATGAGTACATGTAGATACCATAGGATTAGACCTAACGTACATTGATGACTCTACTAAACATTATGATGTATGCATATGATTTATATTCTATGGTGTAATCGATAACCATGCAATATCTAGTAATGGTGTTGGAACTGTAACTAGTGTTTGTGTTGGAACTATAGTTAGAATGGGTAGAGGATACTCATATGAGACACCCTCAACCTTAACCACTTGATTATTGTGTGTATACTTTATTCATTGGTGTATTATATATGGGATGGCTCAAAACTACTATAACCATGAATTACCTAATAATATATCGAATACACCTACACTAGGCACTACTAAGAACTGAGTGACTGTGTTCTGGTCCAACCTATAATGGAATCACAATCTCCCTGATCTATCTCAGAATATGGAAATTAAAAATACTAATGACTATATCTATGGGGAATATATCCCACTCTATGTACCTAAATGGTATAAGAGTGTCATAGTGCACATGCTTATGCTTGACCTATTATCAACCATAACACTTTAAATAGGATGATGATCTATGTATGTTCATATGAAGAGTGCATGTAAATCTATGACATCTTCCATAATCTCCTACTCTGAAAATGTGATAAGTGGTCTAGGTGGCACTGTAGTGTGATACATTCTAATAATGTTATGCAATGTATGTTCCTTCTTTGTAACTATGTGATATGATTCTAGTGGTGGATATGTCTAGTATGTATATTAAACTCTTGATGTGCTCCTACTCATTTATCATTTGCTTTGGGAATGAGTATTAAAATATATTCAATGATTTAGCCTCCATTTATTATGGTTTTAGTGCCTTTGGGGGTGTGCCCACATCAATAATATTAGCCTTAATTAGATCTTACATCGTGTGATTTAGGCTAATGCATTTTTTGTCATGTGGCTTGGTACCATGTGATACTCATAGAATGCATTTGAATCATAGTTATTTATAAGAGGCTATTTCATATCAACCTCTTTAATGGGAGGGAGAGATATGACATTGCATTTCAAGAGCTACTCTAGAACATGTGGTGGTGACTTTGGAAGATTAGTGAAGATTATATACTGAGTGTATAAAACCAATCTGGGAGATGGCTTAGAAGCTACATTAATTGTGCCCCTATGATTAATTTTGTTCTTTATGAACCTTACCTTGTATGGAGGTTTTTTTTAACTCTTAATATTTGACTCTGATCCATTTGTGTACTTGCATTTTCCCATTGATAAGAGCTTAACCTCTCTTTCCTTGGATGTGTGGCACAAATCAATAAATGTAGGAAACTTATTGAATAAGATAGCTTCATGCAATGCTAGTAAGATACTTTATTTAAATATATCCTAAAGATCTCTATCTACCATGGGGCTAATTAATTTGTTTAATATTATACTATATCATAATACATAATTTATGATAGGCTCATTCAACTTTTGTTTTAACTATGCCATTTGTGTATATGATATCTTATCATTGATGTTGATAAAGAAGTGTGCTAGTAACATGTTAGATAAAAGAGTGAATGTTGTGATATATTGATTTGGTAAATCATAGAAACATTGTAGGGCATAATCTTTGAGACTACCTGGAAATAATGTACGTATTGTTTAGTACAAGTGCAAGTCAATGCTAGAATGAGAGTGGTCTTGAATTCCTCGAGTGTGCTTGAGATTTGAAATACTTAAAATCTTAGCTTAAAGATTATACAGATGGTAGTATGTATAAGTAGGGAAGAATAGGGATCAAATACCTTAATTTTTCTCAACCTGTTTCTTGTTTAGATAGTTTTTTTGCATATATTTTCCATCTAGTGAATTGAGGTAAAATATTCTTATATTTATAGAGATTTATAGCTTGTACAAACAATAAAATGTACTTAATCTAACCTTAGGATGAGTACACATTTAAAAATGTATCCATTCAAGATATGTAGGGAAAGTGACACTAGTGCCTAGTTGGGGACACTAGTGTTATGTGGTTGCAATGTCCTTAGTGTGGTACTAATGTCTACTTGGAAGACTTATCGACACATTGGGTTGGGATCTAGGAAAGCTATCTTGAGACTATGTTTTAGTTGATAGAAGATGTTTGTGTCTATATAATGGATATAAAAGTGTGTAAAAGGCCTTAGGATAAGTCTAGGATTAAGCTAGGAATAGGCTATCTCAAGAAACACTCTTAGTATCCAAATACCATTTTCAAGTGATTACATTTACCCCCCCCCCTTATTATATAAATGTAGCAAAGCAAAATGACTAGTATAAAGGAAAAATAAGTGGTCTTATCTTGTAATTGAAACTCATGTAGTTAAGTCTGAGTATGTGAATTTGGGTCTATGTATGTGAAACATGATCCAAATTAATAACCTATAATGAAATATGTAAAAATCAGTCCTTAATTAAGAGATTATCAAAATCAAAATACTATGTTGAATAAAGTAACTAAGTAAAGACAAAGGAAAGGAATGAATACACCTCACGGGGTACATGAACCAATGCATGAACCTAGTGACAACCTATATGTATGAGTGTATATAGTGATTAAATCATTGAATATATTTGACTTATCTAATAGCTTGCTCAATCCTCATGTGGGTGGCTCAATAACTCAATCCAATTTTGACTCCAACATTACCTACCCCTGCTCAATGGGCCATGATCTATGAATAGCTTGGATAAGACTATAAGTGTATCTAACCCTCTCACATGGGTGGCTCAATAACTTAAGTAGGCTATGACTCCATCATTACCTAATCGTGTGAAGTAGATACATCTAAAATTGAACTATGTAAAGTGATAAAAGTATTTAGCTAAATATATCTAACTATGTATGTTGGCTCCATTACCTCTCAAATATATTAGGTAGATTTGGGCCACTCAGGAATGCCAACCACTATAGATGGAGTAAGGCATGAAATTGGTGACAACCTGGAATATGATAGTGACTATATATAGCATAAAGAATTACATAGAGTTTTCCATTCCATCCAATCAACCTATGTGTAACTAAGCATATGGATACTATGTGCCATACACATGCCTCCAATTTGATATCTGAGTATATTGATTCTAAACTAAGTATTTAATATTGTATATATGTAACTAAACTAAATTTGGGAATGATTATGACATGCATGATGCCCCAAAATATGAGCAACTAGTATAAATCTGAGCTAAAATGAGTGTATTTAATTAAAATCAAAACATAAATTTTAAACCTATGAATTTATCTATAAAAATGTGTATTGTACTTAGTGTACAGTTCTAGTTAATCTAGATTGTCCTGAAGCTAGGTCTACTAGATAGTATCACCTTGTAGTAGATAGTAGTTCCCTATGGTTCTAGTGTCCTAATCTAGGTGCTAATGTCTATTTGGTCTAAAATCTATGTGACCAAACTACTTTCTAAGTCCCTATTTTTTCTTGTGTTTAACCTATGTTTGGATTTTGAAACTGAGCCTATGTGTTGAAACTAATTTATGAATAGAAAAGTAGGATCTTGGTCTCTATGACAAACCCTTGTGAATTCCCCCTCTTTTGAGGGTAGTTGTGTAACCTCTATAATAAATATCCTTTAAATAAATATCTCTAAAAATGTGTTAGTCAAATCATATATATGATAATTACATGATATTCCAATACAATGTACAAACATAACATCAGAATGTAAAAGTATTTGAGAATAAGTAGGTAATGTAAGATGTATGTTGTAATCTAGCATTGCACAAGGGTGTCAAGATAGATGTAATCAATTTATTTAGTAGTAAATCTAAGTATCTACCTAGGGGTATGGGGCATGATGTCCATCTAGACACCCAAGTAGGAAGGGTGATGCATGATTTCCCTCATGGCATCAAAAATTGGTGTGTTTGTAACAACCAAACACAAGTATCATGGTGAAGATGCATATAAGGAATCATCCATACAAAATATATTATACACACAAAATTAGGCCAAGGGGCCATAATATAAGGTACATGAGCACATGTCACTAGATTTGAGAATGAAGACATATAAGGAAATGTTCAAATGTCCACATATGCAAGCAACACACAATATGGCTTAGATCTAAATAGAAGGAAATGTTCATATGTCCAAATATACAATCAATAAATCACACACAATAGACATGGGAATATATCCAAGGAATATAAAATAAAAGTGTCATAGAGCTAAAGAGCAATAGCATATTCAAATTCCCTTGAAATGAAAGAAGCATAGGAAACACAATCAAGTCTAACCTAAGAAAGCTATAAATGAAAGCATGTATATCTTTGTTAAACAAATATATGTAAATTCTAGAATATACATATGTTGAGTCTAACTAGTAATAGTCAATAAAATAATCTGAGAAATGAGTAGCAATGACCAATATCAAGATTTATTAATGTGTAAATTAGAATGTATAAAAGTTAAGGATAGAAACTAGTAGTATTAATTGTGTAGGAGATTCCCCCAAGTAGGCAAATGTATCAAATGAATAAACCTAGATCAGTGTATATACCCCAAGCGGGTAGATGATATTAATATTAGATCGGTGTAGTGGACCAAAGTCCTATATGTAATCTATAAGTACTCAACAAGAATGAGTGAAGCATTTATGTATGATAAAATTGACTATACTAAGATAGCTAGTAATATGTAATATATAGAATGTATTATAAATGTAAACATAGCAATGCATATAATCTATAAAATTTGTGTTTTTTGAGTAATATTTCAATATTTTTTTATTTTGACATGTTATATTATTTTTGTGTTTTCTGGATATAAGATATCTACAAGTAAATGAAAATATACTATATACAAAGAGAAAAAGAGAGAAGTATGTACAAGAGTACGAATAATACTGACCAATGAGTCTCATGGGAGACTTAGTATCATTGTGGCCTTTGTCAAAAATAGGAATGATAATCTCTTGTGTAGTGTGAATGTTATGCTATATTCAAATGTTATTGTAGTAGGAATCTGAGTATTGTTCATCATTCGAATCATAATAACCTAGTGTGATAGAAGTAATTGCCTCATAATATTTAGTTGACCTTTTTGAATTATGCTTTAGAATATTGAATGTGATTTTATCCTTTGAAACTGTGTTTATTGTAGACATATGATGTTTTGGAGGCTCTTTTACTAGAAAACCTATTTTGATAATGCTTCTTAGCATAGCATGATTTTGAATTTGTAACTTAATATTATGCTCTTTCTTTAAAATTTCTTATGTATCTAGATGTTTTACCTTGATAAAATATATTTGTGAATGATTTATCGTAGGATGTTCAATAAACCCCAAACCTTTTTGGCCAATATTATCAACTTCTAGAAGGAGTAGTGATGTCTTGGGCTTATTTACCCAAACATTGACCATGATATTCAAAATGTTGTATATAATTTTGACCAAAATTTTACCATATTGAACATTGAGCCTCATTTTAGAGAGGTATATTTTCTTGATTTATCTATGTTTGTTGTATTGTTTCTTGATATGATTATGTTTTTTGAACCTTGTGTTGTTTTGAATTATGCTTTGGCTATGATTTTTGTATTGTTTATGAATTTGACCCTTTTTGAATTGGTAGATGTGCCATTTTATTTTGTGTGGATGTTTTTTCATTGTGTGAGTCATATGTATCCATTATTTATTGTATTTTCCATTTCAATGGTAAACAAAAATATGTGTGGTACCCATGCATTCTATGACATGAAAAAAAACACGGATCTCCTCATTGGGTGTAGAGGAGGTAGGTTGATCAAATTAGAATTATTTATGTCCCTTAGTATCTCACTTGAATTCCTATTTAACCTTTGAATGTTTTTTAAATCACTAGTTTTGGATGTACTTTTTTATGATTTATGATTTGGATATGTAACACTGGTTGCCATAAATTGACTAGGTGAATATGTATATATATGATTTACACTATTGTACCCTAGAGGCCTTTGTCTTGTAAATTTATTTTCCAATGTTTTAATTTATTCATGAAATAGTTGATTATGATTTTGTAAACCCATAATTATCTTTCTCTTACTGATAATTTGATCACATAGAGTCTCATAAGTACAAACCTAAGTTATTTCTAATTGAACATGTAGGCACACACCCTATAGGGAAGAGGTGTGAATAAGATGAGTATGGGGATTAGTGACATTGGTATAGGCTTATTCATCTTGTGGAATAATAATATCTTTGAATTATTTAGAGGGAAAGTAGTTGTCATCCTCATGGAGATGAGGATAAGAAAGAGATTCTTTCATGTTCATAAGATATGACATTGAAACTTAAAACATAGTTTTTAGCTTAGGTGTTAAATCCTCATGTATGTATGGGTTTGCTTATTAATTTAATTCCACATAGAAGAAATATAACATCATCTATACATGTGTTTATGTGTTTTCTGAGTTCATTCTAAATTAAGGGGAACAAGCATGTAAATGAAAGTATTAGACTTTACAACAAGAAGTGATTAATTTCTTCTATCATTATGACCATGATTATATGAAATACAAATCAAAAGATATATGGGTTTGAAATATGAATATAAACAAAAAAATGATACAAACCCTAAATATGTTTAGGGTTGGTGATTTAACTATTTTGGGAATAATGGAGTTTTATTCCTATTTTAGTTAAGAGTCTGGATTGGTAAATCAATAAATAATATTGAAATAATTATAGTCCTAGTTTATATAATTTATCTATCTTTTTTTACCTTTCAAAAAATAGTAATAAATTAGGAGAAATATAACTTAGCTTAAAATAGGTTGAAATAGTTGTTGCAAGGTCTGAAACTAGCTATACAAGACTGAGATAGTGTCATAAATTAGAATCTGGCTTTCATTTAGTGAAAGGATAAGATCACTAAAAATAGGACACTTTGGGGTCTAATTTTATTGTCCTCTTCTATCGTTGTTATCCAAACTACTCATAAAGACCTAATTTTTTTAGGTTCTTTGAACTATTCCTATGTGAGCCTACCTATGAAATTTCAAGTGTTGAATGTCGATGAAGCTCATTGTAGATCTGTTTTAATCTTAAAACCCTAAACCTCCATCATGCTTGATAAAATGGGATATGAATCACTTGAAAATGGGGGGTTAGTATGTGTAAGATGCATTGAACATGTGATCCACACCCCTTGTGTGGGCACACTACCTACATACCAATACTCTGAAGAGGTATTAGGCCATATGTAGTTCTCCCACTTGATGTGCTTTATGCAATAATGTAATACAAATGCAAAAATGTCAAATTGAGAGTGCTTAAGGTGACTAGAGATTGGTGTGAGAGTTTGAATATGTTTGTATCTATGTTAGTTGATAGTATGTAGAGAGTAGGGAAGCTTACCTTAGTATTTTAATTGTATTCTTGCTTGATTTATAATATTTATCACCTCCCTTTGTAAATGAACTTTGAATGAGATTTTATAGGGAACTATCGGTCATAGGTTAGATGTATTCATGCTAAGTCAACATAATGAAGAATAAGAATTATATGAAAATAACCATTCAAGCTCAAAATGAAAATGGATAGGAGAACTAAAAATGAGACACCATAGGGTCAGGCACTATAGTCTGAATATGGCATTCTTATCCTATAGGCTCAGGACCTAAGGGATCAAAATTGGCGTAGGAAATATAGCTTGTATGATGTGGAATGACTGTTTGGAAAGCTATAGATGACTATAAATGAGTGAAAATGTGTGTTGAAGGGTCATAAGAGCATGCAAGAAGGACTATTAGATTGGGTGTCATAAGCCACACTCAAACTACCAATTTGGACATTTTATATGATTGTAGTTAGGGTTTTTTAAATCTAGGGTTTTTTGTAATAATTTAAATTATATTCAAATAAATTGAAACCTTAACATGAAATTGATTAACTATCTAGGTATTATAAAAATATAATATAATTATAAGTATGTAGCCTTGATTTATTGTACAAAAAGTTAGACCAACACACAGCCACTCGGTTACTAAAAGTACATAGTACACATGTATTCAATATATTATTATATAGGCCATGGTTAAATTAGCTCTAATCCATTCTATATATAGTACACCAATGCCTAAATTATATGCATGCTAATTAGGTGTTTAAATTTGATGGTGTCCCATATGTGTATCCTCTACCCATCCCACAAGCAATTCCAACATAGTTTCTAGCTATAGTGTTAATACAGACACTAGTTACAATTCCCAAACCATTACCATATATTGTATGGATATCATTTAAATATAAGATTAAAGCTCCTATGCATACATCATAAGGTTTATCAAATTAATTAGTGCAGGCCAAGTCTACTCCTAGAGTATCTATACGTATGCATATTGATTTAACCTTTTAGGGTTTAACTATGTAAATTCATATGTTTGGTTAAAGGGATAATATGTCTAAATCAATAAAATAATATTCAATAATTACGTACTAATTTTTTATGACTTTTGAATTATTTTTAATTTTTAAAAATATTAATAAATAGGCTTAAATATAAACTTATCTAGAAAGTGGCTATCATGAATGATTTGGGTTTTAAAAACTAGGTTCTTGACAGCTCTGAGTATCATCAATAGGATTTTTGGATTTGTTTGCTTACTAGATAGTAGCACCCCACCTAGACAATAAAACCATGTTGTTATAATGACCTGAAAGTAGCATTAGTGTCCCCTTTGTAGGATTGTTCCTATTTTCTAAGAACACCTATACATGTGTTTTTAGGTCATGTTCCTATATGAACAAACTATGGAACTTTGAGTTGTGCCTAGAAAACCTAATTTAGTGTGCAAACCCTAATAATCCTTATAAGTATGGAATTAGAAATGATTATGTTTTAATTGTTAGGATAGGCTTGACATCCTCAACACCTCATTATGAAGAGATTTGCCTACATACCAATACTCTGAAGAGGGATCAAACCTAATGCAGTTTTCCCACCTAGTAATTGATGTAAGTGCAAGTGAATGATATAATGAGATTGTACTTGGATTCCTTGAATGTGCTTGATATTTGAAATATTTTAAATCTTGGTTTAAGGCTACTATAAATGGTAGTATATAGAAGTAGATCAAATAGGGATCAAATACCTTAATTTTGCTCATCTTGTATTTTGTTTGAATAGGCTTTTTACATCTATTTTACATCTAGTGATTAAAGATCAAATAGACTTATATTTATAGAGATTTGTAGCATATGTGGATTTAAAAATGTGTTTTACCTAAACTTAGGAGGGGCACACATTTGAAAAAGTATCCATTTGGGAGATTTAGGGCAAAGGACACTAGCACCCAGTTATAGACACTAGAGCTATGTGGTTGTAGTGTCCCAAATGTGGTGCTAATGTCCACCTGGTAGACTACTAGGGAAACTAGGTTTGGCTATGAGAAATTTGTCTTGGGACTATGGTTTTACTAATTGTAACTATTTGTGGTTTGCACAATGACTAAAAAATTGTGACAAATGATCTATTATAGTTCTAGGTCTAATTTAGGGATAGATTAACTCAAGTGACACTCTTAGCATCCAATTACCACTTTTAGGTGATTATATTTTCCCCATCTTTATGCTAAAAATGTAGCAAAGCAAAATGACTAGTATAAAGGAAAAAGAAGCATACATAGGCTTACCTTAGAAGTGAAGCCCATGTATCTAAGTCTAAATATGTGAATTTAGGTTTGTATATGTGGAACATGATCAAAATAAATGACCTACAATGAAACATGCAAAAATTGGTCCTTAAGAAATGATCAAAAGTAAAAGACTATGTTGAAATAAAGTAACTATGTAAAGCTGAGTAAAGAGAGGAAAAGAATGAATACACCTCATTGGATACTTAAACTAATTCATGAATCTTATGATAACCTATGTGTGTTAGTGTACATATTTTTCATATCATTGAATATCTTGGATTGAGCTAATAGATTGCTCAATCCTCATATGGGTGGCTCAATAACTCAATCTTGTTTTGAATACATCATTTCCCACCCTTGCTCAGTAGATCTTGATATATGAATAGCTTAGATAATATTTTAAGTGTGTCTAACCCTCTCATGTGGGTGGCTTAATAACTCAAATATGTCATAACTCCATCATTTCCGACCCATGTGAAGTAGATTCATCTATAAATAAAATGCACAAAGTGATAAAAGTATCTAACTGAGTATATCTAACTACCTATGTCAGCTTGATGACCACTCAATTATATTAGGCAGCTCTAGGCCACTCAAGAATTTCAACCACTTTATATAGAGTAAGGCATGAATCTAGTGATAACCTATAATGTGATATCAAGTGCATATAGAATAGAGAATGACATGGAGTTTTTAATTCCTTTCTGATCAAATTGTGTGTAGCTAAGTATATGAAAACTATGGGTCATTCACATGCCCCCAATATGGTATTTGAGTATACTAAATAAGAACTAAGTATGTAATAACTAAATCTATGTAACTAAATTTGAATGTGGAATTGATCATGTCATGCATGATACCCCCAAATATAAGCAACTGGTATGAATCTGAGTTGAAATGAGTGTATTTGAGTAAAATTTGAACATAACTATCAAACCTATGACTATATATTTACAAATTTTTATTGTACCTAGTGTACTAGTCTAGCTAATTTAGAATGCACTAAAGTAGGGGCTATTAGATAGTAGTGCCCTATAGTGGATAGTATCACCCTTTGGTGCTAATGTCCCAATTTGGGTGATGATGTTTGCCTAGTCTAAAATATGGGTCATCTAAATTATTTTTTGACCCTTTATTATTTTTTATATCTACCCTATGTCTAATTTTTGAAGTTGAGCCTATGTGATGAAATTTATCTATGAATAGAAAAGTAGGATCCTAATCTCTATATCAAATACTTGTGAATTCCACCTCTTTTGATGGTAGTTATGAGACCTATGTAATAACTATCCTCAAAAGAAGTAGCTATAAAAAATTTGTTACGTAGATCATGTGCATGATATTCTAATATAATGTACAAACATAAAATCATAATGTAAATTAATTTGAGCATAAGTAGGTAATGTAAGATGTAAGTTATAATCTAGCATTACACAAGGGTATCAAGATAGATGTAATCGATGTGTATATAAAAAATATAAGTAACTACCTAGGCGGATGGGGCCTGATATCCATCACAACACCCATGTAGGAAAGGTAGATGCATGAGGTCCCTTATGGCATAAAGAATTGGTGTGTATGTAACAAGCAAATACAAGTGTCATGGTGAAGAAGCATACAAACAAGCACATGAATCATGTAGAAATAGGCCAAGGGGACATAATACAAGGGACATAGGCACATTTCACTAAATTTGAGAATGAAGACATAGAAGGACATGTTCAAATGTCCACATATGCAAGCAATAATTTGTCTTAGAGCCACATATAAGGACTTGTTCAAATGTCTACATATAGAAATAGGAAAACACACACAAGGGACATGGGCACATGTCCAAGGAATATAAATAGATAAGTGCCATAGATCCAAAGGGTAATGTGATATTTAAATTCCCTTAAAGTGGAATAATCATAATAAACACAATCAAGTCTAATCTAGGAAATTTTTAAATAAAATCGTGTATGATTATGTAGTACAAATCTATGTAAATGATAGCATGTACATTTACTAAGTCTAACTAGTGATAGTCAAAAAAAAATTGAGAAATGAGTAGCAATGATCAACATCAATATATATCAATGCATAAACTAGAATGTATAGTATGTAAATTTATAACCTATTAGTATTAATTATGTATGAGATGCCCCTGAGTGGGCTCAAATGCGTTAACTTGGATCAATGTATATGCCCTCAATGGGTAGATGTTAGTCTAGCTTAGTGTAGTGGAATGGAATCCTATATATAATATAAAAACACTAAATAATAATAAAAATATCTGGAAAGGAGTAGAAATGTAATACTAAGATAGCTAACACTAAAATAATACTAAGATAGCTAAAAATATGAAATATCTGGCAAGGAGTAGAAATGTAAACATAACAATGTATACAATCTATAAATTTTGTGTTTTTGAAATATGTGAATGTTTTTATATTTTACCATGTTATATTATTTTTGTGGTTTTTGGATATAGTTTATATACAAACAAATGAAAATAAACTATTTTAAGGAATAAAAGAAAAAAGGAAGTATGTATAAGAGTAGGAACCATACTAACCAATGAGTCTCATGGGAGACTATCATCGTGATCTATATTGAATAAGGGAACTGCGATCATGTGTGTAGTGTGAAATTGTGATTATGAGCCCATAATATATTATGTTGTATAATTTAAGTCTAAATTTACATGTGTAATGAGCTATGATGTTGTGGCACCTATTGTGATGCCCTTTGAACTATAGGGGTCTTTTAGACCCAACTAGTAGAAGACAAAATTATAGGTGACGTAGGTACCCTATGTTGAGAACCCCTAGAACCCAATAAAACTAATCTTGGAATAAATTAAGTAGAGGAATGTCTTCTAAAATATGTGACACAATTGATGCATGGGTCTCTCTAGTAATGATCTCCATGGGAGAGTATACATATGTTTAGATACCATGGGAGCAGACCTAGCCTACACTAATGACTCTGCTAAACATTGTGATGTATGTATAGGATCCATACTCTCTACTATAACTAATAACTTTTAAATATATGGTAATGTTGTTGGAACTATAACTAGGGTTTATGTTGGAACTATAGCTAGAATGGTTATAGGATACTCATATGGAACACCCTCAACCTTAACCACTTGATTAGCATGTGTATACTGCAGACATGAGTGTATTATATATGGGATAGCTTCCATCTTCTATAACCATGTCCTACCCAATAATATCTCAAATACACTTGCACTAGGCACTACTAAGAACTGAGTGGCTATGTGTTGGTATAACCTATAATAAAAGCACAATCTCCCTGATAGATCTCTGAACATGGCCACTAAAACTAGTAATTATTGTATTTATGGGTAATATATCCTACTCTATGTATCCCAAGTGTTGTATATTGTCATGGTATACATACATACGCTTAAACTATTATCAACCATAATATTGTGAATAGGATGGTGGTTTATGTATGCTCGTATGAAGAGCGCATGTAAATCTATGTCATCATCCACAATCTCCTACTTTGAAAATGTGATAAGTGGTTTAGATGGCATTGTATTGTGATACATGCCAGTAATGTTATGTAATGTATGTGTCTCCTTTGTAACTATGTGATAGGAATCTAGTCGTGGATGTACCTGGTATGTATAGTGAACACCTAATGTACCCCATACCAAATTTGATGTATGCTTTGGAAAAAGAGCTAAAAATATTTTTAGTGCCTTAGCCTTTGGTTTTTATTGTTTTGATACCTCTATGGGTGTGCTCACATCAATAATATTAGCCTCAATGAGATATTTTATGTTGTGCTTTAGGCTAATGCATTTATTTATTGTGTGACCCAATGCCCTGTGATACTTGTTGAATGCATTTGAATCATAAATCTTTGGAAGAGGTTGTATCATATCAACCTCTTTAATAGGAGGGATATATATGACATTACATTCCAATATTTATTGTATAACCCATGCTGGTGACTCTGGAAGATTAGTGAAGACTTTGCATTGAGGAATAGATAAAACCAATCATGGAGATGGTCATCAATTGCATTAATTGGGGCCTTTTGATCACTTTTGTTTTTTTATGCCATTAACTTATATGGAGTTTTGTTGGAACTCTTAATAGTTGATTCTAATCCATTTGTGTACTTGAGTTTACCTATTTGTAAGAGCTTAACCTTTCTTTCCTTGACTATGTGGCACAAATCAATAAATGTAGGAAACTTCTTGAATAAGTTAGTTGCATGAAGTGTTGATAATAAACTTTGAATAAATATATCCTAAAGCTCTTTGTCCATCATGGGTCTAGTCAGTTTAGATAATATTGTCTTGTACTGTAAGACATAATCTATAATAGGCTCATTAGACTTTTTCTTTAATTATGCCACTTGTGTATATAATATCATATCACTGATGTTGATAGAGAAGTGTGTTATGAACATGTTGGCTATAGGATTGAATGCCATGATAGATTGATTTGGAAAATCATATAACCATTATAGGGCATAATCCTTGAGATTGCATGGAAAAAACTTCATAAAAATCCAATTATTGGACACATAGTCCAAGCATGTTGAGTGAAAGTCTCTAAGGTGATGCCCTAGGTCACCCTTTCCATCATATAATGTAAGCTTGGGTGCCATGAAACCAGATGGAAAAGGATTTGTCATTATGTGATGTGGTAAAGGTGTATGCAAGATAAATTTGAAATCCAAGGTATGTGATGTCCTAATTACTCCCTTATCAAGATGTAACACCTTATATTAAAAAGTATTAATCTCATGAATAAGTTATTGTACATATAGAGTGGAGGAACTATCCAAAAGTGGTGTAGTTGTCATTGATGGTTGAATAACAATCTTAGCTTGTGTTATTTGAGTTAGTTGAAATGGCCCCACTAGAGGTGTAACAACATTATTAACTAGAGGGGTTGAATATTAACCATTATTTATCTTATGGAGTTCTTCTTGAATAAATTTTATTAAATCATATTGTATATCTGTATTTTTTGACACAAAGTCTTGTAACTATTGCTTATCAGTTTCATCAAATCTATTGTTAAATCCTACCATTATAGGTTGAAAGGTAGGAAAATAAGTTTTGTATATTTTGAAATTTTTAAGAATAAAAGGTAGGAAAATAATTTTTGTATATTTTTAAATTTTTAAGAATAATAATCTATGGAAGGTTGAAAAAATTTAGATATTGTAGCAAATATGATATGTTTGGAATTAAATTTTGATTATAGATACAAAAGGATACAAACCCTGTGTCTAGGGTTAGGGTTTTTTGAATCTAAGGTTTATTTACAATAATTTAAATTATATGTAAGATAAATTGAAACCTTAATATTAAATTGATTTAAATTAGCTAGGTTATCTAAAAAAATTAGAAGTATGCCACCCTAAATTATTATACAAAAAATTAGATTAATTCAAGCTAGGGTTTGAAGCTATATTTTAAGTAAGATGGGTTCACCAAATCATTTAACCCTTTAGGGTTTAACTATACAAATTATTATGTTTGGTTAAAGGGTTGAGATGTCTAAATTAGTAAAAAATATGAAATAATTAAGTACTAATTTTTTATAGCTTTTGATTTCTTTTTACTTTCTAAAAATAGTAATAAATAGGCTTAAATAGAAACTTATCTAGAAAGTGACTACCGCAGATGATTTAGATTTTTAAAAATATGTTCTAGATATTTGAGTGTCATCAATGGGATTCTAAGATCTATTTTCTCACTAGATAGTAGCACCCCACTTGGACAGTAGTGCCATTTTTTGTAGTTTCCTCAAAGTAGCACTCGTGTCCCCTTTGTAGGACTATTCTCATTTTCTAGGAGTACTTGAACCTATGTTTTTTGGTCATGTTCTTTCATGTGTGAAATTTGGAACTCTGTGTTATGCCTAGAAAACCTAATTTAGTATGCAAACCCTAATCCTCTTTGAAATTATGACATAAGCAATGATTATGTGTTTATTAGTAGGATAGGCTAGATATCATTAACACCCCATTATGAAGAGATTTTTCTACATACTAATACTCCAAAGAGGGATCAATCTCAATGTAGTTATCCCTCTTAGAGCTTGATGTAATTGCAAGTGAATGCTAGAATGAGAGTGAACTTGGATGCCTCAAATGTGCTTGAGCTTTGAAATCTTTCAAATCTAGGTTTAGGGTTGCATTAGATGGTAGTATGCAAAATCAAGGAAGAATAAGGATCAAATACCTTAATTTTTCTCAACTTTTTTTGTTTAAATAAGCTTTTTGCATTTATTTTCTATCAAGTGAATAAAGGTCAAATATACTTATATTTATATAGATCTATAGCTTGTGGAGATAATAAAATGTGCTTAAGCCAACCTTAAGAGGGGCACACATTAGAAAAATTATTTGCTCAAGAGAGTTAGGGAAAAGGACAATAGCTTGTAGTGTCCCAAATGTGGTGTTAATTTCCACCTGGAAGATTACTAGGGAAACTAGGTTGGGATCTGAGAAATCTATCTCAGGACTATGTTTTAGCTAACTATAATTATTTGTGGTCTACATAATGATTGAAAAAGTGTGGAAAAGGATCTAGGATAGGCCTAGGGATAGGCTAATCAAGCAACACTCTTAGCATCCAATTACCACTTTTATGTGATTACACATACTCTATCATGGAGACCATTACTAGAGAGTCCCTATGTTAGAGATATGTCATAGATTATAAAGGTCTTCCTCTTCTCAATTTATGCTAAGATTAGTTTTATTGTGTTATGAGGGTTCTCAACATAAGGCACCTACCTCACCTATAGCTTCTTATACTAGATGGGTTCTTAAGACCCCTATAGTTCACAGGGCATCATAGTTAGTGCCACAATATCATATCATCACTACACAGGTAGATTTAGACATAGATTATACAACATAGCAAATCATGGGATCATAATTACCCTTTCACACTGTACACATGATAATAATTCCCTTATTTGACATAGATCATGGTTATAATTAGTCTCCCATGAGACTCATTGGTTAGTATGGTTTGTACTCTTGTACATACTTCCTTCTCTCTCACACTTCTTGTACATAGTTTATTTTCATTTTCTTGTACATAGATTATATCCAAAAAACATAAAAACAATATAACACATCAAAATTAAAAAAAATAAAATATTAATACTAATTTAATGTTTACACATCATAAAAACACAAAATTCATAGATTGTATGAATTTTAATGTTTACATTTATACTACTTTCTAGATATTACATATTGTTAGATATCTTAGTATAGTCAATTTTATCATATATAGATGCTTCACTTGTTCTTATTGAGTGATTGTAGTTTAGATATAGGACTCCATTCCACTACACTAATCCATACTTGTTATCATCTACCCACTAGGGGCATATACACCGATCCAAATTTATTCATTTGATACATCCACCCAATTAGGGACATCTCCTACACAGTTATTACTACCAGGGTCTATCCTTACATTATATACATTTTAGTTTATGTATTGATATATCTTGATATTGATAATTGATATTCATTACTCATATTTTTCTGATGACTATCACTAGTTATACTCATCATATATACATCTTAGCATTTACATAGATTTGTACTACATAGCTATACTTGCTTTCATTTCTAGCTTTCGTAGTTTAGACTTGATTATGTTTCCTATGATTCTTCCATTTTAAGGGAATTTAAATGTTCTATTGATCCTTTTTTATACACCACTGATATGTTTATATGCCTTGGACATGTGCCCATGTCGCTTATGTGTGATTTTTTGATTGTATATGTAGACATTTGAACATGTCCTATGTGGCTCTAAGGCAAATTGCTTATTGTTTGTGTATGTGGACATTTGAACAAGTCCTTACATGTCTTCATTCTCAAATTTAGTGACATGTGTCCATATACCTTGTACTGTGGCCCCTTGGAATACTTTTGCATGCCTCATGTACTTGTATGTATGCTTCCTTGTATGCTTTTTCACCATGACACTTATTTTTAATTGTTACACACACACTAGTTTTTGATGCCATGAGGGACCTCATTCATCTACCCTTTCTACTTGGGTGTCATGATGGACATCATACCCCCATCCCCCTAGTTATCTACTCATATTTGGTTTTATACACATTATTTACATCTATCTTGAAACCCTTATACAATGCTAGATTATAACATACATCTTGCATTACCTACTTATGCTTAGATAATTTTACATTCTAATGTTATGTTTGCACATTGTATACACATTTTGTAGAGCTACTTTATTTGAGGATAGTTCTTACACAAGTTCCATAACTATCCTAAAAAGAGGGGGAATTCATAGGGGTTTGTCATAGAGATTAGGGTCCTACATTGCTATTCACAAATTATTTTCAACACACAGGCTTAGTTTCAAAATTCAAACACATGTCAAACACAAGAAAAAATAGGGACCCAAAAATTAGTTTAGATTACCCATATATTAGACCAAATAGACATTAGCACCTAGATTAGGACACTAGCACCATAAGGTGCTATTATCCACTACATGGCATAATTGTCTAGTAGCCATAGCTTTAGGGCAGTCTAGATTAGTTAGACTAGTATACTAAGTATTGTATAGATTTGCACATATATAGTCACAAGTTTGAAATTTATGCTTAAATTTTGCTCAGATACACTTAGTTCATTTTATAATCATACTAGTGGCTTATATTTGGGGGAATCATGCACAACATAATCACTCCCACATTTAATTTATATACATATATTTAGTTATTTCATACTCAATTTAGAATTAGTATACTCAGATATTAGATTGGGGGCATGTGTGTGGCACATAGTTTCCATATAATCAGTTACACAAGGGTTGATCAAATGGAATGGAAACTTCATGTCATTCTCTATGTTGTATACACTTGTTATCATATTTTATATTTTTACCAATTTCATGCCTTATTCCATTTATAATGGTTGGCATTCTCGAGTGGGCCAGAACCACCTAATGTACTTGAGTGGTCATAGATATAAAATACATAATTAGATATACCCAAGTAGATAATTTCATCACTTTGTGTAGTTTAGTTCATATACATCTACTTTAGATAGGTGGGCAATGATGGTATCATGGCCTATTTTAGTTCTTAGGCCATGCACATTAGAGGGTCAGACAAATTTACAGTCTTATCTAATTTATTCATAGATCATGATCCACCTATCAGGAGTGGGAAATGATGGAATCAAAACTAGATTGAGTACTTGATCCACCCACATATGAGGATTGAGCAAACTATTAGCTCAGTCTAAGATTTTTAGTGATTTGATCACTATATACCCTCAAAAACATAGGATGTCACCAAGTTCATGCATTGATTCACGTACCCAATGATGTGTATTTTTTCCTTTCCTCTCTCTTTACTTAGTTACTTTATTTAGTATACTCTTTTGCTTTTGATAATCTCTTAAGTAAGGACTAGTTTTTGCATATTTCATTGCAGGTCATTACTTTAGATCATGTTTTACATATGCAAACCTAGATCCACATATTCATACTCAGCTACATGGGCTTCACTTCTAAGGTCAGTCTAGGTACGCTTCTTTTTCCTTTATATTAGTCATTTTGCTTTGTTGCATTTCTAGCATAAAGGGGGGGCAAATGTTATCACCTAAAAGTCATATTTGGATCCTAAGAGTGTTTCTTGAGTTATCCTATTGCTATCTTATCCCTTGACATATATTATATCCTTTACCACACTTTTTCATCCATTATGTAGACCATAGACATCTTATGTCAGCCAAAACACAATCCCAGGGCAATTTTTCTAGATCTCAACCTAGTGTGCCCAATAGTCTACCAAGTGGACTTTAGTGCCACACTAAAGACACTATAACCACATGGTGCTAGTATCCCCAATTGAGCACTAGTGTTCCTTGCCTTAACTCTCCTGAATGGATACATTTTTAAATGTGTGCCCCTCTTAAGGTCTGCCTAAGTAAATTTTATTATCTAAACAATCTATGAATATCTATAAATATAACACTATTTGACCTCTATTCACTAGATGGAAAATAGATATAAAATCCTATCTAAACAAGAAACAATTTGAGCAAAATTAAGGTATTTTATCCCTATGCTACCCTACTTATATATACTACCATCTACAGAAGCCCTAAGCCAATATTTCAAATATTTAGAATCTCAAGCACACTCAAGGCATTCAAGACCAATCCCATTCTAGCATTCACTTGCACTAGCACCAAGCACTATGTGGGAGAAATACATCAGGATTTATCCCTCCTCAGAGTATTAGTATGTAGGCAAATCTCTTCACAATAGAGTGTTGAGGCTTTATCCTACTAATGAACACACATTTTCATCTCATGTCATACTTGTAAAGAAGATTAGGGTTTTCACATTAAATCAAGTTTTACATCCACAATATAGAGCTCTAAATTTTATGTGCATAGGAACATGACCTAGAAACACAATCTCAAGTTTTCATAGGAAATAGGAATAGTAATATTATCTAGGTGGAGCATGAGTGTCCAGTGAATAATCAAATCCTGGGTCCCTGTTGATGATACTCAAAGTTGTCCAAAACCTAGCTTTCAAAACCCATATCATCTATGGCAGTCACGTTTCAAATAAGTCTCTATTTATACATATTTATTACTATTTTATAAATGCAAAAGAAGTCAAAATCCATAAAAAATTAGTGGTTAATTATTGCATATTGGTTAAGCACATGATGAAGGCAAAAGTATGCCAAAGGGACATAATACAAGCTACATGAGAACTTGTCACTAAATCTGAGAATGAAGACATGCAAGGACATGTTCAAATGTCCACATATGCAAGAAACAATCAATTTAGCTTAAAGCCACATAGAATGACATGTTCAAATGTTTGCATATACAATCAAGAAAGCACACACAACGAACATGGGCACATGTCCAAGGAATATAAGCATAGAAGTGTTGTAGATCCAAAGAGCAATGGTATATTCAAATGCCCTCAAAATGAAACAAGCATAGGAAACATAATCAAGTCTAAACTAATAAATCTAGAAAATAAAACATGTATAGTTGTGTAATACAAATCTATGTAAATGGTAAGATGTACATGTGTCAATTCTAACTAGTGATAGTTGAAAAAAAATATGAGTAATGAGTATCAATGATCAATATAAAGATATATTAATGCATAAACTAGAATTTATAGAATGTAACGATAGAACCTGGTAGTAAAAACTATGTAAGAAATGCCCCTGAGTGGGTAGATGTATAAAATGAATAAACCTATATCAGTGTATATGCCCCTAGTGGGTAGATGATAGAAATTTTGGATAAATGTAGTGGATTAGATTCCTTTATATAATCTATAAGAACTTGACAAGAACAAGTGAAACATCTATGTATGATAAAACCAACTATATTAAGATAGCTAGTACTATGTAATATCTAACATGTAGTAGAAATGTAAACATAGCAATGCATACAATCTGTAAATTTTATATTTTCAAAATATCTGAATGTTTTTTTATTTTGACATGTTATATTATTTTTATGTTTTTTTAGATATAATCTATGTACAAGCGAATGAAAATAACTATGTATAAGGAGTGAGAAAGAGAATGAAGTATGTACAAGTAAATACTAGAAATGTAAAAGAAATAGTATAAAAGAAAAGTGTAATGTCACTATAGAACAAAGAGAACATCTATGGGATGTGCATAATTAAATGGTTGATTTGGTGGAAGATCATCTAGTGTTAGATACCGAGCCTATCCAAACTCAAATAAGTCATCTTCATCATGATCATTATAGCAATGTATATGTATCAGTGGGGTGTTATGTTATACGTATAATCACTAAGAAGTGGGGGTGAATTAGTGAACAAATATGATCCAACATCAATTTTAATCCTTTCAATTTATTATTCAATTATCACAACCATTCATGAAGCATATAACTCATTCATATAAATGAACAAGAGAAATAATGCAAGATCCAGCACATAACATATGACAGATGTGGGAAACCCTCTTAGGGGAGAAAACCCAGTATAACTTGCAATTGGACTACTATCCTATAATAACAAGAACCAATTTAGACCAAATTCAATTGATTAAGGAACTACCATTCCTTATTTTTTATACTACAATCCCACAAGGTGATATAACACTTATCTAGTTGAGCAACCACAACAACTAAACTTTTAGCAATATTTACCTTGCAAGGAGTTTTCAACCCCCTATATGTTGAGCTACCATAACAACACCTAAAAACACATTTCCTAAACATTGATTGCCTACCAATATGATGGAGATATAAATTATATCATCTCTCTTCAACTTTGCACACTCAATGCATCTAAAGCCACCTTTTGGATCACCCTAGACCTCTTCATTCATCCTCTATCTACTATAAAACTATTCTACCAATAAAATTATGACTTATAGGTCATACACACGATCCTCAAACTATTTTGCTCTTCAACACATCCATTGGGAACCCATCCTTTCCTTCACTCCACAACACTATCTTCTCGATGTCAATTCCACATATAAGTCTCACACTTATCTAAAAACCATCTCATTTAGTTTCACTATTAATATATCCTTCATTATTATCAACATCTTTGTTGGCCATTAGGCATTCCTTAACCCTTAAGGCATCTATCATGGGTCATACTTAAGCACAACTCTCATTCAGATCTTTAACACTTCTCTGAGCAAACAAAAAAACAAAGGAATGATTTCCAACTCATGGACCCATGTCACATGATTCATAGGTCCTCATTAAGTTCCAGCATCCATCATATCACTCTTTTGCTAACCCCTAATTAGCTTAAACACTTCTTTGTACACACAGTCATTATGAATGAAAACAAAGTTGACTTTTAACCCTTTATTCATACTACATATGATTATTCAATCCTTCATAATGCACACAAATTATCCTCATTTAGTATAAAACACTCCAAAATAGATAATTCATCATGAGACATCAAAACAACATCAAAATAAGCTTGAACAATCTTCTTGGGTCACTTGCAGAATAAAAATGAATACATAGTCAACTTTAAACCTTCATAATTTTTATTTTACACACTTTTATATCTTAAAATATATATTTATAGATGAAAATTATATACATATACAAATTAACCTTTTAAATCATGAGAAAATTCATCCTAGATCAAAATTTATAGCCAAACTATAGAGCACTAGTTTTTTCTTTGTTAAATTCAAATATTCAAATGCAAACAGTCATAGTTAAACCTTGATCACTTTGCTCACATCTTGTGCTATTGTATCTTTAGATTAAACATGCAATATCAATCTTATTCAAAATTTAATACATAGAGCACCACTACCCAAATGTTAAACCTTGAATAGTTGACCTTATCTCATGTAATCTTACAATATTGACTCAACATGCACTGTCAATCTCCTGTATGTAGCTTGATCTTTATCTATGTTAAACATTGGACACTTTCAAATCATCTTGCTCAATACACACCATCGATCTATAAATTTATGAAAATCAAATCACTATCTATCCTTGGAAGAATCTCTATCTTTATCTCTGCTCAATGTTAAATAATAAACACTTGTCCTCATCTTGTTGCTTCTTGACACCTTATAATAAACATGCTCTATTGATCCTTTTGTAAGGATATTGATCTTTACTCAGTTTCATCATTTGACTTAATGTGCATCGTGTGTGTGTGTGTGTGTGTGTGTGTGTGTGTGTGTGAACTTCCATGAACTTTTAGATCTTTGTATGGTCCTAATCTTTAACATCGTGCAAAAATTATTATGGGGACCATTACTTATCTGCTTGGAAGGCTAACTTTGGACCACAATAACTTTTGTTGCACTCAGATGAATGATATAAAATTTTGCTCATATAATCTCCTCAGATAGAAGAATCAAACCATGTGTAAAATTTATCTTTAAACCCTCTTGTATGTGAGATATAATTCCATTAATCTACTCAATCAAATTTTTTCTGTCATAGAGCCAACTATGTCAAAAACTATTTGGAAGGCCAACATTGCACATGCATATCTTTTAATGAGATTCATCACATGACCTATAAATTAGAAAAAATAAGTTAGAAAAAAAACTAAACAAACCCATATGATAATTTTCTCCTCCTACCTACACATGTGTGAAATATAAAAACATCAAAAATGACTACTTAGCTTTTCTTGCCACATTGCAAATTTGGCTATGGGAAAACACTATCAAACTACATAGGATCCTACATTTACACTTGAATATATTATGTTTCACTTTGTCACATGACCAAAAATCTATCACATAACAACCAGGCACAAATTTTATCACAACCATATGACCAACACACTCTAACACATCCACATGTGGTGATGGTGACATCAGCAAACTACCTACTCAATTTTTTTACCACTAGACCTAAAATGTATAGATGAAAATAATGATTAACTAGATTAAATACACTCATGCACACAAGAAATCAAAGCATAAAAAACCTCTTATAATACCCCTTAAATTTTCTCAAATAAACATACTCATCCTTGAACATATCTAATCATGCCAAAACTGAAGATCAACTAAGCCTCCTTCAAGCACACTAGGACAAGCACATTGCACACTTTGTCATTATTACTTATACTATAAAATCACTTCACCCACTCATTAGGACACCTCCATGACATCACCATGACATCATTTACAACTCTCCAATAATCTACCCCTTTGTTGTTGATGTCAACAACCATATATAGCAATATACAACTCACCTTATTTTCTCTCTTCAAGCACTCTCATAATAGGATCTTATCCCCCTTTAACACAATGACAAAGTAGGCACCAATTGATCTTAAGGACCTAAAAATAAAACCAATATGATAGTACCATCTTATAAAAATGATACAAACTCCCCCTTACCTTGAGCCTACCTTTTCTTGCCTTAACAACATCCACTTGTTCTATGCCAACACTCTCTTCAACCAAGCACTATAACCAATGAAGAAAGATCACCCAAAAATACTAAAATATAATGGAACTCACCAAGAAACATTTGAGAGAGACTCCCCCTAATATTTATGATCTATTTCACTACCTGAGTATCTTTAGATCTCCATACACCATGAAGAACCACTACATAGGCTCACTACCCTTCTCTCTCTAGACACTTCCATGACTACCAACTCAGCATCTATACTAAAGCTTCTTTATAAACTACTAAAAAAACATCATCAAATTTTTACTCTCCCTTAATCAATACCTATTATTGATCCACATAAAAATAAATGACACCCAAGCTTTGTCTTAGATACTTAAATGTAGTTTTTGATAATGGTTTGGTCATAATATCTGCAAGTTACTCTTTTGTAGGCACATGCTCCAACTTAACAATTTGATTAATCACTTTTTCTCTTAATAAATGGTATCTAATAATAATTTTACTATTTTTTTAGTGCATAATAATATTATTTGAGATACTAATTATAGTAGTATTCTCACAAAAGATAGGACAAGGTCCATTTTATCTTACCTTATAATCCTCCAAAGTTTGTTTCATCCATATGACTTGAGTATAACAAGTAGCTACTATATACTCAACTTCTGTAGTTGATATAAACACAAAGTTTTACTTCTTTATTATCCAAGACACCAATAAATCCCCTATGAATAATACCCTACCACTGGTACTCCTCTTATCATCCACACATCCTGCCCAATCTACATCAGTATATGATTTCAAACTGAATTACTTACATTTGGGATATCATAAACCATACTCTATGGCACCATTGAGATACCTTAAAATAATTTTGACTACTTTCAAGTGATATTCTCTAGGGTTAGATTGAAACCTTCCTATAAGACCTGCTACTTGCATGATATCAGGCCTAGAAGTAGTAGAGTACAAAAGACTTCCAATCATGAATCTATACAAAGTTTGATCATTTTTTAGTGAGTCATCCAAATTACTTAACTTGTATCTCATGATCATTGGAGTACCCATTGACTTACAATCTATCATGTCAAACTTCCTTAGCATATCCTTGATGTATTTAGCTTGTGAAATGAATATCCCTGCATCAAGATGGTTAATTTGCAACCCTTATAAGAAATGAAGTTATACCAACATTGACATTTCAAACCTATTCTTCATAGTATCTATAAATTCTCTACTCATTATATCATTTTTAGATATAAAAACTATGTCATCAACATATACAACCACTATCAATTGATGATTGCCTTCTATTTTAATGTATAAATTACTATCAGCTACCCCCCTTTTAAAACATTGATTCAAAATATACTTATCTAACATATCAAACCAAGTTCTAGGATATTATTTAAGACCATAAAGAGACTTCTTTAATTTACACACAAAATATTGATTACTTGACATGAAGTATCCTTTAGGTAAATCAATGTAGACTTATTCTTCTAAATTACCATTCAAGAAAGTAGATTTCACATCTATTTGACATACCTTAAAACCTTTAAAATTAGCATATGCCAAGAAAAGTCTAATTGCTTCCATTATTTCCACAATAGAAAAAGTCTCATCAAAATCTATTCCGTCAGCCTGAGCATATCCTTTACACACCAATCTATCCTTGTTCCTTATGACTTCTCCATTCTCATTCATCTTGTTTTTGAAAACCCACTTGGTACATATCACATTTTTATCTTTTGGCCTAGGAACTAAGTCCCATGTTTCATTCATTTCTATTTGATAAATGTATTCATCCATTGAATCATTATAACATTAATATTTTCTAGCTTCCATGAATGTTTTGGGTTTAATCATGGATAACAGAGCTAAGTCTTGTTGATTTTGATTAATCAACATTCTCCTTCTAGTCTGCAAACTTGCACCAACATTATCAATAATTTGAGAGATTCGATGATATTTCTAAATTATTATAGATGGAGCTTTAGAATCTTATCTTTTTTACTCCTCTTTATCTTCATCATCTATTTGAATGGATAACTCATCATTATTTTCAACAAAATTCTAAATTTATTCACTTACCTAAAATTTTGGCTTCTTGACTCTACTTGTCTCATCTACCCTTACATTTGAACTTTCAACAATATTTTTAAGTCTCTTGTTGAAGCATCTATAGGTAGTACTGATAGAAGAGTAACCTAAGAAGATTCCCTCATCAGACCTTGAATCAAATTTGCCAAGATTCTCTTCATCTCTTTTGATGAAGCACCTACTCCCAAACACTCTAAAATGTTTGACATTAGTTGCTCTTTTATTCCATAACTCATAAGGAGTCTTATCACAATTTATTCTACTTTGGCACCTATTTAGGATGTAAATTGAAGTTTTGGCTACTTATTCTCAATAACCATCTAATAATTTGGTATCTTGAATCATTGTTCTACTCATATCTTGAACAATCCTATTCTTTCTTTTCAACAACACCATTCTATTATGATATTCTAGAAGTAGAATATTATCTTCATATCCTTTGTTCTTCATATAATTCATCAAATTTATTAGACCAAAACTTGCCTCCTCTATCTAATCTCACACACTTGATCTTTGAATCTTTCTCATTTTCAACAAGATCTTTGAATGCTATAAATCTTTCAAAAGCTTCTAATTTTTATTTAAGAAAGAATATTCAAGTCATCCTAGTAAAATCATCAATGATAATCATAAAGTAGCTCCTACCTTGAATACTTTGAGTTTTCATGGGTCCATATAGATTAGTGTAAATCAACTCCAATGTCTCTATAGTTGATAATTCCTTGGACGTGTACCTTCACTTACTTTGCTTTCCATGATGACATGCCTTACACAGAGAATGAGGAATCTTAGAAATTCTAGGCATATGCCTTACCAATCCCTTTGAATTGATATTTACTATATTATTAAAATTTATATGTCTAAGCCTTCTATGCCAGACCTAGCTTTCCTCTAATTAACACATGAATCATTCCTCCTTCTTAGACTCATGAAACACATACATGTTATTATCTATTTTACAAACATTTTTAACTAATTTTCCATATTTTGATTTTCTTACTTCACATACATCATCATGAAAAGTTACAACATTTCCTTGCTTACACATTTGGATTGCACTCTAAAGATAATGTTTTAAACCTTCTACATATAAGACATTCTCATTCTTAGTATGGCCATTATCTAAACTCATAGTACCTTTTCCAATAATTTTAGTTGATTTGTTATCACCAAATCTCACTGAACCTGGGTTGGTCTTCTTGAGGGAAATAAATTTGTTCTTCTCGCATGTCATATGATTTGAGCAACCACTATCATTGAACCATATTTTTTTCCCATCTTCTTGAGTATGCAAGGCTATTTGAATAAACATTGACTCTTCCTTTGGTGGACTACATGATTCTACTTCTTTTCTTCTTTATCTTTAGACTTAGTCTTCTTGAACCATTTGATGGTGTCAATGACTTATATATCCTTTTTCCAAAAGGCTCTATTGTAGTTCTTGCCTATGTGACCTTGTTGGTTACAATTATCTCATATGATATCCCTTTTTATCTCTAGAGATAGAGCACAATCCTTATATCTATGACCAAATTAATTATAGGAGAAGCAATACACATTGAAGACATTGTTCATGTTTCACCCTCTTTTCTCTTGACCATTACCAATCAATCAATTTTCATTTTTGATCCTCTTCTTGGAGCTTAAATCCTTTTTATCCTTTGATAAGAGCACATCTGAGCAAATCATGACTTTATTTTCACAATATTCCATCCTTTGATTGAGATCTTTATTCACCATGACCTACAAATTCTTGATTGTTGCCTCTAGATCTTGTACTTGTATCTTCATCATCCATGCTTGCATTGACATTTGATAAAACACATACTAGTTTGTTTTGAAGATAAGCCATAATCTCTTTGTTATCCATTATACCTTTGATCACCTATAAGTTGTTAAACTTGAAAGAAGGACTTGCTCTAATACCAATTATTATAGGTACAATCACTGAGGGGGGGTGAATCAGTGAACCTAGACAATCAAACTTCAATTTTAATCCTTTCAAATTCTTAATCAATTATCACAAGCATTCATGAAGCATACAAATCATTCATAGCAGTGAACAAGAGAAACAATGCAAGATCAAGCACATAACACATGACATATGTGGGAAACCCTCTTGGGAGAGAAAACCCACTAGAACTTACAATTAGACTATTTTCCTATAATAATAAGAACCAATTTAGACTAGTTACAACTGATTAAGGAACTGCCATTCCTTATTTTAGTGAGACTAATAGCCCATAAGGTGCTACAACACCTGTCTAGCTAAGCAACCACAACAACTAGAATTTTAGCAAGCTTTGCCTTGAAAGGAGGTTGAAAGACCCTAGATGTTGATCTAACATAACACCTAATAACACATCTCCTAAACATTTATTACCTACCAATATGATGGAGATACAAATTATATAAACTCTCTTCAACTTTGCACACTTAATGCATCTAAAGCCACCTTTTGGATCACCTTAGACCTCTTAGCTCATCTTCTATCTATAAGATAAATATTATGCCAATATAATGATTACCTATAGGTTATACACATAGTCCTTGAATTATTCTTCTCTTCAACTCATCCACTAGGCACCCACCCTTTCCTTCGCTCCACAACACAATCCTCTCAATGCCAATTCCACATATAATTCTCACACTTATCTGGAAACCATCTCATTTATTTTCACTATTAATATATCCTTCATGATTATCAACATCTTTGTCAACCATTAGGCATGCCTTAACCCTTAATTCATCTATCATGGGTCACACTTAAGCACAACTCTCATTCAATATGCCTAAGTCACGTTTAGGTCTTATGGAGACCGATTTAGCTCTTTGACACTTCTATGAGCAAACTAAAAAACACAAGAACAATTTCCAACTCATGGACACATGTTAAATGATCTATAGGTCCTTCTTAATTTCCAACATCCATCATAGCACTATTTTTCTAAACACCTATTAGCTTAAACACTTCTTTTTACACACAGTCATTATAAATGAAAACACAGTCAACTTATAACCCTTTGTTCATATTGCATATGATTATTAAAACATTCATAATATATATGGTCCTCATGGAGTCTAAAATACTAAAAAAATATCTAATTTATCATGAGACATTGAAACAACATCAAAATAAGCTCAAACAATCTTCTCAAGTAATTTACAGAACAAACATGAACACATAGTTAACTTTGAACCTTCATAATTTTAACTATAAACACTTTAAAATATTAAAATATATATTATAGATGAACCTTGGAGCCTTATACAAATTCTATTTTCACACCATGAGAAAATTCATCTTGGATCAAAAGTTATAGCCAAAATACAGAGCATTGGCTTCTCCTTTGTTAAATTCAAATATTCAAATGCAAATGGGCAGAGTTAAACCTCAGTCACTTTTCTCACATATCATGCTCTCATGTCTTCAAATTAAAAATTCACCATAAATCTTATTTAAATTTTAATGCATAGAGTTACACTACCCAAATTTTAAATCTTGAATAATTGACCTTATCTCATGCAATCATATAATATTGACTCAACATGCACTATAAATCTCTTGTACATAGCTTGATCTTTATCTATGTTAAAAATTGGACACTTTGAAATCATATTTTTCAATATACACCATAAATATATAAATGTATAAACATCCTCTCACTATTTATCCTTGGAGTAAGCTCAAACTTTATCTCTGCTCAATGTTAAACAACAAACACTTGTCCTCATCTCGTTATATCCTAACACCTTGAAACAAACACACTCCATTATTTTGTAAGGAGCTCAATATTTACTCAATTTAATCATCTAACACTTTGACCCATTTGAATTACTATGCACCATATATATATATATATATATATATATATATATATATATATATATATATATATATATATATATATATATATATATATATATATATATATATATATATATATATATATATATATATATATAAACTCTTACAAACCATTGGATCTCCGTCTTGTCTTGATCTTTAACATCATAAAAAAATGACTATGGGATGATTTCTTATCTTCTAGGAAGTTCAAATTTAGACCATAATAAATTTTATTATGCTTAGATGCATGATCTAAAATTTGGACCATATTATCTCTTCACATATTATAATCCAACCATGTGTCAAACTACTCCTAGAAAACTCTTGAATGTGGGATATAATGCTATTAATCTACTCACTCAATTTTTTTCTACCACAAAGCCAACTATGTCAAAAACTATCTGGAAGGATAACTTTGCACATGCATTTTTTTTTATGCGCTTCATTGCATGACATAAAACTTAGTACAAATAAACTAGGAAAAAAAATTAACAAACCCATATTATAATTTTCTCCTTTCACCTTCACACATGTGAAATATAACATCAAAATGCCTACTCATCTTTTCTTACCACATTGAAAATTACTAAGTATGGGAAAACACTGTCAAACTGCCTGGGAGCCCAATTTTGCACCTGCATATATTATGTTATGCTTTTTGGCATGACCAAAAAATTATTGAATAATAACTAGGCATAAATTTTATCACAACAATGTGACCAACACCCCCTGACTCATCCACATGTGGTAATGGTGATGTCAGTAAACTGCCTACTCAAATTTTATGCCACTAGACCAAAAATGTCTACATGAAAACAATGATCAAGTAGATGAAATCAAATCATGCACATAAGCACTCAAAGAATATAAAACCTCTTATATGACCCATTTCACATGTTAAAATCATCATACTTATCCCTAAACATCTTTAATCATTCCAAAATTGAAGATCAACCAAACCTCCTTCAAATATACTAAGACAAGCACATTACACACTTTGTCATTATTACTTAGACTTTTAAGTCACTTCATCCACTCATTGGGATACCTCCATGAGATCACCATGACATCATTAAAAAATATACAATAATATTCCCCTTTTTTATTGATGTCAACAACCATATATAGTAATATATAGCTCACCTTCTTCCCTCTCTTCAAACACTATCACAATATGAACTTTCTCCCCTTTTGACACAATGACAAAGTAGGCACAAAATGATCCTAAGGACCTAAAAATAATAAAAACAAGAGAGTAACATATTATAAAAATGATGCAAACTCCTTACCTTGAGCCTACCTTTTCTTGCCTTGACAACATCCACTTGTTCTATGCCAACACTCTCTTCAACCAAGCACTATAACTAATGAAGAAAGATCACACAAAAATACTAAAATCTAATGGAACTCACCAAGAAACATCTAATAAGGACTCCCCTAAATATTCATGAGCTATTTCACCTCTTGAGCATCTTCAGATCTCCATACACCATGAATAACCACCATATAGGCTCACTAGCCTTCTCTCTCTAAACACTTCCATGACTACCAAATTAGCATCTATAATGAAGTTTTTTTATACACTAATGAATCAAGATCATGAACTTGTCACTCCCCCTTAATAAAAGACCTTTTATTTATCCATATAAAAATAAATTACGCCCAAGCTTTGTCTTAGATACTCAAATGTAGCTTTTGATAATGGTTTGGTCATAATATATGTAAGCTACTATTTTATAGGCACATGTTCCAACTTAACACTTTTATTAATCACTTGTTCTCTTAATAAATGGTATCTAATAGGAATTTACTTTATTTTTTAATGCATAACAAGATTATTTGAGATACTAATTTCACTAATATTGTCATAAAAGATAGGACAAGGTCCATTTTGTCTTACCTTATAATCCTCCAAAGTTTGTTTCATCCATATGACTTGAGTACAAATAGAAGCAGATACTATATTCTAAACTTATGTAGTTGATAGAGACATTAAGGTTTTATTCATGCTTATCCAAGACACCAAGTAATCCCCCATGAAGAATACCCCACCAGTGGTACTCCTCCTATCATCCACACATCCTATCTAATCTACATTAGTATATGATTTCAAAGAGAATTATTTACACCTGGGATACAATAAACCATACTCTATGGTGCCTTTGAGATACCTCAAAATCCTTTTGAGTTATTTCAAGTGAGATTCTCTAGGGTTAGCTTGAAACCTTCCTACAAGACACATTTCTTGTATGATATCAAGCCTAGAAGTAGTAGAGTACAAAAGACTTATAATCATGGATCTATACAAAGTTTGGTCAATTTTTGGTGAGTCATCTAGTTTACTTAACTTGCATCCTATAATAATTGTATTACCCATTAGATTAAAATTAGTCATGTCAAACTTCCTTAACATATCCTTGATGTATTTATCTTATGAAATGAATATCCCTGCATCAAGCTAGTTTATCTACAATCTTAAGAAGAAAGAAAGTTATCCCAACATTGGCATTTCAAACTCAGTCTTCATAGTATGTAAAAAATTTCTACTCATTCTATCATTTTAAGATCTAAAAACTATGTGATTAACATATACAACAACTATCAATTGATTATTGCCTTTTGTCTTAATATACAAATCACTATCAGCTACCCCCTTTTAAAACCTTGACTCAAAATATACTTATCTAACCTATCATACCAAGCTCTAAGAGGTTGTTTAAGACCATAAATACCCTTTTTCTATTTACACAAAAAATATTTCTTTACTTGACATGAATTATCCTTTAGGTAACTCAGTGTAGACTTATTCTTATAAATTATCATTCAAGAAAGTAGATTTCACATCTATTTGACATACCTTAAAACCTTTGGGACTAACATATGCCAAGAAAATTCTAAATGCTTCCATTCTTTCCATAGGAGAAAAATTATCATCAAAATCTACTCCTTCAACCCATGTATATCCTTTACACACCAATCTAGCCTTGTTCCTTATGACTTCTTCTTTCTCATTCATCTTATTTTTGAAAACCCACATCGTACCTATCATATTTTTATCTTTTGGCCTAGGAACTAATTCCCATGTTTCATTATTTTCTATTTAATCAATTTATTCATCCATTACATCATTCCAAATTTCATATTTTATAGAATTCATGAATGTTTTGGGTTTAATCATGGATAATAAATTTGAGTCTAATTGATTTTGATTAATTAACATTCTCCTTCTAGTCTGTAACCTTGTACCAACATTTCTAATAATTTAAGAGATTGGATGATCTTTTTTGAATTAATCTAGATAGAGGTTTAAAATCTTGTCTTTCTTCCTCCTCTTCATATTCATCATCTATTTGAATGGATAACTCATCATTATTTGCAATAAAATTTTGAATTGAGTCAATTACCTATAATTTTAGCTTCTTGAATCTATTTGTCTCATCTACCCTTACATTTTAACTTTCAACAATCTTGTGAAGTCTCTTGTTGAAGCACCTATAGGTAGTATTAATAGAAGAGTAACCTAATAAGATGCCCTCATCAGACCTTGAATTAAATTTTCCAAGATTCTCTTCATCTTTTTTGATGAGTCACCTACTCCCACAAACTCTAAAATGTTTGACATTAACTGCTCTATTCTTCCATAATTCATAAGGAGTCTTGTCATCATTTATTTTGATTTGACACTTGCTTAGGAATTAAACTAAAGTTTTTATTGCCTCTTTCTAATAACCATTTGATAATTTATTATTTTGAATCACTATTCTACTTACATTTTGAATAGTCCTATTCTTCTTTTTAATAATACCATTTTATTGTGGTGTTCTAGCAGTAGAATATTGTCTTCTTATCCCTTATTATTCATGAAAGTCATCAAATTTATGAGACCAAAACTCACCTCCTCTTTCCGATCTCACACACTTGATCTTTGAACCTTTCTCATTTTCAGCAAGATCTTTGAATGCTATAATCTTACAAAATATTCTAATTTTTCTTTAATAAAGAATATCCAAGTCATCCTAGTAAAATCATCAATGAGAAGCATGAAGTAGTTCTTACCATGAATACTTTAAGTTATCATAGGTCCACATAGATCAGTGTGAATCAACTCCAATGGATCTGTAGTGGATAATTCCTTGTATTTGTACCTTCACTTGGTTTTCTTACCATGATGACATGCCTTGCATAGAGAATGAGGAATCTTAGAAATTTTGGGCATATGTCTTACCAATCCCTTAAACTGATCTTTACTATATTATTAAAATTTATATGTCCAATCCTTTTATGCCAAATCTATATTTCCTCTAATTGACTCATGAATCATTCCTCCTTCTTGGACTCATGAAATATATACATGTTATCTATTTTACAAACATTTGCAACAAAACTGCCAGATTTTGATTTTCTTACTTCACATACATCATCATAAAAAGTTACAACATTTCCTTGCTTTCACATTTAGATTATACTCAAAATATTATGTTTTAAACTTTATACATATAAGACATTCTCAATCTTAATATGACCATTTTCCAAACTCATATTACTTTTGCCAATAATGTTAGTCAATTTGTTATCACCAAATCTCACTGAATATGGCTTAGTCTTCTTAAGGTAAATAAATTTGCTCTTGTATCCTATCATATGATTTTATAAACCACTATATATTAACCATCTCTTGTTCTCATCTTATTGAGTATACAAGGTTGATTGAATAAACATTGACTCTTCCTTTGGTAGACTGCATGAATTATGCTTATTTTCTTCTTTATCTTTAGACTTAGTCTTCTTGAACCATTTGATGGTGTCACTGACTTGTATATCCTTTTTCTAAAAGGACTTATTGTAGTTCTTGGCTATGTGACCTTGTTGGTTAAAATTGTAGCATATGAGATCCCTTTTGATCTCTAGAGAGAGAGCAAAATCCTTATATCTATGACCAAATTGATTGCAAGAGAAGCAATACCCATTAAATGCATTGTTCATGTTTGACCCTCTTTTCTCTTGACCATTACTGATCAATGGAATTTCATTCTTGATCCTCTTAGTGGAGATGAAATCCTTTTTTTCCTTGGATAAGAACACATTTGAGTAAATCATGACTTTATTTTCACATTGTTCCATCCTTTGATTGAGACCTTTATTCACCATGACCTACAGATTCTTTACTAGCCTCTAAATCTTGAACTTGCATCCTCACATCATCCATGCTTGCATTGATGTTTGATAAAGCACATACTAGTTTGTTTTGAATATAATCCATAGTCTCTTTGTTACCTATTATACCTTTTATCACCTTCAAGTGGTTAAAATTTCAAGGACCTACTTTGATACCAATTGTTAGAGGTACAATCACTAAGAGGGGGGTTAAATCAGTGAACCCAGATAATCCAAATTTAATTTCAATCCTTTCAAATTGTTAATCAATTATCACAAGCATTCATGAAGCATAACAATGAACAAGAAAAATAATGTAAAATTAATCATATAACATATGACATATATGGGAAACCCTCTTGGGGGAGAAAACCCACTATAACCTATAATTAGACTAATTTTATATAATAAAAAGAACCAATTGAGACCAGCTACAACTAATCAAGGAACTACAATTACTTATTTTAGTGAGACTATAATCCCACAAGGTGTTAAAACACCTATGTAGGTGGGAAACCACAACAACTAGACTTTTATAAAGCTTTACCTTTAAAGTAGGCTTAAACCCCCTAGATTTTAAGATAATATAACAAAACCTAAGAACATAAAATATCTTAAACACTAATTTCCTACCAATATGATGGAGATATAAAGTGTATAAACTCTCTTTAACTCTGCACATTCAATTCATCCAAAGCCACCTTTTAGATCACCCTAAAACTCTTCGCTCATCCTCTATTTTCAAAGGCACTATTATACCAATAGGATTATGACCTATAGGTCATACACACAATCCTCAAACTATTTTTCTCTTCAACTCATCCACTGGTCATCCACACTTTCTTTCACTCCATAATATTATCCTCTCAATGCCAATTCCACATATAAGTCTCACACTTATCTAGAAACCATCTCATTTATCTTCACTATTCATAGATCCCTCATGATTATCAAAATCTTGGTCAGTAATTAGGAATGCCTTAACCCATAAGGCATCTATCATGGGTAACACTTAAGCACAACTCTCATTCAATAGGCTTAAGTCACTTTTAGGTCCTATGAAGACCCATTTATCTCTTTGACACTTCTTTGAGAAAACTAAAAAACAAAAGAATAATTTACAACTCATGGACCTATGTCACATGATCTATAGGTTCTCCTTAAGTGCCAAAATCCATCATACCACTCTTCTGCTAACCCCAAATTAGCTTAAGCACTTCTTTTTACATACAGTCATTATGAATGAAAACATAGTCAACTTATAACCCTTTTTTTAAATTGTATATGACTAGTAAAACCTTAATAATACATAAATATGGTATTCATAGAGTCTAAAACACTTCCAAATATATAATTCATCATGATACATCGAAACAACATCAAAACAAGCTCGAGTAATCTTCTCAAGTCACTTGCAAAATAAACATGAACACATAGTCAACTTTGAACTTTCATAATTTTGACTGTACACACTTTAAAATATTCAAATATATATTTCCTAATGTACCTTGGATTCCTCTACAAATTCATTTTTTACACCATTAAAAAAATTATCCTAGATCAAAAGTTATATCCAAAATATAGAGCATTGGTTTTTCTTTTGTTAAATTCAAATATTCAAATACAAATGGTCACAGTTGAACCTCAATCACTTTGTTCAAATCTCATGATCTCACATCCTCAGATTAAACATGCACTATAAATATTCCTTTAAATTTAATTTATAAATAACTACTTCCCAAATTTTAAACCTCAAACAATAAACCCTATCTCATGCAATCTTACAATACTAACTCAATGCACACCATTGATCTTATGTACGTAGATCAATATTTATCTATGTTAATCATTAGACACTTTAAAATCCCCTTCATAAATATTCACCATCAATTTATAAATGTACATGTTGGAGAGTTTTCAATTATGTCATGGTTATTTCATGAAGGTATCCTAGTGAGTGGATGAAGTGCTTTGATAGCCTAAGTGACAATGACAAAGTGTGCAATGTGCTTGTCTTAGTGTGATTGAAGTTGGTTTGGTTGATTTTAAATTTTTTCATGGTTAGAGATGTTTAGGGATTAATATGGTGATTTTATGTTTTTAAATATGTCCCTAATATGTTTTCTATGCTTTGAGTACTTGTGTGCATGAGTGGAATTCATCTGGTAGTCCATAGGTTTCCTTTAGACCTTTTGGGTCCAGTAGCAAAAAAATGAGTAGGTAGTTTGCTAACATCACCATTTCCATGGTTGGATGAGTTAGTGGGAGTTTTTCGTATTTTTTTTATCACATTAGTCCCTAGTTTCTATGCACAAAGTCTCAAATTTAGTGATGAAGCATAATAAAAGATATGTAAGTGTAAAGTTGGGCTCTCAGGCATTTTGACAGTATTTTCCCATACGTAGCCAAATTTTAAATGTGGTAGGAATAGTTGAGTAATCATTTTAATGGTGGCATATCTCACACATTTAGACATTTAAGTAAAGGTGATCATATGGAATTGTTTAGTTTTATGCCTATTTGATTTATGCTAACTTTTAGGTCAAGTGCTAGATCACAAAAAAAAATATGCATGATCAAAGTTGGCCTCCCAAACAAGTTTTTGACATAGTTGGCTCTATGGCAAAAAAATCTGAGTGAGCATTTTAATGTTATTATATCTCATGCATGTGAGGGTTCTAGGAGCATTTTTTCACATGGTTAGATTCTCCTATGTGATGAGATCATATCATCAAAATTTTAGATCATGTATCTAAGCACAATAAAAGATATGAAGGTGCAAAGTTGACCTTATAGATATATTTCAAAGGTTCCCACACTTAGTCAAATTTTCACAAGATAAATATCAAGCTTCTTCCAAGGATTAACAGTTTGTGGGAGTTCATACATCTAGATCTATGGTGTGCAATAAGTCAAATGGGTCAAAGTATTCGATGCTTAAAATAAGTAAAGATTGAGTTATTTATAAAAGGATCAATGGATCATGTTCATTAAAATATTTCTAGAAGTAACGAGATGAGGACGAGTGTTTGATATTTAACATCAAGTAGAGATAAATACTGAGCTATGTACAGGAGATCAACAGAGTGCATTAAGTCAAATAGTCAAGATGAAGATCTAATGTTGAGAATTGAAAGGTAAATGTTGAGTTCCTTAAAATTATATTGATGGTGTGTGATTAATATAAGGAATGAAGACATGAGATGCAAGAAAAATGAATGAGGTTTAACTGTGATTGTTTCAATTCAAATATTTGAATTTAACAAAGGAAAAATTAGTGTTCAGTTTATGTGCCATAACTTTTAATCTATGCATAATTTGACCATACTATAAAAATAAAATATGAAGAGGAATCCATGGTTCATCTCATGAATCTAATTTTAATATCTAAATATATGTATAGACAAAGATATTGAGCTCTAAATTTGATTATGTGTTTGACTATGTTCTACTAGTAACTCAAGAAGGATAATTGAGCTTATTCTAATGTTTTTTTAGTGTGTAATGATGAATTAGCTATTGGAACATGTTTTGGACTCCATGAGGATCATTTATGTGATTTATGAAGGTTTGATCAATTATATGTAGTATGAAAAAAAATTTATAAGTTGATTGTGTATTCAATCATGGTAATTATGTGCATAGAATGTTATTTGAGCATAGAAGGGTAAAAGGTGACTTAGGCTTATTTGAAAGTGGATTGTACTAAAGTTTGACCCATGTGAGATGCCTTAAGGGTGAAGTCATGTGTTGTGGCCAAAAATAAATATTGTGATCTTTTTAATTCATGATTTATCTATAAATGGTGAAACCAAATGTGTTGGTTTCTAGACTAGCTAAGAGACTTGTGGGTGAGACTTTATGACATGAGTGCAAGGTATATGTGAGAGTTGTGGAGTGAAGAAGAGGTAGAGTGTCCAGTTGATGAATTGATGAGTAGAGTAGATTGATGACTATTTATGACTTATAGGTCATATTTTTTATGTCATAAAAGTGATATTGTTGTTTGAGGATATGTAAAGAGGTTTGAGTGTGCATATGAGGATAGTTTGATTGAAGGAGAGAGATTATGGTATGACTATGTGAGAGGCTTGTATGAGATATAGATAGAGTTTATACATGGGTTATATAAATATATATCCATCATCAAGTGTTGAATACATTAGTACTAAGGTGGAAGTGTTCAAAGGAGGGTCTAAATTACATGATCTTCCTTGGGGGAGTTTCTCCTTGTGAAACAAGTGTTTCACTAAAGGCCTCTGGTCTAAAGGATTTAATAAAAGTTTTTTGGTCTAAAGGAGTTGAATAGTCTCTTATTTATAATTTCTAATAGTACAAGTAGTCCATGTCTTATAGGCTTGAGAGTGTGTTTTATTCCCCATGAGGGTTTCCTATAAGAATTATGTGTTATGTGTTTGATCTTGTGTATGCATTGAATGAATGAGCTCTCTTGTTAATGTTGCTTGATCAAGTTGATATATCCTGATTATTTAAATAGTTTTTAAAGAGTAGAATTGAGATTAAAATATTTGGGCTTACTAATTCACCCCCCCTCTCAGTGATTGTACCTCTAACAATTGGTATCAAAGCAGGTCCTTTGGTAAAGGCTTAATATCTTGAAGGTGATCTAAGGTACGATATGGATAATCATCAAGGAGGTTTCTCTAATAATCAAGCACCAATGTTCAATGGATCCAATTCTTCCTTTTGGAGTGAAATTATGAGGATATACATTATGTCCCAAGGGTTTGATGTATGGAAATCTATTTCAGATGGTTATGTTATTCCTATTATTCCTCCATCTAGTGCTAAAAACAAAAAGCTATTTGAGAACAATTCCAAGGTAATGAATGTTATCACTTGTGGCCTTTCAAATACTAAACACACCAAAGTAATACATTGTAAATCTATTAAAGAGATATGGGATAAAATTTAGATCAATTTTGAAGGAGATTCAAAGGTCAAGCTTGCTAAGTTGCAGACAATTTGAAATTCTCAATATGAAGGAAGAAAATTATGTGGCATCTTTTTATAGAGAGTTGATGAGATTATGAACATCATAAAAGGTCTTGAAGAGAACCTTGAAGAGGCTACTATTATTCAAAAGGTATTAATATCTCTACCTCCCAAGTTTTATCTAAAAGTATTTGTTATAGAATAAATTCATGATCTTACTCAGTTGAAGATGAATCAATTGCATGTCACCCTTACTGCCTATGAGATGAGAAAGAATGATGATATACCAAAAAAGAAGGAAGCAACTTTCAAGACTAAAATAAAGATAAAAAATAAGTTTCAAGGTAAGAAACCTAAGGAGGATGACATTTTTAATATAGATGAGGATGAACTAATTGCTTTGATTTCAATAAAATTGAAAATAGGTTCAGGCAAGTATAAGGTTAAACTACCCCTTAAATGCTTCAATTGTGGAGAGGTAGGAAATTTTTCTAATAAGTGCCATCATAAGTATAAGAAGTATGGTGATGAAGATCATGATTATGGTAATAGATCATTCAAATCTGATAAATGTAAAAAGGGATTTATAAGGTTTGACAATAAGAACAAGTACTTCAAGGACAAGAAGAGTCTCTACACCAAATAAGATTGTAGTTCATCAAATGATAGTGAAGTCAGTGACTCAGAGTATGATTATGAAGATGTTGTTCTTGTTGAAGATGAATACATGTTCACAGCTGAAGAAGGTAGTTGATCACATCAAAAGGAGTCTACTTGGAGTGATTCAGATGAAGTAGACTATGAGACTGCATTGACAAATGCTCATGAAGAATTGAAGATTGATAAGAAGATCTATAACAAGATGAAATATAAACTCAAGGACTTTAAGGAGCAATTCAATGTGTTTGAGGCAAGAATGGATGAAGATGTGAAGGAGCATGAAGATATGGTCAAACATCTTAGCTTTCAATTGTAAATCATGTCTACAAGTCTAAAAGCTAAAGAATATGAATGTGCAAGGTATGTAACTGAAAAATGAGTCATTGAAATCTAAGTTAAAGAAGATATCAAGTAATTTAATGTCATTTTTGATATTTTAAAAGAGCTCAAGTGATCTAGACAACAGTCTAAATGATCAAAAGCATGAAAGTGATAAGACTGGTCTTATATACAAAGAAGAACCAGAAACTACAGCTCAAGACAAGATGAAGACTAATGTGAACAAGGACAATTACCCTTTGAAGATAAATTAGATCAAATAGCCAAAGGCCATGAGGTACGTAAGTTTCAATGGTTACTATTACATATGTAATCAATTTGGTCATAAGAATAGAGAATGCAAGAGACCTATTAGAAATGAATTTGTTTATACCTATGATGGGGGTAATTAGTTAAAAGGTGTGGGTAAGGTTGAGTGCTTCAACTATAATGATGTAGGACACTTTGCAAAATATTTTCCATTTAAGGTAAGGCAATTTGATTTTCCTTAAATAAATATTGAGTGATATATTTATTATGAACTAAGACACATTACAAGATTTTATCCAAATATGGTAAGATAGAATGAGCTTCTTGAAAAAGGTATGATGTGCTTCAACTATCAAAAGAGAGGTCACATTGATAAATTATGCAAGCAAAAGCCTACAAGTTAGAATAGGTTCAATCAGGATCCTAGAATGCAAGGAAGAAGGAAAATTAACTCATGGAAGCCAAAGGCGGTAAGTAAAAATTATGATGAGTCTGAAGGTCTAAGTAATATATTTGTAATGGTAGATAATGCTACAGATGTTGAAGAGTGACAAGGGATTTCGTTGTCTACTCATGTTGAGAATGAAGAGACCAAACTCAAGGAGAAGACCAAGATGTCGGTTGAGAAAGTTATGAGATGTATATGGATCTAACTAAACATCCTACTATTACTACGTAAGTATCATTCAAAGAACACCATTTTTTAGTAATTAGTGATGATATTCCAAGCTACAAGGTTATTTCTTCAAATGAAAAGGTATGTCAAGATTCCATAGTTGCTTCATGTGTTATTAATTATATTTTAGAATAAAAGGAGAGTGATATAGAAAAGGAACTAGTTTTCATAGTTCATAATAAATATAAGAAGAACAAGATCAATAAGTCTTATAGAATATAAGAGGATTCTTGTGGTTACTGAGGAGATATGGGCCACTCCTATTTTCACTTTGTTTTAGAGCATTATGGTGTAAAGTATGTCTCTATCTATGCTTTTTAAGAGACTCCTTTCAGTGGAGAAGTAAGTGTTGTTATGGTGTTATTCATATGGTATTAGAAGGCTAAAAATGAGTTTTTTTAGTTTGGATTAGGTATGTCGAGGTGGAAGATATGTTGAGGTGATGTCATGATGTTGATAACTGTACATGGAGCAATTTATAGGGTCAGATTAAAGGTTCCTAGATTACAAAGGAGGATCTATGAGTTTTCAAGATGATATATTTGCATATAAATTTTTTAAAACCTTGTTCTAGCATGTTCCAAGTTGCATTGTGATCTGAAGGTATGTTCAAGTCAAATTGGAGATTTTTGTTTGCTCTTGGGTTTCCTAGTTTGTGCTTAAGAGTATGCAAGTTCTAAATTGGGTTATAAGAAGTCTATGTTCCCAAAGGTATATAGGCTCAAATTTTGGTCTATAATTGTGTGATGGGTGTCTCCAAGTGTAAAATAAGTTTTAGAGGTGGACATTAACCAAGAGGTTTGTTGACCTTGCTTGTTTTGAGTTTCTAGGGGTTTGGGCTTTACTTGAAAAGTGGTTTTCCTTATGAATTGAGGTTTGAGGCTTCTTAATATATTAAATGGGACAAATGTGTTATAAAATTAATCTTCACATAAATTTAAAGGTATTTTTCCAAATTATTCATGGTTTTTATAAGATAGAGGCCTAATTTGTAAGTTGGTTTGTGAAAGAAGTATGTTGTATATGATGAACTAGGTGATGTAAATTGGTGTGCTTAATGGGCCATATGAGAGTGCTCCAGATATGAATTTTTATGTATTTAATATATATCTACTAAAATTTTTGTACTATGTAAGTTTCAAGTAGGGATACAAGGAAACTAGACATGTATAATAAGAAGAAGAGCGCTTTTTGTTCAGTTTCTCCAAAATAGCAAGGCATGAGTATTTCAAGATGAGTTTTCAGGTTATTTATAGAATTTATATTGTTTTGTGTGTGGAATGAAGTTATTTTTGTGGTCCTTAAGGTGGTTTGAGAGAGAAGGCTAGTAAGCCTATATGGTGGTTCCTCATGGTATATGGAGATCTAAAGATGTTCAAGTGGTGCAATGGCTTAAAAATCTTAGGGGGAGTCCCTCTCAAATGTTTCTTGAAAGAAGTTGGTGTTAAGAAAATAATGGGTAGGATCAAGGTAAGGGTGAGTTTGTATCATCTTTCTAAGGTGTTTATCTCTTGTTTTTAGTCTTTTTAGGTCCCCACAATCAATTGGTGCCCACTTTGTCATTATGTCAATGGGGGAGAAAGTTCCTATTGTGGGAGTGATAGAAGAGAGAGAAAGAAGGTGAGTTGTATATTTCTATATGATGATTGTTGACATCAATGATAAATGGTGAAATTATTGAAGAGATTTCAATGATGTCATAGAGGTATCCTGGTGAGTGGATGAAGTGTTTTTATAGCCTAAGTAACAATGACAAAGTGTGCAATGTGTTTGTCCTAGTATGCTTGAAGTCGGCTTAGTTGATCTTTAGTTTTTTCATGGTTGGATATTTTTAGGGATCAATATGGTTATTTTAGGTTGTGTAATATGTCCCTAATATGTTTTCTATGCTTTTAGTACTTGTGTGTATGAGTGGATTTCACCTGGTAGTCTATAGGTTTCATCTAGACCTTTTGGGTCTAGTAATAGAAAATCTAAGTAGATAGTTTGTTGGCATCACCATTACCACATGTGGATGAGTCAAGTGGATTTGGTCATATGGTTGTGATCACATCAGTCCATAGTTTTTATGTGTAAAGTTTCAATTATAGAAATGAAGCACAATAAAAGACATACAAGTGCAAAGTTGGGCTCTCAGGCATTTTGACAATATTTTCCCATACTTAGCCAAATTTGCAATATGGAAAGAAGAGCCAAGTAATCATCTTGATGGTGGCATATCTCACATGTGTGGACATTTTAGGAAAAGGTGATCATATGGGTTTGTTTATTTTTGTGCCTAGTTGATTTACACTAATTTTTAGGTCAAGCACTAGAGCACGACAAAAGATATGCATGATAAAATTTGGTCTCCCAAATAAGTTTTTGACATAGTTGGCTCTATAATATAAAAATTTAAGTGAGAATTTTATTATCATTATATCTCACATGTCTGAGGGTTCTAGGAGTAGTTTATTACATGGTTAGATTCTCCTATATGAAAAGATCATATGGTCCAAATTTAAAATCATGCATCTAAGTGCAACAAAAGATATGAAGGTGCAAATTTGACCTTATAAATAAATTTCAAAGGTTCTCATAGTCAAATTTGCACAAGATAAATATCTATCTTCTTTCAAGGATCAATAGTTCATGGGAGTTCATATATCTAGATCTATGGTGTCTAGTAAGTCAAATGGGTTAAAGCATTCAATGCCTAAATTGAGTAAAGATTGAGTTCCATACAAAAGGATCAATGGAGCATGTTCATTCCAAGATGTCAAAAAGTAACAAGATGAGAACAAGTGTTTGATTTTTAATGTCAAGTAGAGATAAAGACTAAGCTACGTATAGGAGATTGATAGAGCACATTAAGTCAAATAGTCAAGATGAAGATTCAATGATGAGTGCTAAAAGGTAAAGGCCAAGTTCCTTACAATTAGATCAATGGTGCATGATTGATCTAAGTAGTGAAGATATGAAATTAGATAAAAATTACTAACGTTTAAATATGATCATTTGAATTCAAATATTTGAATATAACAAGTGAAAAACTAGTGCTTAATTTATGTGCCATAACTTTTGATCTATGCAGAATTTGACCATGATATAAAAATAAAATATGAAGAGGACTCCATGGCACATATAATGAACCTATTTAAAGATCTGAATGTATGTATAAAAAAAATATATTGAGCTCTAAATTTGACTATGTTCTATAATTAACCCAAGAAGGGTAATTGAGCTCATTCTAGTGTTATTTTGATGTTTAATGATGAATTATCTATTAGATCTTGTTGTAGACTCCATGAGGATAATATTTGTGCATTATTAAGGTTTGATCAATCATATTTAGTATGAAAAAAAGTTTAAATTTTGATTATGTATTCATTCATGGTGATTGTGTGCATAGAATGTTGTTTGAGCGAATTGTGCTTAAGCAGAAAGGTATTATGGTTATTGTCACTTAAGGAGGACCTATAGATCATGTGGAATGGTTCCATGCATTTGAAAAAAATTATTTTTTTTTACTTTTATTGAAGAAGTGTCAAAGATTTGAATGGGTCTCCATAAGACCTAAAAGGTGACTTAGGCTTATTTGAAAGTGGATTGTGCTTAAGTGTGACCCATGTGAGATGCCTTAAGGGTGAAGGCATGTGTTGTGGCTGAAAAAAAAATATTATTATCTTATTATTTCATGATTTCTCTATAAATTTTGAAACCAAATGTGTTGGTTTCTAAACTTGGTGAGAGACTTGTGGGTGAGATGTTGTGAGATGAGTGCAAGGTGTATGTGAGATTTATGGAGTGAAGAAGTGGTAGAGTTCCAAATTGATGAATTAATGAGTAGTTTATATTGATGACTATGTGTATGACCTATAGGTCATATTTATAATGTCAACAAAGTGCTCTTGTAGTTTGAGGATATGCAAAGAGGTCTGAGTGTGCATATGAGGATAGTTTGATTGAATAAGGAGAGAGATTGTGGTATACCTATGTGAGAAGCTTGTATGAGATAGAAAGAGAGTTTGCACAGGGGTTAGATAAATAGAGATCCATCATCAGGTTTTGAAGACATTAATACTAAGATGAAAGTGTTCAAAGGAGGGTTTAAAGGACTTGATCTTCCTTAGGGGCAGTTGTTCCTTGTGAAACAGGTGTTTCACTAAAGGCCTTTGGTCTAAAAGATTTGATCAAGGTTTTTTGGTCTAAAAGAGTTGACCAATATCTTGTTTGTAATTTATTATAAGACAAGTATTCTATGTGTTATAGTCTTGAGAGTGGGTTTTATTCCCCATGAGGGTTTACCATAGGAACTATGTGTTATGTGTTTGATCTTGTGTATGCATTGAATGAATGAGCTCTCTTTTTAATGTTTCTTGATCAAGTTGATATATGCTGATTATTTAAATATTTTTAAAGGATTGGAATTGAGATTAAAATATTTGGGCTCACTGATTCACCCCTACCCTCTTAGTGATTGTACCTCTAATAGTATAAATATCTACTCATTATTGATCTTTGGAAGAAGATCGATCTTTATCTTTTCTCAACATTAAACAAAAAACATTTGTCCTCATCTTGTTGCTTTTTGACACCTTAGAACAAGCATGCTTTGTTGATCCTTTTATAAGGAGCTCGATCTTTACTCAATTTAAGCATCAAACACTTTGATCCATTTGACTTATTATGCATTATAGATCTAGATGTATGAACTCTCATAAACCATCAGATCTCCATTTGGTCCTGATCTTTAACGTCATGCAAAAATGACTAAGTATGGGGACCATTACTTATTTGGCTAGAAGGCCAACTTTTGACCATAATAGCTTTTGTTCCACTTAGACACATTATCTAAAATTTGGACCATATGACCTCCTTACATAGGAGAATTAAAAATGTTTCAAACTAATCCTATAACCCTCTTGTGTGTGAGATATAACTCCATTAATATGTTCACTCTTTTTTTTTTTTGCCACAGAGCCAACTATGTCAAAAACTATCAAGAAGGCCAACTTTGCACATGCATATATGTTGATGTACTTCATTTCATGACTTGAAACTTAGCATAAATCAACTAAGCACAAAGCTAAATAAACCCATATGATTATTTTCTCTTCACACCTTCACATGTACAAAATATAATAACATCAAAATTCCTACTCAGCTTTCTTGCCACATTGCAAATTTGGCTAAGTATGAGAAAACACTATCAAACTACCTAGGATCCCAACTTTTCACTTGTATATCTTATGTTATGCTTTGTCACATGACCAAAATTTTATCACATAATAATTAGGCATAAATATGATCACAACTATATGACCAACACCCCCTGACTCATCCACATGTGGCAATGGTGACATCAGCAAACTACCTACTCATATTTTCTACCACTACACCAAAAATGTCTACATGAAAACAATGATCAACCAGATGAAATCCACTCATGTACACAAGCACTCAAATCATATAAAACCTCTTATAGGACCCCTTACACATTCTCAAATCACCATACTCATCCCTAAAAATCTCTAATCATGACAAAATTGAAGATCAACCAAGCCTCCTTCAATCATACTAAGACAAGCACATTGCATACTTTATCATTATTACTTAGACTATCAAGGCACTTCATCCATTCATTAGGACACCTCCATGACATCATTAAAATATCTCCAACACCTTATCCTTGGCATGAGTCTAAAGTCTATGCATCTGAATGACATGTTTCTCACTTGTGTAAGATGCCTCTCATGTGGTCCTAGGGTAAACCACATTACGCATTATCATTGATGGTTGAATAATAATCTTAGGCTATGTTATCTAATTTGGTTGACCTAGCCCCAATAGAGGTGTAACAACATTATTAATTGTGGGAGTTGAAGATTGACCACTATTTATTTTTTGGAATTTTTCTTGAAAAATATTAATGAAATCATCTTGTATATTTGTATGTTTAGACATAAAGTCTTGTAACTATTGCTTATCAATTTCATCAAATCTATTATTAAATTCTGCCATTATATTTTGGAAGGTATGTAAATAAGTTTTTTTTATTTTGAACCTTTTAATAATATCAATCTAAGAAAGATTGCAAAAACTAATTATGGTAGAAAATCTAATCTTTTAGAAGAAAATTTTGAGTATATGTAGAAAAATGATACAAACCCTAAGTGTGTCAAGGGTTACGGTTTTTAAATATATGGTTTCTTTGCAACAATTAAAATTATATATAAATAAATTGAAACCCTAATATGAAATTGATTTAATTATCTAGGTTATCTTAAAAAATTAGAAAATCATAAGTATGCAGCCCTATTTTATTACACAAAATTCTTGATTAATGCAAAATAGCGTTTGAAGTAATATTCAAAGTAAGTCGCATTCACCAAATGATTTAACCTATTAGGGTTTTAAACATATAAATCTTAGTTAGATTAAAGGGTTGAAATGTCTAAATCAATCAAATAATATGAAATAATTAAGCAGTGATTTTTATGGATTTTGAATTATTTTCACTTTCTAAAAATAGTAATAAATATGCATAAATAAAGACTTATCTGGAAATCAATTGTCGTAGATGATCTGGGTTCCAAAAATTGGGTTCTAGAGAAGTCTGAGTGTCATCAATAGAGTCTTAGATCTAATTATTCACTAGATAGTAGCACCCTAACTAGACAGTAGTGCCATACTATTGTAGTGTCCTCCAAAGTGGCTCTAGTGTCCTTTTTGTAGGATTTTTCCTATTTTTTGGTAGCACCTATGCTTGTGTCTCTAGGTCTTTTTCCTGCATGCATGAAATTAGGAACTTTGTATTGTGACTATAAAATGTTATTTAGTGTGTAACCCCTAATATTCTTTATAAGTATTACATGAGATGAAAATGTGTGTTCATTATTAGGATAGGTTGTACATCCTCAACACCCCCCTATGAAGAGAGTTTCCTACATACCAATACTATGAGGAAAGATCAAGACCGATTAATTCTCCCACCTAGTGCTTGGTGCAAGTGTAAGTGCATGCTAGAATAAGAGTGGTCTTAAATTCCTTGAGTGTGCTTGAGCTTTGAAATATTTTAAATCTAGGCTTAGGGCTGTTGTAAATGGTATTGTGAAAAATTAGGGTAGAATAGGGATCAAATACCTTAATTTTGCTCAACTTGTTTCTTGTTTGGATAGGCTTTTTCATCTATTTTCTATCTAGTGAATAGAAGTTAAATAGTCTTGTATTTATAGAGATATGTAGCTTATGTGGATAATAAAATGTACTTAAGTTGACCTTATGAGAGGCACACATTTGAAAATATATTCACTTAAGAGAGTTAGGGCAAGGAACACTAGCACCCATTTGGGGACACCGGTGTCATGTAGTTGCAGTGTCCTTAGTGTGGCGCTAATGTCTACCAAATAGATTATTGAGCACACTAGGTTAGGATCTAGGAAAGTAGTCTTGGGACTATGTTTGGGCTGATAGAAGATGTTTATGGTCTGAAAAATGGCTAGAAAAGTGTGGTAAAGGATCTAAGATAGGTATAGGGAAATCTAGCAATAGGCTATCTCAATCAACATTCTTAGCATCCAAATACCACTTTTAGGTGATTACACTTTTATTAAATCAAAAAAACTATATTAGAAAAAAAAAATTCTAACTACCATCACTATAATAATTAAAAAAACAAATTGAAAATCATGATGAATTAAATATATAGAAGAATTATATTATTAATAAAGGAACTACTAGATAAACATGGTTATAAAGTTTATTTTCAATCAGGAGTATTACCCTTGTGACAATGTATGCCACTTTCCACTCCTATTAAAATAATGAAATCTCTCAAAAGTGTGGGTGACTTTGAAGTGGAGAGAATATCTAGATAAAGGGTTGGTTCCCTTGATGCACTCATTAAATTTGTATCTAATCCTACTTACTATTGATTTTTTACTAAGGGAAAGGGTGAAGGCATAATGCTTTGCATTGGAATTGACATGAAAAATTGAATGAAAGGTGATGCACCCATTTTATAACCATTTTTTATTATAATTAACACTCTTCAGAATAAAAGGATCCTCCACACATTCTCTTCACTTCAATTATATGGCTTATACAATAGTTTTTCATATAAAGGACTTATAACTCTCACTCTTTGCATGGAAGGAATGAAAGATTATTGAATTCACTTCCAATTTTGGATTGAAATTGAACATAAACACTTAGTATGACCTATATAAACTCAAATATATCATAATAAGGTACAAAAACCATATTTTAACATAGGAAATATACTTATTCACTAGGTTATATCAATGGAAATCACACATACCCTTCACACAACAACCTGAAAATGAAGGAAAATAGCTTCTTGTTTATTTAAAAGGTATAGTAAAAAATTTTGACATCCTTTCAACATAGCTAAAGTAAAAAATTGATATGTTCATTCTTGAAAATAAGATACTAGGAAAATAATATGACAGGGGAGACAAAGTAGCCCCAAAATTGGGGTGACTCACTTTGTATTCACACCCTTCAAATCCTACACAGTAACTCCTAGATTTTCTCTCGTATTTCCTTAAAATAATGGTGTAAAAGGTATATCTATCATTTTTGGAAGCACAAATAATTATTGAGCATTGATTGGTCTTGTTTGACCCATTGAAGTGCTTATATCTTTACTCACATTCCTTGTATCCTTGATTACATGTCTTCCTTGATGAATAATCCTTCTTCCATAAAAATAGGTATTCAAGTCTTCATAAATTCTTCCATTTAATACTTATCATATATTTATTATGCCTCTTCACCTTACGTGGGTTGTTAAAAGTCTCTTAATGCATCTTTGACCTTTTCTCCTTGACTTAGCATAGGAAAGGGAGAAGGTCTTATTAAGGTAGTTTATGACTCTTTCAAACATTTGAATGCTTATTTAAAATAACCTATTGAATTTTTATTTCCCTCAAAGTGGTGTAAAATATGAGAATCAACCTTGAAAATCATGTTGAATAACTCCTATGTATTGACTTGGTTGTTTGATCACTTTCTCCTCTTGTAATATGGCATAGAAGGTGAGACAACTTGATTTTGCCTTGAAGAAACTAATTTTACTATATGGATGGATTATAAACATCATAAAATATATAAAATAATAAAATTGGAGCCATAAATTAGTTTCCAAGATGTGATTTTTCTCCAAAAGGTCTCATTTTGCCTCAATCTTTGTAGCCCTCAAAATAGGTAAACCTCCTTATGTAGAATAATGTACAGATTTTAATGGATAAATAAATAAATTTTTAAGGATATAGTATCCAATTAAATATCCATTCCAAGTTTCATGACCTTAAACCAAGTGTAAGTACACTTTTATACCATTCTCTCTCCTCAAATAGGCCTCAATTAGGCCTCCTTGCCTAGAAACTAAGTTTGTGATAAAATGTCCTCCCACATGTGTGAAAATTATAGGATGTGTTTATTAATTTTCCCCATGATAATATTATTCTCCATATCAATTTTAAGCTCTTGAGACCTTGTATGGATGGGTGAACCATGAAATGGCCAAAACCCCTAGTTTAGGTGCTTGTATAGGCTTATGAAGCATTTGAAGTCTTTTTCATGAAATGTTCAGGTTTTTATGTTTTAAAAAGGTTTTTTCACATATTAAATACCATTTCACAACTCAATATCCTAATTATATACCCTTTCAATAAATTTATAATCCTGTATATAAGCCTTTTAGATTGTAAAACTGAGTTTTCTTCATATTTTGATCAAGTTGCCAACTTACAGAGTTGGTATAACATTTTATGAGACCTAAAGATATGTTTATATAGTTTTAAAACTTAATTAAACATTAATTTACCTATTTTTTTTATTTTGAATCCATCTCATACATTCTTCCTTCATAAAGACACCTATAACCATGATTTTTAGCTTATTTTGTACACATGTACCTGCAACTATACTATCAAGTACCATATTCAAATTATCATGGGACCTATATAGGTCATAAAAGTCTTATATATGTTTAATCATTTTATTTGGGTCACTTAAACAATCAATTTCCTCAATCAAGTCCTTTATAAGGGTTTAGTAAGGGTTTAAGCAGTTTACCATCTTGACGATGGTTCATAAATCATGAGGAGATAAACCAAAAAATAATGCCATAAATTTATATTATTAAGAACTCCATAACATCCCATATTTTATTTATTTTCCATGTATATTTTCATGAAATATCTGAGCATAAGAAGGTAACCTTTGACTAGCAAATTATGCATTCTGTGAGGCTATGGAAGAAACATGCCTAAAAGTGGAACGTTTTAAAGTTAACTATGAGTGATAATACCTCAAGAAGATGTAAAACACTCATAATGACCATATCCATTTATATTTTTAATCATATCATCCCCCATGACCTTGTACAACATCATTGACTCATGTTAGGGTTCTTAAACAAATCATTATCAATGACCCTAGATGTCTAAGTTTGAGATATTCTCATTGTTGGAGAAGTTGGAAACTTCATATAATGTCCCATTTAAACTATAAATACCTTATTATATCCTTATAATCTGCATATTACTTGGCACAAACATACCTTTATCACTAATTCATATGTAGGCCTATGTGTGCAAGCCTATAACTATTTGATACAATCAGACCTTTTGAGCCACTAATGGCATGCCTTCTTGATCTATCACACCTCCTAAAAATATAAAAGAAACCTTAGATCAATTTTTGATTTAAGGACCTCAACAAACATCTCTAACTACCTTCAAGTATAAAAATCTACCTCTAAAGTGTTATGCCACTATCTTTTTTAGCCTTGTGACCTGTTAGTGCATCCTCAAGGATGAATTTGAGAAACTAAGTCTCTAAAAAATGTATTTAAAAATATTATATACCTAACTAAAATTCATAAAGTCCTTTCCCACCTAAGTTACCCTTTCATACACATGCCATTATTCATAGGATTGTCTTCTTAGCCTAAATGAATATAGACGTTCACTAGCTATCAAAAATGCATTTTGAAGTTAAAGTAACTCTTCAATAAATCATTGAATGTTTAAAATGTATGTGTTATAATATTAAGAGACTGGTTTTTACTTTTTAAACATCTCTACCTCTATAATATCTCATCCTTCAATCCAAATAAACACTTTTCCTATTAAGACCATACAAGCCTGTAGGTAGTCATATGTTACTCTACCTACAATCTTGATATTAAACCTCTTCTACTGGCATTACCAACATTGAAATTATATTTGAGGAATATTGGAGAGGTCCTTCATGTCCTCCTTGGTCCTATAAATTCTCACACCAATGTCAATATTTTAACCATCAATACCAACTCACATATACTTTAATATAATTGTGAGTCCTTCCTCTATCTTTGCTCAGTTAGCATGAATATGAACCTTTGGATGGGTTTAGAATCAATTCCAAGCATTAAAAAGTTCCTTAATCATAAATAACAACCCTCTTCTATAGTCCTCATATGCTAAACCAACTAAGAGAGACTTGGGAACTATTTAATCATGTAACATTCTTTACTTTTACCCACAAGCCTGTAGATGACTATAGTGTTCAATGTAAATTTGATTTATTGCTCTCTACTAAACCTCATTAGGTTTCCATTACCTTGAATTAATTCATATATTCATCTACTCACCTTATCTCTCACCTTAATACACATTGTATTCAACTTCATCAAATCCTTGTATGCCCACATTAGCCTGTAAGCTTCTTATTTGATGACTAAGATGGAATATTTAGTATTTTTTGATCTCCTCCTAACCATTGATCCCTCATCATGGTTCCTCACTTTCACCCTCTTCACAATATTCCTAACTTTAATCTCAAAACATATAACACATACTATCCTTAGGCTCTTGAAAGCATATTTGGAATCTTCCATTAGGCCTATCCATTAGGTCTATGAAAGTTGATGAATTAGTCCATATTCATACTTTATTATTTAAACATGACATTTGTATGTAGTTATAAATTCATTATATCTATTAATCAATCCTATCTTAGAGTATATAGATCCTACTTACACTTTCGATTGGGGATACATTATATAATCAAGAACATGACCAATATGTGGATCTACTTGACCCAATTAGGGGATCTCTTATCATAATAATAATAATATGGAGGGTTCCAAAGCCTCCAGTCAATCAAAATCACATAATAACCCTAACTAAGCCCTATGTTTTCATATTTACTATACTAATAACAAGTAAAGCAAAAAAATCTAGTCTAGTGCTCACCAAAGCTCGTGTCACAAAGTGGGGGTAATAAACATGCATAGAAGACATATACTCACATGAATGTATAAATAATCTTTATGCATGGAAGATAAGTAAAAATTCATATCTATCTACTCTTACAAAGGAGGAACAAAGTTAGGAATACTTACCATTGAATACAAACCCATCGAGCCTCAATCTTTCCCCTGGCCAAGGTGTTTCATAATAGGTTGTTGTGGTATGTAATTATGACAAAGATAAATTAGATCTAGGTTACACAACCTATCAATACATCCAAAATACTTCTCCACAAGATGAAATCCATATTTCCATATAAATTATAAAACCCTAAGTTTAATCCTCAAGTATAATGGTGGATAAGTAGATGTGCAATAGATATTATTTTTTTTCTTCTCTAAATAATGGAAAAATTATCTTGTATATATAGGTAGATTTAACCCTGAGCCCTTATGAAAGTTTTAACTAATAGAATTGACCTAGTACTAATATTGAAAAAAAATCACTAGGTCACAGGCTAGGTCAACTAAGAGCCAACCTAGATCCTAAATAAATTTCACTAATAAAAGTACAAAGTTGACCCAGTCAACCTAGTAGTGTAAACTATCAAAAGAGGCTTTAGGTTAGGAAAAGGGGGATAGAATATGGGAAATTACTGGAGGAGTATACAAGAGAGAAGAACAAGCTTACGTAAATAGTTTTTAGAGATAATTTTGTAGATAACAAGTGGTAAAAGGGATAACAATCTTGCAAAGCACTAATGGTTTACCCACCCCTATCCTAGTGTACCCATTAAGGAGTCCACTTAAAGAGATTGAGACTTGATGGGTTATTACAGGATAAATAGCATCAGTAATTGATAAAAGTTTGAAAATATTATGTGTATACATATGCCCCACTCAAAGCTCATCACGTGTCACATAAGTACAACATAGGATGGTGCTTCAAAAATAGAACATGATGACACATAGCATGGATGCTAAGTAAAATGCAATGAGGAAAAAATAAGATAAATGAAGGGATAGAATTGTAAAAACATACCTTTACTTACCTTAGTATTTTAGATAAATAAGGAGACTGTGAGAGATGTGAAGGCATTCAATATGAGAAACATTAGGTGAACCTATAGAGATTAGTACAAAAAAGAGTGAAAATCAAAAAATTTGAAATATAAGTATATAGTAATGGAAAATATTTTCTAAAAGATCATGATTCTAAAACTTTTTATAGTTTGAGAAATGAGTGAGTAAAAACAGATATTATCAAAATAAGGAATCTGGCGGTAAATATTTGAAAGGTAAAGAATTGTGAATAGGGTGAAAAGAAAGTCATTTGTCATTATTTGACATATTTGGAGAGAGAAATAGAGCTCTAAGAGACTGAATGAAAGCTAAAATAGACAAGATGGTGAGGAGAAGATAGATGAGATGAAGAGGATGCCTAGCAGCTACAGTGGGTACAACATAGGTAGGCAACTAAGAATTTTAAACTTATTTTGAGTATTTTATTGAAAATTAAGTGTTTTATTAAAATTTGTAATTTATACCACTTTTAAAAACTAGAATAAACCCCAGTAAGTTTTTAAGGGTACTAGAGGCCAAATGGGGAAATGGGTTGAAAGGAATTAAATTAATAAATGTTAAAGGAATTTATTATAAGCAGGTCAAATAACTAATAATTTGAACCAACTAGGTCACCCCAGTCGACCTAGCAGGTTAAGAATCTTGATTTGACACTATCAACTTAGTAGGTATCAATCAAATTAGTTGGTTTAGGTAGAGGGATGATTGATTACCCTTGTGTTGACTTAGTTGATTAATCCACTATGCTAACTTAGTACTAAGGGGGAAATGAAAGGTTTAACTTAATTGATTAATTCCAAAGGGTCAACCCAATACTATTTGGTCAACTTAGTATGTGACTAAGTGGCTGGTATAGTACTAAAATATAAGAATTTGGATAAAATAGTACATATAAGGCCTAGGTTAATTGAGTAAGCACTAAAATGGCTAATTAGGCTAAGAATAGGTGAAATTGGTCAAGAATGAATAGATTAAGGTAAATTAGGTTCATTTTTATTAAAATTTGAAAAGAATGTATTTGATTATAAGTGACATAGAGGTCTAATACATATTTTATTGTTTGATGGTTTTAGGGGCATAAAATATTATGTTAAGTAGTGGACACTTCATGGATACCAAATCTATTGGATTGGTTGACATTAGAGGATCAAGCTAGATTAATTACACTAGGTTTAGGAGGCATTATGGAGATGCGACGAGTATCATTGAGTGTTGATTTATTGGTCATATTCCTAAGATCCTAAGAGTGCTTGACCGATATATTTATGTGGGTGGTGGATGGTGATACCATTTAGGTGGGTATCACATTGGAGGATGTCCATGCTGTACTTGGAATTCCAATAGGAGGGACACTAGAGATCATAGGGATATTAGATGGACAAGAGGAGAGACAAGTATTAGCCTAATGGGTGACTTACTTAGATAGGATATAGCTAGGGTTGAGGATGACCCTATTTGATGTTTATATATCCCATATTATATATATTTGGAAGGTGGTGATAGGGCTTATGATAGTACAAGTATTTGTCACAAGTTGAATGGTAAAGTATCGCTATATGTGATAGCCTTGTGCCAGTCGATATTGGAGTAGGGGGAAATATATAACATGGGTTCTATCATATAGTTTCAGCTCATGCATGATATGTATGGGATATTGTCTAGAGGGTAGAATACCATGGTACCAGTGATATTATTGAGTGCCTAGATATATAAGAGGTTCCTAATGTACTGACCAATAAGGTTTCCCCATGTGGTCAATGATCGATTACCTCGAGTGCTGAGATGGAGGTAGGATCAGTTGGTATAGATTGTAACCCACATTCCAACACTATATATGATCACATGAGTATATATTATATGGTATTACTATGCACACATTATAATAGTTTAGTTGAGTTAGAGGATAATGGTGTCAAAGTTAGCATGAGCATGGATCATGAGCCACTATACTTGGTGGGTAGAGACACATTTAATGGAATGCTTATCAAGATAGTTTAGACTCCCTCACCTAGAAACTCCTATAGTGGTACTCACATTTTGGGCTAGACATGCAAGAGAGCCTAGGGGAGATGAGGTCAGGGACCACCAATCACAAGACTAGAAATCAGACTATAGTGTGAGAGACCATAGATAGGTCAAGAATAATGTCTAATAGCTAGAGAGGACATGGATGTGGATGTAGGAGTGATATAGGTACCATATCTAGCACCATAGTAAGAGGAATGATGACCACCTTGGTCACAATATCGATGGATATGCCATTGATGAGAGAGAGCATAAAGGGTGGTCATCTAAGATGACCCATCAGTTAGCCCAGAGCAGAGCTAGTCTATGGAGGCACCAATAAGGTGAGGCTTGAGATGGGCATGGGTGGTGACCCTCAGGTTTTCATTAATTAGAAGGCATCACATAGATGAAGTACTCAGGGGATGAGCTAATGGAGAGACCATGCTCAGTGGTCTAGCAGATGTGGATGTAGTATTAGGTAACACCCAGATAGGTTAGAAATGGTTGAAAATTACTTAAGTTTTGAAAATAAAATACTAGTTGTCTAAGATTTGATAGATAGATTGTAGATAGATAGATTAAGAGATATATCTATGATCTAACATCTATCTAGTTTAAATTTTATAGATCTTATAGAGGATGAAGATATCAGATGGGGATCCTTGGTGAGAGGATCACTCCATGATATCTTGAATGAGGCATTAATAACATATAACCTTACCACATTGGATGATCCCATGGTACCATCTGCCCCAGCTCAAGAAATCTAGTTCAAACTCGCAAAGGAGGTCGTGAGGTAACTATAGACATGTGGAGATGGGCTATAGCCACCAGTAGGGGTAGGAGTGAGAGAGGCATAGGTATGGTAGGTCTTAACTCAAGAGAGAGCTACACATTTGGATATCATGATGTAGTTAGGATAGGTATAAGACTAGGTGGCCAACCTACTGGGGTAGGTATCAATCTTGAGATCTTAAACATCCTCTTTATATCATACTATTCAGAGGGGATTGTCCAAGACATCTATGGGTAGTGTGGCTAGGCCATGAGATAGACATGATAGAGCCAAACCTTAGAGCTGGAGCAATATATTTATGTACTTTATATCAAAAACACGTGATATATATATATATATATATATATACATATACATACATATATATATACACATATACATATATATACATATACATGTACATGTATATGTATATGTATATGTATATGTATATATATGTATATGTATATGTGTGTGTATATATATAGATATATATATACACATATATGCATATACATATACATATATATATATATATATATATATATATATGTATGTATGCATGTATGTATGTATGTATATATACGTATATGTGTACATATATATGTATCTATATATATGTGTGTGTGTGTGTGTGTGTATATATATGTATGTATGTATATGTATATGTATATATATATGTGTGTATATGTATATGTATATGTATATGTCTATGTATATGTATATGTATATCTTCTATGTTGATAGTTGGATGTTGATCTTATGTATTTGTATTATGGTTGTGGTTTTGGATGCATTGATATATTTATTTATAGCACATATACATGATATAGACATGATAGAGCCCAACCTTAGAGCTGGAGCGATATATTTATGTACTTTATATCAAAAACATGTGATATGTATATGTATATATATGTATATGTATATGTGTATATCTATATATATGTATATACACATATACATATACATACATACATACATATATGTGTGTGTGTGTGTATGTATATGTATGTGTGTGTGTTTTTGTGTGTGTGTGTGTGTATCTATGTGTGTGTGTGTGTGTGTGTGTGTGTGTGTGTGTGTGTGTGTGTGTGTGTGTGTGTGTGTGTGTGTGTGTGTATATGTATATGTATATGTATATGTATATGTATATCTTCTATGTTGGTAGTTGGATGTTGATCTTATGTATTTGTATTATGGTTGTGGTTGTGGATGCATTGATATATTTATTTATAGCACATATATTTTGCTTGTGTTGTATATGCTTTAGGAAATATATGTGTTGTGGTTTCTTTCTAGAATTATGTAGGACACATGCATGGTTAAAAATAAATAGGAAAAAATGACTTGGACAAATATAATTAATCAAAAACTAATGTACTACACACTATTTCACATTGGGAAATATGTAATAGCAATAAAATGAGTAAGTATAAGAACCCAAAAGAATAGCAATCAAGAAGACAAAAAGTTTTTTTTAAACCAAGAAAAGATTTGGCACCAAATAAAAAAAAGTAAAATCACACTAAATCACATTGGGAAGTATGAAAATAATGTAATAAAATGTTAAGCATGTAAAAGATAATGGTATAAAAAAATAATTTAAGTCAATCAATCATATTGAATCACATTATGAAGTATAAAATATAAACAAAATTGGAAAAATTGGTCTTAAATTAATCACACTAATTCATGTTCAGAAGTATAAAAAACTCAATAAAAATGGTTAGATTCTTACATATAATCAAAAAATAAGAAGATAAAAGATGAAAAATCAATGACGTAAGCATAAGACATACTAAATCAAGGTGGGAAGCATGTCAATGACATGTAACTCATAATCAATCACATATTATCTCATATTTAACACATGTAATTTTGTTGTAACTTGGAAGGCCATGTCCTATCCATGGTCTTACACTACAACTCACAAAGGGAACACCAATGAAGTGGAATTAATATGAAAATATATTCAAAGGGGATGGTAATGGTAAGTTGAAAATTTGGTAATTTGTGAAGAAGTTCAGGTCCTATCCATGGTCTTACACTCCAACTCATAAATGGAATCCCTAGGAGAGTGACCAATGAACAAAATAATATTTTTCAAGGGGAAATATGAGGATTGTATGGATTGAAAAAGGGAGTATATAAATCATAATGCAGGTGTCTTGTGAGAAGACCTTAGGATACATGAGGCAATGTAGTCATATAAAATGCAAAATTTGGTTACTTGAGTGTGGCTAATGACACCCAATCCATAGGTCCTCCTACTTGCTTGCACAACCCTTATAGGCTTTTTTTTCACCAATTTCCAGTCATCCACAACCTTTTGGACTTAACCCTTATAGACCTAGATAACTCTTTTAGGCTCAGATTCATCCCTCAAGGTCTCATTCCCTCTGGACAATAGTGCCCAAATTAGATAGGAGCACCGAAACCTAAGGTGTCTTATTTCTGGTGTTGTTTTCCAAGTGCAAATTTGGTTCAAATGGTCATATTCTCCCAAATCCTTATCCTAATTCATGTTGGCCTAACATGCATTCATTTAACCCACAATCATTAGGTTCCATATAAAAGGCAATTCAAAGTCTATTTAGATGGTTTGGCACTCATTTACAAGAGAGAAGCAAAAATACAAGCAATTACACTCAATCACTTTTCCCTATTCTTTGCATACAGCCTTCCAATTTTATTACAAGCTTATTCAAACTTTTGTACCAATCCATAGCCATTTCAAGTACACCCAATTTCAAATCTATTTGTATTTTCATACACAATTCCACCAAGCACTTCAATGGGAGAACTACAATAGCTTGATCCTTCCTCAAATTATTTGTCTATAGGTAGTGTCCCACACATGGGGTGTGAAGTGCATCCAACATATCCTTTAAAAACTATCCCCTTCTCTCTCTTTCCCAAATTTCCTTTCAATTTCAAGCACAAAGAGTTCATAGGACTTTTTAAGATTAAAATGGATGCACAATGAGCTCCATAAACTTTTGGGCTTCGATATTTCACTAACAGGGTAACACAGACGTGTTGAGTAAAATCTAAAAAACTTAGATCATCTAGAAAAAAGTGCTGAAAAAGGACTATGGTGTCCAATATTAGGGTGTCCCACTTTTGATGCACTTATCTAACCAAAAAACAAAGTTTAGGAACCTATTTCTGACACTGTCCCAATCATGTACCTGAATTTTTAGGCAAGCTAAGTCATATTTTCTCTCATTTATTACTATTTTTAGAAAAGGAAAAAATACAATCTATTTACATAAATTAGTGGCTTAATTATTGTAAATTATTTACTAATTTATTTTACACCAGAACTATTTATTAATTAGGAATAAAACTCCATTATTCTAAAAAACAATAAAACATTTGGTAAACCCAACTTACTTTGAACTTTGTACAAAAACCCTAGGGTGAATTATTTATAATTTTTTGCCATAATTTCTTGATTTTTCCTGTACTTAAAAATTATAAATCTAAAAATTAATTGTAAAAATATCATATATTTTTTTAAAACCCTAGTTTGCACATACTAGGTCCTTTTTTCATACAAACACATTCCAAACACTAGGAAAAATATATTGCTAATTTCAAAAATATTTTTTCATTTTTTCTAAATTTTTCAAGAAAAAATTCTAAAAATTTTCTATAAATTCATATCAAATTTTTAAAATTATCATACTAATTTTAATAATTCCTTCAAACATCCCTAGTTACATATACTAGCACCAATTTGCTTCTTGAGATATCACCTTATATGTTTGGAAGCTCCATATCCTTTTTAAACAAATTCTAATTAACTATTTTTAGGACTTTACATTTCTTATATTCAATACTTTCCTTTTTTAGCAAATTACCTATTAAAACTTATATCAAAACACTCAAACACATTTCACATTATTTTCCTACTTTAACAAAGGCCCAATACTTCGATTTTATGAAACTAATAAAAGAGAACTTCAAGAAATCTTAACCAGACATATGGATATACAAGATGACATGCTTAGAATTCTAAAAGAGGAATAAAAAAAGTTAATAATGGTCAATATTTTCAAACCATAAAGTATCCAATTGTAAGTGACACTACAGGGGTAACTATGTCTCAACAACCCCCTATAGTAGCCCAACCTTCTTATATGTCACCAGCTACAACTAGTACATCCCTATCTCCTAATGTGGCAGCCCTTGTGCAAGAGATAATATCTCTTCAATCCAAGGTGTAACATCTTGATCAAGGTGTCTCTAGACATACACAAGCATTTGATTCCTTACTTTACTGCATACACCATTGGTATGTCACATTGCTTCTACACCCTTGCCATAAGGTTTTGTTTAATCCAAGCTTACTCTTTATGATGGAAAGGGTGATCCAAAGACACACTTGAGATTTTTTCATGTAGCATGCTTATATTATGTACCCAATTACTAGTTGCTTACCTAGATATTTCCATGGAGCCTAAAGGATTATGATTTAAAATGGTTATATAGTCTACCAAATCAATCAGTTCATGCATTCAATCCTTTAGCTGACATGTTCTGATCACACTTTAGCATTAACATTGGTGATAAGGTTTCATATGCTCAAATTTCTCAATGGAAACAATGACCAAATGAGTATCTCATGATCTATGTTCTTTGATATAAGACCATCTTGGCAAAGATGACTAGTCCCATGGCATATCAGGTGTTACAGGACCTCTTCAAATAAAGTCTTCTACCAAAAATTCATGAATCGATTATGTTCAAGTGATTCTCCTCCTTCATTGAATTGTGTAATACACTAAAGGAAAGAGTAGTGAAACTCATTTTAATGAGAAAAATCAAATATACAAGCATTCTAGACACAACTAATAAGAGTAACAATAAAGTCCCATATAAGGTGAAGTTTAATGATAAAAAAGGGTAGAATCAACCTACAATAAATGTAACTTTAGAACCTTCTCAGTATGTGATTTTATCAACACCTCCTTGACGTGCATTTAAAAATCTACAAGTTTCTCCAGCTAGAGTTTTATAGTAGTTATTGGAATGTAACAATATTACTCTACCTCTTATTCAAGAAGTTGACCCAGCAAATCCTCTTCTATGAGGATATATGATTGGCAAGAATTTTGTGATTTTCATAGGGCACCAAGCCACACTACAAATATATGTATCAATTTGAGAATAAGATATAAGACTTGATAGATGACAACCTACTTGATCTTGGTACTTTAGTTGAGCCTCCATAAGCAAAACTAACATAGGATAAAGCTTTGAAAATATTCTTAGATCCATTTCCATATAAATTTAAATAAGAGAAAGGGGACACATTTGGTGTTCACCATACATACCATGCACATCCTCCACTAGCTACATATCAAGCACCTTTAATTGAGCCACATCCTTTGATTGGTATGATAAGTGTGTATGAATCTAGAGTTCCAGCTAGACCTTCAATATCCTTATCATATTATGATATTATGGAGGATAATTCAAATTATAATTCACTTTTTATCAGAGCACATATTCATAATCAGCCCATTCATAGTATCCTCATCGATAATGGTTCTAGTGTCAACATGTGCACCATTACATTATTATAGGATTCGGGTTATTCAGAGTAGGATATTAATCCCATAGATATAATTATCAATAGATTCAATGGGCACTATAGATTTCATTAGGTGAGATTACACTTCCTCTATAGGTTGGTCCCACACATGTGAACATTTCACCATAGTTCTTAATGTAGGAGTTTTTGAGATGTTACTTGGTCATCCATGGATTTAGAAAATTTGAGAAGTATCATCTATAGTTCATAGATGCATGAAATTCATTCATGCTAATTAGGTTATTATAGCTAGTGGATTTCCATATGAGTTACCATTCCCCACTTCAGAGCAATCTACTTTGTAGTCCCCAGTTTTAGCTTCTCCACTAGTTTTAGTTTCCCCACCAGTTACAATTCTTCTTTTGATATAGAGTTAGACATAGTTTGTGCATCCATCATCAGTACATAAGGTTCACATACCTCCATAGCTTTAGGATTATAGATAGCTTCTAACTAAGATATTCACACCTAGAGTACTTTCATTGAGATCTCATGCATCTACACATAAAGTACATGTTTAGAAAGCTTTTCTTACTTCCAGATTGGTCCTTAAGAGCCCTATAGTTGCATCCACTCCTTAGATTTATATGGGGACCCCACATTTGGTTTCCACTTTAGATATTTTAGATCAATTACAATGTACATAATTTTTAGCTTCACAATCTCAGACATTCAACCATGCCTCATAATCATGTATGATTCATTTATTCAATACATGACACCATGATAGGGGGTCTCCTCCAAGACTCATCAGTTAGTATGATTTCTTCCCAGTTTTTGTTGTACATAACTTATATCAAAACACAAAAACAATACAAAAAATTTCAAAATATAAAAACATTTAAATATATCAAAATACCAAAAACATTTTGATTGTATGCATCATCCATGCTTTACATTATTACTATCATGCTAGGACTTACATTTTCTATTTCATGTTATTGTATGTCAATTTATCTACATTACCATGCTTCACTTTATCTCTTTTGAGTGTGTACAGTGACATCCAGCTACTTGATTAGTTTTACTCTACCTATTGAGGGGGAATTCCTACTTCTACATTTGAAACACACATTGATATACATACCCATTAGAGGCATATTCTACATGACTACACCATCTAATTTATGTCAATCCTACATTACACACTCTGAGTTATCATAATAATATACATTACTTACCAGATTACATAGATTACTATATCAACATTTCACTAGTATCTCTTAGCATATACCTAGTATTGTACTAATATGTCTTGAATACTTTCACTTCTTGATTTGATTATTTATATGCATTTGTATTTCTAGTACTTGTTTTTATTCCTTGATTAGCATAACTTGTGTGATTACATTTCTATTTCTAGTTTTGTTTCTTGTATGCATACCTTCACATATTTGGCAATATCCCTCATGTGTACTCTTTTATGTGACAATATTTGCTTATTTCAAATTATATGTGTGTGTCATTTAAACATGCCTTGTATGCTTACTTTACAGTTGAGTGATATATGCCCATGTCCATTATTTGCATGGCCCCTTGGCCATCCCTTTATGCTTCTTGATTATTGATTTATATGCTTATTTCTTGATTGCTTGTCCATCTTTGTAATGCCATCATCTATATCATGCATTTACCTTGCTTTCTTGGATGCCATGATAGGCATCATGCTCCATCCCTCCAACTAACAACTAAAAATTAAAAACTAAAAACTAACATCTAACATTTCCAATTATATTTCAATACATTAAACATGCTTTCATAATATTATATCTATCTAATCATACCCCTAATTACATAACAATCTCTCAATACAAACATTACTATATCTAGAGATATCTTGTCAAATACCACTATTATATCATGTATCTATACAACATAAAAAACTTGCAAGACTCTTTCTTCTGAGGGTGGTCATTATAAGTTCATCATTCCTACCCTTAAAATAGGGGGAAATAAATAGGGGTTTTGTCACAGAGATCAAATCTCCTGCAGTCAAAATAGCAGCATTCAGATCACCCAGTTTAAAATCTAGAGGTCAAATCAATCAAAATAAAACAAAAAAAGTGATAATTTTAGATCAAAAACTAATTTCAGCATAGGATAATAGCCTCTAAAATGGATAATAACACCAAACACAATGGTTTCCTCATTTTGGTGCTCTTTTCCAAGCAAAAAAAACACCCAAGTTTTCTAGTAATAGACAAAAAATTTAGCTCAGCTATAGTTTTCTCACATCTAGATCAATCAAAATCCATAGTTTCAGTACAATTTTCTTATAGAATCTAGATATAAGGGGTATCCTTATAGTTTTAAATTAGGTAGTTAACATAACTTCTAGATCAAAATCCATGTTTCAAATACCAATGATTGGGGGAAATGTGCATGGCACATTGGTCTTATTTTGTTTTCAAGTTCATTTTATTACCTAGGCATTCTCAGTAGTTGTGTGCCTTATTCCATCTATAGTTGGTTGTCATAATTTTCAAGTTGAACTTTTATACAAGTTTAACTTCCTAAGTACTTGATTTCCTAAATTGTCTTTCACATAATCATATTACATTAATTTTGGAGTGACTTTCATATAAGCCTAACATCCATCTTTCAAAATGGCTAAGAGTGGTCTAGTTTCCAATATATATTTGGCTATCCATGTCATATTATCAAATTTTTAGAGCATCAATAGGCTCCATGAGCCATCTCATATGACATCTATTCCATACTAGTAACACTTCATGGGGTGATGATGGAGCCAAAGGGTCTGCCTTTGCATTCTTGAGCCACCTATTCAGAGGGATTAGACACAAAGTCTAAACATCAATTAGCACATGCATGATTCATTAACTTCACTTAGTGTGAGATGATGGATCTAAAAGGCCTACCTTTTAATTCTTGAGCCACCTTCTATGGAATTGATCACTTAGCTCAGATCATGATATTACTCTTGATTCAACACATTTCCAGCATTATCCAACACAATCTAGCATCACAACAAGTTTTGTACTAGTTCTTATACTCGATGAGGTGTATTCATTCCTTTCTCTTCCTCTTTATCTTATCAATATTTATATGTTATTATTATATATATAGCATATCTATTAAAAACTAATCTACTATATGTTTTTTATTGTAGATTCACACTTCACAGCATGCTCTCTCTATGCACATCTAACACCACATAGTTTCATGATATTTTCCCTTACAAGTAAGTTCAGGTATGCTTTATACTTTCTTTTATCCTAGTATTTAACTTTGATACATCACTAGAATAAGGGGGGGGGGCGGGGGGCAGGGGGTGGGGGATGGGAAATGTAGTCATATAAAATGTGAATTTGTTTACTTGAGTGTGGCTAATGACACCCAATCCATAGGTCCTTTTACTTGCTTGCACAACCCTTATAGGATTTTCTTTCACCAATTCCCAATCATTCAAAGCCTTCTAAACTTAACCCTTAAATACCAAGGTATCTCTTTTAGGCCTAGATCCATCCCATTATGTCTCATTACCTATGGATAATAGTTCCATATTTGGCTAGGAATGTCAAAACCTAGGGTGTCCTATTTCTAGTGTTATTAGCTAAATGTAAATTTGGTTCAAATGGTCATATTCTCCTAGATCCTTATCCTAGTTCATGTCAGCCTAATTTAAATTAATTTAACCCATAATCATTAATTTTTCTATAAAAGGCCACTCAAAGTCCATTTAGAAGGGTTGGCACTCATTTACAAGAGAGAAGCAATAATATAGGTATGTACACTCAAGAACTTTCCATAATCTCTACATACAACCTTATAATATTATTCCAAGCTTATTCAAACCCTTGTACTAGTCCCTAGACATTTGAAGTACAACAAATTTTAAATCTAGTTGCATTTTCATAAATAGTTACACCAAGCACTTTAATGGGAGAACTACATTAGCTTGATCCCTCCTCAAAGTATGGGTATATAGGTAGCATGCTCACATAAGGGGTGTGAAGTGCATCAAGTGTATCCTTTACACACTAACCTCTTCTCCCTCTTTCCCAATTTTCCTTTCAAGTTCAAGCATATAGAGTTCTTAGGGCTTTTGAAGATTAAAATAGACACATAGTGAGCTATGTAGACTTCTAGGGTTTGATATTTCAGTGATAAGATAGCAAAGACCTATCGAGTAGAACCTAGAAAACTCAGATCACTTGGACAATAACACCAAAAAAAGACTACAACATTGAATAGCATGGTATCCTACTTTTGGTGCTCTTGTCCAACCAAAAAACAAAGTTAAATAACATATTTTTGACATTATCCCAATCCTATACCTAAATTCTTAGGCCCTATCTTAGACCAAACAGCTCAGAATAAGCTAAGTCATATTTTCTCTCATTTATTACTATTTTTAGAAAAGGCAAAAATATATTATGTTTACATAAATAAGTGAATTAATTATTGCACATTATTTATTGATTTACTTCACTCTAGACCTATTTATTAATTAGGAATAAAACTACATTATTTTGAAAAATAATAAAATAAAGGAATACTAAGGACATGATAAGACACTAAGTGACTAGTGACCATCAATATATAGAGGATATGTGTTTGCTATAGACACAAAGTTGTGTAGGCAAATAAGTGTGATACTAAGATCAACTCATGTAGGTGGTTTTGAATAAGAAAAGTAAAATAGGCCTACCTTTCCACAATGTCTTCCCCATTATTCAAGACCCCTTACAGAGTCATTGGTCTACTATGAAGATTAGGTACTTGCATGAGAAATTAGGTAGCACTAAAATATTTTTTTATTCTCTTTTTCTAATCTAATGGCCTACCGCACCCCAATGGACCTCACCTCTATCATGAGGCCAATTGTGGAGTTTGAACTTCAATTATAAGGAGATGTGCTTAGAATCACATCTTTAATGTGATTTGACTTTTGACAATTTTGAATGTTACCTTTTGGATCATTGCCTTTTATTAAATGATTTAGCTTTTGAATATTTTTATGGATTTTTTAAGATTTTTCCTCCATATAGACTTGGAATGACCAATCATGAGAGATAGAGTGATACACATGAATGAGATTTAGGCTTTAGATAAAGGAAGATATGTATTTAATTTAATTTATTTGATAATAATAGAATTTTATTCCTTTTTTAGTTAAGGGTCTAGATTAATAAATTAGTATAGAATATAGCAATAATATAATCCTGATTTATGTAATTATTTGTCTTTCTCACTTTTCTAAAATAGAAATAAATAATAATAAATATAACTTAGTTGTAAAATAGACTAAGACGTCTGATAAAAATGTTAAAAATGGTTGCGTAGGACTAGGAAGGTGTTGTAAACCTAAATCTAGCTTTTGTTTGGCAAAAGGATAGGAGCACCAAAAAGTGGATACTTTGGTGTCTAGTGTTGTTGTGCATTTATGATGCTATTATCTAAACTAATAATTGATCCAAAACATAGGATATTTGGTTGAAATATAATTCAAGAAACAAGAATAACACAATTGTAATAATTTTATCTCTGAGAATAGATGTTTTAGTGATCAAATTTGCAGATCCAAACATATGCCTATCTTTGAGAAGAGATGTTTGATTGCCTTTTTGGGATACATCTATGTTTATACATACTTTGAAGGTAGGAGGATAATTTGGAAGGTCACCAATCTTAAGTTAGATTAATTATTTCAAATTCCATGATTTAAAACATTACAGAATTCAAGAAATTACAAAAGTTATGGCTCCCAAAAGTTCTGCCACCAATTGGGGTAGAACCATCACCTGAATTGTCACCTAAAATATTTCTCATATTAATCAAAGAGAACTAAAACTTTTTTTGTAGTTTTTGTGTGCCTATGTGAGCATTCCTATGAAAAATTGAGCATTGGTTATTGATAGAACTCACTATAGAGTTGATTTTGTCTTCAAACCCTAACCCTCCATCATGCTTGGTAAAATGATATTTGGGTCACCTCAGAAAGGGGGGTAGTGTGTAAGATGTACTGAATGTTCAATCCATACTCTTTGTATGGGCATGTTGCCTACATACCAATACTTTGAAAAGGGATTAAGCCATATGTAGTTCTCCCACCTAGTGTGCTTTGTGTAATAGTGTGATGCAAATGCAAATGCTAATTTGATAATGTTCAAGGTGGATAGGGATTAGTATGAGGATTTGAGTATGTATTCAGTTGTATTGGGTGACTGTGTGTAAATAATAGGGAAGTTTTTCTTAGTGCTTTGTTTGTATTCTTACTTGCTTTATAAGTTTGGTCACCTCCTTTATAAATGAGCTTTGAGTAGGCTTTTATATGAAACAATTGGTCATAGGTCAGAGGTATTCATGATAGATAGACCTAATTAAGGATAAGGACTAGATTAAAATGACCATTGGGGCATAAAGTGTAAATGGACAAGACCACCAAAAATAGAATACTTTGGTGTTTGGTGCTATAGTCCAAATGGGGTGCTCCTATCTTATGTGCTCAGGACATGGAGGAATAAGTTTGGCACTAGAAATACCATCTGGCTAAGGTGGAGTGACTATTTACAAGGTTCTAAATGACTAGTAATGATAACAAATGTGTCTAAGAGGGTCTCAAGAGCATGCAAAAAGGGCCTATAGATGGGGTGTCATAAGCCACATATAAACTACCAATTTGGAAATTTTATATGACTACATTTGCCCCTCCTCTTTATTCTAGTGATGTAGCAAAGTGAAATATTAAGATAAAGGAAAAATAGAAAATGTACCTAAACTTACCTACAAGGGTGAAGCCCATGAAGATGTGTGATGATGAGTGTACATAGAGAGAGCACAGTGTGAAGCATAAATTTGCAAGAGAAAATAAGGAGTAGATCATTTCTTACTAGACATGTTATATCTAAAATAATAATGTACAAAGGTTGGGTAAAAGAGAGAGGAAGAGAAAGGAATGAATACACCTCATCAAGTACGTGAATCAATATAAAACCTATTGTGATGTTGAATGATGCTGAGTGATGTTGGGTATGTGTTGTACCAAGAGTAATATCGTGAATAGAGTTGAGTGCTCAATTCCTCGAGGGTGGCTCAAGAATACAAAGGCTGGCCCTTTGGCTCTATCATCACCCACTATGTAGTGAATCTATGTGATCATGCATGTGTTAAGTGATGTTTGGATTATGTGTCCAATCCCTCTGAGTAGTGATTCAAGAATATAAAGGTTACCTAATCCTTTAGATCCATTATTTCCCACTAAGTGTGAACTATGAACTGATACCAATATGAATTTGTATCATATGAGATGGCTCATGAAGCCCATTAATGATCTATAATTTGATAATGTGGTGTTGATAGTTGAATATGTACTAATAACTAGGCCAATCTTGGCCACTCTGAAAGGTGGAGATTAGGCTTGTATGAAAACTACTTCAAAATTGAGAATTATGCTTATATGAAAGCCACTCAAAAATTATGCCAACCACCTATAAATGGAATAAGGAATGAAACTAGTGAGAATGAATAGGTAATACAATGAATTGGAAATCAAATAAGACAAATGTGTTGTGCACATTGCCCCCAATCACTGGTGTCTATAACATTGATTCTGATCTAGAATTTGTACCAATTACCTAATCTAAAACTGGAAGTGAGATCCATCATATTGTTCATGATGCCCCATATATCTAGATAATATAATTAAAACTATATTGAAACTACCTAATTTAAACTGAACTATAGTTTAAAAAACTATAATTGACCTTACCTTTCTATCTATTTTTTTTAAAAATTTGGGGTTTTAGTTATTTGGATAGGAGCACCAAAAAGTGGACACTTTGGTGTCTGACGCTATAGTCCAAATGGGGTGCTCTTATCCTTTACTATTTGTTATTATTTTTTTATGTTTATCACTATTTCTAGTATGTTCTACATGTTTTGAACTTTTATTGTTGTTTTGAGTGTTCTAAAAACTAATTTTTGACTAGTAAAGGGCTCTGATCTCTGTGATAAAACCCCTATTTGTTGCCCCTTCTTCTGAGGGTAGGAATGAATACCTTGCAATGACTACCCTTAGAAAAAAGAGACCTACAAGTGTGTTATGTTTTGAAATAAATGATATAGTAATGATAATTCAAAATATGTCTCAAGATATATCATAGTTTGTATTGGAGATTGTTAGATCAATAGGGGTATGCCTAGATAGATGTAACAATGTAATAGCATGTACAGTATACTAAACTAAAATTGAAAATCTTATTAGTTTTAAGGAGTAATGGAGCATGATGTCCATCATGGCATCCAATAAGGTAAGATAATGCATGATTGTATCATGGCATTATAAACAAATGAGATTTAAACAAGCAAACAAGCATGTAAGATAAAAATCAAGAAGCATACAAAAGATGCCAAGGGTCCAATAAAATAAGGCACATGGGAACATGTCACTCAAACTAGAAAATAAATCATACAAGGTATGTTTAAATTTCCACATACACATACAATTGAAAATAAGAAAGATTGGTGTGAGGGTCATAAGCACATACAAGAGTACAAGTAAAGGACATTGGCAAATGTCCTAAGGTTCACACAAGTAACAAAATAGGAACTGAGAAATGCAATCACATCTAGATACTCAAAGCAAGAAAGGAAGGCATGTAAATGTTGGAAATACTATCACATCTAACTTATCAAAGCAAGAAGTGAAAGTATGCAAAACATGTAGTACAAGACTAGGTAGATGCTAAGAAATACATAAGTGTTATATACTAGTGAGTGTTGATAGAATAATCTATGTAAGCTAGTAAGTAATGTACATCAACATGATAACTAGAGTGTGTGGTGTAGGAATGACATAATATGGATGGTGTAGTCATGTAGAAGATGCCCTCAATGGGTAGATATGTCGATGTATGTCTCGAATGTAGAAGTAGGATGCCTCTTTAATGAGTAGAGTGAAGCAATCAAAGATCTGGGTGTCACTGCACACACTCATAGAAGATCAATTGAAGCATGGTAATGTAGATAAATTGACAAATCATATCATAGAATAGCAAAATTTAATTTCAGCATGGTAGTAGAAATGTAAAGCATGGATAATGTGTATAATTGAAAAGTTTTTGGTGTTTTGAGTTATTTAAATGTTTTTGTATTTTGACACGTTACATTATTTTTGGTATTTTGAGATATTGTATTATTTTTGGTATTTTGAAATAATCTATTTACAAGTTATCATAAGGAAACTATGTACAATAAAGCAAAAAGAAACTATGTACAAGTAAGCTAAAAAATTATGTACAAAAAAGACTGAAAATAAATGATCCTAACCAATGAGTCTCACAATAGGCTCCCTATTATGTTGTCCTATATCAAAGAGAGGGATCATGCATGATCCTGAAGCACGATGGAAGGGTTGAGATTGTGACTCTAAATTTTTTGTATGTTGTAAGTGATCTAAAATATCTATAGTGGAAACTGACTTTGGGTTCCCCGTATAACTCTAAGAAGTGGATGCAACTATGGGGCTCTTAGGTACCCATCTGGTAGTAGAAGAAGCTCTCTAAAAATGTGTTCTATGTGTAGAGGCATGAGACCTCAATGATACTACCCTAGGTGTGAATATTGTAGTTAGAAACTATCTAGAGTCTTGAAACTATTTTTGATGTAGTGGTCTATGTATGAGAGGCATCCATGGAAGTGTATTAACTCTCTATGTTGGCGAGGGATGCCTCGACTATGTCTAAATCTCAACTGGAGGAATAATTATAACTGGTGGAGGAGTTAAAACTATATCAGAAAGGGTGCTAACTTGAGTGACAAAGTTATAGCCATGGGTGTAATCAACCTACTTGTATTCATAAATTTGTGTGATAGCATGTACCACATGATTTACTATGGGCATAGAGTTGGTAGTAGGTATAGGATAAGATCTAGGTGAACCAAGTTTGAAGGGATGAGGAATAGATATAACCATTAGTGTTTTTCTTGGTTTTAGTAGTGATAGGGAGATACTCAAAGGTAGCCAAAGAGTTAGATACATCTAGGTAGAAACCATGTATGTGAGATGAAATGCATTTAATTGGAGTTATAAGTTGTATATCAATATATTTATAACAAACATTCCACATGAGAGATAACAAATAAGGGATATAAGGCATGAAACTTTGCACTAATGCATAAAAAACTTTGACTTGTAACATGACATTTATAACGTGTTTAGCAAGATAGAGTTGAAATTTATTCCACATAAGAGAGAGAGAGAGAGAGAGAGAGAGAGTATGTAAAAGAAATAATGAAACCTTGTATTAAAGAAAAGTAAACATTGCTTTGAATTAAAGGGATATTAACATGTTTAGCAATAAATTTATTAATATCATCCCATATTATAAAAATTAAGCATGAAAGGGAAAGACTGAAGCTTTGCATTAACATATAGTAAACTTCATCATTCATATACATGATAGGACTGAGTATGGAATCCTTGTTGTTTGCAAGAAATATTTTGAAATAAGTAAGATCCATTTTTTATTTTATGTAAAATATGATTTAGATGTAAGGTGATACCTCAAGAAGTAAATGGACCTAGTATATTCAACTAGGGTTGAAAGAAAATGATTTTTAAAATTACTATGGTGAAATTTTAAAAATTAAATGTGAAATTCTGATTTATATATGGAAGAAAAATTAGAGGAATATTGCTAAAATCAGAAAAGAATTTTCCCTAGGATTTTTAGGGTTTTTGTGCGTAAACAAAGTAAGTCAGGTTCACCAAATGATTTAATTTATTTGGGAATAATGGATTTTTATTCTTATTTTAGTTAAGGGTTTGGATTAATAAATCAATACAGAATATAGCAATAATTATAGTCCTAATTTATGTAATTGTTTGTCTTTCTCACCTTTCTAAAAATAGCAATAAATAGGAAGAAATTTAACTTAGCTAGAAAATAGACTGAGATGACTAATACAAATGTTGGAAATGGTTGTGCAAGATTGGGAAGGTGTTGTAAACCTAAGTCTAGATTTTGTTTGGTGAAAGGATAGGAGTGTCAAAAGTGGATGCTTTGGTGTCTGACATTCTTGTATGTTCCTACCACTATTATCCAAACTGATCATAAAGACCTAAAACTTTCTAGGTAATTGTGTTATGCTTATGTGAACGTGCTTGTGAAAAATTAAGTGTTGGTTATTGATAGAACTCATTATGGAGCTAATTTTGTCTTTAAACCCTAACCCTCCATCATACTTGGTAAAATAATGCTCATTTCACTTGAGAAAGGGGGGGTTAGTGTGTAATATGTACTAAATGTGTAATTCACACCCCTTATGTGGGCACGCTACCTATATACCAATACTCTGAAGAGGGATCAAGCCATATATAGTTCTCCCACCTAGTATGCTTTGTGGAATAGTGTGATGCAGATGCAAATGTCAATTTTATAGTGTTTGAGGTGGTTAGGGACTGGTATGAGGATTTGAGTATGTTTGTAATTGTATTAGGTTACTGTGTGAAAATAATATGGAAGTTTTTCTTAGTGATTTGTTTTTATTCTTGCTTGTTTTATAAGTTTGGTCACCTCCTTTGTTCATGAGCTTTGAGTAAGATTTTATATGGAATAATTGGTCATGGGTTAGATGTATTCATGTTAGGCTGACCTAATTGAGGATGAGGACTAGATGAAAATGACCATTATGGATCAAAGTGAAAATGGATAGGACTACCAAAAATGAGACACTTTTGTGTTTGATGTTATAGTCCAAATGTGGTGCTTCTGTCCTATAGGCTTGGGACCTAAGGGAACAGGTTTGGCATGGGGAATATTATTTGGCTAAGGTGGAATGATTATTCAGAAGGTTATAGATGATTGGTAATGAGAAAAAATGTGTCTATAAGGGTCACAAGAGCATGAAAAAAGGACCTATGGATGGGGTGTCTCAAGCCACACTCAAACTACCAATTTAGACATTTTATATGAATATGGTATCCAAGGACAAGACTAACTAGAACACTTAAGCTTAACTATGAACCAGCATGTTATCTCAAGTCTCAACCATATATATGCTTAGTTTGTGCAAGGGAACAAAGGGAAAGAAAAGAGATCCAAAGTGGACCTAGTAAAAGGAGATTATAATGAGATGAATTATTTGCTAACTGATCACTTGGTAAAGAAGAAATGACTAAAGGGATTAAGGTTTGTATGACCAAGTCATAATAATAATTATCCATGTTTATAGAAATAAGATAGCAAACAATCATGAAAAAGAACAAGGGAATCATAATAAAATGAACTCATAAATAAAAATAATGCAATGATAAATAAGAAATCCATAAGAGAACATAATGACATCATAATCAATATAAAGTGTGAAACCAAAGTCACCATGTAAGATAAATAATAATTCGACACAATGTCAAATGATCTAACAATAGATAAAGATAAATTTGAAGCACATGTCCAATCCAAATGAAAATTTAATAACACTATAATTGTTCTCATAATTATTGATATATTTGTTCACACACATTATCCATAACATCTTATAAGTCTCTATGAAGTTGAATGCAAACTATAGTTAACGCCTCATCGATCTTCATGGAAAGCTGGGAAAATATTTCACATTGAATCTCTTCAATATAAAAGTTAAAAATGCTTGAAGGATCATGTTGATGAGGGATATCATGCAAGGGATACTCATGAGAATGCATGGGAATGGACTCTATAGGAGATGAAGGGGTCACCGATGGGGAAAGTGCCATGGGTGAGGGACTCATGAGTGGAGAAGGATCCATAAGTGAGGGAAGGTACATGGGTGAATGATTCATGGGTGGAGGAATAGGAGGTATATAAGGGACCATGGGAGGAGATGGATCCACAAGAGGTGGAACCATAGGAGGAGAAGGGGGATCCTTCTTGTGAGAATGACCTACGAGAGGTATAGTAAAAGGTGTAAAAATGGTTAGGAGGTGATCTTTGAGATGTTATTGAAGGATGTAGTAATGATCAGTATGATGTATTCCACATTGGTTTCAAAGACATATACCTCTCCATAATTAGGAAGATACTCAAGTAATACTTTTGGGGGAGGTATAGCCTTGCCTGAGGGCTAAGGAGTGGTGGGATGCAAAGTATTGATATATTATCGCAACTTGTGATAATGTGTGGATGAATGGTTATTTATGTCATGAAAGTAATAGATACATCTATGAGTAGTCTTGGGAGGTGTACTCATATGAGGAGATGTAACAGAAGTAGAAGGGACTTGGTATAGGGAGAAATCTCTAGTCTAATGATCAATAATTTTATGAATGTCACAATAAGGATAATTGGCCCATGCAGTGGATGAAAGATCTAGCTATGGTAAAGGGAGTAAACCATTACTAAGAGAAGGTGGTACTGGTGGAGATATTAGATAAGGCTCGACTAAAAGAGTAATAGGACTAGAAGTGGGAAGAGACTTAGCTAGAATGGGAGTAGGAGTGGGATGTGAATTAAGCTCTACTAAGGGAGGGCTGGGGTCTATAGAAGGATGAAGGAGAGTCACACGCATCTCAATTATAAATAGGTTATAAGGGTCATGGTGTCTATTAAAATGATAGGGACCATTCATATCACAATCCATAAGCATACTCCTATGAGGTTCTTTAGAAATTGGAGGTGTCCACACCATCTCTACCCTACAATAAAGAGGAAAAATACTCTAATTAGGAATGATATATAATGGAATACATGAATATATACTAAAATACTAAATTAAATAGGAACAATAAAGAATAATCTCAACATCTCAAGCCTAAACTAGACCTCCTAAGAATGGATCATCTAAGGTATAGCCATCATTATAATCAAGTGTATGAAGATCAATAGCACATATAGGGATGACATTATCATCTGATGTGGTATGATGAATGGAATGTTGAGTCTTAGTTAAGACAATATGGATGTCATCATAAAATGGTTAGCAAGAATGAGGTTACAAAGAAGCAGGAAGCTAAGATATGAGATGAGGTGAGAGATTAGAAGTTTTAATCTTGAGATTGATCTCGTCAGGCTCATCATGATCATAATCTAGGACATTAGGGTGAATATTCCCAATGAGTTTGAGATAACCACTATTACCTTGAGTGAAATTGATGGGAAAGTTAAATTTTTGATACTCACAAAATGGAATATTTGGCAAGGGTTCAAGGGTAGGAATCTTAAATACTTTGTGGTCTTAGAATTGTTCAAAATTCTAAGGATTGGTGTCATCCTAAATCCTATAGATGGCTCCACTATGAGGAAATTTAATGCATTCACAAGTGGAAGAGGCAACTTCTCTCATATGATGAGTCCATGGCCTACCAAGAAAAATGTTTTAAGATAAAGGAAATTTAAATATCATCACCTTCAGATGAGTAGTGATAGGTGGGATAGTAATGGGGAGCCATACATAACCTAAAAGAGGAATTTTCCTTTGATCATAGCCTTGACATGTGTTGTGTGTGTATTTAAGATTACATTCAAAATATCCAAGGGTTTTGATAAATTCAAGAGAGGAAACACAAGTGTCAGAATCCTCATCAATCAAGGCACACTTGACTTGGATATCACTAATTTGGACAGTAATAAATAAAGGAAGATCATACACATGAAGCAAAATAGTATTAGGGATCATGGAAGTAATGGGGAATTTGATGGAAAGAGAAGCATCCATTATTCCATCAATATGTATGGATATCTCTTCACACTATTTTAAAATAATATCTTTAGATCCAAATAAGGTTTCTTCACATCCTACTAGAGGAGTATGAGGGATTGATATAATAATTTTATGAATATTGGTGTATTATTTTGAATTTATTTAAAGGGTCTAAGTAGTAAAATCAATAAATATATATGCAATAATTAAGCTACTAATTTGTGTAAATTAGATTGTAATTTTAAGCTTTCTAAAAATAGTAATAAGAGGGAGAAAATAAGACTTAGCTATAAACTAGGTGTTATGACTGAGAGAGGGTCTGAGATTCACTATGCAAGACTAGGACACTATCACAAACTAAGATTTGACCTTCATTTTATGATTGGATAGAAGCATTGAAAGTGGATAAGAGTGGCACTAGTGATGTAGTCCACTTTTGTCACTATTATCCTAAGGATCTAAGCTTTTTGGATTTTGTTCGCCAGGTCTGTGTGACCTTATCCTTGAAGTTTCAGTAGCTTGAAGTCTATAGATCTCTTTGTAGAGCAATTTTTTTCTTCAAACCCAATACTCTATTATGCTTTGATCAATTTTGAGAAAGAGGGGGGGTTTGTCTGTGTAAGATTCACTGAATGTGTATCTATACCCCTTGTGTGGGCATGTTGCCCACATACTAATACTATGAAGAGGGATCAAGCCATATGTAGTTCTCCCACTTGATGTGCTTTATGAAATAGAGTGTATGAATATGTAAAATTTTAAACTAGATGTATTTGAGGTAGTCTAGGGACTAGTGTAAGAATTTGAATAAGCTTGTAAGTATATTATCTAGTTGTATGCAGAGAATAAGGAAGATTGTCTGAGTAGTCTTACTTGTATTCTTGCTTATTTAGTGATAATTGTCAACCTCTTTCCAAATGATCTTTGAATGGTATTTTATAGGGATATATTGGTCATGGATTGAATGTGATCAAATTAGGTTAGCAAGGAAAAGGATGGGGAACTAGAAGGAACTGACTGTTGAGGACAAAATTACACTTGGATAAGAGCATTTAAAGTGGATAGGAGTGGTACCAATGCTACAGTCCTAGTGTGGTGATATTTTCTTGAGTAGACAAGACCTAGGGGATCGATTAGTAATGGAAAAAGGGGTCTAGCTTATCTAGGATCAAGTTTGGAAGGCTATGGGTAATTGGGAATCAGTGAAAAGATGCCTATGAGGGTCATGAGAGCAAGAAAGAGGGACCTAAGGGTTAGGTGCCATTAGCCACACTCAAGTTACCAATTTTTTCATTTTATATGAACACATTTACCTCCCCTTTATTCTAGTGATGCAGCAAAGCAAAATACTAGGATAAAAGAAAAAATAAAAAAGTGTACTTGAACTTACCTACAAGGGTGAAGCTCATGAAGATATGTTATTTTGGGTGTGCATAAAGAGAGAATGCTATGAATTATGAATCTATAAGAAATACAAAGAATAGATCAGTTCTTATTAGATATGCTATATTTAAAATAAGAACATACAAATCTAGGTAAGAGAGAGAGAGAGGAAGAGAAAGGAATGAATACACCTCACTGAGTACACAGACTAATACAAAACCTATTGTGATACTGAGTGATATTAGATTATGTTGAATGATGTTGGATGATGTTGAGTAATGTTGGATGATGATGTACTAAGAGTAATATCATAAACAGAGCTAAGTGCTCAATTCCTTGAGAGTGGCTCAAGAATGCAAAGGTTGTCCTTTTGGCTCCATCATCACCCACTAAGTAAATATAGGTGATCATGTGTGTGCTAATCAATTTTTGGACTGTGTGTCCAATCCCTCTAAAATAGTGGCTCAATAATATAAAGGCTAATTAGTCCTTTGGCTCCATCATTGCCCCATGAATTGAAGCTATGAACTGATACTAGAATGAAATTTGTGTCATATGAGATGGATTTTAAATCCCATGAATTATCTATAATATAACAATGTTAGCATGGATAGCCAAATTTATGTTAGAAACTAGGCCACTCTTGGCCACTCCAAAAGATGGAGATTAGGCTTGTATGAAAGCCACTCTGAAACTAGTGCACTAAGCTTGTATCAAAGCCAGTCCAAAAAATGGAGGTTAGGCTCATATGAAATCCACTTCAAAATGATGCCAACCACCTACAGATTGATTAAGCATGCAACTATTGAGAATGCCTAGGTAACATTAAACTCAAAAAGAAAAGAAAATAAATGTGCTATGTTAGGGTGTGGAGCTAAAAGCTACACCTTAAGACAAACAGATAGGAGGGTTTCTAGCGCAATCAGTCGCCGGCGTCGGCAGGCCACACCGACGTCGGTCAGGGGACGCAGAAGGGAAACCGGCGACGGCAGGAGGTCGGCCGACGTCGGTCACCTCCAGGAGGGCAGGGACTGACGTCGGTCACTTATAGCGGTCTGAACTACTGTTTACGAACAGTCAGTTAAGTGAACGCAAAGTTTGCATGGTAAAGGCTTGTTCGAAGCCTTGAGCCGCAAGTCTAGTCAGTGTATGCATGAGATCTATATAATAGACTCATGGGCTGTATTGTTAAGTGGAGAATTTGGAGAAGAGCTATGTGAAGCTTGGAGAGTTCTTCCCATGGTGGAATCAAGTAGGATTCCCCATGTGTGTTTAAGTAAGATCAGGTTTGACTTGCAGGGGTGTATGGATGTGAGGTTCAGAAAGGAGATCAGCGCGGGGACGTTAGATCCAAGGTGACAGCAATACATCAGCAAGGTCATGGAGAGATCTACTTGGAGTACGGTTGTGTACTCGATTGTACAGATGTACAATGAGGTGAACAACAGCTTGTGTTAGCTGTGTGTTGTGACCTATGGGAGAAGAATTACTGTTCACTTGAGGCGTGGGAAACCTCTGTAAGGTGGTGGAGAAGAAGTGGCATCTTCTTTATTGTATTCTTTTCTGTATAAAGTGTTAATACAATTTGGTATTGTCTCTCATATGCTGTGTTATTCTGAATTCTAGTTACTTGGTAAATCTGGTTAATTTCCGCATATTAAGTTGCTTGGTATTGGTAATCAAATTGTGTGCTTCCGGTGTACACCCTCTCCCAACAAGTGGTATCAGAGCATGTTTGTTGTTCTAGATCCCCAACAAGTGGTATCAGAGCCTTGGTTGTAGGTTCTTGAGCTTGATACCAACAGGTGGTATCTGAGCTGAGGTTGGAGGAAGCAGGTTTTGTGTTTGGTTACAGGTCACTCTCAGGGGTTTCTGATCGAGTGGGAGTAGAGCAACTGCAGATCAAAGTAAGCTAAGAATGGAGGATTTGAAAAGCACAGATGGTTACTCACGGTCCTATGGAAAGAAAGAGCAGGTAAAAGATTATTGTTGGTTGGTAACAGATCAGCATGAAGAAACTGAAGATACAGATGTAGCAGGTATTGTTGCACAGGATGTGTTTGCAGGTTTCTTGGATAAAGTTGAATCTTGGATAAAAGATTCGGTTGCCTCTTTCCATGCAGTTCCAGGTAGAGGAGCTGGTGAGCCTTGCCAAAGAATTGGCAAAGGAGAAGTGAAGCTGAAATTGCAGGCGGCCAACACACAGGTGTTGATGAAGGTCATGCAGGTCCCAGGTTTGGAGATATGGCTAATTTCTTCAGAAAGATTGGGTGATGAGAGATGCACAAGAACTCTCACAGCGGATACACTTGAATTAGCTGGTGGTAAGAAAATAGGTATCCTTTATCTACTTGTTTATATTACTGATTCTTCTTTTGTTGCAGAGACGTGGCTTTGTAGGCTTGGTCACATGAGCAAGAAGGAGATGCATGTTCTTAAGCAGAAGACAGATATATTTGACAGGCTTAAGAACTGGAAAGCCTTGGTGTTTATGGAGGAGATGGCGGACAGAACCCAGTGGATGTGGCTGGATACTTCTGAGCAGGGCAGTTTGGACATGGATTTTGATTCAAAGAAGCTCGCGGGTAAAAATTCATCACTCACAGGCGAACACAGACATCGATGTCGGTCAGGAGGAACCGGCGTCGAACAGACAGGTGCCGATGTCGGTCATGTGCAGACCGAAGCCGGCGATGTCGGGCAGGGTAAGACCGATGTCGGTCATGGGACCGACGTCGGCAGCAGGTAAGACCGATGTCGGTTAGAAGGACCGACGTCGGCAGTAGGGACACCAGCGCAGGCAGGTTGGTAGTCAGGTACAGACGCATGGAACCGACGTCGGTCGGATGCAGACTGTGGAGTGACCGAGGTCGGTCACTGTAACGAATTTTGGGTGGACAGCAAGCTATCAAGGAGTCTCAAACACCCATACGGAGGACTGAAGGCGTAAGTAGGCCCTCAAATTCGTTGTTCCTCTTCTTCATACTTGTTGCTGATTGTAGAGCAGGAAGGATCCAGGAAACAGGTGTGAGCTTGGCATGGATGAGGATGTGATTCCTTGGAGGAGAACCAGACAGGTGTGTCTTGGTGGAGATGCCAGCAGGTATAAAAGCACAGAGACGAATGGATTCCTTAGTAGAAGAATGGAGAGAACGGATACATGAGACGGAAGATCAGGTATATGGTCTTGTGGAGCTGCAGGACAGTGGTACAGGTTTTGACAGGTGGAGGACGAAGCATGGCCTCAGTCAATGTCAGGGTATCTACTGTGATTTGACTTACCAGGGGGATGGTGATTGCAACATCATTCTGTTGCTGTATGTGGATAGTATGCTAGCTAGCAGGGGTGTACATACAGGGTTTTGCTGAGCTAAGGGTAAGATTAGTTCAGTGGCATGTCAGGAGGAGTTTGGAGCAGCGAAATTCTTTGACATGGGAGGCATGGAGATCACAGGTTGATTTTGTCTCGAGTGGGAGCTAATGTGAATCAGGTGTTGGCGAGGTTCAGGATGCAGAGCCGGAGCACACTAAGGGCTGGACAGGTACAGTGTCCGAAATCACATGAGGTCTGGTATAGACCTGAGTATTCCCATGCAGTGGGAGCTGTCAGAGAGTTAGGAGCCAATTCGGGGAAGTGGATTCTCAGGTTTTTCTGAGAGGGACCGGCAGCAGGTGTTGCTATGCAGGGTCAGGACTTCACTACATGTATTTGTAGGTTCGGATGCGGCAGGTTACTCGGATGACAGGTGGTACACCACAGGTTGTGTGGTGGGTTGTCTTCAGGTGGGAGCTTGAAGAGGGATACAAACCAGGAAACAGATTAGATGGAGTACAGGTACAGGTACAGTGCAGCTATTTATCTCCAAGTGGGAGATTGTTAGGATTGTGGAGCTAAAAGCTTCACTGATGCAGACATGGAGGAGGTTGCAGAATGAGTTGCTAAGTGTCAGAAGTGTTTGGCGTTGGTCTGGCCAACCGGCGTCGGCAGGGTAAGACAGGAAGGCAACCGACGTCGGTCATATATCGGCCGGCGTCAGCGACCCCAGGCAGACAGGGACCGACGTCGGTCGCCTGTGTAGTTTGACTGCGAGTCAATTACGGGCAGTGAACTAACGAACCAAGAGTTTGCATGATGAGCGCTAATTTTAGACTCATAGCTGCGGATCTAATTATGGTAATTAGATGTCTAGTCATTGTTTGGATGAGATCTATATATTAGACTCATGGTTGTATTGTAAAAGTGTGCTAGGGAGTAAGAGAGCATAATTATAAGCTCCTTCTGTGTGTGAGGTAGAGCTATGGTGCGTTCCTCCTAGTGCCACAGTACCAGGTGTGTTGGTGCTGGATTGGAGAGCCAGCTGGGTTCTTCAATAAGTAAGATCATTGATCTGCAGGTGTATGTGTGTGCAAGGTCGAGGTTCACAGGTGATTGGAACCATTGCTTGATTTGCAGGTGTGCAAGGTCATACAGACAGCAACACTACAGGGAGCAGTATCAGGCATGATCTACTTGGAGTACAGGTGTGTACTCGGATAGAGCAAGAGGAAGGCAAGGGAGTTCCTTCCATAAGTATGGTCTGTTGAATTGCAGGTTGTTGCAGATTCATGGGAGATCTACTTGAAGTACCTTGAGTACTTGTGGAGCACGTGGAGTGCTTGTGGAGTGCGTGGAGCACTTGTGGTGTGCGTGGAGCACGGGAGGTGAACACCAACTCTGTATTTGAGTTGGGTGTTGGGACCTGTGAGAGGGAGAGCTTTGGGGAGTTTAGGTCCTATCAATTGGTATCAGAGCGAGGTTGGACGTTCTCAGAGCGAGCTTGACTAACAGATGTTCCAAATCTGTTAAGTGTTTGTTGATTACAGGTTACTCACAGGGGTTGCTGTTTGAGTGGGAGTATAGCAAGGCAGAAGATGGTACGATGAGAATGAAGGAAATCAGGCACAGAATTAACACCACATGGAGTGTGGTGGGTTGTCTTCGAGTGGGAGCTTGGAGAGGAATACAAGCCAGGATACAGATTGGATAGAGTACTGGTTTTGGGTACAGGTGCAGCTCTTTATCTCCAAGTGGGAGATTGTTAGGGTGTGGAGCTAAAAGCTACACCTTAAGGCAAACAGATAGGAGGGTTTCTAGCGCAATCAGTCGCCGGCGTCGGCAGGCCACACCGACGTCGGTCAGGGGACGCAGAAGGGAAACCGGCGACGGCAGGAGGTCAGCCGACGTCGGTCACCTCCAGGAGGGCAGGGACCGACGTCGGTCACCTGTAGCGGTCTGAACTACTGTTTACGAACAGTCAGTTAAGTGAACGCAAAGTTTGCATGGTAAAGGCTTGTTCGAAGCCTTGAGCCGCAAGTCTAGTCAGTGTATGCATGAGATCTATATAATAGACTCATGGGCTGTATTGTTAAGTGGAGAATTTGGAGAAGAGCTATGTGAAGCTTGGAGAGTTCTTCCCATGGTGGAATCAAGTAGGATTCCCCATGTGTGTTTAAGTAAGATCAGGTTTGACTTGCAGGGGTGTATGGATGCGAGGTTCAGAAAGGAGATCAGCGCGGGGACGTTAGATCCAAGGTGACAGCAATACATTAGCAAGGTCATGGAGAGATCTACTTGGAGTACGGTTGTGTACTCGATTGTACAGATGTGCAATGAGGTGAACAACAGCTTGTGTTAGCTGTGTGTTGTGACCTATGAGAGAAGATTACTCTGGAGGGAAGTTTACTGTAAGCCCACAGGATGTGGAAGAAAGAGTGCCACCTCTTTGTTGTAGATTCCTTTGTAATGAGTTGAATATAATTGTATATTGCCTCTCATATTCTGTGTGTCTTCTCATTGATAGTTATTTGTTCTTCTGGATTCCGCATGTTTAGTTGCTTATACATTGGTAATCATGTGTGCTCTTAATTCTGACAAGTTGTGTCAGAGCTTTGGGGGGGTTTAGGTCCTATCATGCTACACATATTGCCCCCAATCACTGGTGTCTAAAACATGGATTCTGATTTGGAAGTTATACCAAATTTTATATCTAAAATTGGAAGTGATAGGCATCATACTATGCATGATTCCCCCTATATCTGGATTTTCTGAGCAAAAGTGTACTTAAAACTACTAATTTTGAACTGGTCTAGTTGTGTGAAATTATAGTTAAACCTACTTTTCTACCTACTTCTAAAAAGTTTAGTTTTTTTTACTTAGACAGGAGCACCAAAAATGGATAGTAGTGGCACCAATGTTGTAGTCCAATCTTGGTGTTGTTTTCCTAATCCAAATTTGGTAACTATTCTAGAATTTTTTACTATCTATCTAGTTTTTACTAACTGGTTTAATGTTTGGTTGTTATTCTAGGTGTTTTAAATGCTAGATTTTTTATGTTTAAGAGCTCTAATCTCTGTGACAAAACCCCTATTTATTTCCCTCTCTTCTGAGGGTAGGAATGAACACCCTACAATGACTGCCCTCAAAAGAAATAGCCATGCAAGTGTGCTATGCTACAAAGATACATGATATAGCAATGATAATTGACAAGATATCTCAAGATATAACATAGTTTATAATGAAGGATTTTTAGATCAATAGTGGTATGCCTAGATAGATATAACAATTTAATAGCATGTGCAATAAACTAAATTAAAATAGGAAGTTTGTTTAGTTGTTAGTTGTTAGTTATTAGTTGTTAGTTGTTAGTTGTTAGTTATTAGTTGTTACTTATTTGTTATTAGTTTTCATGGAGGGATGGATCATGATGTCCATCATGTCATCCAAGAAATAAATATAATGCATGATGTGGATCATGATATTATAAAAAATGAGAAATAAATAAATAACAAGCACACAAGGCAAGAAACAAGAAGCATACAAGGGTGGCCAAGGGGCCAAACAAACAAGGGACATGGGCACATATCACTCATATTGGAAGGAAAACATACAAGTCATGTTCAAATGCCACATACACATATAATTGAAACAAGCAAGGTTGGTATGGAAGAAAAAATCACATAGAAGAGTATAGGCAAAGGACATTGGCAAATGTCCTAGGTCACATATAAGAGACAATCAGAAACTAATAAATGTAATCATATCTAGCTATGCAAACCAATAAATAAAATCATGTAAATTTGGAAATACAATCACACCTAACTAATTAAAGAAAGAATGTGAAATTATGCAAAACATGATAATACAAGACTAGGTATATGCTAAGAAATACAAAAGTGTTATCTACTAGTGAGTGTTGATAGAGTAATCTATTTAAGCTAGTAAGTAATGTACATCAACATGATAAATAGAGTGTGTGGTTTAGTAATGACATAAATTAGATGGTGTAGTCATGTATAAGATGCCCCCAGTGGGTATGTATATCGATTTATGTCTCAAATGTAGAAGCAGGATGCCCCCTCAATAGGTGGAGTGAAGCAATTAAGGATCTAGATGCTACTACACACACTCAAAGAAGATCAAGTGAAGCATGGTAATGTAGATAAATCAACAAACAATATCATATAAAAACAAATGTAAGTCTAGCATATCATTATAAATGTAAAGCATGGACAATGCATACAATCAAAATGTTTTTGGTGTTTTAGATATGATGTATTATTTTTGTATTTTTGAGATTTGAGCTATGTACAATTAATCACAGGAATACTATGTACAACAATTTGAAGATAAACTATATACAAGTAAACTAGGAAGGGATGATACTAACCGATGAGTCTCATGGGAGACTCCCTATCATGGTATCCTATATCAAGGAGAGGAATTGTGCGTGATCATGAAGCATGATGGAAATATTGAGACTGTGGCTCTAAAATCTGTATATATTGTAAATGCTCTGAAATCACTAAAGTATAAACTAAGTGTGGGTTCCCCCTGTAACTCTAAGAATTAGATGCAACTATAGGGATCTTAAGGACCAATCTGGTAGTAGGAGAAGCTCTCTAAACATGTACTCTATGACTAGATGCCTGAGATCTTAATAATACTACCCTGGGTTTGAACATTATATCTATAAGTTTTTTAAAATCTTGAAGCTATGGAGGTGTATGAACTCTCTATGATGGTGATGGCTGCCTCAACTATGTCTACATAGGGACTGGAGGAATAACTATAATTGGTGGAGAAACTGGAACTAGAGGTTGAACTAAAACTGGTGACTGCAAAGCAAAAGATGGCTCTAAAGTCGGAAGTGGTAACTCATATGGAACTCCACCAACTATAACAACCTAATTAGCATGAATGAATTTCATGCATCTATAAACAATATAAGATATTGATCAAGGTTTCTAGATCCATGATCGACCAAGTAACATATCAAAAACTCCTACATTGGGAACTATAGTGAATGGTATGGCCACGTGTGTTAGACCAACCTATAGAGAAAGTAAAATCTCACCCAATGAACTTTATTTGTGCCCATTGAATCTATTGATAACTATGTCTGTCAAGGTAATATCCTAATCTAAATATCCCAAATTCTAAAATAATTTCATAGTGCACGTGTTCACACTAGATCCATTATCTATGATAACACTATGAATAGGATGATTATGAATAGATGCTCTGATAAAGAATGCATGATAATCTGAATAATCCTCCATTATCTCCTACTCTATGAAGGAGATGGAAGGTCTTGCTAGAAATTTGGAATTATATACACCAATCATGTTATTCAAAGGATGTGTCTCAACTAAAGTTGCCTTGTATGTATTTGGTGGTGGATGTGCATGATATGCATGGTGAACCCTTGATGTGTCCCCTATCTCTTGTTTATAATGTTGTAGAAAGGGATCTGAGAATATTTTCAAAGCTTTATCCTATTTTTGCTTTGCCTAAGGAGGCTCAACTAAAGTGCCCATATCAATATGATTACCAACTATCAAATCCTATTTCTTGTGTCTCAAACTAATGCATCTATTTATTGTATGGCCTAGTGCCCTATGAAACTCATAAAATACATGTTGATCATATCCCCATGGAAAAGGATTTGTTGGGTCAACCTCTCGAATAGGAGGAAGAGATATGATGTTACATTCCAATAGGTGTTGTAAAACTCTAGCTAGAGAAATTGGTAGATTGGTAAAGATTCATTGAGGACATGCTGATAAAATCAGCACTGAGGGGGCTTAAAAGTCGTATTAACTATCAGTTGATTTTGACTCTTGCTATCATTGACCTTAACTTTGTATGGGACTTTGTTGTTACTCTTGTTTTTTGTTTATGAGATTCTCGTTTACTTGAGTTTTCTTATTGAAATTAGTTTTACTTCTCTTTCCTTTAGTGTGTGATGCAATTTAGTGAAGGAAGATAATATTTTGAACATAATTGATTCATGCAAAGTTGGTAAGAGACTTTGTTTGAATAGATCTTATAACTCTCGATTGGCCATGGGGCTAGTTATCTTAACCAAAATAATCTTATATCAAAGAACATAATCTGTGAGATGTTCATTTGACCTTTGTTTCTATTATGCAACTTGGGAATATGAAACCTTATCACCAATGTTAATGTTGAAATGAGCTAGGAACATGTCAACTAAAGCATTGAATGCATTGATCAACTGATTTGATAGATTATAGAGCCATTGTAAAGCATAATCTTTTAGGCTCCATAGAAATAACTTGGTAAGTAGTTAGTAATTTGGTATATAGTCTAAGCATGCTACGTGAAAATCTCTTAAATGTGTCTCTGGATCACCCTTGCCATCATATAGAGTAAGCTTGGGTCGAACAAAACCTTGTGGAAAGGTTGTAGAAGCAATGTGACATGCCAATGGTGTATATAGTAGAGTAAAAGAATCCAAATCCTATGTAGGTCTAAAGGCACCTTACTCAAGATGTAGCACCTTAGATTAAAGAGATTTTATCTCTTACACAAGGGCTACCATATCAGGAGACAAAGATATACTAGCTATAGTTGGTGGCATAGAGGTAGGTTGGACTACTATAGGGGGTTGTTGAGACATAATTTCCCCCATAGTATATTGGTTGGTTGTATGCAAAGAATAGGGAAGATTGTCTGATTAGTCTTACTTGTAATCTTGCTTGCTTAGTGATAATTTCTAACCCCTTTCCAAATGATCTTTGAATGAGATTTTATAGGGATCTATTGGTCATAAATTGAATGTACTCACATTAGGTTGACAAGGAAAATGATGGGGAACTATAAGGAACTAACTATTGGGGCCAAAATTACACTTGAACAAGAACACCAAAAGTAGACAAGAGTGGCACTAGTGTTATAGTCCTAGTGTGGCATTATTGGCCTAAGAAGATGGGACCTAGGGGGATGGATTAGTCATGGAAAAAGGGGTTTAGCTTAGCTGGGATAAAGTTTGGAAGGCTAAAGGTGACTAATAATCAGTGAAAATATGCTTATGAGGGTCATGAGAGAAAGCAAGAGGGACCTAAGGGTTGGGTGCCATTAGCCACACTCAGGTTACCAATTTTTTCATTTTATATGACTATAGGGATGTTAATTTCAAATAAAAGATGCATAAGATGATTACAATGATGTAGAGAGGTCCTCATATGTTCTAGAAATGGGATTTGGGATGGGAGATTAGTGAGTTTTATGATAGGATCCCACTCATCATAACCCATAGTAAGATTGTTGGAAACAGGCACATAGTGTTGAAGGAGGTCCTTGGAAGGAGGAGCCGAAGTACATGTGAATTTATGTTGAGAAGAGGTAGAAGGTTTGGTAGGAGGAAAATTTTGTATATTATCTTGAGAAGATGGAGCATTTTATGCAGGTTGGGTTTGAAAATTGTTAGAAGAAGTGTTGATAGAAACTTGAGTGTTATTGGTGTTAGGTAAAGAAGATAAAGGGATGGTATAAATGGTATGGGAAGTGTTATCCAAAAGAGGAGTTGAAATTGGTTCATTAAAATGTATAAGGTCATCTTGCCTCAACTTATTTAAGTGAGTTAGATAAGAATCTTGGATAACACAAAATGTATGAGATAATGGAGGTGTGTAGATGGGTTGAGGATCAATGAAATCATCCACCCCTCACATGTTATTCATATTAACCACATTTTATATAGGAGTTGGGTCAATGAGACTATCAAAATTATTGGTATAAAGGGTGGTTTTGTCTTGGGTATCTTGGTGATTTGAAAGAGGATCTTTATAGATGACCAAATGAGCATTAGCTTGATTCAAATCTTGAGATTTAGTTTGTGTTTCATGGGCTTTGAAAGTAATGTCATAGGATTATTTGCATTAATTAATGATATAATCATGGTCAAAATTGGGACCCAAAAATAAATTCATAGCCAAATTATGAATCTTCCTACAAGTCTCATGAGAATGACCCCAACTAGCATGAAACCAACAAATTTTATTGGGATCATACCAAGATTTCATAGGATGAGTGGAATCAAATTCTCATGGGAGAGGCCTTGGTAGACATTTTAGTAATTCAGCTAAGGATAAAGGTTTGTGAATATTGATGTTATTGGTTGAAGAGAAATGAGGATTGGTGAAGTGTTTAGGAGGGGAAGATTGTTATAGAGATTGGTTAGGAATAATAGCTTGAATAGTGTGAATGGTATCATAAGTGTGAATGGTATCATAAGATTTCATGACACCATCATTGTTAGCATGATAATTCTTATTCTTAAGTAACATACGAGTACCCATATAACATTGGGATGGCTCAAATTGATGCATAAAGAAATCTTGACATTTAGTTTGGTCAATAGCCTCCTCTAAAGTATGTGGAGAGAGAGTCCATACCCGATATTAAACTTGGAAAGAGAGCATTGGTAAAGAGATGGAAAAGGTTGTCATCTACCATATTATGTTCAAATTTGTTAGACAAAGTCTTCCGTCGTTTAACAAAATCTTGTGCAATTTTAGTCTCAAGTTTCTTACAATTGATAAAATGGGCCAAGGTATTCTCAGGGAGATCACTAGTATGGAACTCTTGGACTAGAGCATCTACTAAATCTTCCAAAATAGTAATAGAATTATTTTTAAGTTAGTTTTACCAATCTAAAACATCACATGTGAGAGTTTTGGCTAATAGCTTGGTAGCGGCAAAGGTATTTAATTTGACCTAGTCTTTATATAAATTTCTAAATGTTTTTAGATGAAGAGTAGAATCAGTTGACCCATTGTAATAAATGGTAGGGGTGATACCTCTTATATCGATATTATAAATTTGAGAAGCAAGAGGCTCATTTTGAAGATGCTTGATTGTCTTATTGACAAGAGGAGGTTAGGGGATAAGATTACCATGGGAATCTTGAAGAGGAGGTGGGGGAAATTTTTGATTATGTGTGCCCCATGGCATCTATTGAGGGTGGGTTTGAAGATGGATAAGGTGATTTTGCATTTGCATCATTTAATTTGCATTATTAGCTTGAAAATCATTCATTTTGATTAAGAGTTTGTAATAGGATTTGATGGGTTTGAGTTTCATTGGTGTTTGAAGCATTCAAATTGGAATTAATGACTTGGGTACCACTATGGGTGTTGGTAGGAGTTTGAGAAGAACTATTGGTAATTGAGGCACTAGTGGCATAATTTGCTTATGTGGCAAAAGATGGACTAGTAAAGGGATGAGAAGAAGTAACATTAGATTCATGATTACCATGGGTATCAAATGATGCACTAGTGTAAGAATTAATAAGAGTGGGTCTTGGAAGAGGCCCACTAGATGTAGAACCTACCATGTTAGTAGAAATACTAGGCATGGAGGTAAAGGAAGTTAAAGAAGAAGTCATGGTATAAAAAGGGGTCAAAATAAAGGGAAGAGGTTGAGAAGCAAAGAAGCTAGTATCCCAAAATCTGTGTGAGAATGTGGGAGAAGGTGATTTAGGATCCTCAAATTAACCACTTATCATGAGTTGGTAAATAGTAGAAGGGTCATTTCCTCGATGTTGAGAAAATTCAAAGATGAAGAAGATCATTTATAGGCTATACTCTAATTTGGGTTGATCTTAAAGTGAGAAGAGAGGATTAAAAAGTGAAGAGGAATGAGGATGGGTCCCATAGTTGATTGTGCGAGTGGTTATATGAACATTTCTTTCATATAGGATAGGATCCATAAGATGCTTATGGGAGAACCTATTAGATTTGGTAATACTCATCATATCTATTGAATTCAACTTAGTGTTCTCTTCTAATAGGAATTTCATGATAAAGGAGGAAGATTAGGAAAGGCAAAGGTGATGAAAAAGTAAGGAAATATTGTTAGGTTGTGGAGCTAAAAGCTTCACTGATGCAGACATTGGAGGAGGTTGTTGAAGTGTCACATACACCAGCGTCGGTTAGGCCAACCGACATCGACAGGATTAGACAGGAAGAGCAACCGACGTCGATCAGGGATCGGCCGGTGTCGGTCACCTCCAAGCTGACAGGGACCGACGTTGGTCGCCTATGCAGTTTCAGAACTGTCAATTGCATGAATAATTTGTTAATGAACCGAGTGTTTGCATGTTAAGAGCCAATTTTAGACTTGAAGCTGTGGATCTAATTATTGTAATTAGGTGTCTAATTATTGTTTGCATGAGATCTATTTAAGAGACTCATGGGTTGTATTGAAAAGTGTTCTAGTTTGAGTTGAGCAAAGTTAGCTCCTTCTATGTGTGAAGTGAGCAAGGGTGTTCCTCCTAGTTCCACAGGGGTGCTGAGTGTGTATGATCAAGTTGGTCTACAGGTGTGCTAGATCAGGGAGAAGATCTACTAGGGTACTAGTTTGGAGAATCATAAGAACTTGGTGATGTAAGGACAAGGGTTCTTCAGGGTGTAGAGAGATCTACATGGTAACAGGTGTGTGTGTGAGGTCAAAGGAGATCTACAGGTGACAGTAAAATCAAAGGTGACAGCAACACATCAGAGAGCAAGAGAGGAAGGCAAGGTAGTTCCTTCCATAAGTAAGATCATTTGGGTTGCAGGTTGTTGCAGTTCATGGGAGATCTACTTGAAGTATGTTGAGTACTTGGAGTGTGTGGAGCACTTGTGGAGTGTGTGGAGCACTTGTGTACTGGCAGTAGTGGATACTGACTGGTTGGAGGTGAACACCAACTCTGTGTTTGAGTTGTGTGTTGGGACCGTAAGAGAGAGAGCTTTGAGGAAAGAATTATTGTACACTTGAGGTGTGGGAAGCCTCTGAGAGGTGTGAAGAAGAAGTGGCATCTTCTTTATTGTATTCTTTTCTGGATGAGTATTAATACAAGTTGTGTATTGTCTCTCATATTCTGTGTTGTTTATGGTTTCTAGTTACTTGTTACTTTTGGTTTAATTCCGCATCTTAAGTTGCTTGTATGTGGTAATCAATGGTGCTTCCGTGGGGTTCCTAACAGTTGGTATCAGAGCGAGGTTGTTAGCTCATAGCTTGATACCACTAAAAGTTGGTATCAAAGCTAAAGTTGCAGGGAGTAGGTTTTGTGTTTGGTTACAAGTCACTCTCAGGGGTTTTTGATTGAGTGGGAGTATAGCAACGGTAGAAGAAAGTAAGCTATGAATGGAGAAATTGAATAGCACGAATGGTCACTTACGGTGTTATGGAAAGAAAGAGTAGGTAAAGAAAGATTGTTGGTTGGTAGCAGATCAGCATGAAGAAGCAGACGTTGCAAGTGTTGTTGCACAGGATGCTTTGGATAAAGTTGAATCTTGGTTAATAGATTCTATTGCCTCTTTCCATGCAGCCCCAAGTAGAGGGGTTGGTGAGCCTTGTCATAGTATTGGCAAAGGGGAAGTGTTGCTGAAATTGCAGGAGGCCAACACATGGGTGTTGAAAAAGGTCATGCAGGTCTCATTCTTGAAGATGCGGCTAATTGCTTCAGGAAAGTTGGGTGATGAGAGATGCACAAGAACTCTCACAGTGGATGCACTTGAATTAGCATGTTGTAAGAAAGCAGGTACTCTTTATCTACTTGCTTGTATTACTATTTCCACTTTTGTTGCACAGGTGTGGCTTTTTAGGCTTGGTCACATACGTGAGAAGGGAATGGATGTTCTTAAGTCAAAAGGGAAGAGTTCAGCTTCGAAGAGCATAGACCAAGATTTCTGTACGCAGTGGGATGCTACAAGAAAAGAGTGTGTTTATTGCAGGAAAAGGAAGACTGATATATTTGATAAACTTAAGCACTGGAAAGCCTTGGTGTTCTTGGAGGAGATAATGGATAGAGACTAGTGGATGGGTTAGATACTTCTGAGCAGGGTGGTTTGGATAGGGTTTTGATCCATGGAGAGCTCACGGGTAAAAAGTCATCACTCACAGGCATACACAGGTACCACCATTGGTCAAGGGTAACTGACATCGAACAGACAGGTGCCGATGTCGTTCATGTGCAGACCAGAGAAGTCAGTGGTGTCAAGTAGGTGGAGACTGACATTGGCAGGATAACCGATGTCAATGACTTGGACAGTCGCATGGAACCGACGTCGATTAGATGCAGACTATGTGGTGACCAAGGTCGGTCACTGAGATAGATTTTGAGTGGACAGCAAGCTATCAAGGAGTCTTAAATGCCCATGGGGAGGATTGTAAGTGTAAGTAAGCCTCAAATTTTTTGTTCCTCTTCTTTATACTAGTTACTGACTATAGAGCAGGAAGGATCCAAGAAACAGTGGGAGCATGGCATGAACAGGATACAAGACCAAATGAGAGATTTGGTAGGGTCGTCAACTGGTATGAAAGCACTGAGATGAATGGATACCTTGGTTAAAGAATAGAGAGAATGGACACATGAGATGGAAGGCCAGGTCATATGGTCTTGAGGAAGCTACAGGACAGTGGTATAGGTTTTGACAGGTGGATGACAAAGTAGGGCTTTAGTCAATGTCAGTGTAACCATTGTGTTTGTCTTACCAGGTGGATGATGATAGCTACATTATCCTGTTACTGTATGTGGATGGTATGCTAGCTAGCAGGTTTGTACATACAAGGTTTTTTTGAGCTAAGGGTAAGGTTAGTTCAGTGGTTTGCCATGAAGAATTTGGGAGCAGCAAAATTCTTTGGCATGAGAGACATGGAAGATCATAGGTTGATTTTGTCTCCAGTGGGAGCTGATGTGAATCAGGTGTTGGCGAGGTTCAATACGCAGGATGCAGAATCAGAGCACACCAAGGGCTAGACAGTTCAGTGTCTGAAATCACATGAGGTCTGGTATAGACTTGAGTTTGCCCAAGCAGTGGGTACTGTCAGAGAGTCAGGAGCCAATTCGAGGAAGTGGGTTCTCAGGTATTTGAGAGGGACCAGTAGTAGGGATTCATGCTATGTAGGGTCAAGACTTCACTACATGGGTTTGTAGGTTTGGATGTGGCAGGTTACTCAGATGATAGGAGGTACACCACAGGTTTGTGGTGGGTGGTCTTTAGGATTGATCTTGAAGAGGGATACAAGCTAGGAAATAGATTAGATGAGGTATAGGTACAGGTACAGTGTAGCTGTTTATCTCCAAGTGGGAGATTGTTAGGTTGTGGAGCTAAAGTTTCACTGATGTAGACATTGGAGGAGGTTGCTAAAGTGTCACAGACACCAGCATCGGTCAGGTCAATCGACGTCGACAAGATTAGACAAGAATAGCAACTGACGTCAGTTAGGGATCGGCCAACATCAGTCACCTCCAGGCTGACAGGGACCGACGTTAGTCGCCTGTGCAGTTCCAGAACTATCAGTTGCATGAACAGTTTGTTAACGAACTGAGTGTTTGCATGTTAAGAGCCAATTTTAGATTTGAAGCTGCGGATCTAATTATTGTAATTAGGTGTCTAATTATTGTTTGCATGAGATCTATTTAAGAGACGCATGGGCTGTATTGAAAAGTGTTCTAGTTTGAGTTGAGCAAAGTTAGCTCCTTCTGTGTGTGAAGTGAGCAAGGGTGTTCCTCCTAGTTCCACAGGGGTGCCGAGTGTGTATGATTAGGTTGGTCTGTAGGTGTGCTAGATCAGGGAGAAGATCCACCGGGGTACTGGTTTGGAGAATTATAAGGACTTGGTGAGGCAAGGACAAGGGTTCTTCAGGGTGTAGAGAGATCTACATGGTAATAGGTGTGTGTGCGAGGTCAAAGGAGATCTGTAAGTGGCAGCAAAATCAAAGGTGACAGCAACACATCAGAGAGCAAGAGAGGAAGGCAAGGTAGTTCCTTCCATAAGTAATATCATTTAGGTTTCAGGTTGTTGAAGTTCATGGGAGAGCTACTTGAAGTATGTTGAGTACTTGGAGTGTGTGGAACACTTGTGGAGTGCATGGAGCACTTGTGTACTGGCAGTAGTGGATACTGACTGGTTGGAGGTGAACACCAACTCTGTGTTTGAGTGTTGTGTTGGGACCGTAAGAGAGAGAGCTTTGAGGAAAGAATTACTATACACTTGAGGTGTGGGAAGCCTCTGAGAGGTGTGAAGAAGAAGTGGCATCTTCTTTATTGTATTCTTTTCTGGATGAGTATTAATACAAGTTGTGTATTGTCTCTCATATTCTGTGTTGTTTCTGGTTTTTAGTTACTTTTTACTTATGGTTTAATTCTGCATCTTAAGTTGCTTGTATGTGGTAATCAATGGTGCTTTTGTGGGGTTCCTAACAGTTGGTATCATTTATTTCATATAGGATAGGAGCCATAAGATGCTTATGGGAGAACCTATTAGATTTGGTAATACTCATCATATCTATTGAATTCAACTTAGTGTTCTCTTTGAATAGTAATTTCATGATAAAGGAGGAAGATTAGGAAAGGCAAAGGTGATGAAAAAGTAAGGAAATATAAAATGTAAAATAAGAGTACAAAGTTGATTGGGTCGACCTAGTATTGAAAATAGGGTCTAAAAATTGGGTAAACAAGGATATAGATTCGATAAAGTTGACCTAGTACTATAACTTGAGCTATAAAATAGCCTAATAAAGATACATATTTGATAAGGTTGACTTAGTACCATATCTTGAGAGGTAGAAAAGAATAATGGGTCGACCAAGTTGACTCAGTACTACATGCAGGTAAAATAGACAGTCTATAAGAGACTGTGTCAAATAGAACGATAGTGGGTTGAAACAGAAAAAAATATAGTATATTTTAAAGCAAGAAATGAAAGTAAACATACAATCAATTGGGTCAATGAGAATGATCTAATTGAGGCACACAACATAAAACCTTGCACTAATGTTAGCCAATGCAAGTTTTTTCAATACAACATACAATGAGCAAAGAGCAAGCAGTCAACTAAAAAGTAAATGATAACTAATTGGTCATCCTGAATGTTACATATTTTGAGTCAGTTTTCTATTGCCAATGTCATTATGTGGTGAAATTCAAAACACTAGGAATAATTTATATATTATTTGGGGTGTTGCATATTTTGAGTCAAGCTTTCCATACCAATTTCATTACATGGCATAATTCACAACAATAGGATAAATTTTGGAAATATTTGGGGAGTTGCATATTTGATTCAAAGTGTTATTTTAAGTGTGATAAGAAATTTGGTTGAAATTAGGGAACTAGAAATCAATCTATAGATGGTTTTAGGATGTTTAGGCTGTAAAGGATCTATGTTGACAATGGTATTGACTTGGTATTGGGGCCTACCCCTCACTTCAAAATATCACAACAATAAAGGTATCAGGTGTTTTTCCAATATATACCATTAACCACATGTTTATACTTGGATGGCAAACCAATTCGGCTTCCCCCTTGGTGATAAAATCCAAGTAGGTAGGCCTTGGGCAGACAAATATTTAAAAGCATTTTAAAATTATGTGATTTGGTAGTGTGTGCAAAAAAGAAAAAAATAGTGAAACTAAATGGTATATTGAATAACCACATAATTAGACTATGTAATTTATTCTAAACATGCAAACAATTGAAAATGAAAGTGTGAAGTAATTACTATCATATAATTGTTAATTTAATTTGAAACATAGTATAGTGTCAATTCAGACGATGGTGTATGCAAATATTATAGAACAGATTCGATAGTGTCTCTATTGTATTGCATAAGCAAGGGTTTGTAAGAACTATGTCGACAAGGTCAACCTAGTCTTTTAGATGAAAGATAGAATATAGAATTAGGTCAACCAAGTCAACCTAGTTTGTTTTAGGATGGCAATTTTAAAGACTACAAACTATGTAAAATAGAATTGGATGGAATAACTAAAATGAAAGAGAAAGAGAGAAAGGAACCATGGTGGGTTGGAAGATGCAAAGGAATATGAGATTGATGTTGGAGTGCCTTGAATGTTACTTAAAAAATATGCCAACTGTGTCAATTGGGTCGACCAAGTTCTACAATTCTCTGTTTGTTGAAGCCTGTGAAGATGACTATACCAACCTGGTCAACCTAAACTATTTTTTGGAAGTTTGTAAGATGACTATACAAGCCTGGTCGACCTAGTATGTTTTTTGGAAGTCTGAATAAGAGTATTGTGTCAACCTGTTTGACCCAATAGATAAGTGAAAAAGAGTACTATGTTGATCTTTTTGATCTAGTAACTTATATCTAATGAAAACCTACACAAACCTTAAGATGTTTTTTATGTGACTATGTGTTAAACCTGCACACAAAAGGTAGAAACTATATCAGCCATGTTGACCTAGTATCGCAAATATAGAAAAATAATAAATAAAATGATAGAAAATAAAAAATATGAAAGAAAATCTGTAAGGGTTAGATTCACATCGGGTTTACCAAAATGTATGTAACTATAAATGTATTAAATCTATAAATCAATCCTAGCTCAGAGAAGATAGATCCTACTTACACTTTTGATTGGGGATATATTAGATAATTAAGAACATGACCAATATCTAAATCTAGAAGATCCAATTAGGGGATCTCTTATCACAATAATAATACTAGGGAGGGTTTCAAAGCCTCCAGTCAAGTAAAATCATGCAATAACCCTAACTAAGCCTTATGTTTTCATATTCACTATACTAATAACAAGTAAAGAAAATAAATCTAATCTAGTGCTCTCCAAAGATTGTGGCACAAAGTGGGAGTAATAAACAACAAAATTAAACATGCATATAAGACATATATGTGACATCAATGTATATAAAATCTTAATACATAGAAGAGAAGTACAAATGCATATCTATCTATTCTTACAAAGGAGGAACAAAGTTAGGAATACTTACCTTTGAAGGTGAACCCGTTGAGCCTCAATCTCTCCCTTGGCCAAGATTTTTTTTAAGAATTTATTATGATATGTAAGGATGGAAAGGATAAATCAGATCTAGGCTACACAGCCTATCAATGCATCCAAAAGACTTCTCCACAAGATGAAATCCATATCTCCAAAGAAAGTATAAAACCCTAAGCTTACTCAAGTAGAATGGTGGATAAGAATATGTGCAATAGATATAATTCTTATTATCTTCTCTAAATAATGGTGAAATGATCTTGTATATATAGATAGATTTAACACTAATCCCTTTCAAAAGTTTTGGCCAATAGGGTCGACCCAGTTGACCTAGTACTAATATTGACAAAAATTCACTAGGTCATGGGTTAGGTCAATCAAGAGCCAACCTAGACCCTAAATGAATATCACCAATAAGAGTACAAGGTCGACTCAGTTGACCTATTACTATAAATTATCTAAATTGGGTTTAGGTTAGGAAAAGAGGGATGAAAGATGGGAAATGACTGGAGGAGTATACAAGAGAGAAGAACAAGCTTAGGGAAATGGTTTCAAGAGATAAGTGTGTAGATAACAAGTGGTAAAAGGGAAAACAATAATACAAAGCACCAATGGTCTACCCACCCCTTTCTTGGTGTAGCACTAAGACGTGCACTCAGAGAGATTGAGACTCGATGGGTTCTTACAAGATAAAGAGCATAGTAATTGATAAAAATTTGAAAATATTATGTGTATACAACATCATTGTTAAATGTAGATATATATCTAAAATATCCTAAAGGTTTCCATTACCCTTAGATCTCCTTCGTTTCCTATCTTACTCTCAAAAATAAGCAAGAGTCTTGTATAAAACTAGGTAGACCTACGAATGCTAATTTGGCTATGTAACTATAGGGTTACAGTGGACTATTTGACCATACTTTCTGACCTTCTTCTTTATGTTCATTATCCTCAAATAACCTTTTATAATTTAAGCTTTCATATTGATCCAACTCCAAGGTTACACCTTTATACCATCCCTCAAGCTTGAAATTTAGCCTTGAATTGCTCTAAGAGACCTATAGGTAGACTTGGAAAATCCTGACTACTCTTAAAATAGATATCTCTTAAACAAGGATTATATCATCTTTGAAACCTATAACCCTTATTGAAGGTGTTTTCAAATAGGTCAACATAGTGTGACTAAAATCATTCACAAGACATAAGATCTATTTTCTCATACAAGGACATAGTCATCAACAAAACTACAAGACCTTGTTGTATTGAAGACCCTGTTATAGGTGATCATTAAGTTTTTTTGATCCTTACCTATACAGACATAAGATTCTTCAAGAGTCTTTGTTAAGATGACTTAACCAATACTAACATAAGAATCTTCAACTTGCCTTTTCCACGTATATCCATATCTAGGCCTATACAAGTTGAAACAAAATGAAGACCAAAATCTTAAAGTTTCCAAACTGACCTTAAACTTTGTCAAATGAGTGAATGAAACCTCATTTATGATCCTATTTTGTGGCTCATTGATTATTTGAATATTGTAACCACATTATTTGCTTGATCCTGGTTATCTTCATGACCCAACACCATAAGTTAAAGCTCATAAAATAAGCCAACACCTTCTCTCACCTCTGTTGCATCTCTTTCAACAGTGTTCTACTCATTCTTGATGTTATCTTGACATCATCTTAAGAGACTCCATGTAGCATTGGTTGACATTTAACTAAAATTATCCATGTTCAGTTGATATGTTCACCTGATATCTATAATGATATTGAAATGTTGTCTTGATGCCACCTTAAGAAACTCCTTGGTGCACACATATCCATCAGAAGTCTCTTTTGATCATGACACATAGGCTTGATTGTGTCATTTAGGCATATAAGGCCTAATTAGATCTTTTACTCTCTTGAGTACTACTTATCACCTTGAATATTCTTAAGAGGACTATGAAACCACTTCAGGCTCCTCCACAAACCACTTTACCTTCGTGACTCCTTTGTTCATTGAAGTACATGGGGAAAAGTTTATGTAATTAGGCATATGAGTTACCTCTTGAGTATTAAGGAAGATTAATCTTTGAGATGTCATATATGAATTTTTTTGAAACTTATTCCTCAAGTTTTAATCATATCATGACTGAGACATAAATTTGAGAACCCCTGAATATGAAGACACTCAGTCACCAAATCAAAACATGCTTCCTAACTGTTGGATTTGACAAACAACATATGCAACCAATTTTCTACCATAAGAACATTATCAAAACAAAGTACCTGATGAATCTAACATGTAATAGGTACTATTTGACCCTAAAATCACCCCACCATAACCATTTTTCTCTATCGAGTTCTGAAGTGAACAAACAGAGGCAAACCTAGACCATCTCTAGATGACTAGGACATAGTGACCCCTTACATTATTAACAATTATTCATAAAGATGGGGAGATGAATCTGATAACCAATGCCACTAACTTGAAGGTAATTAGGGTTCATATCATTTCCCAAGAGATTTTGATGTGACCTGCTTTCTCCTGGCTTTACTAAGCAAAAATCGATGACCTTCCTTGAATTGCCAAAGAAGCTAACAGGAGAGATGAATGGGTTTTCTATAATTTAACATCTAAAACTCCTTCCAAACCATGGATTTGACCTTGAAAAGGATAAATGAAGTCCTGAATATGCTTTAAATTCAATTTCACCTTGAAACTTGTACAAACTGCCTTAAAAGAGCCCTTTTTAGCACTAAATTTGTCATGATCACTTAAGGAACCTGATGGAAATGATACAAAATGTGTTCATAAGACCTTTTCATGTCTAAACAGATGTATCATGAGCTTTTCCAACCTTTTTTTGACCCTTGACTAACATGACCTTGAAAAACCTTCCCTTAAATTCATTAAATGATCCAAAATGCAACCAATTAGGTTATGATGTTAGCCAAAAATATCACCAACCTACTTAATCACTTATAGAGCATGACATGACCTTGACACAAGATATGATACATATCAAGACACCCTAGACTCCTTTCATCACTTGAAACTGACTGAAACAAGTCATGGAGTGACTAGACATGCACATAGCTGTGATGGACAAAACCTTAAACCTATCAAAGCTACTTTAAACTTTGTTAACCAAGGTTTCAAGTGACCATTCCAAGGACATAACAAGACCAAAAAAATTATCAATAGGGTAAGCAAGCATGATGAACAAAATTTCAAATTGTGGGGGTGACAATTTGACTTGGGAAGTCAAATTTGTCAGCAAGTACCTCAGTATGTTAATAAGAAATAATTAACTAGCATACCTATCTTAGATAAATCTTTATAAAAGATGCTGAGAGATATCATTCTCAAGGTGCCTATCTTATATTGGATTTATGACATAAGTGGAATAGGCGCCTCGAAAATGATATCTCTCAGTGTCTTTTACATAGATTTATCTAAGATAGGTATGCTAGTAGCATCTATGTGTTTTGCATATTTATTTAACATATAATATGAAGTATTTCATAAAATCTTAAATTTATAATATACATCACATTAAATCATCTAAAAGTGCAATATATATATATTACATTAAATCTGCCAAAACTATAATATACATAAGATAAAAATGCTTAAACTATATAATTATATAATAGTCATCAAAATGTGTCATACACATCATATAAAATTTTAAATAATGAATAAGTACATGAAATAATTTATCTTGTAAGAGTTTCAATCTCTCTTCCTCAGATTTTCACTTGGAAATTTGTTTTCCATTTTTCATCTTTTCATAGCGGTCATATATAAATGGCGGTAACATTCTTAGTCCTTCCAAGGACTTTACATGAGATATAGCAACACATGTTAATCATGTTCTTTCTTTTTGACCTATATCAATTGTGGCTTTTGAAATAGTTAAACCTTGTGATTTGTGTATTGTTAATGCCCAAGTCAACTATAAAAGTATTTGGTTTGTGTGTTACCTCTATATTGGTGCAATTGGAATTGTATATGGAGTTGCATCTTCAAATAGTATTCCTGAGTAACCATAAAACTCGACCAAAACATATGTCAATGGTTCTGGTGGGGCACGCCCAGGTTTGTATATTATACTTCTGATAAACCCTAAAACTCCATTTACAAAACCTACTTCTATCAAAAGATTGGAAGTTAACATGGCCATTGCATCGATAGCAACTTCACATCAAGTTCATCATTTGGACCTCTTGCTGGTGCATTGACACTTCCCACTTTGGTTTTTTTTTCAATGAATATAATTTTGTTCTATTGTGGTTATGCACATTATCATTTGTCGAAAACAAATGAATACAATTGTCAAACTCTTCATTGGTGACTCTATCTATTCAAACATTGGTTCTTGTCATCAATAGCATCTAATCATTAATTGACAGATTTGCATCTCTCATATTTGTGAGAAGTCAACAAAATCTTTGTTGGTCGTCGCTTTCTCCTTCTTGTCTAAAGATCTTATCCAAAGTAACAACTATTTTGAATTCTTCCCACAATAGTTTTGCACGTCTATTACTATCATATGGTGGTCTATCACTAATAGGAGGAAGTTGAACCAAATCTTCAACCAAAATCATAGATATACCACTAAAACTCATGTTTGCATTTTCAAGAAATGTTTGACGGACTCAAGAGTTTATGTTTTGTAGCAACTTTTGGTCGATGAATCTCATTTCATTAATCAATATGTATTTTATGTGGTCGATACACTCTTGGAAAGTTGTACATCTTATTCCTTCTAATTCAGCGAAATCCATGATTAGGATGCAAAGTTTGTGCATGGATAGTTGATGTGAAATATTCAAGTTAACAAATGCCCTACTATTCTCTACTAATGGAAGATGCAACAACATGTGACATGTTTCTTGTGCCCCAATGTCTCTTTCGACAATTGTTTCAGTTAGAAGTCTTTTATAAGCTCTTCTTACTAATTCGTCCAGGTTTTCAATGTTTGCAAACCATATCAACATTTGATGGTAAGTTTCAAAACTCTTCTCTTCCTTTGTTGCATACTTAGTAATGTATTTGACCATAACATGTTTGGAAAGAACAGGTTTCCAATCTACGTTTGATCTCCACAACAGTAAACATAGATATGGAATTTGGTTATTCAGAATTAAGGTCAACATTATCAATCAATTGATGGTAGTGCCTTTAAGATGCTTCACGATGAAGTTCTTATTTGTGTTGTCTTTTTGCTTGAGTCAATTGATCTGAAAGCATTTGTCTTTGTGATATTATTTTTAATAAATATTCCTCATCTTGAGATGTTTGTGCATGGATGTTTTTCATCTTATCTGCATGTTGTCTCTTGTTTGTATCTAGTTCTTCAATTGTCAATTCAACGTTGTGTTCTTGAAATCTATCTATCATTATCATTTCAACTTTTTCTTTATTCCTCTCTTTGTGCATCTATCATTTGTTGTTGTCTTTGTCTGCAAAATTGTCTTTGATATTCTCTTCATTGTTATTTATTTTCAAAAATTAATTTTGATTGAGCCATATCTACATAAAAACAATAGGTTTTTAGCTTGTTTAGAATAACATATTTCATTTTATCATTATAAAATACGAAATTGGATCAATTCATTTATAAATGTAAGTCCACACCCAAACTGTAAACTATATAAACTTAAATAAAAAAACAATAGAAAACAATTATCTTAATATATTTATATTTTACATATATATAATAAATTTAAGTAATAATCAAAATAAATTAAATTGCATGGTGAAAAAAATGCTAATTTAATATTTGAGCTATATGACATCACACTAATGAATATTAAAATAAAATATCGTCCAAATTCACTTTATGTGATTCATAACTTAATCATAAAAATTTTAAAACTAGAAATTAATAAGGATTAACATTTGGAACCCTTATAAAAACATCCGCGAAGTAAAACCCTTGATCTATTGACATTTTATTTTTTATGATTTAAATTATTTAGTATCTTAGACTATCTATGATTTTTTAATCTGTTTCTTAATATGTAAAATCGGATCAAATTTACATTTACCGTTCCCTTTTCTTTTTTTTTCCAAGTGACAAATTTAAAATTTTATTTATTTAAATTGTGCAGTTTGTATTTACCTTTGATGGAAGACTCAATCTGACAATTCTTCGTAAACACATTTCACAGCAAATTAAATTTAAAAATAACAAATTCTTTTTGTATCTGTGTCTTCTACTGTTTTTATTTCCTCGTTGCTCTATGTACTTATTTTTTAATTGATTTCAGTTATATTGACTAACATTTATAAGTTTTGTAGTTTTTTAAAAAGTTATATTAATTTATTTTTATTAAATATTATATTAGCTTTTTTTCAATTTAATATTTTTAATTTATATTAAAAATTAAATATAAATATCTATTTTTTTTTACACGGGTACAATATCAGGTTTCTCCTTCCCCTTTTCTTATTATAAAACGTCTTCTCTTCTATTTAATTATTGTTAATTATGAATAATGTTTGCTGAAAACAAATTTTCAAAATAAAACTTAAATTTTGGATGAAGTTTATATTTAAAGATTGACTTCAAATGATAATATAATATTTTTTTTAAAGAAGAAAATATCAAAATAAATATATATTTATTACAATCTTTCACCAAGTGATCCTCCATATCTTGCAATGTCAAGTCAATCTTATCCAAACCTCTTTGTTCCCCTGTAAGCTGCAAATCACGAGGAAGAAATTCTTCTTTCTTTCCTCTCTCCTTTATAGGCCCCAATGTGAGGTTTAATGTGCTTTGACTATAAAATTTGCATGGAATATTATCAAACCTTTGGATATTCATATTAAAAGGATCAAAATCCTTAGCATGAATATTAATAATTAGTAGAAAAGAGATATTTCAAATGTTTAATCTGATACATTATCAACTAAAACCCATTTGAAACCTACCTCATTAATTTGTAAGTTATTTTAGAGAGGTAGGTGTAAATCTATGGTGTGTTGAGGTGGGAGATACTCACTGTCAAAAGAAATATACTCTTATGTCCATTTCATAGTATTAATTATGGAAACAACATAAATGGGATTAGATGTTTGAGGTACTTAAGTGTCATATAGTGTATCATAAAAATGTCTTTGTATCTATCAGAATATTTTAAGATTTCTAAAATTGAAATTGTATCTAAATAAGCAACATTATAATCAAAAAATTTATAGCTATGGGTGTTGCAAACCTACCAAGCTTCATGACCACATGAGGACATCATAACCTAGAGCACTATATATCTCTTTTTCTTTTGTTGTTTCTTCTGACACTCGAAACACAATAGAAATTTTCATTCAGATCAAAAAACACAAAATTAAAGTTTTAAATAATAGGTTTTTATCAGTAAACTACTCGACATAAAGTAGAATTTTCAAAATCATACTTATAATCTTCAATATATGTTTATTACAATTTTTATCAATTTTAAAAAATATTACTATAATTTCTTAGAATTTTTGAAAATAATATTATGAAATTTTAAAATATTTATTTGTGCAAAATTTAAAGAAAAAAATTATAATTTAAATAGAATTTTAGAGATATTTAAAATTACTACTTTTTTTTTTAAAAAAATCTTACTAATCAATTTTGTTGATAATATTTTTTAAAATAATTTAATATATATAATCCTAATAAAATCTAAAATTGTATAATTAAAAAAGAGCTTTTAAAATTCAATTATATCATTTAGGAGAAAAGTTCAGTAGTGGTACACTTATTAATGATGAAACAGGATTTTTGTTCAGGCATACTGCATTAATGAAACATATTAATGTACATAAATATTATAATGTACCAGTAATGAAAATAACCAATCACATTTTGAAAAATAAGACTTGAGTATTGATACTCTATATGCACAACAATTGGTACTCCAAATATTTGATGACCTCTCTTTTAATAAAATCAGTTGCATGTTAAAATGTAATAAGCAGTTAAAACAACATATTAAAACGGGTAAAATTTTCAAAGTCTACTGTGATGTTATAGCACCTTCATTCGCTGTCAAAGTTAAAATGCACTACTACTAAAATTATGGAATGCCCTTTCCATAAAATCACCGCTAACAAGTAGCAATTTTCAACAACAGATAAAGACTTGCAAAGAAGTTAGTGTAAGGGCAACTGAATAAAAAATACAGCAGCGGAATCATCGCAAGGGGTTAGCATTTTAACTTCCTCCATCAAACAAGGCCTGCCTGCGCTTGACTTGTTTAAAACAATATAGCTGTTTAAATGTCATCTAATTGGATTTTGCAATTAAGCAAAGTCTTCAACCACCATGGCTGCAAGATATTCTTCCAATTGAAATTTCCTACAGACTACAAGCCTTTTATTTTTCAGAATACTATTTCACAATTTATTTTTTATAACTAAAACTAATTCTTGTTGCTACTCCACCAGATAAGAATCATTTTAAGTGAAATGTGATATTACTGATTTAAAATCAATTTATGTATGTGATTTAGATGGCTGATTTAAAATCGTTTTATGTATCTGATTTTGATGGCTTGTGGGAAGCACCAGTAATGACAACTACATTTCAGATGACAAAGGGTGACATTCATCCTGATCTAAAACGTAGATGGCTCTTACATTACTTTAAAACAAGCACCGGTGGGACTCCTGCTGACCAGACTAATTTATAGGTAGGAGAAAAATTCAAGAGCAGCAATTTTTCAATTATTATACTCGTCCACTACAGCTTTGTCAAAAACAAATGAGCACCTGTGGACGGCCTGATCACAATTGTTAAAAATCTAAATACATTTCGGACATTATGCAGGGGGTGGCTAATTGAAAGCAAACAATCAATGGAAACCAGAACCCAATTCCATCTGAAAGACATTCTTACTGGTTGATTACTTTTGATACCCGTTATAGATATTATACAATATCCATCACACCAAATTCATTTTGTCATTAGGAATTCTGGAACCTTGAGGCTTTCCATACAATTTCTGAAACAACTACATTTAAATGCAATGTACGTATACAGAGCCCTAACAAGGCAAGCAATCCCAAGAAGACAACACACGGCAGAGTAAATCAAAAAAGAGGCATTTAACAGCACATTAACTTAGGAGAGTGAAAATTAAAAAAAATAGGATAAGTGCGACCACATTTTTATTGCAATAAATATGTGACTAAATTGGAACTGTCAACTCAGTACAAGTCTATTCCGCGGCAGATAATTATAAGAGACATGATGTAATGCAAAAGAAGGCTAGTCTACCAAACTTGAAAAGAACCGCCCATCAGACCTGTGTTTATGGAAACTTGCCACTCGCCATTAGGTAGGGCACCTGATAATTTATATCTGCTGTACGTGGGGGAGAACTGAAGGAAAATATTCTTTTTTATTAGGGCACAAGCTCCCCACATTATTTTGGGAAGTGAAGACATATATTTAAAATCTTCTCTCACATCATACTGTGTTATCAGTGTTTATCTAGTTACACGTATCGGTTTGATGCTAGGATTAGTTTATTTTTCGAGGGAAATGCATACTATAGATCACATTTAAAATCGATAAAGATATTCCCGACAAACGTCACCAATACATGTAGCCAATATAAGCTATATGTATGATATTAGGGCAAACATCTTACAAACAAAGCAATCTACGCTTGAATAACATGCAATAATTTAGGATTTCAGACTTTTTCTGCAATGGATATTCCGCACAAAACCAAAATAAATTAAAAAAACTAAACATCAATGGTTTTGTTGCTCAAGCTCTTTCTGAAATGGCCTTTTGATTCCTACTGTATATTGGCAAGGAGAGTTAGCTCAGTAATTTGCTTCTGTATTTTCTAGATTATTGTCAAGTTGGTTGAAAAGTGTTGATTTCTGTGCTCATCAATGATGTGTTATGAAGTTTACTAAAGATTATTAGAAAATCAAACTTTCTGAGGATCTCCACGAGTTTTTTCAAGCACACAAACAGGTAAGCAACAATAAAGGAAACATCAACACCAACACAAAATGCAAGCCTTCTGGCATTTGTTTCAGTTCCACGTTGAATTTCAATCAATATTCAATAAAAACAAGGCAATTAAACCCACCCCATGACGCTAGCTCCCACTGAAAATACATGGGCCAGCCTTGAAAGCGGCCAGTTTCCCTGTAGATATGCTGAATTACAGATCATAAAATTGGAGTAAGACTGTACAGAACAGCATTGAAAATCCTTCTAAAATCCAACTTTGCACCGCTTTATTACACATTTCTTCCTCCGAAATCATTGTTTTTTCTTATTGATGAAAAATGCATCCCATGAAAGCAATGTACAGATACCAGTCATTGGTGCAGAACAAACTAGGGTCTACTTACAAAGGCAGATAAACATAGCAAACGCAGTCTTGTAACCACTCTAATGTTTTGTAACATCACTGGCAACAAATTGTAGACCCCTTCCACTGATTTCTGAAACCCCAAGTTGATTGGAATGGAAAAAAAATCCAAGGATAGACTGGTGGATAAAGTAGGTAAAAACAGGCCATAAGAACAGCCTGATCACAAAAATGGGTATCGTTTTCTAACCAATACTTGCTTCCTGAATGTCTTTGCCCTTGCTAGTTGCAGGCTCGTTGAAATGTAGCACAGATGTTCCACATTTTGGGCAGCATATAGCATGTTTAGGAAGCATGTAATACATAAGACAACTTTGGCAGCCTGCGGCAACCAACACAGTTGAGTCTTGGTTGCTGCTACGGCCTTCCGACTCTGACTCGCATCTCTGATGGCCTTCAGTAGCTTCCTTCTGGAGATCTTCTGAATCGTCAGAATCCTCATCCATGGATTGAAAGTCGCCGGTATTATCTTCTACTTCTGAATAACGCAATGGAATTGAGGGATTCCCAGTTCCATGCCTAATACCTAGTTTTTCCTTCACAACTAGTACCTTTTTTGACAACCTCAAATGTTCTCTAGGATCGGTTTTGGTCTTTCTACCAGCGCTCCAATCATAAAAGTAGAGTTCTCCCGTCTGTCCATGATCAAGTCCAAATGTTTTCTTTTCTCAAAAGAAAAATCTTTTCTGACAAAAAAAAACAATAGAGAAAAAAATGTGGAGTATTGGGTACCTTAAGGTCTAAGAATTGCTCCCACTGAGGTGGTAAAGCAGGCATGGATGTAAGCTCCGAAGGGCACTTTTGTGACGGATTCTGGTTCTGATGCTGCTGCTGCTGATGTTGATGCTGATGCTGATGCATGGTGATATCATCCGTGGGATGAAAGCAGGCATCCTCCTTGAGAGATGCAGATAGAGATCCGTGATTGATAGACAAGGTCTGAAAACGATGCTCCAGTGCACAGCACGTACGAGGCGTTGCCATTATGGCTCTGATTATTAAAGGCCAAAGCGTCTCGAGTTCCAATCTCAGGAAGATCGGAACGCCCAACCCAAAACGTGAACTTGTATGTCGAAAAACATTGCACGCCTAGTCTTCGATGAAGATCAATAGCTACAAAACCATTTCCGTCGCATGTGGGTGTTGCTCCCAGGAGAAGTTAAAGTTATTTTCCATCTGTGGGTCAGAACTCACATCAAACATTTACCCAACAAAATATATAAATAAACATGCATACACCCCTATCGAAGGAAGGAATTGAATCTTATATTAAAGAGATGTCTGTAGAGTAGAGTGCTTGATTTTGTAGGTATCATAAAGTTCAGAGTTCAGACACAGAAGAGGAGAAAATGGAGGTATGGGTTATGACGGGTGAACCTAGCATTGTAGGAGGAGGTCTCTCCTCTGATCGATTTGATAGATACGAATTTCAACGCGGTTTTTTTTCCCTATTGTGCTCGTAATGAGTTTGTGGGGGTGGACCGTGGAAGATCACGATTCGGGACTATGGAGCCCAAATCGTGTAGGAATGGAGGGAAATTGAAAGATGAACTAGGTATAGATAGGTATGTCTTATGAAACGTGCGAAGAGAAATGGCGAGAAAATTTAATTAATATTTTGATGTTTCTGCCGTAATAGATATACACAATGAATATCTGTCCATCCAATTAGGTTGCGTCAGTTTGACCAGCCCGAAAGGAATCTATCAATAAATACCTTCTCGAGACAAACTTAAAATTGACGTTTTTTTGGTAATGTAAAATGCAAGGGAGGACTGGGTCACAGGGGGTCATTGTCCAACCTGTCACTAGGCCGGCATGGTTGAGCTTAAAATTGAAGTTAATATTAAGGGTGAATCCCCTTGGATTCGTTTAAATTAAACCTGAGTGGAGTGGAGTGGAGTGGAGTGGGGGCCAAGAGTTAATGGAGGTAGGGAAGGCCCAACTTACGAGGTGCTTGGAAGAGTGTGTTCCTCTGTTTTACATGCTGCCCTTTTCTTTTCTTTGCAGGCATCATTAAATACCCATTTATTCCTTCGCAAATTGAAATGGCCTACCAACCCCACAGGGAAGAAAGAGAATATGCGCGTCGCTTTTGTGGCAAGGCAGTTACGAAAGCTTAGTCTTACACTGAAAAATGCACCCACCAATCCCATCCCAGTAGTTAGGTTGCCTTGCTCATCTTATCAATATTCTAATTTCTAACCTCTTTCAACTACCACCCAATAATAACTAATGGGGGCATTTCTTTATAAACTCTTAGCCTCCGCACATGGATTATTTACAAACGTGTTGAGAGTCCAATTCGTGTGACGTTAGCGGCTTATTTCCTCCTCTTTGTGTACATGATTGCAGACCATTGTTATGAAGCCCTTCTTAAATTTTCTTTGTTTTTATGTACGAGAAATATATTTTAATTTTTATTGTATATTCATAGATTTTTAAAATGAACAAAAAATGATGAAAATGACAGAAAAACAAAAGAAAAATTATGGAAATGACAGAAAATGTCAAAACCTTGCCCAGTCTTAGGAAGCAATGGGCATTGCTTCGAGGGACGGTACGGATGGCCCGAGGACGCCCTAGAGCATGTTTACACTGGTTTTTAGTCCTCATGTGCACAGGGCTTTTTAAAGGATGGTTTTATGGAAGTAAGTATAATTATTTCTCAGTTGCAGGGAATCCTATACAAGTGTAAATTTATTTAAATGTAAAAAATATAATCTTTCCTTAAAAACTAGAAACAACGACTACATAGGAAAAAGATTTTTAAAGATGGATAGTAGTTGGGGGCAAGAAGTTGCAGTCCCTGCAAAGAATTTTTAATGACTTTACAACCAATAAAAAGTATTCTATAAATGTTTTTTTAATTTGATTTTACATTCAAACCTCCTAGATTTCTTCTGTAGGTATAAATTTTGCAATTTTTAATATCCATAGGACCGTTTCACTTCATACCTACTTCTAAATAATCTCTACAACCACTTCAACTATTTTCACAATTGTAATGTCATGAGACCATACTCTTATAGACTATTGTGACACTACCCTCTACCTTAAAAACTCTTCTTTGTTTTTGTGTATTACTAGTAATTATCCCTTTTTAAAAGGCTCTAAAGTTCCATAAGTATGCAAAAGTCAAAAGAGAAATAAAAGATTGTAACACTTATAGAAAAAAGAGATGGTAAGAAAATATTTCCACTAAAAGATTTGTGGTAGAGCATAATTAAAATTATTATTTGACCTATTAATCATTAGACCATTTATTATAATAATGAAATTTGTTTTAGCGACACATTACATTATATTGTTTGCATGCATGATGAATTATAACAAATTTTAGAGTATTTATTTTGATATTATACATTATTGGAGAGCTATTTGTTTACCCTTTTTTATTAATGTGAATTATAATAGGTTAAACTTGTATAATTAATTCAAATTGTAATATATGGTAATCAAGCATGAATACAAATAAAACTGATTGAGATAGCCCTGATGATGTAATTTACTATTTATGGAAAGTATTAAGGACATCCATATACTAAGCTTTATTATCTAACTATTTGATTATGACTATGTTCTGACAATGGAAACAGACTGAAAGCAAGCTTGTGATTCATCTAGACTCAAACTGACTATTTATGTGTGAATGGTTGGTACCATTAGGCCTAAGGTAGGAACATTGACACTAGTGATTAGGGTTGGTGTTATTGTCCTAGACAAATTTGTCTCTTTATGACTGTTTAGTGCAATGCACATGTCTGAATTATTTTTTTATGTGCGATTTGTGAAACTCAACTGGATGTGCAACTCTATAAATCAACCTCCTCCTTGAAACCCTAGGTTTGCTTGTTAAAGATAAAAAACTTTAAAAAATGAGGCAATGTAATTGGGTTGTGGCGAACCCAACCATCTTTGTTGATGATTGACTGTTGCTTATGTATCCAATACTCTGAAACGGGAAGTCAAGCCACACATAGTTCTTCCCCTTAGTGTGAATGTGTAATTTTGTTTTTTTGCTATATGAATGAACCTATACATTTGGCTTTGATCTTCACAATGTTGGCACTTGACCTAGCTTGGTGTGTTTCAAACTTGATTGATAACTGTTCATCGTGCTTGATTTACAATTTGGGAAGAATAGGGTAGATTTGTTCAATGTGCATTATGTATTTAAAGAGTACTTACGAGTATTATATTGTGAATAAGTCTGGGTTTGATTTTTATTTATGTACATTCAATTAAGTAATTGCATTTGCTACTAACATGTTAGGTGAATGGATCGACCTATATGAAGGGTTTAATTTTGAAAAATAATCATTGTTACGTGAAGGGAAATAACGTCAACCTTAGGAGATTAACATCAACATTATTGTCTAAGTCTGATGTTATTGCTAGGAGACAAAACTGTAATTATGTTATTCTAGAAATATTTGGATAAGATATCTCACTATTTCAAATTAGACTGTTCCTAAAGGTGACTCATAGAAACTTAGAATGGATCAAGCTCATAATTAGCATGTAGGTGTGCAGGAATGGTGAGTGAGAGCTTTTTGGATATGCATAAGTTATCTAGAATAAGTGTAGGTCAAGATAGATAGTTCCAAGTGTCAAATACTAAATTTAGTGTCTACAAATGCCCCCTTTTTATTCTAGTATTACAATGCAATGAAAATATTAGAGTAATAGGAAAAAGATATACATGAGTGTGTACAATACACTTTTTTTTGGGAGAAGGTTCCAAATGTGCAAGCTGCCCCAAACAAACCTGTAATGAAAATATAATAGTCAATATCCATAGAATGAAATTTAAAAATATGGATTATACTTAAAATTTGAACTTTGAAAGAGCAAGGAAGAAGTACACATGTATGTACGTAAACTATGTTTCCCTATAACTTGTTAGAGATGATGCTTCCTTGTTGAAGCATTGGAGAATTGTGCTTCCTTATTGAAGCACATGGAGAACATGGCAAAATTGAGATTGATCAATCCCAAATTTGAAATTCAACTAAAGAAAGGATCATAGATTGGAAGACAAATGCCCCAACCCATATGTAACTAATGTAGAACTAATTTTGTAACCCCGAGACGATAAGGTAAGAACCACATAATGGGTTCGTTGTGGGTAATGCCATAATTTTTTAAAGATGTTAAACCTCAATGTACTTTATCTCAAAATCATGAATCAATGATAATAAATGAATGTATAGATTCAAGTCTTTCCCACACTTGAAAATACTTGATAAATAACTGCAAAGGTATAAATGTGCATGAACCAACATCATGTTAGATTGAAATCTAAAATAGTGTATATGTGCATGAACCACCATCATGCCCAATTGAAATCTGAAATATTGTATATATGTGTATGAAATTGACATCATTCCCAACTAAATATGTCTTGTAAAATGGAGTACATGTGCTTTGCACGTGCCCCCAAATGTATATGAATCTAAATCAATATGAAATATGTCACTCATGGAGTTTAAAATAGAGTATATGTTCCCTGCATATGCCCTCTAGATTTGTTAAAAAGATACAAAGAATTGTCCTAATCTCATATTTGAATCATATCTAAACTCTAAAAATTTTATATGTAATCACCTAAAAGTCGTAATTGGATGGTAAGAGTGTCGTTTGAGTTACCCTATTCTTAGCTTCACTGTACACCCATTCTAGAGCCTTAAACACACTTTTAAAGTCATTGTATAGACCACAATCACCTATAATCAGCCAAAACATAGTTCTAGAACTGTCATCTCAGATCCCAATCCAACTTGCTCAACAATATACAAAGAGGACATTAGCACCACATTTGGAACACTATAGCCACATGGTGCTAGTGTCCCCAACTAGGCACTATTATCCTTAGCCCTAGCTCTTTCCAATATATACTTTTAAAAATGTGTGCCCCTCCTAAGGTGAGCCTAAGCATATTTTATTATCTGCACAAGCAATATAACTCTATAAATACAAGTCTAATTTACCTTTATTCACTATATGGAAAATAGATGCAAAAACACATTCAAACTAAAGAGAAGTTGAGCAAAATCAAGGTATTTGATCCCTATTTTGCTCTACTTCTGCATATTACCATATACAACAATCCTAAGACTAATTTCCAAATATTTCAAAGATTAATCACTTTCAAGACATCCAAGCCCACTTTCATTATATCAATCACTTGCACTTGCATCAAGCATTAGGTGGGACAACTACATCATGCTTGATCCCTCTTTGGAGTATTGGTATGTAAACAACTATCTTCATATTAGAGTGTTGAGGATGTCCAGTCCATCCTACTAATGAACACATAATTATTGTTCATGCCATACTTGTAAAGAGGATTAGGGTTTGCACATTAAAATTAGGTTTTCCAAGCACAACACAGAGCTCCATGTTTCATGCGTGCAAAAATAAGGCCTAGAAATATAGGTGCAGATGCTCCCAAAAAATAGGAATAGTCCCATAAAGGGGACACTACCACCACCTAAAAGACACTACACAAACATGGCACTACTATCCATATTGGCCTTTACTATCTAGTGAGCAAACAAACACCAGAATCCTATTGGTGACACTCAAAATTGTCTAGATCTCAACTTTTAAAACCCAGATCATCTGCAACAGTTAGTTTTTAGATAAGTCTCTATTTATTACTATTTTTAGAAAGTCAAAGAAGTTTAAATTTTATAACAAATCAATGTTTAATTATTGTAATTTATTTAATTGATTTAGACATCTCAGCCCTTTAATCTAAACATAGGATTTTCATTGTAAAACCCTAAAAGGTTAAATCATTTGGTGAACCCTACTTTAAATATTGATTCAAACCCTAGCTTGCATTCATCCAAAATTTTGTGCAATAAATTTAGAGATGAATAATTGTGGTTTTCTAATTTTTTTAGACAACTTGGCTAATTAAAATTAATTTCATATTAGGGTTTCAATTTATTTTACATCTAATTTAAATTGTTGAAAAGAAATCCTAGATTCAAAAACCCTAAGCCTAGATGCTTTTAAGATTTTTATCCTATTTTATCTTATTTTCCTTGGCTGCTATTAATTATTCATAATTCATATATTCTATTATAATATCTCTCTTTGAATTTATTTACTATATGCCATCTAAAAAAACTCTCTTCCACTAAGAAGAAGTGCTAGACTAAGTGGTAATCATATATAACATATTCATATTATAGTTACCAAACTTATAATAAGGACAAGGAACATATTACAACTCTAACTATGAATCCTTCACACCTTGATTATGTGGAATTAATTGACAATGCATCCAAAGATGAACAATATAACCAAGAGCAAGATGAGGTCCACATTGACAATCAAGACACACTACCTCTACTTAATGATAACGATATGATTATGAACAAAGATGAGGTGTTACAAGGCTTTAGAGATAAAATTCAGGAAGATCCTCTTAATCATGCAAAGATTCTATAGGCCATATTAGAAATTAAGAATAAGACAAATAATGGTCAATCTTTAACCCATCCAGTTAATAATGTTGTTACACCTTCAGTGGGGCCAACTCAACTAACTCAAATAACACAACCCAAGTTTGTTATTCGACCATCAATAATAGCTACACCACTTGTGTCTAGTTCTTCTACTCTAAATGAACAATCCCTTATGTAGGAGGTTCTTACTCTATAGTCTAAGGTGTTACATCTTGAGTAGGGAGTAGCTAAACCATAACATGCTTAGGATTCCAACATTCTCTTGCATATACCTTTGGCACATCACATAGAAACAACTCCTTTTCCATCCAGTTTCATGTCACCCAAGCTCACATTATATGATGTCAAGGGTGACCCAAAGCATCACCTCAAAGCCTTTCATGCAACATGCTTGGACTATGTGTCCAACAATTGGCTTCTTACAAAGATATTTCCACAGTCTCAAGGATTATGCCCTACAGTGATTCTATGATTTGCCAAATCAATCTATCACAACATTCAATCCTTTAGTTGATATGTTCTTAGTACACTTCTCTATCAACATCAGTGATAAGATATCATATGCACAAGAGGCACATCTAAAGCAAAAGTTAAATGAGCTCATAGTCGATCATGTCTTATGATACAAGATAATATTATCAAAATTGACTAATTCCATGGTAGACAAAGAGCTTCAGGATATATTTAAATAGAGTCTATTGCCAACACTACACAAATATATCTTATTCAAGAAGTTTCCCACTTTTATCGATATGTGCCACACAATCAAGGAAAGAGAGGTTAAGCTCTTAGCAATGGGCAAACTCAAGTACATAAATGGATCTGAATCAATTATTAAGAGTACAAACAAACCTCCATATAAGGTCAGGGCCATAAAAAACAAAAGTGATCAAAATTCGTTAATCAACACAGCTTTAAAGCCTTTTCTTAGATTGATTTTATCCACTCCTAAGCGTAGAGTCTTCACTAATCTTCTAGTCACCAGCACAAGTTATAAAATAACTATTAGAATGCAATTTCATATCTCTACATCCCATTAAAGAGGTTGATACAATAAAACCTCTTCCAAAGAGTTATGGTTCAATTGTATTTTGTAAGTATCATAGGGCACCAAGCCACACAACAAACAAACACATTATCTTGAAGCACAAGATACAAGATCTCATTGAGGCTAATATTATTAATGTGGGCACACCCACATAGGCACCAAAATAACAAAAAGAGGAAAAGGTACTAAATATAATTTTAGATCCTTTCCTAAAACATATAACTAATGAGGTAGGGGGAACATCAGGTATTCACTATAGATACTAGGCTCATCTACCACTAGAGTCCTATCACATAGTTACAGAGGAGACACATCCACTACATAACATTATTGGCATGCATCACATTACAATGCCACCTAGACCACTTATCACATATTTAGAGCAAGAAATTGTGGATGATGACACATATTTTCATGCGCTCTTCATATGAATATATACATACCACCATCCTATTCATAGTGTTATGGTTGACAGTGGGTCAAGCATAAACATGTGCACCATGACACTTTTACAACACTTGGACTACATAGAGTGGGATATATTCCCCACATATACAATCATTAGTGGTTTTAGTGGCCATGTTCAGAGCTCCATTAGGGAGATTATGCTTCCATTACAGGTTATACCAGCACACATAGCCATTCGATTCCTAGTAATACCTTGTGTAATGCCCAAAATTTTACTTTAAGAAATTCACACAAAACCCATAAAAATGCTACCAATTTTTTTTGGTGTGTGCAACACTATCTTCACACAAGTGAACACTCCAACTGATAACCCATCCACATACATGCACATTAAAATTTCATGCATCTTATAACTCATGCACACTAACAAATCAACTTTAAAAATATGCACTCACAATCAATGTACGTTACCTACTACATAGATGCTCACTTTCAACCTCAAAAAGCAAGATTTATCAAGGTGTTCAACAAGCTCGATGTAACAAAGCTATGTTGACTACACTAGAATCAGTTTACAAGACTAAAATTGAGTTTAATACTCAAGGGTTATCAATTTTAGTTTATACCAATGATACCAACACTGAAGTTCATCCCTAATAGAAATAAATTCAATCTACCAATAGTTCGATGGTAAGGAGACACTACAACTATGACCTCAAACACAAAGAAAACTAAGAGAGAAACCAAGCTCTAAATTCACTCAAACTTTCATATAATTTCCATACCACCCATGGATACATTAATCAAGATTAACCATTCATGTAAAAGTGTAAAAACTCAATTCCAACGCAAATAGATTTGACTAGCTCACCTCTTAGTCCAGTGCCAAAATCATTAAATTGCTTATGAAATGGTGATGGTAAAAATACTTTCATGAGGGGAAAAGCATTTCTAAAGTTATTATATAATATAATAGCTACAATATAACACTATGAACCTATAAAAATGACTTACAACAATTTTAATGCTAAAATAACTCAGTGTTCCAAACGAATTTTCATTTTAAAATTTGTTATGCTAAGTAAATTCAGAATACATTGGGTCGAAAACAAGATCACTAAAAATAGTAAAGACGTATAAAAAAATAAAATGAAGTTCTTATATAAATTTAAATGTAATATTAACTATTGTCAAACATTGGTTTCTGCTTAAGACTTCTCTAGCTATTTTTGACAACTCTGTTTTGAATTAACGTTACAGGCTGAAAAAAGAAAACAAGTGAAAAACATTGTTAATTACCTCCATAATCATATCCACCAAAACTCAACAGAATGGGGTAGAGAAATAATGGTTATAGATTTTGATTCATATAAGGTAATTCTAGAGATTTCAAGCTTCCATTTCTCAAAACTCAAATTCAAGTATTAATTTAGAGCCTCTTTCTGGGCTGATTTGGTTGGTTTTGAAATAAAAAATTCATAATGTGAACTTGCACGAAATCTTGTAATGGAGTATGCAATCACCCAACCATCCAACCAACAATACTAGAGGTGATATAACTATCCAAGAGCTTTACACAATAAAAAAATAAATCTCAAATGCACTTACATGAATCTAACTAGATTCTAATTGATACCTATAGACCCCCATGATTAACCTACCCAAAATGGTTTCTTACAACACTAACGCTAAGGGAGAGTTACGGTATTCTCTTCAAGACACATAGAATAGCCTGAAGTAGGATTACTCAGTTTACTCAATAATTTCAACTATAAAAGTCAACCCAAACTTAATTATTTAACAATTTTACACATTAAGATTAATACATAAGTTCACAATACGAAAGTGATTTAAACTCATTTATATTTCAAGTATATGATTATCAATGTTATCTTACCACATAATATTTTCAATACTATTTACTAAACAATAGTGTGCTTCTATCACTGGTGTTAACATCTAACTATAAGCCTAAGGTACAATATTTATTAATCCAAAACACTACTGAATTAGCTCTATTAGACAAGCACTAGTTTACATCTAGTAACAATGCACTAAGTTTTATAAAAAATTATTGTGACCTTAAATTAGGGAATATTATTGTACATTGATATAATATAGTATTACAAAAACCGTTATGTCAATAAATAATATAAGCTACAACAAGGATCTTATCAATAGTAAGATAATTCAAGATTTGAAACAATCCTTAAGGAGCAACTTTACAATTGTCTGAGTTGGTTAAAAACCATATCATCATAAATGGTTCAAGCGATAAGTTGAATAATAATTGAAACACTATAAATATCAATATAAGAAGTATAAAATCTCTATACTGTATCTTCCACTGGTGGTTCTTTCTCTTGCACTAAGACATAGGTAACAATGGGTCAGCTAACGTTGAGCAAGTAAAAACGCCCTCACAAATTCTACTTTTTTTTTCTATATTAGAGTCATAAACAAGATAACAATGAAAATTTAACATTCATCCTATTAATGAAAATATATATTATTATATATTTAAATAAACTTATATATATTGATTTTTCTATATACCTTATTTATATCCAACAATATAATGTTAGGTCCAGTTATTTAAATAATGATTGAACTTAACCCTTTACTACCACTCACATTATATCATGTCATTGTCCACCTAGCTTAATAACCATGATATGCTAATTTCATATTTGGTAAATCATGAACATTATATAAAATACTCTCCAAATATAGACACACACACACAAAACTTGACATATTAACCACTTATATTTTAGCCACCACACCTCTTCATCTACATAATATTTTACGTATTTCCTTCTATTTATACCTCATACTTATTAGTATGCCTATCTCACTTATAATATGTTAAAAGCTTTATAATACCCCAATATCTATTGTAACAATATATTTATTATTGCTATAATAATGCTTAAAAAATTAGAACATAGCCATATTTATTATATGCTATTCAATATATACACACTACATTATATTCATGTTCCACCTAACTATGACTATCTCCATTCATAAGATATAAGATAAATTGTAAAATATAACTTAAAACAAATTGTAAATATAAATATATATTATAATATAAATATAATTTATAAACTATAATTTTTAAATTACAATTTATAAAATATAGTTTATAAATACAAATTGTAAAATTAAAATAAATCATAATTTTTTAAATTATAATTTATAAAATTTAAATTTAAATTATAAAATATAAGTTAAAATACATGGTATATAATATAAAATATACCTATATTTTTTTTTATATAAAATATATTATGTATTTTTTTAAACAAAAGGCAAGCTCTAGCCACCATGGTTGGTGGCCGATGATTGGGCTATATGGCCTGGCTGCAGCCATAGCTGATGGCCATGGTGGCTAGCCGTAAGGAAGGGGAGTGGGTTGGATGGTCGACCCCTCTTCCCTCCCTATTATGGGAGGGGGGCAGGGGTCGGCTCAGCTGTACACCTCCCCCTACTCCCTAAAATTTTTTTAGAAAAAAATACATTTTATTTGATTTTTTTAAATTATTATTTTTAAATATTTTTTAATATAAACTAAAAGTTGCACATAGCTGCATATATAATATAATTTTTTTTAATTATTATTTTAACAAAAGATATTTTCACAATACATGTATATGTATATAAATATGTGTTAATATACATAAATATGCATTTATATTTATTTTTAAACCTGATCAAGTAGGAAGGAGGTGTGTGTGTGTGTGTGTGTGTGTGTGTGTGTGTGTGTGTGTGCACCATTTTCAAACCACAACCCTAATAGAGAGTTTCTCAATAAATTCAAAATACAACATCCCAATAAATGAAATACCTGATTCAATAATTTAAGAGAAGCTAACATTCATTAGTTGACCCGTTTAAAAAATTGAGAAAAAGAATAGATATATCTATGAGAGAGAGTTCGCTTGCCTGAAAACACTTGAATCTAGCTCTTTTCACTCAGCTCCAATCACCTGCTTCCTTCTCCCTTCCTTTTTGGCTCCCCTGGTAACAACCTATGCAGGGAAGATCTTGGAGGGGGATATGAAACTTCAAAATCCTAAAATTGGTTTTGACCTTTCTCCCCCACTTTTTTATTTTTATCTTTATCTTTAAAACCCTAACTACTCCCCCCACATATTTGGTTACCCACTATGTGGATCTAGTTATGACCTCACTTGTTTTAGGGTCCACTAAATTAATTTAATAATACAACAAATAATAATTAGTCCATGAAGCATGTTAATATTAATTATTTAATCTCTCACCAATAGGAAGCAAAATATAATATTTCATTATTAAAGCGTGTTAATAAATATTAACTTACTTATTTATTATTAACTTGAGTAAGTTGTTCAATATTTATGGTAACTAGTAACATAAACAATAACAAGTACATATGTAGCAATTAATACAACCTTATCATAACCTAGATTGAGATTCTATATTAATTCAATAATATATTCCATCAACCACAAAAATAATCAAATCCACAATATAGAGCAATGCATATGATCAGACTTAGATACAACCAAGATAACACTAGGCATCTCTTGTTGAGATTCCTACACACCTAACTGAGTCTCCACCTATGACAATGCAATAAAGGTAAAGGTGTCTATAGTGGTTTGGCATAGGATTATTACACCTAGTGTAGGTGTATTTGATATATTATTGGCAAGCCATGGTTACAATAGCTCCAAGCCATCCGATTTATAGTACTAATGTCTAAAGTATATACATGCTAACCAGGTGGTTAAGATTGAGGGTGCCCCATATGAGTGTCCTCTTCCCATCCCATAGGTAGTTCCAACATAAATTCTAGTCACACTCCCAACATAGACACCAGTTACATTTTCAATACCACTACTAGATATTGCATAGTTATTAGTTATAATAGAGAGTACAACTCCTATGCATACATCACAGTGTTTAGTAGAGTCCTTAGAGTAGGCTAGGTATTCTCCTACGATATCTAAATTCATGCATACTCTCCCTCAAATACCATTATTAGAGAGACCATTGCATTAAAGATATGTCACAAATTTTAGAGGACCTTCCTCTGCTTTGTTTATCTTGATAATAATTATATTGGGGTCTAGGGGTTCTCAACATAAGGCACCTACATCACCTAAAAAATTTAATTCTACCATATGGGTCCCTAAGACTCCTACAACTCACAAAACATCACAATTAGTGCCACAACATCATAGCATCACTACTTAGGCAGCTTCAAACTTAGACTATACAACACAACAAATCATGGGCTCATAGTTTCCCTTTCACACCACACACACGATCATAGTTCTCCTATTTGACATAGGTCATGGTGATGGTGAGTCTCCCATGAGTCTCATTGTTTAGTATGGTTCCTACCCTTGTACATACTTCCTTCTCTCTCTTGCTCCTTGTACATAGTTTTTTTATTTGCTTGTACATAACTTATACTCAAAAAACACAAAAATAATATAACATGTCAAAATCCAAAACATTCAAATATTTCAAAAACACAAAATTTTATAGATTATATACATTACTATGTTTAAATTTTTACTACTTGCAAGATATTTCATATTGCTAGCTATCTTAGTATAGTCAGTTTTATCACACACATATGCTTCACTTGTTCTTGTCGAGTGCTTGTAGATTCCAGATAGGACTCCAATCCACTACACTGATCAAGACTAGTTATCATCTACCCATTGGAGGCATTCCTACATAATTTATATAACTAGGTTTTATCTTTACATATTATACATTCTAGTTATCCATTGATTTATCTTGATAGTAATCATTGCTCCTTCTTGCTCAAAATTTTTACCGACTATCACTAGTTAGACTTAGTATATATGCATCCTAGTATCTACATAGATTTGTATTACATAGTTATACATGCTTTCATTTCTAGTTATACTAGATTAGACTTGATTGTGTTTCTTATGCTTCTTTCATCTTTGATGTCATTCAAATATGCCATTGTTATTTGGCTCTATGCCACTTCTTTGTTTATACACCTTGGACATGTACCCATGTCCCTTGTGTGTGCTCTATTGCTTTTATATTCAAACATTTGAACATGTCCTTATATGTGGCTCTACTCCAAATTGCTTGTTGCCTGCGTATGTGGACATTTGAACATGTCCTTGTATGTCTTCATTCTCAAATTTAGTGACATGTGTCCATGTCCCTTGATTGTGGCCCTTTAGCCTACCTTTTATGTGCCCCATGTGCTTGTATGTTTACTTCCTTGTATGCTTCTACACCATGACACTTATCTTTACTTGTTACACACGCATCAGTTTTTGATGCTATGAGGGATCTCATGCATCTACCCTTCCTACTTGGGTGCTATCATGGACATCATGTCTCATCCCCCTAAGTAGTTACTCAGATTTGTTACTATATACATTGATTACATCTATCTTGACACCCTTGTGAAATGCTATATTAAAACATAAATCTTACATTACCTACTTATGATTAGATTCATTTACATTTTAATGTTATGTATTGTACATTATATTGGAATATCATGCACATGCTCTAACTAACACATTTTATAGAGCTACTTCTTTAGAGGGTAGTTCTTACATATATTTCATAAATACTCTCAAAAGAGGGGATATTTAAAATGGGTTCATCATAGAGATCACACTCCTACTTTGTTATTCATAGATACATTTGAGCCCACATGCTTAGTTTCATAAATCAGACTCAGGGTAGACATAGGAAAAAACATAGACTTAGACAACAATTCGGATCACCCAAATTTTAGACTAGGTAGACATTAGCACCCATATTGGGACACTAATACCATAGGGTGTTATGTCCACTACATGACACTACTGTTTAGTATCCCTGGCTTCAGGATAGTTTAGATCATTTAGACCAGTACACCAAGGACATTACAAATTTGCATAGATACAGTCACAGGTTTGACAATTATATTCAAATTTAGCTCAGATACATTCATTGCATATTAAACTCATACTAGTTGCTCAGATTTGGGGGTATCATGTGTGGCATGATCACTCATACATTCAATTCAGTTACATAGATTTAACTATTACATACTTAGTTCATATTCAATATATTTAGATACCAGATTGGGGGCATGTGCGTGACATAGTTTCCATATACTTAGCTACACATAGGTTGATCATATGGAATGACAAAATCCATGTCATTCTCTACATTGCATAAAATTGTTATCACATTCCAGGTTATCACCAAATTCATGACTTACTCCATTTGTAGTGGTTGGCATTCCTAAGTATCCCAAAGCCACCTAATATATTCGAGTGGCAATGGAGCTGAATACACAGTTAGATTTACTCAGTTAGATACTTTTAGTACTTTGTGTAATAATGTTACAGATGTATCTACTTCACATAGGTGGGAAATGATGGATTCATGGCCTAATTGAATTCTTGATCCACCTACATGAGAGGGTTAAACACACTTACAGTCTTATCCAAACTATTCATAGAGATTAGGGTCCACCAAATAGGGGTGGGCAATGATGGAGTCAAACTAGATTTAGTTATTAAGCCACCCATATGAGGATTGAAAGACTTGGAAATAGGTTTCATATTGCAAAAGGAAAGATTCAAAAGGTTTCCATGATGATTCATGGCATCTAGGGAGCATGAAGCAGGTTTTCTCAAAGTCTCATTAGTTCATCAGAGCTTTGAAGGGAAAAAATTAATTGCACAAGCCTAGAAGAACTAGAATATCTCAACACATCATGTAGAAATGGATAAGTCAATCTAGTTTCATGTTTAATAAATGCACTTAGGAAGGCCTCTTAGGACAAAATATTGCATGGATATGATGTATTTCATGCCTAGATCATCCTCTATAAATTTCATGTCTTAATGAGCTTATTATCTCAAGATATAAGATTTAAAAGTTGAACAAGTAATTTGGGATGAGCACAGAAATGTCAAGTTAAATATATGGCAAATAGTCATTTGAATTCAAATGTTCCAAGGATGAACATGCAACTGAAAAGTGTCAAGATCATGGGATCTCAAGTCAAGATATTATGATGCATAATGATTGACAAAGTCAATGGGTCCAAAGAAGATCAATAGTGCATGATCCATCGTGCCAAGTAGATAATTACAAGTGGCAACATGACAAAGTCAGTGGGTCTCAAAGATCTAATGGCACACATTTGATCATGTATCCTTAGATCAATAATTTAAGTAAGGTCAACAAGTCAGTGGATTATTAGATTGAGTGAGGGACCGATAGTGGTATGATCTTGGTGAATAAGTAGATCAACAGTGCACATTAAATCAAGTAAAAGGAGATTGATGACATGAATTTAATCAGACCAAGGAGATGAATGATGTGCATGAGGTTAAGGGTCAATGAGCTCAAATCAAACACAAAATTTCCACATGGCATAAGCATGTTAAATCATAGCGCTGATAGTAGGATCCTAAGGATGAATAAGGAGATGATAGATGGCACAATTTAGGGAGCCTAGATTATGCAAAAGTCAAAGTTAGGAGTTTTCAAGTAAAGGTTAAAATATTATTTCAAGTTTAACTAGGGCAAGTATTTTAAAGGGTGTGTACTTCCATTGGATCTTGATTGAATGCCATGAAGTAGACAGTTATATAGTCAAGGTTGTTAATGTTGAAGCTCCATTGCCATTAAAGTTCAGAGGCATAATGAGGTTTGCTTGAACTTAGTATTTTATAGGAACAATATTATGCAACTTGTATATGTTCATTGATATATTGACTATATGAAAACCAATAGTTTAGATTGGTTTTCAATCTATAGTAAATCTACATTTAGGATTAGAGTAGATACAAAGATTAATGAGATATGGTGGAGTGTGTCATCCTTTGACACAGTCATAGCTCTGACAAATAGGTACCTACAGCTTCTCAAAGTAGACATAAGCATGGCTCTATTAGATTCAAGGTATGAGGACTTTGTCCTTATAATGAAGCTAAGTGGAAGGTGGCATAGAAGTTCAAAGAGGAGTTTTGGGTATTGGAGAATATAGTGGAACATTTAATATATTTTCAAGGTGCCTAAGGGTTTTCCTTCATAAACAAGATCACGACTCATCATATTTGGCAAACTATTGTCTTTTAGTGCATTTTCCTCAGCCAATGAGAAGATCTTGAAGACTATTAGAGAAAATACAGGTTAACTTGTTGATGATGGATTAGTCTTGATTGGATCAAAGTGTGGTTGAAAATTAATTAAAGACTAGTGGTAGTTCATTTATTGATCTTGGCTAATGTGCTCCCTCTTCTCTCTTCTCCCTCTCTCTATATTACCCATTCTTTCTCATTTGTAAAAGGATGCTCATTTTTAGGAGTATCAAGGGACTCTTTAAGATATTACAAGATATTATCCTCTTGATTAGGCTAAACCCTATCAAGTATTTATAAGAACTACCTCTTGATGCAATAAAAGACTTCATTTACCTATCTCTTGCTTTAGATCAATGTTTAGTGAGTTTTGCATGATGGCATAGTGAAAGAGAATCTTCCTCATCCATTATCCTCCTTTATAACTGTTGACCCAATTTTGCCCCTCAGGCAAAAGCCCGGTCGCCTCCTACACCTGCTTTGCACGACCAGTCATTTCAGGTTGCAAGGTCCACCTTCAGGTTTCAACAGCTCCGTTTCAGAGCATTGGTTCATTGGCCTCATTCGTTGACGTTCACGGTAGCAAAAGGCAGAGTCTTCAAACGTCCACAGGAGAAGAGATGGAAAAAATGGAGCATTTAACACTTAGGCAAAAAAGAGGGTAGACAAAATGCAGAGGGTGGCAAAATTGCCGCCCAAAACATGGGCAGGTAAACAGAGACCCCCTACACGTGATGCAGAGGGTGGCAAAATCACCGCCCACAACGCCGACAGAGAAAAAAAGGCCACTAAAATCGGCCAACGTCGGCAAAACTGCCACCATCGGTAGCTTACATAGACCGACGTCGGCAAAACTACCACCATCAGCAGATTATCGACCGATGTCGGTGGAAGTCCTACATACAGTCCATGCAGCGGGCGGCAAATTCGCCGCCCACAACATATGGCGGCAAAAATCACCTATAGTGCACAAGAAAAAACCTGCCCAACCGCCGGAGGAGAAGACCAACATGCAAAACGAGGCAACAAGCATGGTCTTGGTAGACTTGTGATGTCAGCTACAGTGTTTTTCACTCTTTCCAATGAGACTCCTCTTGGCTCTTTCCCTATAAATATGCAGACTTGTTCATTTATCAGGATCTTCCTGACTTTTGTAAAGAGCACTGCTCTCCAAATTTCCCACCTGAATCAATAAAAATATAGTTTTACCTCTATTTGGATGGATCTTTCTGTGTATGCATTGAATGTTGATCTCTGTCTAGTCATTGTCTCTTGATGCTCTCACAAGTTCAACACCAGCAAACTTGCAATCTACAAAGTGCCACTGTCTGCTGCTGCCAGGAGTAGAGTTCTATTTTGGAGGTATAAAACAGGTGAGGTCACTTACAATGTGTATTTCTCATCACCTTGGTGAGTCCCTATTTCTTGTGCTTTCCATAAGAACCTCCCTGTCATCCCAGAGACCTGGTCTTTTCTGCCAGATCTGAGTGTATGTATGTTTTTCCCTGATCCTGAGTGTGGATGTGGAAGGTCAACCTATTTTTGGTGTATCACCTCTTTTAGAGTAGGCTGTTTGTTCATGCTTTTTCTCTCTCTCTTTTCATCCCCCCCAGTATATAGCTGTATACCTATATTTTTGTGCTACTTGAAACAAACAAGATACATCAGAGGGAACTAGCCCATATCTAGAGACTCTCCTCTCCTGCTTCACCGTCCCACAGGTGAGAGAGGGGTTTCCATGTTGCGGGGAGAGGGAAAGAATCCATTTTCCTGTTGCAGGGTGCACTTTCCAACGTCAACAGTTCTGGCACGCCCGGTGGGACTCCAAGTTTTTAATCAAAAAAGTTGCAGGGTTACTCGCTGATCCTGTTACAGTAGAGGAACCACCAATACAGCACTGTGCGCGTCAACAGTTCTGGCACGCCCGGTGGGACTGTAATTTTATCAATTTCTAATGCAATAAATTTTTAGGATTGATGCTGGTCCTATTACAACAAACCAAGTTTCTTCAGCATCTGGCGACTCCAAGTAGATCCGCTGGTTAAGCAGTCTGGTGCCACCAAGAATCATCCACTTCTTGTATGTATACTTCTTTTGCACAAAATCATGGATTTTGTTCTCCTTCATATAATATCGATCAGACTCAAAATATTTATGGAATCTCCTCAAGTAGCTCTCCTAGTTGCCCTGCAACTATAAGGGAGGTGACGATGGAATTTGAGAGACAGACAATGGAAATCGATAGGCCGGAAGAGCAGTACAAATATCAGCAGGAGCTGATGTATAAAGAGGAGTGCTTGTTTAGGCAAGCGCAGGCCGTAAAATCCATGAAGGAAGAGGTGCCAAAATGGAGAAATCCATCTATCCAAGGTAGCCAGCCTTGCATGCCCCCTCCTACCCCGAAGAAAACCTCCTCTTTCGTACCAAATCCATTTTACCAAATTGCACTTGCTCACTCCAACTCATCAAATACAGTTGCTCCCAATCCCGTGCGCTTGGCTTTCCAACACCAGAGGGTATCATAGCAACCTCCCATGGAGATCAATCTTTTCAACTCCTTAGATCAGGAATCTTCCATCGAAAATAATACCACCAGCCAGCATGTCCCTCTTCTAGAGGCTCCTCCAACGCACCAATAGTGTTTTCCTTGCATTCCTCAGCCTCCCCAAGTTTTCCAGCATGATGTGCAAATTCCAAGTTGGAGGAAAGAATGCCAAGGACCAGCTCAGAGCTTTGAAGAAGATCATGCTAGCCACCTCCAAGAAAGACTCTTCCAAGAAAACCTAGCCAGACAAATTGAAAACTTAGAGGCTAAGATGAAGCTACTCCTTGAAAGGGAGTTAATTTTTTCAGACCTTGCGGAAGAGCCTCAGGTCCTTGTGGAAAACAAAGTTTCTCCCTGTTCACAGGAGCAAGATTCAAATTTAGGGATCCTGAATTGGGGGAAGACAGTGGAATCATGGGGTAGTAAAGAAAAAGAAGAAAAGCAAGGTTTTTCTCAAAACCTTGAGGAAGCTGAAGCTGCGCCTGCCTGTGGTGATGCTGGCAGCCTCCAGGAAAAGTTTTTCCAAGAAGATCTGAGTAGGAGAATTGCAGAGTTGGAGTCTAAAAAGAAATTCCTCAGCCAATGTGTGGTGGATGATTCAGACCAAATAACACATTCCATGCCTGAACACACCCCACCTACACATTTCCAAGAGGGTTATCAGGTGGCCCCTGATATTGATGAAGTGTTGACCAAGTGGAGGGAGGAGAATCATCTGATTCTAGCTCAAGGGCTACCCCCTCTCCCACATATTTTCTCCACTTCGTCCCTTCTCGAAGAAGAACCTGTTTTGCAAGAGGCAGGTGAGGAACAAAAGATCCAATCTGCAAGTCTTTAGGAGGCTGTTATGAGCGACAACGAAGAAGAAATCATCATTGATGCTCCTTGTGAAGACCTTATCAATAGTGGAGAAGATGCAGGCCTTGCGTATATGCAGATGTTCCAGCAATTCAAAGAGGAACAAATGCGTGGTAAGCCCTCTTCTCCTCTGGTCGATGGACTTCCTTGCTGTATTGATGAGGATGACTACATTGAAGAACCTGAGTTAGAGGAGGATCAGGAGGATATTTTTGAAAATCTAGAGAACCTGATCAGCAAAGAGGAAAAGGAGAAGTCTATCTTCGTGGAGGAATGCCTTGAAGAACCGAGCTTCAAACAAGAAAGTGAAGTCTTGTGGGATGAATAATCATTTTGTGAGCCCCTTTTAGACATTACCACATTCGACCTTCTTCAAGAAGGCCAAGAAAATGCAGAGGACAAGTCTGACAGAGTTTTCAGCGAAGTAGAGGGAAACAAATCAGACCATAATACATTACAAAAGAATTGTGCAGATCAGAAGGCTTATGGTGATGAGCCAGCAACAATTAATTTCTTGGTGAGGGGCACCAATTTAAAGGACCAGCATCCAATAGGCCTCCTGGAACAATCAGAATACGTATATATTGGAGGCATGTTCGATTTCAATCCCCTCGGTTCCCAGCCAACTCAGGTGATAGGCAGGAAGAGCAAGTCACCAAATCTCATTTTCTTTTAGCTACTTGCCTGTCACGATAAGTCTCTTTGTCAGGAAGGAGACTTAAGAAATTTTCCTTTCGATCCAGGAGGGATGCAAACATTCCTGGTTAGCTGTATATAATAGTTTGCTTTCAGTTGTTTTCCCTGTTTTCCCTAAGTGTAGTTACACAGGTAGTGTTTTTTAGTTTTGTGTGTTTCCCTTTGTTTGGAGGTAAATTTTGTGTATTTGATTTCGGGATCTTCAAAGCTATTGTGAACTCTCTTCAAAGTTACCATCCAACTCCGCACCCAATGGATATTCAGAGGCAACTGGGTCCTAAGCATAGCAGGCACGCTTCCCCCGTGAGTCACCAATTTGTTGACCCAATTTTGCCCCTCAGGCAAAAGCCTGGTCACCTCCTACACCTGCTTTGCATGACCAGTCATTTTAGGTTGCAAGGTCCACCTTCAGGTTTCAACAGCTCCGTTTTAGAGCATTGGTTCATTGGCCTCGTTTGTTGACATTCACAGTAGCAAAAGGCAGAGTCTTCAAACGTCCATAGAAGAAGAGAGGGAAAAAATGGAGCATTTAACACTTAGGCAAAAAAGAGGGCAGACAAAATGCAGAGGGTGGCAAAATCACTACCCAAAACATGGGCGGGTAAATAGAGACCCCCTACACGCGATGTAGAGGGTGGAAAAATCACCGCCCACAACATCGACAGAGAAAAAGAGGCCACTAACATCAGCCGACGTCGGCAAAACTGCCGCCGTCGGTAGCTTACATAGACTGATGTCGGCAAAACTACCGCCATCGGCAAATTATCGGCCGACATCAGTGGAAGTCTTACATATAGTCCATGCAGCGGGTGGCAAATTCACCGCCCACAACAGATGGCAGCAAAAATCACTTGCAGTGCACAAGAAAAAACCTGCCCAGCCGCCGAAGGAGAAGACCAGCATGCAAAACGAGGCAACAAGCATGGTCTTGGTAGACTTGTGATGTCAGCTACAGTGTTTTTCACTCTTTCCAATGAGACTCCTCTTGGCTCTTTCCCTATAAATGTGTAGACTTGTTCATTTATCAGGATCTTCCTGACTTTTGTAAAGAGCACTGCTCTCCAAATTTCTGACCTGAATCAATAAAAATATAGTTTTACCTCTATTTGGATGGATCTTTCTGTGTATGCATTGAATGTTGATCTGTGTCCAGTCATTGTCTCTTGATGCTCTCACAGGTTCAACACCAGCAAACCTGTGATCTACAAAGTGCCACTATCTGCTGCTGCCAGGAGTAGAGTTCTATTTTGGAGGTATAAAATAGGTGAGGTCACTTACAGTGTGTATTTCTTAGCACCTTGGTGAGTCCCTATTTCTTGTGCTTTCCATAAGAACCTCCCTGTCATCCCAGAGACCTGGTCTTTTTTGCCAGATCTGAGTGTATGTATGTTTTTCCCTGATCCTGAGTGTGGATGTGGAAGGTCAACCTATTTTTGGTGTATCACCTCTTTTAGAGTAGGTTGTTTGTTCATGCTTTTTCTCTCTCTCTTTTCATCCCCCCCAGTATATAGCTGTATACCTATATTTTTGCGCTACCTGAAACAAACAAGATACATCAGAGGGAACTAGCCCATATCTAGAGACTCTCCTCTCCTGCTTTGCCATCCCACAGGCGAGAGAGGGGTTTCCATGTTGCGGGGAGAGGGCAGGAATCCGTTTTCCTACTGCAGGGTGCACTTTCCAGCGTCAACAATAACCTTTTTTAGGGTGTTTTCAAGATATTTACAAGTTTAGATTAACGTTATTTTTGCCATTAATGTAAGCTCTTAGTGAGTCTTAGAAGTCCTCTTTGTTTTCATTCATTGCTTCCTTAACCTAGTCTATGAAATACTTATGCAATTAGCTTGATTTTGAGGTTGTGTGAGCTAGCATTATCTTCCACAGATCTAGTGTGGGTTCAAACTTATGGGAGTTAGCCATATATATTTAGTGTAACACCTTTTAACCTTTTTAGGATCCCTTTTCCCCTTTCTAACCCTTTCCTATAGTAGCATTAGTTTAGGTGATTCATCAAGAGGAAGGCGACCTTCTCCAGAGGTTCAACCCCATAATAGGTTACCCACAACCTAGGACTATCCCAATATTATGGCTTAATTAGAGTGAGCCTAAAAAAATCTCTCCAAGGGTGTAGATAAACACCATAATAGTTTATATCATGCTTAGTGGGACTTATTATGCAATTCACTGGTGAAGAGTTTTGGTGTTCTATTCATCCAATCAACCTTTGGAGGCATGTGCTTAAACATCAATGGTGACTTTGAGCATCTATCAACTATTATAAATAGCCTAAGTGTCTAATAATCATAATCTATTATGTATAATCTACTATATTTTGATCAATGTGCTTTTCTCTACCCCTACACATGACCAAGAAAAACCTTCATGAACCTTTTATGGAGGTCAAAGGCAACCTATTCCTTTTAGAGGAGGAGAAATTAGGTTTGGATTAAAATTCTTGGCATGGATTTGATGAATTAAAGACTGAAGGTAATACTAATGCCTTCATATTTGAAGGGATGTGTATTCATGAAGCAATTGAGCATGAGGTAGAAATTTTATTGGAATACTGAAGGTCCATTACGTAGAAGAGAGAATAATCCTCAAAGTGATGCCTTCATTTTTTAGGGGATGTGTATTCATGAATTAGCTGGGCATGAGATAGGTTTTGATTAGGCTATTGAAGGTCTATTCTACATAGATCAATAAGAGGATAAAAAATACGTGCTTAAGGTTGGTCCACTTCAAGATGAGGTGTTATTTAAGGATAACCTTGATATATTAGAGCAAGAGGAAAGCATATTAGATCTTGACCAAGACAGGTTTGATATTTCAGACCTTAGATGGTTAAGTTAACCCTCATTTATAGTTGAAGATCAAATTGAAATCTTGAGTGAGGTTGATGAAAGAGACATGTCAAATTCTCAAGAGATGTAGTTTGATGAACATACCAGTGAACAATTCAAAGGGTTATGGTAGTGGTTCAATGCCATAACCAAAGATTCAAAAGAGATTAAGGGACATGTCCTTCTCCCAGGAACCTATGAGCATGTTGACTTAAGCATGATCAATCCTAATTTTCATAAGGACAAGGTGGAAGAACATGGTATCTTTAAACCACCAAGTGAACCAAGTGAATTTACTCCTAAGAGCCTAAATGAAGTCTTCATGCAAGGTTTTCTCAAGGGTAGTGAGTAACATCAAGTAAGTGCTCATGTATTCCAATATGAACCAATCTTGGAAGACTTGTACTAGTATGTCTACATTAGAGACATGTTTATTTCATTTCATCTGTTAGAAAGCATATCAAAAGGATTGGCCATCAAGCTGCTTGGTTCACCAATTCTGGTACCTCCAAATCAAGGTCTTTTTCATCTTGGTTTGTTACAAGTGAATGATACTAAAAGTTTCCCATTTGAACTAGGAGGGAGGTGATTATAAATTATTTTACAGTATTATATATATTATAGTAGATTTCATGCTTTTCTCTAAGTGCCTATGTGCACATTTGTTTGTAGATTAGTTTTTTTTCTTTCTTCTAAGTGCCTACCTATACTTGCCTTTATTTTGTTCTTGTTGTCCTTTTTACTTCAAGAGAAGTTATCCAGAGCCTGGTAGCTAGTTTTAGCTTTAGATCAACATGTTTAACAAGAGAGGAGACTCCATGCCCAATGGATTAGACAAGGCAACTGGTCTAGGTTCTCAAGCATAACATGCATGCTTCCTTGTGAGTCACCAAAGGTGTTGGCCAATTTTGACCCACATTCCAAGCTTTTGTATGGATAAATTAACTGAGAAAAGTTCCTTTTTGAGTGAATGATCAAAATACTTATAAACAAGTCTAAGATTGTAAAAGGAAGGATTTAGCAGGTTTCCATGATGATTCATGGAATCCAAGGAGCATGAAGTAGGTTTTCTCAAAGTGTCATTAATTCATCAGAGCTTTGAAGGGAAAAAATGACTTGTACAAGCCTAGAAGAACTAGACCATCTCAACACGTCACGCATAAAATGGACAACTCAGTCTAATTACACATTTAATAAATATACTTGGGAAGGCATCTTAAGCCAAAATATTTCATGGATATGATGTATTTCATGCCTAGATCATCCTCTACAAATTTCATGTCTTGTTGAGTTTTCTATCTAAAGATATAAGCTTCAAAATTTGAATAAGTAGTGAATAACCATTTGAATTAAAATTTTCCAAGGATTAACATGTAATTGATAAGTTTCAAGATCAAAGGAGTTCAAGTCAAATCTAAGGGCATGCGATGACTGACAAAACTAGTTGGTCCAAGGTAGATCAAGCATGATCCATCATACCAAAAAGATCAATAGCGAATGGAAACATGATAGAGTCATTGGGTCCTAAAGATCCAATGTCATATATTTGATCATGCATCCTAAGATCAATTATGAAAGTAAGGTCAACAAGTCAATGGATTATTAGATTGAGTGAGGGACTGACAAGTGGCATGATCTTAGTAAACAAGTAGATCAACAATGTGCATTTGATCAAACAAAAAGAGATCAATAACACACATTCAATTAGACCAAGGAGATTAATGGTACACATGAGGTCAAAGGTTAATGCTCTCAGATCAAACACAAGGCTACCATGTGGCATAAACACATTAAATCATACAGCTAATAGCAAGATACTGAGGATGAATAAGGAGCTAATAGATGGCAAAATTTAAAGATCCCAAATTAAGATCAATGGTTAAAATTAAAAGTTGAAGCTATGAGTTTTCAAGTAAAGGTCAAAATACAATTTTAAGTCAAACCAGTGTAAGTATTTTAAAGGGCATGTACCATTATTAGAGCTCAGTCAAACTCTATTGATTAGACATAGTTATACGGTCAAGGTTTTTAATGTTGAAGCTTTATTGCCATTCAAGTTTAGAGGCATAATGAGGTTTATTTGAACCTAGTATATTATAGGAACATGAATATGCAACCTATAGATTTTCATTGACATATTGACTATATGAAAACCAATAATTTAAATTGGTTTTCAATCTATAGTAAATCTATATTCAAGATTGGAACAGATACATACATAAATGAGATATGGTGGAGTGTTTGATCCTTCAACATAATCATAGCTCTGATAAATAAGTACCTATAGCCACTCAAAGTAGACATAAGCATGGCTCTATTATATTCAAGGTATGAAGACTTTGTCCTCATAATGAAGCCAAGTGGAAGGTGGCATAGAAGTTCAAAGAGCAATTTTGGGGATTAGACTATACAATGGAGCATTTAATAGATTTTTAGGGTGCCTAAGGGTTTTCCTTCATAAACAAGATCATGAATCATCATATTTGGCAAACTATTATCTTCTAGTGCATTTTCCTTAGCCAATGAGAAGAGCTTGAAGACTATTATCTTCTAGTTAACTTGTTGATGATGGATTAGTATTGATTAGATTAAAGTGTGGTTCAACATTCACTAAAGACTAGTGGCAACTCATTTAATGATCTTGGTTAATGTGCTACCTCTTCTCTCTTTCTCTATATTACCCATTCTTTCTCATTTGTAAAAGGATGCTCATTTTTGAGAGTATCAGGGGACTCTTTGAGATATTGCAAGATATTCTCCTCTTGACTAGGCTAAAACTTGCTAAGCATTTGTAAGAACTACCTATTGATGCAATAAAACAATTTATTTACATATCTATTGCCTTGTATCAATGTTTAGTGAGTTGTGTATGATGGCATAGTGAAGGAGAATCTTCCTCATCTATTGTCCTCCTTTCTGACCTCCTTTAGGGTGTTTTCAATCTATTAATGGTCTAGATTAGCGTTTTATCTACCATTAATGTAAGCTCTTAGTGAGTATTATAACTCTTATTTATTTGTATTCATTGCTTCCTAAACCTAGTTTATGAAATACTTATGCAATTAGCTTGATTTTGAGGTTGTGTGAGCTAGTACTATCTTCTATAGATCTAGTGTGGGTTCAAGCTTATGGGAGTTCCCCATTTTTTTGGTGAATCACCTTTTAGCCTTCTTAGGAGCCCTTTCCCCCTTTCTAAAATTTTTCCATGTGCAAGCATTAGTTTAGGTGACTCTTCAAGAGGAATTCAGCCTTCTCTAGAGGTTCAACCCCATCATAGGTTACCCACAGCCTAGGTTGTCACAATATTATGGCCTAATCAAAAGGATCCTAAAGAACTCTCTCCAAGGGTGTAGATTAATGCCATAATATTACCACTGTCCAACAAGTACTAATTAGGTAGTAATTGCCTTTTACTCAACACATGCCATAGATATAAAGATAGGGCTTTGGTTCATAACAAGTTCCCCTTATTCAACTAGGTTTGACTAGTTGACAATAAGTCCCTACTTAACCTTAACAGGCATAGTACTTTACTTAGAGCCATATTCTTCTATCCCAAACATAATTCCCTAAAAACCAAGGCTATATACTAAATCCAAACTAGAATATAGACCAATAATGTGAGTAATTTCAATAACCTCATCCCGATCCTCAGATGCACATTCCTAGTCAGTTCACTCATCAAACCAACATTCTGCAATAAACCATACCTCCATTATACCCTGGTTAAGGTAATCCTCCTTTGATTGCCTAGCCACCACCTAAATCAAATGTTTCATGTAATTTATTGGCCCAAGAATTGTAACAAATGAAGGATGTGATTTCCATCATTTAAGCAAGGAAGCAGACCAAGAAATTCAAGTTAGATGATATGTGTTCATACCCATTCAACATGGAGTATCTTCAGATACCATTTCGTCTAGGTTATGAACCACTATAATTTAATAAATATAAGGGTAAAGGAGACCCTAAGGCCCATTTTATATAGTTATTTTTAAATTGTCAACTAGTGTTTTATAGTGACATTACCTCCTTTTGTTTCCTCAAAGTCTAGCAGGACAAGGTTTGGAGTGGTTCCTCAAATTGCCAAAGAATTTCATATCTAATTTTAACAAACTCTTAGATAAATTTGTAAAGAATTTATCCTATAATATCAAAAATGAGATTTCATTATTAGATTTAACTCAGGATAAACAAAGGTTTGGTGAAAGCTTTGTAAGATATATATAGATGTGGAGAACACTTTCTAGTCACTTCACCCACAGCTTACGAGACAAAGACCTAGCCACTGTGTTAACTAAAAATTTTCACAACAAGATATCCTATCATCTGGAGCTTTAGTGTGCACATACTTTCAAATATATCATTGACAAAGGCTTGAAAATTAAAAAACCCCTTATTGACAAAGTGATTATCAAGTTAACCTCTTCAAACCAGAATCAAAACCACAACAAGGCACAGGTCCAAGTCATAGCCCTAACCAAGTCCAAGTGCAAGCATTGACACCATCCTAGGCTAGTAACTATGAGAAATCCAAGAAATAAAATAATAATAATAATGTTGTTGGTAATGGAGTAACTAAGTCATGCCATGTCTAAATGGTGTAAACACCAGTTGCTCAACCCACACTAAAAATGCAGGTTTCTCCTCATCAACTACTTATTCAACAAACTTAGCCTTTGCAACAACCTAGACTAGCTCCAAAAATACAATAACCACCACCTTTTCAAACCCCTTCTCTAAGAAGAAGGCCCACTCCTTGAGTCTTAATTGATCTTGGTAAATATATAGAAGTAGTGTTTTTCAAGCTAGCCATAACTAATATGATTAGTTGGCCAATTTTGATACATTATCTTGAGGGTATTCTATATCTAGATTGGTATCAAAAGCATGAGTTTTATAAATACCATCATGTTCATGGACATACTATACGACATTGTGTGAATTTGAAGCACCTAATTGAAAATATGCTAGAAAATAGGGAGATTACATTGGATAATAGAGCATATACATCCAATCAAAACTTAGGGATCTACCAAAACCCTTATCTACAACATAACAAAAATAATCAACAATAGTAACAATCAAGGCAAATATAATGACAATAAAAGTATCAACAACCATTATGATAAAAACAATAATATAAGTGACAACAATAACAATGTAAACCAAATGGGAGGAACCAAGGTCAAAATGGTTAAAATAACCAACAAACTTACCACATAGTTGCACATGACTACAACAAGGTTGTAGGTCATGTTGTTGGAGGTTTCATTTACCATCACCATTAACCCTAGATTAAGTGCTAATAGACCAAGACCATTGCTAAATAATTCCAATCAATCTTCTTATGCTAGTAATCCTTCCTTAAACTAGGATTGTAACCAAGTGCAATAATAACTAGGGATTACTATGTCAGGACCTTATATTAAAAAATTTCCATTGCCTCATGACCACAACCAAGTACATTGATAATCAAGACTTATCTTATTTGGACCATCTCCATCATCATCAAGTTATAAGGCCCTGTATCCAATCTCAATTATGTATTCATAACTCAATGGTATAATATTACCATCTTAAGGCTATAACCTCCTCCTAATGAACCAATACAACCCACTATGTTGGTTAAGAACAAGCCATTTAACATTATTAAGGAAAATCCATGTGATATTATGGAACAACTTCAAAAGACACAAATCTCCATTCCAAATTTGTTGTGTACATATATTATCCATAAGAATATTCTAATAGAACATCTAGTCCAATTCTAAGTTCCTAATGACATAACCCTAGACAAATTCCAAGATTTGGTTGGACATCTATCCCTAGGCCAATAGTTGACCTTCAACCAAAGTGATATGTCATCCCTTGGCCCTCTCTATAATGATCACTTATAGATTGAAGTTGTCATCATGAGGTATAAAGTCAAATGTGTCCTCATAGATAATGGATCAAGCCTAAATATTGTGTCTTTGAAGTTCATCAAGCATCTTAGATATACAACAACTGATCTACATCCAAAAATAATTAGTATCAAAGCCTATGAAAATGAAGAATGGTAATCACAAGGCACCATAAACTTGCTAGTTATCATTGGGCCCTTAACCCATGATACACTTTGTCATGTGTTAGAACTAGATTTATCTTACAATTTTCTCTTGGGTAGACCTTGGTTACATGTTATTCATGTAATTCCCTTGACATTGCACTAGTGTCTCAAATTCCTACACTCAAGCATGAAGGTCACTATCAATGGAGATTTACAATTGTATAAACATTGTAAACATTTGGAGGTTGAGTATGAAAGTTACAACTACCACTTTAGCCTATATTTAGTTCTTAAAAAGGATAAATACAAAGATGTACTTACTAAATTTCTAAAGGCCACTTACATAGACCTAGATAGCCTTGAATCATCCTAACATATACCTCCTCTCAAAATGTATAATTATTTTACCATCTTGGCTAATGGCCTAGGAGATTATTTGACCCATGACACATTCCATATTACCAAGCTTCCGTAGAACCCAAAGTCATATGGAAGACCTAAAGCTATGCCACTTTACATGGAATGGTAATGAAAAGAAAAAGGTAAACTTCAAATTCTAGCTCCTATCATTTTCACACTGGCCACTAGCTAAGAAGAGGACCCACTTACTAATGATGAGTCTTGGTTGTAAAAATAAAAATTGGTTGATTGCTAAAAAAGTGTCAAATATCCCATCCTTAATAGGATCATGGAGAACCAAGCCTATGAAGGAGGAGGCCTTGGGCTAAATTAATAAGGAACTCTAGAACCAATTTCTATAACTCAATTTAAAGGAATTTATGGTCTTGGATTTAAATTGCCTGAGGGTGACCCCACATATGTTATTCATGTTCTAACACTAATGTCTAGTGACAATGACACTAAAAATTAAATAAAGCCTAATCACAACATTTAAGAATACCTTGCCAATACCAACTTGTTTGACTTGCATACCATTTGTACCATTACCCCAGTAGTTTGGTGTAACCTACTTCTTCTTTATCACCCTCAAATTATAGCCTAGGGCCAATAAGAATACATAGTGCCCGTAGATGAGTTTGAGAATAATGAGGCCTTTTGTGGTTTTGAGGCCTTTGGCAATTTTCTAGGCCTAAGAGATAATGTTTTTTTAGGAGACCACAAACAAGGGTTCTCTATTAAACTATATCCTACAACTTATTTTGGAGAATGGGTGAACACCTTTAGCCAAAAACAAAAGATTAAAACATTGAGGTCCCAAAGTGAAAACCTCTTTGAGGCACTTTTAGACCAAGATAAAAGTAAAGAGAAAGGCTAGTCTTTTGGTGAAAACTTATTTCAAGTGCCATTAGATGGGGGTGTTCACCTTTCTTTGAATGAAGCTCAAGAGAACATGAATGAGGAAATTGCCTTTAGGTCTGAGTTTAGCTCAGTAGAACAGCATGCCTTTGATTGAATTATCAAGGAATTTCCTATAATATTTGTAACATGGCCATCATTACTATCAAGAGATTTAGATTTATCCTATTTGGGTAAGTTTAAAAAACTAGTCCAACCAGAGGACTTTGTATTTGTAGGCTAAATCACATCATTGCCAACCATTATAGAAGATGGCTCAACTCTCCTAGTAAAAGATACTACAAAAGACAACATCATAACTTCAAATGGCTCAATATGGATCAAATTAGGAACTTCTCTCACTGAGGAGGAACATGAAATCTTTACATCCCTTTCAAGGGAATTTGTTGACATTTTTTCATGGGCCTATTCAAATATCTAGGTTTGAACCCCACCTTGGTTGTACATCACCTTATTATACATCTTGATGCCAAACCTATGAAGTAGATATTATGCAAGATGTATCCTCGTATTTTTATAATAGTATTGAAAAAGTTGGAAAAACTCTTAGAAGTGAGATGCATCCAATTGATAAACTATTCAGAGTAGATATTAAACATTATGCTTATTAGTAAAAAGCTAGAAGGGATTATAATCTGCATTGATTTCAGAGACATTACCAAGGTCTTTCCTAAGGATGACCTTCCTCTACCAAATATCGACATGATAGTTGACTCCATAATGGAGTATGAAATGATTTCACTTATGGATGGATTTTTAGGGTATAATTAGATTATGATCACACTAAAAGACCAACACAAGATAATGTTCACCACTTCTTGGGGAAAATTTTGTTATCAGGTTATGCCATTCAGCCTCAAGAATGTTGGGGCCACATACTAAAGAGGAATGACCATCATATTTTATGATATGATGCATGACATTGTTGAATACTATGCTAACAACATATTGGGTAAATCAAAGACCCATGTCGATCATCTAACCACACTATAAATAATATTTGAGAGGATTAATGCATATAAGGTCATACTTAATCCCAAGAAGTGTATCTTTGGTGTCACTTTTAGCAAATTTTTAGGCTTCATCATCTCTTATAGGGGAATTGAGGTCAATCCTACCAAAGTACAAGACATTACTAAGATACCACCACCTTTTAATTTGAAATAGCTCTACATTTTGAAGGTAAGATTTAATCTATTAGGTGATTCATCTCATAATTAGCTGACAAATGTCATCCATTTAACACTTAATGAAAAAGAGTGTCACATTTCAATAGGATGAAGAATGATAAAAAGCCTTTCAACACCTAAAGGCCTATCTTGCTAATCTACCTGATTTGTTACCACCATACTAGGAAATCCATTTTTATTGTAACTATCCATCACAAACAAAGCCTTAAGGGAAATTCTCACTCAGCATGATGGTAATGGGAAAGATTATGTCATATACTATCTAAGATGGACACTAGTCATGCATGAACATAACTATACGTCAATATAAAAGCTTGTTTAGCTATGGTCTTTGTAGGCCAAAAGCTATGCCACTACATGCTTAACAACATGACAATGGTTATTTCCAAACTAGATCTGCTCAAGTATCTATCATCCAAGACAACTTTATAAGGCCACATGGCTAAATTGATCATGATATTGAGCAAGTTTGAGATAGAGTATGTCAAATATAAAGCTATAAAGGGATAAGTACTTGCAGATCAACTTGTTGAAGCTCCCTTTACAGATACCAAATCCCTCACTTTTTAATTCTTAGATGAATCCATCATGATCATCATAGAAACACCTCCTAAGGAACAACATTAGAAGCTATATTTTGATGGATCATTCAAATCACATGGATCATGGGTAGGCCTATTATTTATTACACCACAGAGGGATTTTATCTCTAAATCATTATATATCAACTTTATTTATACTAATAACATGGTAAAATATGAAGCACTTATTATAGGGATTTGTTAGGTAGTATAATGCAATATTAAACATCTCATGGTTTATGGTGATTTTGAATTAATCATTAATCAAGTTATATACCACTTTTAGACCAAAGATGATAAGCTGGTGCCATATAAGGCCATGGCCAATGTTTTGAAATAGTAGATTACCAACATACAGTTTGAACACATACCTAGGGCCAATAACATGACATTAGATGCTATGGACACCATTCATTATTTGATCCATCACATAGATAAGGCAAAATAATATCAATTCCTTGTTGAAAATAATATAACACCTACTCATGAACCTTCAACCATTATAATGATCTATGATATTACTGGTCCCAAATCTATATGGTATTTAGACCTCTTTAACTATCTTCATGACCATATCATGCCACTCGACCTATCATGTAAATAATAAAAGGTCTTTACCCACCAAGCCTCATGCTACACCTTACTTGGCCCAACCCTTTACCACTATAGCTTTGATGGAACTCTGATTCATTATTTAAATTTGGTAGAAAAAACATTATCATTATGGGAAGTTCATGAAGGAGTATGTGAAACCCACACCAGCAAGGCCATCCTAGCCAAAAATAACCTACATACTGGTTACTATTAGCCAACTATGAATGTAGATGCAGTTGCTTATTTCAAAAAGTGTGACAAATGTCAAAGGCATGCCATTTTGATTCATGCCCTGACCAAAACACTCAAACCAATGATTATACCATGGCCATTTGTAACATGGGGACTTTATCTCATTGGGAAGATTAACCCTACCTCATCTGATGGCCATAAACACATCCTAACCACTATTGAATATTTCACTAAGTGGGTTGAAGCTATACCCCTCATTTACATGACTAGAATATAGATTTCCAAGTTTATATTCAATCATCTCAACTACTATTATGGTATCCCATTCGACATTATATGTAATAATAGTGGATCATTTAAAAATGAAAAAGTCAAAATAATTTGTGCTGAGTACAATATCATCCAACATGTTTCTACCACATATTATCCATGAGGTAATGGCCAAGCAGAGGCATCAAATAAAATCATTGTCACCATCCTTAAAAATACTATCAATGATGTTGGTCACAATTGACACCTCCAAATCTTTTGTGCCCTCTAGGCATATTGCACTAACTATCATACTCCAATAGGAACCACTCTATATTCCTAGCCTATGACACTGAGTCTATTATTCCCATTGAGGTTGAGTTACCTTCTCTACATATCTCAATGAACCATGTCCTAAATGATGAAGATTATAGAGTAGTTTGCCTACAAAATCTAGAGTTAATGAAAAATCCATGGCTGTTGTCAATAGCCTTCAAGTATACTAGAATAGACTTCGTGGCCAATATAACTAGTGGGTCAAACATAGAGAATTGAATCTTGGGGATATTTTTCTTGAAGAAAACTAAAAGAACACCATAATCAAGAAGAAGAAGAAAGGCAAGTTCAAACCCAATTGGATAGGCCCATATGTCATTATTGAAAATTATGTCTCTAGAGCATACATGCTCGCTACACCATATGGAGATGAAATTGATTAGCTGATGAACATAATACACCTCAAGCATTAATTTTCTTGAGGGAATTGAAGTATTGTCTATGAGGCACATTTATGCTGTACCATATTGTCATCTTTTTTGTACCATATTATATACCATTCTACCATACTTTCCCTAAAGACCAAAGTTATTTTTAACCTCCCTCCCTACCCCTTTGACCTCAGTTTCATTCCATTGGTTCTTTAAGAACCTTCAATGAAAGGATTTAGATGAAGTTTCAGTAGTTGATTTAGTATTCTAGATAGACATAGTATCTTGGACCAATATGATAGTGGTTTGGTAGTTGTATCCTTTATTTATTATTACATCTCATCTAAATTTGTTATTGATTATAATTGCCTTTGGGATAATCAATGTCCTATTTTGTGCTACTAATTATAACTACCTTTGAGAAAATTAATATCATTGACTCATGCCATTGATTACTAATTATAACCACCTATGGTAAAATTAAGAACCATACCTTTACCATGCCATATCACATCACCCTACCATTATTATACTATATTGTGCCATTTGCCTAAATTTGCAAACTTGTTGCTACCTAGTTAGATTCCTCCATTATAAAGGTGGAACTACAATGACTTGAGGTCTCATTTTGGGACTATGTAGGCAATTCTTGATTGATGTTGAGGTCAGCTTAGACACCCTTTAGGCACGCTCTTGCCATTTTATGATATTTTTTACATTTGAATGCTCTTTCCATTTTATGAGATGGAATATTTAATATCTCATCATTCTCGATCGAGTTGATATTTATAACAAATTTCAAAAATATTTTAAAAAGATCTAATAAATCCTAAAAATCACAAAATAAATAAAATTGGCTTAGAATTTCCATGAGAGATATAAAGCCACCAATTTTTTTGGGTTGGGCAATCTTATTTGTATAGTTTATTTTTAGACTACCTTGGTCATTTTCCTCCAATTTTTGAAAGAACTACATAGGCCTGAGGTCCACACAGGCTATGTAGGTAGCACTTAGATACATGGGGTATCTCAGGTTAGCTTTATGACACCTTCCTTTCTTTTTTGACTACCTTTTTGGACTTAAGTCTTTTGTGACTCTTGGTTATTTCATGAGTAACCACTTATCATTTAGTTTTCCCAACCATTTTGGACTTCAACCATATGTTCTCACTATTTTTAGAGTTTCTATTATCCATATAATGTATTTGACTTTAATAAATTAATGACCACTAGGCTTCATCTCATGCACTCACCATTTTGTGAGACTAATCCTATATTCCTCTACACATCAATAACACTTTCTTATCATTCAACTTCTTATATCCCATATCTTAGGAGAACTACATTTGCCCTGAAGTTCATGTTGGATATTACATCCATGAAACTATGTAAGTAACGTCCACTTGCCTAGTACATCTGGAGTTAACTCATCTACCCCTTGTTTTTCTTCTCTTCCCCAATTTTATTTATTTGTTTCATTGTATTCTATAGCTTAGGGGTAATGTTTGTCATCTTATTTATGTTGTTGTTTCCCTATAGCCTAGGGGAAAAATTGTGCCAATTTTTTTTGTGTTATACCTGCATCATTGATGTCTAGCCTAGGGCTCACCCTGTCGTTAAGAGTAATACCTCTATTACACATGTATGAATAATTTGTTTTCTTTTAGCACTAACATTATGATTAACCATTATTTTTATTTGTTTCATTTTTATTCTTCTTGTTTTGTCTTGTTGTGTCTTTATTTTTTATTTCTTGGTGTTTTGTTTCTTATTAGTGTTTGTTTGTTTGTTGCTTATTTATTTACTTTCATTGTTGTGCTTTGACTTAGTATACACATGTTTATTAGGTGATTCCTTGTGCATTATACTTTAGTCCATCCATATTCATACTTCAATATTGTCATCATGGTTTTTATCATTGATGTATTATTTTTTATTATTTATTAGATCATGTGTTAGTATTTATGCATAATACGACTAGGTTATCATCGTGTTTTATATCATGGTGCATATTATCATGTGTTATAAAAAAAATTAGCTTAGGTAATATTACGAGTAATGATGCCACAATAATTCTCCTTGGTCACCTAATAAATTCTTGACCTATCCAAACATTACCCAAAAATAGAGTAATTAAATCGTAAATGAATTTTAATCCTTACTAGTTAGGACGTGAATCTCTATACTAACAGGTTACTCAATTTCATATTTTTCCTATGTACGGACTTATTCTTATTTTATGAGTACATATCCAATTTTTAATCCCCCTTTTCCAATTTTTCATATTATTCCAAACTATAGTGCCAATGATTATAACCACCTTCGAGAAAATCATTGTGTTTCAACCTATCTTGATGTTAACGATTATAATCACCTTTAGGCAAATCATTATCATTCTCTTGCCTTACTACGGTACATTTTCATTATGATAATGATTATAATTAACTTTGGGAAATCATTGTCTATATCTACCTAATTGGGGCCTATTTTCATTTTTGCTAATGATTATAATCACCTTTGGGAAAATCATTATCTTTTTACTTTACTATGTTAATGATTATAACAACTTTTGGGAAAATCATCCTTTTTCTCTACCCAACTAGGGCATCTCACTATACCATTGATTATAACTACCTTTGGGTAAATTAGTATTTTCCACTCCCCTTTACCTTTGGGTCCCATTATTTTCCTTCTTTTGAGGGATCAATCGTCGAGCTTCTTTGCCAACTGCTCCCTCAAGGAGGCATCCATGGCTTATCCATCACCTGTTAGGGCATTAGGAATATATTTTTTTTAATTATTTGAGAAGATATTAATTTTTATATAGATTACAATGCCTTTCTAAATTAGGGTAAACTATAGACACCCCATTTTGGCCACAACTAGCTTTTGACTAGACTTTAGACTGATTTGTACCAAACATTATAAATTAAGCCTAGGAATCACTTAAGGTACCATTTTTTCCAAAAATCATTAATTAATTCTTAGAATTATGTTGAGGCATCCCTATTTGGGGTATTATATTGTACACAATAATAACCTCTCACATATTCATTTCTAGGCACCTTGTGACCTAATAATTAACAATTTGGCCTATGTACCCATTAAATGAGGCACTTGAATAATTATTAAAAGAGATAAAATGCTAATCAAAATAAATCAACTAATTAAACTAGATTAAATTCTTAGCTAAATGATCTATTATAATTAATGAATATCTAAAAATAAAAATTCAAAAATTCAAGGATATCAAGCTTCTTCATCATTGCCTTTACGAGTTTTCAAGCTCTCACAAATATCTAATTTGAAAGCCATGCTTATTAATTGAAAATTATAATTAAATGTACCCTCATTAACTCAATTGGATTTAATTTTAACTCACCTAGGGTTAGTTTGAGTTCATTCAATGCTTAAATCCTAACCTAATGCAACTTTAGTAAGAGTTAACTTTAGAGGCTATAAATACAAAGCCTTACCTATTGATCAATAATATCTTTTATTGTAAAGTTATTATGCTCAAATAGATGCAAAAATCTCTTCTATTAGTTTTACTATGCAAAATTCATAATCCAAGCTAAGTCAATCAACCAAATGAAGGTTCCAAGGAGAGGTGAAATAAATGAAACTTCATTGATAAATATTTCTTGAGTATATAGCTGAGCAAGCCACTTAAAAAAGACATTTTAGAGATAAAAGGAAGGTAAAAGGATGATTTATTTTATTTTATAGTTATGTATTCATTATATTCTTATTACCTATACTCTCCCTAGTGTCTAGGCTATAGGTGTTAGTGCTTAGTGTGTTAGTTTTGATTTAGTTTTATTGAATAACACTATATTAATCTCCCCTCTATGGATTCCTTGTTCATAGGATGCAGATACCCACACATTTTGGTTATGTATTGGGGAGATGATTATCACCTTGAAAGATGTGCATGGGATCCCATGGTTATCTATTACTGAGTAGAGAGCAGTATTACAAGAGGATATTAGTGATCAAGCTATATAATAGGTCACTAGGTATTTTTCTATGATGTCTGTAGGGACTCATCATGCATGGAGCCATAGTGATATATTATTATTGTTGATTGTTCATTTAGATTTTTTGGAAATAATGGAGTTTTATTCCTAATTTAATTAAGGGTCTAGAATAATAAATCAATAAATATTATTTCAATAATTACAATACTAATTTGTATAATTTATTATATATTTTAAAACTTTCTAAAAATAGTAATAAATAAGGAAAAATATAACTTAGCTTAAAACTAGACTAAGATGGTTGAGATAGACACTGAAACTAGCTGTGTAAGACTGGGATAATGTCATAAATTAGAATCTAGCTTTCATTTGGTGAAAGGACAAGAGTGCCAAAAATAAGACTCTTCAGGGTCTAGTGCTATAATCTACTCCTACTATTATTATCCAAACTAGTCATAAAGATTTGAGTTTTTGGGTTTTGTTCACTATTCCTATATGAGTCTGCTTGTGAAATATTAAGTGCTAAATGCCAATAGAGCTCCTTGTAGAGATGATTTAATATTCAAACCCTAGAACTTCATTATGCTTAAATAAAACTTGAGAAAGAGGGGGGGGGGTTAGTGTGTGCAAGATGTACTGAACATGTATCCACACCCCTTTTGTGGCACACTACTTAGATACCAATACTCTAAAGAGGGATCAAGCCATATGTAGTTCTCTCACTTGATGTGATTTGTGTAATAGTGTAATATAGATGCAAAAATACCAAATTGAGAGTGCTTGAGGTGGCTAGGGACTGGTATGAGTTATTGAATGTATTTGTAGTTATGTTGGGTGACTATATGTAGAGAATAAGGAAATTTACCTTAGTAGTTTACTTGTATTCATGCTTGCTTTATAATATTAGTCACCTCCCTTTGTAAATGACCTTTGGATGGGCTTTTATAAGAAAATATTGGTCATGGGTTAGATATATTCATGCTAGGCTAACATGATGAAGGATAAGAATCAGATGGAAATGATCATTTGGGCTCAAAATGTGATTAGATAGGAGCATAAAAAATGAGACACCCTAGGGTATGATACTATAGTCCAGGTATGATGCTCTTGTCTTATAGGATCAAGACCTGGGGGATATAATTGGCCTAAGAAATAGAGTTTGGCTGAGCTAGAATGATCATTTGGAAGGCTATAGATGATTGAAAATGAGCAAAAAGGTGTCTAGAAGGGTCATGAAAGAATGCAAAAGGTCCTATGAAAAGGGTGTCATAAGCCACACTCAAACTACCAATTTGGACATTTTATATGACTAAATTTGCCCCCTATTTATTCTAGTGATGCAACAAAGTGAAATACTAGGATAAAGGCAAAATAGAAAGTGTACCTAAACTTACCTACAAGGGTGAATCCTATGAAGTTGTGTGATGTTGAGTGTGCATCGAGAGAGCACATTGTGAAGTGAAAATTTGCAAGAAAAAACAAAGAGTAGATCAGTTCTTACTAGACACACTATGTCTAAAACAAGAATGTATAAGCCTAGGTAAAAGAGAGAGAAAGAGAAATGAATGAATACACCTCATTGGGTACGTGAACTAATACACAACTTGTTGTGATGTTGAGTGATGCTAAGTGATGTTGGGTATGTGTTGTTCCAAAATTAATATCATGAATGAAGCTGCATGCTCAATTCCCTAAGAGTGGGTCAAGAATATAAAGGCTAGCCCTTTGGCTCCATCATCACTCACTAAGTAAATCTATATGATCAAGTGTGTGGTAATTGATGTTTGGACTGTGTGTCTAGTCCCTTTGAGTAGGTGGCTCAAGAATACAAAGGTTAGATAGTCATTTGACTCCATCATTCCCCACTAAGTGAACCTATAAACTGATAATAATATGAATGTGTCATATGAGATGGATCTTGAATCCCATGAATACTCTATAATCTAATAGGTGGTGTGGATATCCAAATGTGTACTAGAAACTAGGCTAATCTTGGCCACTTTGAAAGGTGGAGATTAGGCTTGTAGGGAAGCCACTCTAAAACTAAGAATTAGGCTTATGTGTAAGCCACTCAGGAATGATGCCAACCACCTGTAGATGGAATAAGTCATGTAACTATTGAGAATACATGGGAAATATACTAAAATCAAAAATAAAAAAATTAAAGTGTGCCACACAATTATCCCCAATCACTGGTGTATGTAATATAGATTTTTATTTGGAAGTTGTACCAATTGCTCAATCTGAAACTAGAAGAGAGAGCCATCATGTCATGCATGATACCCCCTATATCTGGATTCTCTAAGAAAAATTGTATAGAAATTATTAAATTTGAGTTTATATGTATTTGAAAAAATTATAACTAAACTTACCTTTCTATCTATTTCTAAAAAAATTGGGTTTTTTGCTGTTTGGATATGAGCACCAAAAATAAGACACCTTGGTGTCCAGTGCTATAGTCCAAGTCTGGTACTCTTAGCCTTTGCTATTTTTAATGATTGTATTATGATTGTCACTATTTTATTTGTTTTCTCTACTTGGTTTGGGTTTTTATTATTATTCTGAGTGTTCTAAAAACTAATTTTTTGATCAGGAGAGGACTCTGATCTCTATGACAAAACCCCTATTTGTTGCCCCGTCTTCTAAGGGTAGGAATGAAGACCCTAGAATGGATACCCTCAAACTAAATATCACTAAACGTGTGGTATGATACAAAATACATGATATAATAATGATAATAAAAAAGAAGTCTCAAGATATAACATAGTTTATTTTGAAGATCGATAGATCAACATGGGTATGCCTAGATAGATGTAACAATGTAATAACATGTGTAATGTATTGAACTAAAACTAAAAAGTTTGGTTAGTTTTTATTTGTGAAGGAGGGATAGAGCATGATTTCCATCATGGTATCTAAGAAATCAAGCTAATGCATGATGTGGATCATGGCATTGTAAATAGTGAGAAGTAAATAAACAATCAAGCATGCATGGCAAGAAGCATACAAGGGTGGCCAAGGGGCCAAGTAAACAAGAGACATGGGCACATGTCACTCAAAATAGAAAGCAAGCATACAAATCATGTTCAAATTTTATATACACATATAATTAAAAATAAGTAAGGTTGGCATGAGGGCCACAATCACATAGAAGAGTACAAGCAAAGGACATTGGCAAATGTCCTAAGACACATACCAGAGATAAAATAGGAACTGAGAAATGCAATCATATCTAGATATGTAAAAAAAGAAAGGAAATCATGTAAAATCTAAAAATACAATCACATCTAACTAATCAAAATAAGAAGTGAAAGTATACAAGACATAGAGTACAAGACTAGGTATATTCTAAGAAATATACAAGTGATATATAATAGTGAATGTTGATAGAATAATCTATGTAAATTGGTAATTAATGTACATCAACATGATAAATAGAGTGTGTGGTGTAGGAATGACATAACCTAGATGGTGTAGTCGAGTAGAAAATTCCCCCAATGGGTAGATATATCAATGTATGTCTCAAATGTAGAAGTAAGATGCCCCCTCAATGGGTAGAGTGAAGTAATCAAAGATCTGGATGTCACTACACACACTCAAAGAAGATCAAGTGAAGTATGATATTGTAGATAAATTGAAAAAGAATAGTATAGAATAAAAAAATGTAATTATAGCATGGTAGTCGCAATATAAAGCATGGATAATGCATACAATTGAAATGTTTTTGGTATTTAAAATTATTTGAATGTTTTTTTATTTTGACATATTTGAATGTTTTTGGTATTTTTGATTTATTTAAATGTTTTTAGATTTTGAAATTTTTTAAATAAGCTATGTACAATCAATCATTAGGAAACTATGTATAAGAAATTGAAAAGAAGCTATGTACAAAAAATACTGGGAAGAAATGATACTAACCAATGAGTCTCATGAGAGACTCCCTATCATGGTGTATTATATCAAGGATAAGGATCATGCATGATCATGAGTCAAGATGTAAGGGATGGGATTGTGACTCTGAAAACTATGTATGCTATAAATGCTCTAAAATATCTATAGTGTAAACTGACTATGGGATCCCCCTGTAATTCTGAGAAGTGGATGCAACTATAGGGTTCTTTGGGACCCATCTGGTAGTAGAAGAAGCTCTCTAAACATGTGCTCTATGTGTAGAGGCATGAGACCTCAATGATACTACCCTAGGTGTGAACACTATAGTTAGAAATTGTCTAGAATCTTTAAACTATGGTTTCTATAAAAGATGCCTATGTGGAAGTGTATGAACTCTTTATACTAGTGAGGAAGGCCTTGATTATGGCTAAATCTGAACTATCAAAAGAATTGTAACTAGTGGAGAACCTAAAACTAATGACTATAGAGTAACAGATGGCTTTAAAGTGGGGACTAGTAACTCATATGGAACTCCATCAACTATAACAACCTGATTAGCGTGAATGAATTTCATGCATCTATGAAATATAGAAGGTACTACATAAATTTTATGAATCTATGGTCGACCAAATAACATATCAAAAACTCCTGCACTGAGAAAAATAGTAAATTGTGTGGCCACATGTGTTGGACCAACCTATAAAGGAAGTACAATCTCACCTAATGAACTCTATATGCACCCACTAAATCTACTGATAATTGTGTCTATTAGGATAATATCCTGCTTTGAATATCCCAAATGTTGTAATAATGTCATAGTCCACATGTTCATACTAGATCTATTATTTATGAGAACACTATGAATGGGATGATGATTAATGTAATCTCTGATGAAGAGTGCATGGTAATCTAAATCATCCTCAACTATCTCTTATTCTAAAAAGGAGATGGAAGGTCTAGCTGGAACTTTAGAATTATACATACCAATCATCTTGCTCAAAGGATGTGACGTAATTGAAGGTGACTAGTATGTAGTTAGTGGAGGGTATGCATGATATACATGGTGAACAATTTATGTATCCCCTGTCTCTTATTTATAATGTCGTGGGAAAGGATTTGAAAAAAAAATTAGATCCTTTTCTTGTGTTTGCTTTGCCTGAGGAGGCTCAACTGGAGTGTCAAGATCAATAAAGTTACCATCTATCAAATCTTGTATATTTTGTTTCAAACTAATACATCTATTTGTTATGTGGCCTAGTGCCCTATAAAAATCATAAAATGCATTTTGATCATATCCTCAGGAAAGAGGTTTTGTCAGATCAAATTCTTAAATAGGAGGGAGAGATATGATGTTACATTCCAATAGCTGCTATAAGACTATGGCTAGAGATACTAGTAGATTGGTAAAAGTTCACTGAGGAGGTATAAATAAAAGAACTCACTAAGGGGGATCTAAAGTTGCATTAACTATTGGTTGGTTTTGCCTTTTGATATCATTGACCTTTACTTTATATGAGACTTTACTAATTATCTTGTTTGTTATTTATGATATGCTTATGTACTTAAGTTTGTCCATTGAAATTAACTTGAATTCTCTTTATTTTAGTGTATGACCTAACTCAGTGAAGGAAGAGAATATTTTGAGCATTATTGACTCATGCAAAATTGGTAAAAGACTTTGTTTGAAGATATATTGTAACTCTTGATCGGCCATGGGGCTAGTCATTTTAGCCAAGATAGTCTTATATCTAAGAACATAATCTATAAGATGCTCATTTGAATTTTGTTTCTATTGTGCCACTTGGGCATAAGAAACCTTTTCACCTATGTTAATGCTAAAATGAGCTAGAAATATGTTAGCTAAAGGATTGAATGCATTGACTGACTAATTTCATAGACTTTAGAACCATTGTAGAGCATAATCCTTTAAACTCTATGGAAATAAATTGGTTAATAACTAGTCATTTAGCACATAGTCCAAGCATGCTACATGAAAATATCTAAAGTGTGTCTCTAGATCACCCTTGCCATCATATAGTGTGAGCTTAGGTTAAACAAAACCTGGTGGTAAGGGTGTAAAATTAATATGACATGCTAATGTTGTATGAAGTAGATCAATAGAATCTAAGGCCTGTGTAGGTCTAGAGGCACCTTGTTCAAGATGTAACACTTTAGATTGAAGAGATTTTATCTCTTGCATAAGGGAAACCACATCAAGAGACAAAGATGTACTAGTCATGATTAGTGGTGCCTCATAGGAAGGTTGGGCAACTATAGGGGATTGTTGAGACATAGATGTTCTTATAGTGTCATTTGAAGTTGGTTTCTCTAAAGGAATGGAAGACTCAATTTGCTTAGCCTTTTTAATTTCCATGATAGATTTTAAGATAAGAGTATGTTCTCAGGGCTATTCCCTGACTCTTTATTTAAAAACTTTATAGAATCAAATCTTTGTTGATGACAACATCATTATCAGTGATAGGTGGAAGTGGATCATGAACTTGATTAGTGGGTCTTGAACATCAGTGTTTGTATCATCATTATTATTCTCATACTGCTCATTGTCAAAATTATCCTCATGGAAACTGGTGTAATATGGATGTGTAAGATTTATAGTAAGATGCTGAGCTGGTTATTTATCTAGGGTATATGGTCAGGTTGAAGGAATCTAGGTTAGGAGGGTTTCCACTGAGTCTTGCACTTCATCTCAAAGGAAGAGATGCAAAGAGCTTAGGTAGCATAAGGAAAAAAACTTGAATAATGAAATAAAAGATTAAATAAGTAAAGTCTAAACAATGAACTGGAATATGCATAAAAAGGATATGAAGCTCACAAACATGTAAGGTGATACCTCAAAAGCATGGGACCTAGTATATGCAACTAGGGTTTGAAAGAAAAATGATTTTCAAAATTACTATGGTAAATTTTAAATAATAAATGTGAATTTTTGATTTAAATATGTAGAAAAAATAAAAAAAATATTAGAAAAATACCAAGACCTAATACAAGCAACTAGTGTTTGAATGAAATTATTTTTAAAATTATGAAGGTAAATTTTAAAAATAAAATGTGAATTTTAGATTTAAATATGTGGGAAAAATAAAAAAAATATTGGAAAAATCAGCAAGGAATTTTCCCTAGGGTTTTTAGGGTTTTTATGTGCAAATGAAGTAAGTCGGGTTCACCTAATGATTTATCTATTTTAGAAATAATGGAGTTTTATTCCTATTTTAGTTAAAGGTATAGAAATAATAAATCAGTAAATAATATTGAAATAATTATAGTACTAATTTGTATAATTTATTATGTCCTTTAAACCTTTCTAAAAATAGCAATAAATAAGGAAAAATACAGCTTAACTTAAAACTGGACTGAGACAGTTGAGACAGAGGCTAAAACTAGCTGTGTAGGACTAAGATAATGCCACAAATTAGAATTTGGCTTTTGTTTAGTGAAAGGATAGGAGTACCAAAAATAAGACACTTTGGGGTCTAGTGCTATAGTCTACTCTTACCGCTGTTATCCAAACTAGTCACAAAGATCTAAGTTTTTTGGGTTTTGTTCACTATCCCTGTATGAGTCTACTTGTGAAATCTTAAGTTCTGAATGTTAATGGAGCTCCTTATAGATATTGTTTAATCTTAAAACCTTGGACCTTCATTGTGCTTCAATAAAACTTAATAAAGAGGGGGGTTAGTGTGTGTAAGATACACTAAACATGTATCCACACCGCTTGTGTGGGCACACTACCTACATTCCAATACATGCAAGAGGGATAAAGCCATATTTAGTTCTCCAACTTGATGTGCTTTATGCAATAGTGTAAGACAAAAGCAAAAATTCCAAATTGAGAGTGATTGAGGTGGCTAGGGATTGGTATGAGATTTTGAATATGCTTGTAGCTATGTTAGGTGACTATATACTAAGGACAAGGAAATTTGCCTTAGTATTTTGCTTGTATTCTTTCTTATTTTGTAATATTTGTCATCTCCCTTTGTCAATGACCTTTGGATGGGATTTTATAGGGAACTATTGGTCATGGGTTAGATGTATTCATGCTAGGATGACATGATGAAGGATAGGAATCAGATGGTAATGACCATTTAGGCTTGAAATGTGATTAGACAAGATCATTGAAAATGGGACACCCTAAGGTCTAATGCTATAGTCTAGGTATGACACTCTTGTCTTATAGGCTCGAGACCTAGGGGGATAGAATTAGCCTAGGAAATAGAGTCTGATTGAGCTGGAATGACCATTTAGAAGGATATAAATGACTAAAAATGAGAAAAAGGTGTCTAGAAGGGTCACAAAATAATGCAAGAAGGTCCTATGGAAAGGGTGTCACAAGCGACACTCAAACTACCAATTTGGACATTTTATATGACTATAATTGTCATAGTGAATGTTATGTAGTTGTGGAAATTCTTAGCAATTTTATTGTCTTTGTTTGTGGTCATAGATGGGATCAAGGTATCGATCTCATAATGCAATATACAGAGGGACATGACACCATATACTCATGGGGTCATACTGTACTATCCCACTTGTACTGATATTTATACCATTTTACATAGGATATGTGTGAAATAAGTATTAGATCTTCTATAATTTACACTATTGGATGTGTGAACATATAGTAGTGAGTAGACTTGCATTTCCTCGATGAGGTGATTTAACTCACCCTCAATCATTTATAGAGAGGTGGACTGGGATGATCTACATGCCTAGGAGGATCACAATGTAGTGTCAATAGGTGCTTGATATGTTGACAACTAGAGACATTATTTAGAGGCCCTACAAGGGTTCTGAGGGATGGTATTAAATTAATATAGGTTTGAGTGAGTTTCTGATTGTTTGGCCACTATTATATCAATGTATTTGAGAGGTTTTAGTATAAATAGGTGACATGATAGCTTGGTGTTACTCAGGATGTGTCCCAAACACCAATGGTGTGGTTGAGGAGTTCTCAAGATTCAATGAGGCTAGGTAATAGGTCTAGACCATCAGTTACAAATTTATCCCTAATTTCATTGATAGAGTGGGATCTGGTGATTGATGTAGTAGATGTGGATGATGTAGGAGATACTGATACCTATGTAGCCTAATGGAGGGAGCATAGGTGGGTACCTCTATTTTCAAGAGTTGGGATGATTTTAGAGGGTGTAATAGATGTATAGCCACTCAAGTTTATTGATGCTAAGTTATTATTATATGTTTGTATATTATGTGTATTTGGTTACTTATTTACTTGGTTAGGTATCTGATGCATTGTGTTGGTCTGTGTTGGTTAGGTGATGATGAGTATTTAGAGACTACCATCGAGTTTGCACTCTACATACTGATATGACATATTCAAAATGATGCCTTGGATGATAGATTAGTAGAGAGGGCTATGGATATTGTTGGTGTTCATGTTCATTTATTTAATCAAGCTACCATAGATACTATGGCATATAGGTGAGTGGTTGCAGATAGGAATGAGGCATGTAGGGAGTTATAAAGACAAACCATGCCCATACCTAATTTTATAGGTAAGGAAAGTATTTGAATAATGGATGATTACATATGTCTATAATGAGATCACGTGGAATGTATGGTTGATCTAGGTGTGTTATGGGAGAGAGAGAGCATATGCATGTATCAATCAAGGGAATGAAGGGATAGTGGGGCCTATGATTCTAGTATGGATATGTATGAGAGTGAGGGGGATGGTCCAAGTGGCCATGTCTAAATTATTGAGTGATTTATGTTGTTTGTATTGAGACTATATTCTGAGATATATATAAGGATGTTTGTTGTTATATGGGCACTGTGTATATTGACATCTTGATTCAGCTATATTTTAGATGTTTACATGTTTTTAATTGTTTTCATTATGTTAAATGGTAATACTGTAATATGATATTTTCTAAGTAATGGTAATGATTTTTTTCTATTTATAAATGTTTAAGTAGATATGTGTAGTGGAATAGGAATGGTATTTATTAGTATAGGTTTTACAGGAGTCTTGTAAGATATCTGTGTGTAGATCATGTAATTGTGGTATGCTCTATTTGAACCCATATGGTATGGTGAACAAACAACCATACTACTCATGCTATGTTGGTGTATAATTAGACTTTAGAATTGATACTATGTGTGATACATTGCTAGTATATAGGTGTGTAGACTCTATAGCAAAGAACTTGATTGGTTATCATACAAGAATTATGCTATGAACTCTATGGTCTTTGAAAATATCTTGATTGGCTGTTGGACTATGCTCTAATTTTTATGATCTCTTAAAAATATCTTGATCGATGGTCAAATTGAGACTATACTTTAATCTCTATGACTGTTTCCAAATATCTTGATTGGTATGCAAACTAAGGTTGTGCTTTGATCTCTATGATTATTTTCAAATATCTTGATTGGTACAAAAACTAAGGTTGTGATTTAATATCTATCAACTCATTACGATCTCTACAGAATCTATGGTGCATGATATCACTCATAAATATTTATATTAGAAAACACATGGCTCATACGATGAGTAACCAATGGTTATTTAAATGAAATGTCCTAAGATAGCTCTATCATCAAGTAGTGTGATCTATAAGACTATGGAGACTGAGATCTTGGTTCCCCTTGTGTGAATTCTATAATGTCTCTATTGACATACTAGTCAATACAATCTCATAGTGCATAACATTTATTGTTTGAATGTCCATTTATCTTATGAAAATTGTAATATGGCTTATTTTGTACCTTGTGCAGATGGTGTGCTAGATGATGCTTAGTAAGAGGAAGTGTGACCATATCCTTATCTAATAATGTAACCAAGATATCATGAGGCCTATCTCTATATGAAAACTATATAACCCCTCTATGTATGTCATGTGCTCTACTCATTTTAGGAGGTGCTCTATGAAGTGGTTCTTTTCCCTTATTGAGTATCTTTATTGGTTGTTTCTATTCCATTATTTTCTCAATCAGAAGTGGAGTATGTTCTTGTACCATGTTAGATGACTATGGATTTGAGAAACCTACATCCAAATCTACCTTTGAATGTGTAGAAAATAGTCTCAATTCCATCTATAATGCTATAGCTATGTCATATAAATGCCAAAGTGATTTGGATGTCTGATACAATAATTTATCCTTAAGAGTAAAACTGAGGCCATTGGAAAAGATGTACTATACCTCTAAATCTATTGACTGGTAAATCAAATGATGCAAATATGATTTAAATATTAGAATGTATTCAATTCTTGGTTCTATCTCACCCTAGTGTAATGATGGTAACATCACATATGTGACTTGAGGTCCCTTATTCTATATGTAGTGCTCGAGAAAGACTGCTTATAACTCATCATATGTATGTAGTGACCCACTAGGGATTGCATGATGAAACCAATTAAGTGCTTCCCCATCTAGGGACTTTGAAATAATTGTATAAGATTCAAATTATTGGTGACATGTACCATGGCTATCTCATAATCTTGAAGGTGAAAGTATGGGTCTCCATGCCCATCAAATTTAGGTAACACTAGTATCTAGAAGTTGGGTGGCAACTTTGTAATGAAGATTCTACACGAAATAGGATTGCCATGGATGACATAGAGTAAAATCAATATTGCTATGCTTTATTCTCCAATCTGAGATGGTTTACTTGTTTTTGCAAAGCACCCACAACATGCATCAAGGAAATTACCACTTGTGGAGGTATATTATCATCATCAACAGGTTCATTTAACTCTTGATTTTTTTTATTTATCTTAACCACTGGTATATTACATTGGGAACATTTTTTTATGGAGGATTGGTTTTCTCTCTATAACCTTTGGAGGGGTGATAACTTGGTCCTGGTTAGATGGAAATGAGCTATCACTCTTGTGTAGGCTAGGTTTAGAAACGAGTTCTATTATAGTAAGGGGGTTGAGGGAGATTCATTAGTATCTCTTATTTTATTAATTTACAAAGAAGTATAACATGCTAATGGATTAGAAGGTACTTTATTATCATGTGAATGTGAGTTATGTAAACTATGAGCATAAGAATAAGTGCATGTGTATTTTTAACATGTGACCTAGCATTTTTGTGAACATGAGAAATAGGTGAAGTAGGAGGAGAACTATAAGGTGTAGACTCTGTGTGTTCTTCACCATAATCATAGTAATCATCATTAGTCTAAGGTTAATCAAAATCAAAGTTTAATTCACTTGTATAAGTAAGAGTAGAAGAAATATCATTCACATGCTCACTAAGAGAGAGAGCAAGAGAAGATTTTTAAATTTTTACTACCATGAAATATGCTATCATGTGTGGGTGTAATGCAATGCATTTCTTCACTAGCTATGTGTGGAGTGCATTGATGATTATTTCTTTCAATCTTGGAGTCAAGGGTAGAAGAAGTAGAAATCATGTTTTCTTTTGGCATATTATGACACGCAGGAGAAGAGTTAGAGACATTTTCACTATCAATATGTTGAAAAGAATCATTGCATTGATCTTGGAAGGTAAAATAAGGTAAAGTATTTTTGTCTACTTTAGTTTGTGCATTGGTACATGATTTTTTCAAATTTAACTTAGATGGGTAAAGAAGACGTATTGCTCATTTTTATGTTACGTGAATCATGCAAAATTTGATTTTGTGTATTGAATTTTATTGATTTAATTTGAGTAGGGAGGTAGTGAAATTAGTTAAAAATATAAGATCACATTGGAATAAAACACTACCAATAAGAGGTTCTTTTGGAATTATATTGTTATTTTGATTTTGAAGTGTAGGGGAAGATGGAGAGGAAAGAGAAGAAGATGTATCTATTATATCATCATCAACACTTCATTGTCATGCTCATAGTAATACTTATATACATCATTACAACAATAGTGATCATCATCATAATAAATTAAATATTTATCATGTGTTAATATTCAATATTGAAAATTTGTCCATTCATTATTATAATTATGAGAAAAATTCATAAATTCATCAACTGGGTGAGGGGTAAAAGGCTTCTTGGATGTCATTTTAAACTTACCAAAGAAGATAATGTAAATAATGAATAACAAGAACACAAGAGGTAGAATGTAATCTAACATAGATATATGTGCAAATATGAGATATATTAAATTGAATATGTAGAATAAATTAGGATTGTACCTGAAATCCAAATTGCTAGTATTTGGATGTATAGGGACTTAGTATGTGGATATAGGGTTTGAATGAAGGTTATTTTGAAAAAAATTAAATTATATTAAATTAATGAAACCCTAGTATAGAATTGATTTGAATGACTTGGATTGTGCCAAAAATCAAGAAAAAATAAAAGTTTATAACCCTAATTTAGTGCACAAAAATTGAAAAAGGTAAACCCTAGGCAAAACTTAATTTGTTCGAAGTAAGATGGTTTCACTAAATGTTTTAATTATTTAGAACTTAGTGTATGTAAATCCTATGTTGTTAAATGGATGATCACAATAATAACTTAGAATGAAAACAATAAATAATTGTTTTAATAAGCATTTCCTAAAATAGCAAAGATATAAAGAAAGAGTACTTATTTGGAGCAAATCAAGTGTTTTTATGACTCAGGAGGATAAAATAGGCTTGAGAAATAGTTAAAAACCTTTAATTTTTTGAGTGTAGCTAAGATCAATCTTCAGATAGTAGTGCCCTTATGTGGATAGTAACACCATGTGGTGCTAGTGTCCAATTATGGTGCTAGTGCCCCTTTTATAAAAACTATCTAAAAATTTCAAGGAATCTATGAGAGGTTTTGGGGGACTTTTAGGTGGTTATATGTCTTATATAAACTTTCATATATCACTATTTTCAATAAAAATCCTTTGAAACCCTAATGAATACTTGCACACATGAAATAACAAATAGATCAAATGCAAAAAAAGGGAAAAAATAGGTTATAGGATATTATGATTGCATGAAACAAAACCCCTATTATCATGGATACTTCCTATATTGAACCCAATTCCAGGGGTCTCAGATCACATGTAATTCACCCTTAGGGAATATGGATAATCAATACACATGATATGATAGATTGACTTTCACCTTGGCCCTTCTTTGATCAAACATGCAATGTTTAAATGTAATTATTGTTCACTCTAATCTGTTCCTTATCATGAGATGCCCATGAGATTGGGCATTACTTGAACATGGGAAGGTGGAGACAAATATATACTTTTGTCCTCCATTTTAGGACCGATCTGGGTTCATCCCAGGGCATGGATGTGGGTATTATACTTCACAAATTGAGTCTACATGAATAATCTCTAAGAGATGGACTATCACCACCTAAGGTTCAATCTAATATTCTTCACATAGGTTAAAGATTTATATGAATAATTGAGTTTTGGGATTATTATTTCTAAATATAAGGGAAAAGGGTATTTCAATTTCACTAAACAAACATAAAAGAGAGGTAAGGGTAAGTCAAAGAAAACCAAGTTTAAAATGAACTCTATGCATTGGTAACTGAACTAAGTGACACTACTATAATAATATCACTACAAACTAAGTTTCACTAGAGTTTTACCTCTAAGAACATACATTGGGAGAAGTGTAAAGGAATCAAGAGTATGCCTTCAATGTGATTTCTCATTAACAATGAGTACTATGGGTTTATTATAAAAAATGCATAAACACCACAAGAGAATTTGTAGCTTGCTACACAAATTATCACTATTACAAAAATGGAAAAAAAGAACTCACATAGAGATTATAATAGCTAAGCACATCATAAACATGACATACATAAAGTATCAAAGTGTTAATCCATTTAACTGAACATTGACGATCATTTAAATATGGAGTTGAAAGAAAATTGAAACACAGAAGAGACCCTCTTGTAAAAAATAAAGATTTTATAAATTAAAAGAGTAAAATGCTATTAATATAATCATTGTGGGTTGATTTTATAGTCTAGAGTGATGAATTAAATGTTGTCAATCAAAACATGCACCCATGGATGGTCTATAGTGTAGGAGGTTTTATGGCAAGGAACAAAGTGAAAATACCTTACACAGGGCACAAAATAATTCAACATTGGGCATAGAAGTGTTATTACTCACCTATGCATGTAGAGCAAAAATTTTTTTAGCACAATGATGGGAACATCCCCAAGGTGTTTAACCCTTGAGCTCCTTGGAACAAGCCTTTTGAGTAAGTCATATTCCTTCTATTCTAAGTGCACCTAGTTTAGGACTAGTAAATAAACCTAAGGAGTAGAAAGGTAAATCTACCACTAATATAAATATAATTTTTTTGAGGGAAAAATGAGGGAGAAGGTAAGAATTTGCTAAAAATTAAAAGGGTGATACACTAAGAATAGAGTGAGCATTCCTACTATCATGGGCACACTACAAATATTTGAAAACAATATGTTATCACACAGAGTCCACCAAGGACATCCCAAATGCATAAGTATTTTGTATAGAGGTAATGGAATGCATCACAACACTAAGAGGGATGATAAATGATCCATAAATCATGTCTACATAGACCCAAATGTACATAGGACACAACCTACAAGTGAGTTTTGAGTTCTACACAGAGGTGATGGGAATGAAAAATGATGAGAGGGGAGGACATTGCCCATATACAAGGATCAAAAAATTTAAATAATGAATAGAGTGTAAGATGAATAGAGGGAGGTGAACTTAATTCTCCTTAACATACAAAGTTAGACCAATAAATGTGATCCTAAATGGAAAATTTTGGTAGTGTGAGGTTGCTTAAAATTTTTAACCTTGTTTACAAGGAAAGACTCATGATTATATAGATAATGGGAAGCCCATGGGTCTTTCATTGATTCTACCCCCTATTGGGGTGGTTAAAATTATTAATGATGATTGATAGAGTGGCTTGAGGTTTTGATATAATAATTACATGCCCATGCTTCTATTACAATGAATAAATAAGGTTCAACCACTTAATTTCCTTGGGTTCAACCATCAACCATGTTCCTATGACCTTCCATCATGCCTCATTAAGGTCATAATTGGATTTATCATTTTCATAATCCACCTTATTCTAAAATTACTTTGTTAGATGATCAAGTACCCCCAAGTACCACCTATACCTTATCTACCACTTGCTAATCCATTTAGGTCTGCAAACATGAAATATTCACAACCTTCATTTAGCTTGTCACATTATTGATATACGCATGGGAGGGATTGGTATGCAACTATTAAGAATTGTGTGTGTACTGACAAGTGCATGCTTGGGACTTAGCTAAAGTCTATGCAAGTTAAAAGTCTTATTGGAAAGGAATGCATGTCTTTTTTTGGTCTTCAATAACCTAGTTGATCTTTACACTCATGAAATAAGTGCACACTCACTTTATTACTTGGTTATACCCTGTACAAGGTGCACACACTTAAGGCTACATAGAGAACATATTGCATAATGAAGTTATGAATTTATGAAGAGTACTGATTTATAATTATTTTGTAAGATTATATGGATTTTAATATTTTTGTGCTAAATCCCCATTTTATAATTCTCTCAAGTCTACTTCATACCTCGGGCCCATATCAGTTAGTGAAGTAGCATGTGCATAACATATATTATAGCCTATAATTTATGAGAGTGTAAAAGTGAAAATCTATGATTTGGTACATGAATTCATCATGGAGATGTAGGGACCCTTTGGAATAAGAATTTACATGAATATTGAATATCCTAGGTGCACTTATAATGATTTAGAATTGCTTCTTATGTATCTCTCCCTATGCTATCTAAAGACTGGGGGCTTTGCATCCTTGAACCTGCACACCATTTGTGCTTGTGTGATGGAGAGTTCTTACAAGGGTGCACATTAGAATATCTTTATGAATACAATTCAACACTTAGTCTATTCAAGGATACACGATGTATATTTTGGGCACAGGCATGGATAGGAGGCATCTGTGCATGACTTTATTTAAAGAACTCAATACTTCTAGGCACACAAACTCTCTGTAGGATTTTTTGAGTTCTACACAAACTTGGGGTGACTTAGAAATTCAACACTTTTAATGACCTTTACAAGCCACTTTCTTCCTAAATGGTAACCTAGTAGCCTTTTAAATAATCCATTGGGCACAAAGATGTTGAAGCTTGAAAACTTCTCTTCCTGCCCTGAAAGTGTGGTCTATGTATGTAAAAAGATACACCTTAGCATTGTGTGTTATTCTACACCTTGTATTAACTATGCATGACTGTGCACTTTAAGTTCCTATTAAGTGTTTATCCTACTGCTAAACCTACCTAGTGAACTAGAACCTGCCCTCAACAAGGATAGAAAAAATAAGAAACAATGAAGATGTGTGAATGCACTAAGGGGAAATAATAACAACTATACATATGTGCACTCAAGCACTTAGGTAAAATAAAACCACTATAATCTCCTATAATATATATAGAGTGAAAATATGGCTCTTAGACCACCTGGATCAAACCAAAATCCTTTTAAGTCTCTTTTTCTACGCACGAGCATGTTGACATGCGCTAAATGAATGCTGACTAGTATTGGTCTACTGTGAAGGAGGTGAGCTTGAGATAATTTTTAGACTTGTGTGAGGAAGATAGTTGGCTTGGTCCTCTTCATGATGAATAAATACATCTAGCCATGTGAAAGTTTCTCATTGGGGTGGTAGATGTCCCATAAGTTGAGTTGATACTTCATAAACCTAGCTACATTATTGGCTCACATTGATTGTTTGGAAGCTAAGAGGGTGTGACTTTGATGCTCAAGAAGCTCATGAACTTAATAGGATACCCTTTTGAGACCATTATATATTTTTAAAACTCCCTTACAAGGTACTCAGGATAATGAAATTGGAGTCCACTTTCAACTATAAAGTCCTCCTCATCTTTACACTACTCACTAGGAGTCTAAGGCCAAAATAAGCCTATAATCTCTTTGAGGGGTGCACAACTATATGCAAGGTCATCGAAGAGTTGATAAACATAATTGAATATGTCAAACATATTAATTATCGGCATCTAATAAGGTTGATCTAATAGGCTAACTAGTGTTGCCTCTTACCTCCTTAATGGGGCTAGTTCATATCTATGTATTATAAACACAAAATAAAGGAGACGAATACATAAGTACAAAAATATTTCTTCATACTATATAATTTTTGATATATTAAAATCATATGGAAATATAATGTTATATGGGAAAACTATTTCCTATAATTTGGGAGATCATATCTCCACCAATATCTCACACGAATATCTTTTCAATCCTATATGAGTAACATAATACAACTGAATGTATATTAAATAACAACTAACCTATAATCATAATATTATTGTAATATTATTATGTTAACTAATTACTAAGCAAATATATCTAACAAACTAACTATATGTAATAGTGAATTATTACTCTCATAATTATTCACATTATGATATACAAATTAATGTGAGGGCTAATTATTCCCTAATATTCCCCCTTTAGGCCTCACATGGTAATTTGTGTTTCACAGGACTTATTGAAAGTAATGAAGGAACACATCAACTTCTTATCAACCATTCACTATCGAGAACACATCAATAAAATTAGTGTGGGAACTTCAAATAAGAACATATGCCATCAACCATTCATTAAGGGAACTACATCAACCTAAATAGTGTAGGAACTTACTGGTAGGAACCATCTATTCAACTTTCACTCTTGTATCTCCAAGAACTATAACAAATATAATTGTATGACAATGTATACTCTTAAGTCTACATACTAGTATCTAAATCTTGCTTCAAATCACCACTACTATGCAAAAAATGTATCCTACATTTACTCTATGTGATCGCAATGGACGTGTCACTGTCTGATCATCTCCATAAAAAAGTAAGGTATTCAAAGGATATCTGTAGTTAGATTCTCTCCTAATTATTACTACATTCCTATTTCTCTTAAATACCTTTTTTATATAGTGCACTATGTGAGAAAATAGGAAATACACCTCTTATTCATCACACATATAAACAAGTGCAGAAAATAGAAAATATCTATATGTGCCACTATAGCAGAAGCACCCCTTCATTAGTGGCTAATGAGAGGCATAGAAAGCCTCCATCCTCTAGTGTCCTTCATCTTCTAATAGGTCCAATGATAGGATAGATGGAATGGCAATGAAATTATTATTTCATGATTCAAATTGAAAGGAATCAAAGCATACATTATAAAGCCAAAAATGTGACTTATCAATTGACCTACCAAAAATTCCATTCATATTCCTAAAGGACTCTTGAGTTACACACAAGAAGATAAAACAAATGAGCAACTACACCTAGGAATTAGGAAATATTATCTAACTAATATTACATCCCCCTTTAATCTATAGGGGTTATTGTCAAACCAAGCATTCCTCTAAAATTTTCAATAAAATTTCATCCAAACACCTCTATTAGGATGTCTATTGGTTGTTCTACTGTCGGACAATGTTACAACTTGACACTGCCATCTTTCACATAGTGCTGAATCAAATGAAATTTGGTATTGATGTACTTGGTTTAGTCATGAAAGACTAGATTCTTTGCCATCTATGTTGTAGAAGTGTTGTCAAACATGAGAGGTGTTAATGAAGCTTGTTGCTCCTATAAATATGAAAGAACCCTTCTAAGCCACAAGATCTCTCTAGTTGCCTTTAAAGCGGCCATATATTATACCTCTAATGATGAGATTATTAACACTAATTACTTCTTAGATATACAAATGATAACTACTATTCTCAAATTTATTAGAAAACCTAAGGTGGAATTTCCATCTTCATGATCACCAGCATAGTCAGAATCTGAATAGCCAACCAGTTTGAAGTCTCCTACCTTGGAGTATTTGAGCCCAAAATGTTGTGTGCCTTTGAGATATATAAGGACCCTTTTTTCTACTACCTAATGACTCTCCATAGCTTATTACATGAATCTTGAGAGGACACCAACTACATATGATATATCTGGTCAAGTAGTAGTCACATAAATCAGAATTCCAATGAGTTATCTATATTTAGTGGTATCAACCAAATCTGTTGAATCTTTAGATGTTAATTTAAGATTATATTCAATGGGTGTACTAAGAGTCTTACAATCTTCCATTCCAAACTTGCTCAGAATGTCACTAAGATAATTCTACTGAGTGATGAAGAAATAATTTGGTTGTTGAAGTACTTCAATACCAAAATAGTAATGAAGATAACCCAAATCAGTCAATTCAAAGCTTTTCATCAACTCTAATTTGAATTTTTTAGTATACCATTCATTGTTCTTAGTGATGAGAAAATCATCAACATACATCACCACAAATACAACTATTTTGATGAAAAGAATTGCATCTTCAAACTCAAAATGTTTGAAGTTCATGTTCATGAGGTGCTCAACCAATTTTTTGTACCATGATTTAGGGGCTTATTTAAACCATATAATGATTTTTCTAGTTTACACTCCTCATGCTCTTGTCCCTTTACTATAAAAATATCAGGTTGTGTCATGTACATAGTTTACTTAAGGTCTCCATTCATAAATGTAGTTTTGACATCTATTTGGTGAAATTTGCATCTTTTGTGAGCTACTAGAGCCAACATGGTCTGAATGGTAGTCCATTTTAATATAGGTGCAAAGGTTTCATTATAGTCAATTCCTTCCTTTTGAGCATACCCTATTATGACAAGCCTTGCTTTGTGCTTGCCAAGTGAACCATCTACCTTGTATTTGTTGTGATGGACCCACTTGAAGCCAATCCATTTGAAACCATATGGTGGGTCAACTAGATTCTAAATTCCATTTTTCACCAGTGAATTATACTCATATTTCATTGATTTTATCTAAGAGTTAGGCTTCTGAACTTATTTGAAGGTTATTGGTTCTGAATAAAACACAACATTGAGTTCTTCTTGAGAATCATCCAATGTGAGTTTTTAAATCTTGTCCTTAATTTCATCAATAAAATTATCTAGTTGAAATGAGGTTGCATGTGCATTTTGAGTGCCTATTTTTATAACTTCATCAGGTCTCACATCTTTTAGTGTTTGAGTGGCTCACTTAAGCATCTTTTTCTATGCTGCAGGTGCTTCAGGTTCATCCTCTAAAGTTCCTTCACTATCTTCCCTCTGTTCTACTAGTCCTTATTCAATATCTGATGAAGTTTCACTCTCTCTTTTAGGAGGATTTTTAAATTCATGTATGGGAGATAATATAAAATGAATAGATTCCCAACTTTGTGTCCCCCACTCATTGTCTATAACATTCAAATCACTCTCTTTGTAGACATCAAACTTTGCATATTTGTCTAGTTAACTCAACTTCTAATCAATATGCTCTTTATCCTTTATAATCTCATAAAAGAAAACATCTCTTATGACAAGAAATTTCTTCTCTTTCTCATCATATAGCCTGAATGCCTTGGAGGAATAAGAATATCCCAAATGAATGCATTTTCGAATCCTATGGTCCAATTTGTTTCGCTTCTCCTTTGGAATCAATGTGTAACAAGTGGATCCAAAAATCTAAAGATGTCATATTTAAGGGAGGTGACCACACCACATATCATATGGAGTCTTTAATTCAAGAGATATTGATGGTGATCTATTACAAAGTTATAATGCTATTTTAGTTACTTCAGCCCAAAAGTGTAGATTTACCCCTTTGAAATATAACATTGCACGAACCATATTCATCATAATTCTATTCATTATTTTAACTACTCCATTTTATTATGGAGTGTGAGGACCTGTGAGATGGTGTTTGATCCCATTTTTTTCAAGATAGGATTCAAACTTATTTGATGTGAATTCACCACCATTATCTATCCTGAGATTCTTTATGTAGGTTTGTGCTTCATTTTCAATCATTATTCAAAACTTATTGAGAGTATCAAAAGCTTCTGATTTATTTTTCAAAAAGTGTTACCATGTCATCCTAATGTAATGATCAATGAAAAAAATTAAATACCTATGACCACTAGTGGAGAGGATTGGAAGAGAACACAAGTCTGAATGAATAAGTTGAATTTTTTTGTTTACTTTCCACTATGACATTAGAAATGGTTCTCTTATGTGTTCAACCAAGATGTAGGCTTCACACTTCTCATTTGATTTTTTAGGCAATGTGGGCATGCCAACAACACCATTTTTTTGTAATATATGAATGATATTATAGTGAGTGTGCCAAAATAGACCATGCCACAACATGTTTGGAGACACTCTATCTTCCATAATATGAGCATAATTCCTTGAATTTGATGGCTTACCCTTCAATTTAAGTAATTTCCTTTCCTCAGATCTAGTCAAGATGACTGCATTATCACTTTTTCTCCTACTTATGACATCACTATTATCCAATAAAATGGAATGGCCTTGTTGCCTTATGATCACTAGGGATAACAAGTTTCATTTCAGTTGAGGAAGGTAGAGAACAGTCTCAAGTTTGTAGTCTGGAAGTATTGGACACTTGAGTCAAAGTATACCTTTTCCCTATGGTTACAAACTTGATTTATCTATGAGGTATAATAATTAATAACTTTCTTCAATGTACTCCTCAAGGAAGTATTTTTGGAAATTCATATGTTGATTGGCACCATTATTAACAACCCAAACATCAAACCATGAGTAACTGATTGAGACACTGTTTGATTCATCATTTGTACTAGAAAACACACGTTCACTAGTGAATTGGGATGAGTTTAACTCTTTTGAATATTTTTTTGAATTTCCATCTTTATTTTTATGGTATGATTTGATTTTATCACATGGATTACTTCATTCTTGAGTCTCATGGCTAACTTTTATATCACACCATTCACAATAGAGGTTCTATTTATCATTTTGTTTTTGATTTTGACCACCATGATTTTCATTTTTACCAACTTTTCCCTTATACTTATTATTGTACTTATTATTTCCTTTATTTTTGGAAGACATGGATTTGTTTGATGGTTTGGAAGAATTGGTTTTGACATAACACACATTTTCACCTATTGATGCCTTTTCTCTTTTTGCCATCTTTTCAACCAACTTGTCAAATGTGAGAGTCTTCGACTGATTTCTTGCTTGTAGAGACTCCAAATAGCTTAAATAGTTGGGAAGAAGGGATTTTATGAATGAGGTCATGTATATGTCAATTTTTAGACCTATTTATTCAACATCATGTTTGATAACATGTATCTCTGAAGCTAATCTCATCACATCACCATCTTTCAACTCTAGGTTGAATAGTTTTAACTACAACTGAATGAATTCTAGATCTGAATGGGAGTAATATAGGTCCTTTAGTTTTTTATATGATTATCATGGTTTATTATACCCCTGTATATGATGAAACACATCTCTGTCTACTAATGCCCTCATCAAGGCCAAAGCTTTCTAGTTTTTTTGCTTCCATGCCTGTATGTCTTTTGCATTCCTTGTTGGTTCAACTAGTTATGTTATCTCATCACAAATATCAAACCATATATCATTGAAGATGTGTTTGTTATCCAATTTTTGAGACAATTCTATCTATCTTTTTTAGTCAAGGTAGTGCTAATAATGGATTTGATGGAATGCATGGTTTTGAGTTTTTGTTTAACCCCAACTAGTTCCTTATCACTCTAAAATGGTCCCCTTTTATATATATGTAAAGGTACTAAAAAGGATTCACTTTTTAATTAACACTATCTTAAAAAGAAAACCTCATAAATAAATACACTCAGTTTTTATTAATTTCTAGATTTACATTTTTCACCATACATTAATGGGTAAAAAGAGTAGCTCCCCTCATTTCTCTGTAAAATGCAAAGTTTGGTTGTTATTTTCCCAAATTAGCTTAGATTATCATGCCTCAAAATAATTAAAAAATGCTCAAATTTTAAATGCCTTTAAATTTAAATGTTTTCAAAATTTGAAAAAGGACATTTAAAAAAATGAAATTTGCTTTTTAAATAAAAAGATTAAAACTTTATATCTTCTCCTCTTGTTTTTATTAAGTAAGATTCCAATATTTGATAAAATATAACCGTATATCTAGGGTTAAAAATCAATTTCTCTCAACTGAATGGGAAATGAAATATATACCTCCACTTCTATGTGACTCCTTTATAGTCCAGCTGATGTATGATGTTGGAGAGAGAAATAATATAAAATAAAACCATAGCCCCAAATTCCATGTTAGTTGTTACTCTGTAAAATTTTACCACACCAATATAATTTAGATGTCATGCCAATATACTACATGTATATATAGGTCCTTGGTAGATGAAAGTTCACCAAATGATAAATATGAATATAGGTGTAGGTTTACATAAGTGTTTGAACTATCAACCAGATGCTAAATGCCATGTAGCCATAGTCACATTTGAAATGCCTCCCTTTTGAATGACTCTAGTAGTCTAAAAACTTAGTCAAAATAAAAATACCCCCTTGAAAATCCATGCTCATTATAGCAAAATACACATAAATCTATGGTAGGTCCTCGCAGTCATAGGTCACTACAAGCAAAAAAATGCTACGCTAGTCCTATAAACTAAGTATAGAGGTCTGCCTCACTTCTATGCTAATAGAGATGACTTCTATGCTGCTAAAGATTATCAAATACAAATAGAATATAGGCAAAACAAAATTAAAAAATTATTAAATAAACCCTAAATATGTAGGTTGTACAACTCAAATATAGGATAATAAAGAACAAATTAATTATCCTTGATTTGATACCAATGATAGGCTAGATGGAATGACAATGAAATTCTTATTTCACAATTCAAATTTAGTAGAATCAAAGCATACATTATAAATCCAAAAATGTGACTTATCAATTCACCTACCAAGAAGTCCATTCATAATCCTATGAGACTCTTGAGATATACACAATAAGACAAAACAAATGTGTAACTACACCAAGGAATTAGGAAATATTATCTAACTAATATTAAATCCACTGCTTACTCAACCAATGAAGATTTGAAGCTCATATGCATGTAATTTTTTATGACAAGACTCCCCCCCATATTTGAATGTTTTATATAAGTGATAATACGTCTGTTACAATAAAACATATAAATTTGACACCCAAATGACATAAAATAAAGACTCTATATTTTGACTCATTTTGTAATGACCTAAAAAATGACATACTTAAAAATGACTCTTTTGACATTTTTAAGAATTTTTGATACCGACACATATGTGACCACTTCAAAAACATTTATGATAAAAGACACTTTGGATATCGATATTGATAATATCTATTCTAATGCCATAACCTATAAAATAATCTTTGACTCTTCTTTTGTCACAAAACTTTTGACAATATCTCAATGAATTTTAATGACATAAATTAAATGTGACTTATTTTTTATTGTGACTCTTTTGATATTTCAATGACACTTTGATTTTGACAATAGACCTAAATAAATGACTATTATAATAACTCATAAAACTAGACCTAAAAAATAGACTAGTTTAGTATAATCATAAACAAAAAAAGAACTAAACACCTATACTAAACTCAGACAATAGTATAAGTAAACTAATTTTATATTTTGACTAGTCATAGAAAACTCAAATCAAAACCTAAAATTGTGAGATTGAAAACAACTATTTTTGGTGATGGAATAGTGTTGAGATCTAAGAGTCGATGAAGCTTCAAATATTTTAAATTTTGACTTTCCTGTAATGGTGGTGAATCTAATGATATTACTAGATGTGGATGAATAACTAATCCAAAAAATATCCTAATATTTATCATGCAAAAAAATGGCTAGTAGTAAAGAAAATTTGAAACCATGAGCTTTCTACAAAAATAAATGAGGCATAGAGTTGGATGCTCTTAGATTCACCTCATAGAACTATTCACTAGGATTTGAGGTATAAAGCCTTCTAAAATGCACAAATAGATACACAAAGATAATCTAGGAAAGAATGCACATCGATTCTGATAGATTGGAATGATTAGCTACTGCATTCAATTTATATATGGGTCAATAATCTTCTTTGGATCCTTGTGTTTTGTAGTATCTTCTTTATCTAATCATTGGCATAATTGAATATTTTAGATCAAACACTAATTGATAGATAGATTTCATGGAAATGATAGAAATGACAATCAACACATACACTATGAGAGGATCTATTGAAATTCATTGATCAAAACCAACTCTTGGATTTGTAATCCAACATTATGACAATTTGGAAATAACATTTCGTAATGTCAAGACTAAACAATGTGAAATATGATCAATGATCATCAACTTGTTGAATCCATTATCGATATCACAGATGGATCCTTGGTTTGATTGTGTATACTTTGATCATTAATAGCTCGTTATTCCAAAATGACACAAAAAAGGATGTATGGTGATGTCATGGAGATTGTATAGTACACTTAAAATTTGATAGGGATGCACATGGATAAAAAATTACATAAGGATCAATAGAAAAATTTCCTTGAAATGTATGGTCACTAAAAGTGAGAGCTTGACCATATAAATAGATATTAATGCAACAATAAAATTCACCAATAAATCCTACAAGCTGAGCTTTATGGTGTGATAATGTTTTAATTGATTAATTTCCAGTCAAAACTGAGTTACGTCATACCTTTCATTCTATAGGTGATAAAATAATGTATTATCTACCTCTTAACTTAAAAATAAAAGAAACTAATTTTAAATAATCATGGAATAATTTTACCATCAATATAATCTCTCATCCATAGGGACAAAGCACCAAATAACTACACCTCACCATCCTTAGGATTCCATTGCTCTGATACCAGATGATGGGGTTGGTTCAAATCTATGTATGATAAACACAAAATAAAGGAGCTAAATACACAGGTAATAAAAATGTTTCTTCACACTATATAATTTCTAATATATTAAACTCATACATGAATACAAAGTTATATAGGAAAACTATTTCCTATAATTAGGGAGATCATATCTCCACCAATATCTCACCCAAATATATTCTGAATCCTATATGAGTAACAATATACAATTGACTAGATATTAAATAATAACTAACCTATAATCAAAATATTATTTTAACAATATTACATTAACTAATTACTGACCAAATATATCTAATAAACTAACTATAAGTAATAATGAATTATTACTCTCATGATTATTCACATTGTTGGGTGAATATTTTGTCACCAGCATACCGATGAGCAAAATAGGTCTGATCATCCATAGTAAGGGAGATTGGTCATCCAAAGTTGTAGGTTTACCACATCCAAAGGGGACAAATCTCTCCTCTCATCAAGGGGAGGTTCCCTATAAAATATGAGGAGCTATATACTATAACTATAATAAAAAAATAACACTGGGGTAGAATAGCACCATCTATCTCTCTTTTTTTAGAGATGATGTTCACAAATAGAGGAGAAAATCCTGTGAAGAAATTGAAGGCACTTCTCTTCTTTCAGAAGTGATCTTGTAGGGGACAACATGAGTTCTTTCAAGTAATGACAAGTAACTAGTAATAGGGAACAGTAACCAGCGGAATGAAGTGTAGCAAAAAGTCTCCACTTCAGCTACCTAAAGAGTGAAATACAAAGGAAAATAAGGGCACAAAGTCATCCCAAGGTCCTTTACATAGGAATAGAAAACAAACACACACTAAGGACAACTATGACAATAGAAAGTCTGAAAGTAACTGGCTTCAGGACATCTTCCTTATCACTTCCACTAGCTCTACTTTTTAATTTGAATAAACAAGAATATACTCAGGAAATAGACATAAGAACAATCTCCTATAATGATACAAGCTATAACAGTACAAAGTCTGAAAGTAACTTGCTTTTTGATTCAAACAAAGAAATATGATGAACAATCTGAGCTCAAAGTCTCAGTAATGCCTTTCAATTTGGGCAGAGTTTTGCTTCTGATAATAAAGAGATCCCCTTTACATAATGAGAGAATTTACAATGTATAGAAACCAAGCAAGTCTTGGCTCTCTTTCCCATGGGACAACCCACGTTGCAGTCAATGCCTTCAATGCACCCTCAGTTTTGTCTAGAGGGCCATGCTAGGAATAGTGTCTTGCTTTAACTATGGTGTGTCCATTCATGTAATATGTCTTTTCCTAAGTCTGGATAATCTGGTCCTTTTTATGATGTTTGCGTAGCTATCCACTTTACCTTTACTTCCAAGAAGAAAAATAGGCTACATCCTTGATTTGGTGTGCTTCATAAATCCACTTGATCCACTGTTTCACCTACCATAAATAACTCCCTTAAAGATATTTTGACCTTTCCCTCTTTTTACTGTGATTTGAGCCCTCGGGCTATCTCCTCGATCTTGCTAGCTCCTTACGCTCTTCCATCAGTGGTTCTTCCCTTTGGGATTTTGGCATTTTGCATTTAGGTCTACACTCAAGCCTCCAAAGATCAATGGCTATTTCATTTCCATGTATTTGACATCTTCAGGCCCGTCATTGTTAGGAAACCAATGGCTAGTTTGTTGCCCTAAAATTTATGGTCGCAAAGACATCATCAGACGTCTGGATCCCAACAACTAATTTGTGATGCTTAACTTTGATGTCTATAGGCACGTCACTTTCCTTAGCAATTCCTTCAGCTTTGTCATTTGATCTTCCCCAGAGGGGAACTGCCCTTTGTGGCCTTGAGAAATGGTTTAATTTTGCTCAGGGAGAGCCGCCCATAAGGGTTCCTGCCCTTCGAGTGGTCTTCAGATGGCCTTTGGGCTTCTTTCAGTGGGATTTTTTTTAGGATTTTCCTTTGGAAAAAAGTCCGAAGGAAATCCTTTAGACATTTTTCTGAATGAATTGTCCCTTTCCTTCATTCTTTCTTCCCACTTGATTCTACTTTTCGTCGAGCTTTCTTTCAGTGGGATTTTGTCTTTGCTTCGGGCTTATTTATTTGGATAAAAGTCTAAAGGAATTCCTTTGGAATTTTGTCCAAAGGAAATGCCTTAATCATTTTTCCACATTCTTTTCCCAAAAGAGAACTATGCCCTCCACAAGGACTGTTCAAGCTCGAAACTATCCTTCGGACTTTTACAACGGTCCATCTGCTCCTCGCCTACCCTCTGTAAGGGCTATTTGTCCTTTGTTCACTTTTTTGAAGGAATTCTCTTTGTTTGATTTTTCTCACCTCCCTTTGCAAGGGCACTTGGCTTGGTTCATTGCCCTCTACAAGGGCACTCAGCTTGGTTCATTACCCTCCACAAGGGCACTTAGCTTGGTTCATTGCCCTCCGTAAGGGCACTTTTTCCTTTGGCTTTGGGGCAGCCCCTTGACCTACTAATTGAACCAACTTTGGTTCAATGGTTTAATCGGTTCAATCTCTTTATTTGGCTGTCTTTTGATTGCTCAAATAAAATGCATTGAACCATATGGCCATTGAACCTGTTGAACCATTGAACCCGTTGAACCTTTGAACCAAAGTGGTTTAATGGTTCAATGGTTCAAGCCTTCTTCTCTTTGATATGTGTTTTGAAGCCTTTAAACCTAGAAGTAGTTGAACTTGAACCTTTACCGAAGTGCTTAACTCTTACCGATGACGTTGAGCCTTTGAACCCATTGAACTCATTGAACCAAAATGGTTCAAAGTTTAATGGTTTAATGGTTTGATCCTTGCTAAGAAGCTTACTGATGAACATTTTTGATTAAACCAAGTCATTGAACCAACCTTGAAATCACCTAAGTGTTGAGAGCTTGCTTCTTTCCTGTAGAGTCCGTAGAAATCAACCTGTAAAGTTTGTAGAACTGAGTTCATATAAATGAGTCTGTAGAACTTGGCCTACAGAGTCTATAGATTTTCTTCCTATATAGTCCATATATTTCTTCCTCTGAAGTTTGTAGAAATTGAGTTCATAGTTTTGAGGCCTTGAAGTCCATAGAAATTGAGTCTATAGAAATGAACCTGTGGAGTTCGTAGAAACTAAGCCCATAGTTTTCTCTAAGTTTCCTCTAACCTTGAAAGAGTATGTAAAAACTTATCTATAGAGTCCATAGATACAAGCCTATGGAGTGTAGAAACAAGCCTACAAAGTCTGTATATTTATAGAAAAGCTTTGAAAAATGAAGAACTTGAATGCTTAGAACAATTTTTGGAAAGGGGAGAGAGGATTTTGGTCTGTTGAACTAAAATAGTTCATAGGAAATTTGTCACTCATTTTTGGAGACAACACGTGGCTCTAGTTGGGGAACTTTCTTCAGTTGAAAACTTGGAACATCTGAAGGGAGTAGAAACTAGAATCTTCAGTGCTTTGAAGTATGCCATTGGGCTATGGAGTCATGCTACCAAAAAGAAAGGCTCCAAAAAATGAAAATGAACAACATAAAGTAGAAACAAAGACTATACAAATATACATATGTACAGGTGAACTTATCTGATACTTCAAGAATTGAAGTGATTCAGATGCTACCTATTATGAGACAATGAAAATGGCATTCCATCCTAATAAATCAGCAAGAAACCATTTTGTCCCTAGAATTGGTGACAAGCGAATGGAACTCTCCACCATGAATCACACTTTCTATGCACTCCTTTTGGTTCTCTCTTCTTGATCCATGGCAAGACATGGTGTTCAATATAAAAACCATAACTCCTTGCTCTCTTGGTGAAGAGTTCCTCTTCTTGACTTTGGTGCATTGCAGTATGGTCCACTACCATAGCTTGCTATTTTGCTGGTTCAGTCCAGCACATGTTTTGATTGTCAACATCAAAATCTTTATTGTTGGTCTTGCTAAACTACAAATCATGTGAAAGAGGAAGAATATCTCCTTGAGGAGATATCAACACCATCCCATCTCTAACACCAATAGAGGAATTGCTACCATCAAATTCCTAGATCCAAACATCATTAGACACTGATCTTCTATCAGATTTTTCCTCATTAGAGATAGAAGATCATTTTTCATCTGTACTGCACCCTGCCAATTCTTTTGATGTCTTGTTTGAATTAATTCTTGGATTTGTAGCTATAGGAATTTCATCTGTAGAAACATGAACATCCTCTATGGACAATAAATAATTACCCCTGCTTGGAGACTCAAATAGAATCTGAGCTTCAGGTGCTGATGTCTGAATGACAACATATTTTGCTTCCTTTTTAGGGAAAAGCCCCTTTATAACACCTTTGATAGGGATCCTTGCATCAAATAGGTCCATGCTCAACTCGCTACCCACATCCTTGTAGAAATTTCATCCCATCAGAATGCCGTATGAGGTTGGGACGTCGGCCACCAGGACCGCCATCTTGATTCTTTTTTTCGAGAATGTCGCAAATGCAAATTGGGCATCCTTGATCTATCCTAGTAGTGGCACTTATTTGTTCTCCATGGAGAAACATCTCCCAAATGTCTTGGTTAATGTGAGGCCAAGATATTTTGCCACTTTGGTAGGCATGACATTGTCTAATGCACTAGAATCAATGATGCAGTTGCTCAGCTTGTGATCGTTTATCAATAGGGAAACATAGAAAGGATCTACTTTCCCAAGGGCAGCAAGAGGAGTAATGAAAAGATTGTTTGGGATGGGCATGTTCCTTGGGGGATCATGATTTACCTTTCTAATCTCTTGTCCTACAAGGATGATTATATTCTTCACACAGTCCACCAACCTGTCCAACTACTCAGGATTGTCTTGTAGGAATTCAAATCCAGTCATTTAAATTTTGGTTTTCTTGACATGGTTGATTATGTCAAATGATTGAAATGGACTAGGAATAGAGGATGGGAGTTTATCCTTTTGGTTTTTGGGAGGGGGAGGACTGATATGTGAAGTTGAAGTAGAAGGTGTAGAGATGTTTGATGTACTTACCTTTTTGGAAATCACCAGGTCCTTTGGCTAGAAAGGAAGAGTGGTTCCCTACTTAGCAATTGAAATTTATTGTTGAGGTCACTCCTCTACTTTCTCCTGTTCAGGATGACTAATTCTTCAATTAGGTGAATACCATGTATGATCCCTCAACTGCTTAACCTTTACTTCTGGGTTCATCTTGGTAATTCAGGAAACCAATGTGGGAGTCACCAGCTGACTCTTCTTGATCCTCCATGAAGAGATCAACATCATTTTATTTTATCAAACTTAGGTTGGAAAGAGAAATCATGTTCATTTTCTAGATATCCAACTGCTGAGTTAGTTGGGGCCTCTTTAAGGGAAATGTTCCTCTATGGGGGAGGAAGATGATTTGGCTACCCTTGATTCCTAGTAGCATTGCCTTGGTATGCTTGATTCTAAAATGTCCTCCTTGGCATATCTCTATATGCAGGAGTGGATGACATCCCTTGCACCATTTACTTTTTAAGAGCTAGCACTTCATTTGCTAGCTTTTACACCATTGGTTTAGTGGTGCTTGTAGATGGATATTCAGAAGATGAAGAGGATTTACCTATGTTTGGGTCTCTCCTTATCTTCCTTGCCAAGATAAGGCCATCTTCTACCTCAATAGCCAAGTCTTTAGTAGTAGCAAGGTCTATGTGGCCAACACATTTCATTAAAAAACTCACTTCAGGCAACTGTGAGTTGATGAAGAAGCATTTGAGGTTTTTAGGTGTTGGCTAAGTAATTGCAAGAATTTTGTTCCTGAGCTTGTTAAACTTGGAAATGAAATCCCTCATAGGTTCATGAGGTTCCTTCTTCATCTATGTGATCTAGGATAACAAAGCATGTGCATCTTTTATAGGCTTGAACTTGGCTTTAAATTTAGCTTTAAGAGTGTCCTAATCAGTCACTGACTGAGCTTGTAGATGGTAGAACTAGTCTATATCAACACCTTGTAGTGTCTCTACAAATAGCTTGACTTCTATGTCTTCATACTCCACACCTATTACACCACAGGCTATGCTAAAGGAAGCAATGTGTTCATCAGGGTGAACTTTCCCATCACTAAAAATTTTGGGGAAATTCTTCCTTGAACTACATGGAAGCTCATGTAGAGGTGGGGTCAAATTTAGTGGACCAAAAGAGTTACCCCAAGGGCCTTGAGCCATGATTTGATTATGTAGAAGTGGGATCACAAATATGGGTGGAGTATGGATAGACAAAGATCTTCTAATAGTAGAAAAAGAAGCTCTACCTTGTATTGGTGACTTGGTATGGGTAGGAAGAAGACTCCTAGTTCATTGAATGTGAGGTTGTGGAGGAAACAAATCAAAATTGCTTTGTTGCACCTACTCAAAAATAGGGTCAACAACACCTTTATATTTCTAGATTATTGTATAATGTGGAGCTACCAGATTATAGAATAAAAAATGGAAAAAAATTGGTCTTGCTTCAGCTTGAAACTTGAAGCTTTAAACTACTTGTCCTTCCCCAGTGGCTTTGGTTTTATAGACCACATAATATAATGGAGATGGAGGAAGATGGTAAGGATATAATGATAATGGGTAAGACAAAAAATGGAGTTGCTAGAATATGTAATGGATAAGGATAGAAACTACTTGTTCAGATCCACAGTGGAGTCACCAAAAATTATTGCGCAAAGCTGGGAGGAAAAAGTAACAATGGGAAAGCACTAGAGCAACTCATTATTTCATAGTGGGATAAATGGATAAGGCTATAATGATAATGGGTAATACATAGGTGATGTTTCAATCTAAATATTGAGGCTTCAAATTACACAAAATTATGGTGTCCCCAGTGGAGTCACCAAAAAACTATTGGGTGAATATTTTGTCTCCAGCGTACCAATGAGAAAAATAGGTCTGATTATCCACAACAAGGGAGATTGGTCATCCAAAGTTGTAGGTTTACCACATCCAAAGGGGACAAATCTCTCCTCTCATCAAGGGGAGGTTCCCTATACAATATGAGGAGTTATATACTATAACTATATGCAAAAAATAACACTCAGGGGTAGAATAAAACCATCTATCTCTATTTTTTTAGAGATGATGTTCACAAATAGAGGAGAAAATCTTGGTGAAGACACTGAAGGCACTTCTCTTCTTTTAGAATTGATCTTGCAGGGGACAACATGCATTCTTTTAGGTAATGACAAGTAACTGGTAATAGGGAATAGTAACTAGCAGAATGAAGTGTAGCACAAAGTCTCTACTTCAGCTGCCTAAAGAGTGAAATAAGGACAATGAGGGCACAAAGTCATCCCAAGGTCATTTACATAGGAATAAAAAACAAACACACACTAAGACAACTATGACAACACAAAGTCTGAAAGTAACTAGCTTCAGGACATCTTCCTTATCACTTCCACTAGCTCTACTTGTTAATTTGAATAAACAAGAATACACTCAGGAAACAGACATAAGAACAATCTCCTATAATGATACAAGCTATAACAGCATAAAGTCTGAAAGTAACTTGCTTTCTGATTCAAACAAAGAAATATGATGAACTATCTGAGCTCAAAGTCTCAATAATGCCTTTCAATTTGGGCAGAGTTTTGCTTCTGATAATAAAGAGATCCCCTTTGCATAATGAGAGAATTTACAATGTATAACAACCAAGCAAGGCTTGGCACTCTTTCCCATGGGAGGGCCCACATTGCAATCAATGCCTTCAATGTGCCCTCAGTTTTTTTTAGAGGGCCATGCTAGAATAATGTCTTGCTTTAACTATGGCGTGCCCATTCATCTAATATGTCTTTTCCTGAGTCTAGATCATCTGGTCCTTTTTTTGATGTCTGCGTAGCTGTCCACTTTGCCTTTACTTCCAAGAAGAAAAATAGGCTAGATCCTTGATTTGGTGTGCTTTAAAAATCCACTTGATCCACTATTTCACCTACCAAAAATAACTCCCTCGAAGATGTTTTGACCTTTCCCTCTTTCTACTGTGATTTGAGCCCTTGGGCTATCTCATCGATTTTGCTAGCTCCTTACGCTCTTCCATCAATGGTTCTTCCCTTTGGAATTTTATCCTTTTTCATTCATGTTCATTCTCAAGCCTTCAAATATCAATGGATATTTCATTTCCATGAATTTGATGTCTTTGGGCCCGTCATCATTAGGAAACCAATGGCTAGTTTATTGCCCTGAAATTGATGGTCACGGGGACGTCATCGGACATATGGATCCCAACGGATAGTTCATGATGCTACTTTGACATCTGTTGGCACACCACTTTCCTTGGAAATTCCTTCAACTTTGTCATTTGATCTTCCCCAGAGGGGACCTGCCCTTCGGGGCCTTGAGAAATGGTTTAATTTTGCTCTGGGAGAGCCCCCCACAAGGGTTCCTGCCCTTCAGGTGGTCTTTGGATGGCCTTTAGGCTTCTTTCAGTGGGATTTTGTTCAATATTTTCCCTTAGACAAAAGTCTAAAGTAATTCCTTCAGACATTTTGTTTGAGGGATTTGTCCCTTTCCTTCATTCTTTTTTCCTGCTTGCTTCTGCTTTCTGTCGGGCTTTCTTTCGATGGGCTTTTGTCTTTGCTTCAGGCTTATTTCTTCGAACAAAAGTCCAAAGGAATTCCTTTAGACTTTTTGTTCAAAGGAAATGCCTTAATCATTTTACCACATTCTTTTCCTGAAAGAGAACTGTGCCCTCCGCAAGGACTGTTCAAGCCTGAAAGTATCCTTCAGACTTTTGCAACGGTCCATCTGCTCCTCGCCTGCCCTTCGCAAGGGCTGTTTGTCCTTGGTTCAATTTTTCAAAGGAATTCTATTTATCCACTTTTGATCACTTCCCTCCACAAGGGCACTTGGCTTGGTTCATTTCCCTCTGCAAGGGCACTTGGCTTGGTTCATTTCCCTTTGCAAAGGCACTCAGCTTTGTTCATTGCCCTCTGTAAGGGCACTTTTTCCTTTGGCTTTGTGGAAGCCCCTTGAACCTACCAATTGAACCAACTGATTGAACCAACTTTGGTTCAATAGTTCTTTGGTTTAATTAGTTCAATCTCTTTATTTGGATAAGTCTTTTGATCACTCGAACAAAAGGCATTGAACCATATGGCTATTGAACCTGTTGAACCATTGAACCTTTGAACCAAAGTGGTTCAATGGTTCAACGGTTTAATAGTTCAAGCCTTCTTCTCTTTGATATGTGTTTTGAAGCCATTAAACCTAAAAGTAGTTGAACTTGTTAAACCTTTTCCAAAGTGCTTAACTCTTACCGATGACATTGAACCTGTGAACCCATTGAACCAAAATGGTTCAAGGCTCAATGGTTCAATAGTTCAATGGTTTGATCCTTGCTTAAAAGCTTTCTGATGGACATTTTTGATTGAACCAAGTCATTAAACCAACCTTGAAATCACCTAAGTGTTGAGAGCTTGCTTCTTTCCTACAGAGTCCATAAAAATCAACCTATGAAGTCCATAGAACTGAGTCTATAGAAGTTAGCCTGTAGAGTCCATATATTTTCTTCCTGTGAAGTCCATAGATTTCTTCCTGTGAAGTCTGTAGAAACTGAGTCCATAGTTTTTAGGCCTTGAAGTTCATAGAAATTGAGTCTATAGAAATGAACCTACAGAGTCCGTAGAAACTAAGCCCGTAGTTTTTTCTAAGTTTCCTCTAACCTTGAAAGAGTCTGTAGAAACCTATTTGTAGAGTCCATAGATACAACCCCGTGGATTCCATAGAAACAAGCCTAAGAAGTCTGTAGATTTCTAGAAAATCTTTGAAAAATGAATAAATAGAATGCTCAGAATAATTTTTGGAAAGGGGAGAGAGGATTTTTGTTTGTTGAACCAAAATAGTTCATAGGTTGTCCCAAAATTTGTCACTAATTTTTGGGGACAACACACATTATGATACACAAATTAATGTGAGGGATAATTATTCCATAAAACCCTAACCTATCTAATAAAGATGTATTCCTCAAGCTTGGCTAGATTGTAGTCTACTTTTAGAGGAACATATCCTGCACATAGGATTTTGAACAAATCCTGCATCTCCTCATCACTTATTGGCACCTGTGCACTACTTTTGAGATTATTAGGGTGTTCATCATGAATCTCACATTACACTTGAATTATTTGTTCACCTCTAAGGTCCTCTTCCATCATGTAGAATTATAACTCATTTACCTAAGGAAGATCTAGCTCAAACTCTTGGGTACATTCTAGGATGAAAAAATTGGCCTCTCCTCATTGTAAGCATCTTCTTCCTCTTTGTCCTTGGCTATATGCTCATTGGTCTACTATTCTAATTGTTCGTACTTATTTTATTCTATTAATAGGTCTAATCCTTTTATCCTAGTGGCACAAGTGGGATTCTAATGGTTATTTCTTCCTTGTTATCACTTCAAGCACTCTCCTATTCCTCTACATAGTCTTCATTTGTTCTCCACATGATTGGACCTCCTTTGAAATTGGAGATGGTGGGTGGGAAAGAGGTCTGTACTGACATAATAGGAGTGGTCTTGACCAAGGTAGGTGTCTTAAAATTAAAGTGTTGGGTCCAAGAAGGATTCCATGACTACATTTGAGGCTCTTGAAGAAGGATGGGTTTTTGAGCTAGCATGAGCACATGGTCTTGTTAAGGAGGGGGAACTATGAATTTTGGTACTTTGAAGTTGAGAGGATTTCTTAAAATCATTGGGGGTTTACCTTGCCTAGATATTGGAATAAAATAGGCTTCTTAGGACCCAATATCTTATGATTACATATGTAGTTGACATATCTATTCTTCCTTAGCTATGATTAACCTAGCCAAGCATTCTTCTTCATAACTTTGATGCTCCCTCATGTCCTACTAGTGGATGTAAGCTTGGTAAGAAAGCTCTTACTGCTATCTATTATACTCCATCTATTCATCAACCTCCCTCATTTGTTGTGAAAAGTTCCACATGATATCTTTGATGTTTTATTGGGTTTGGCTAAGAGGGTAAAAATTCTAATTAGGAGTAACATAGTTTATGCATAGCTGATTAGAAGCTTAAGTAGGTTACCACAGGGACTAAACTAGGGTAAAAGGGTGATACCCCATTGGTCCCAACTAATTTGGGGTGAGATCAAGAGTGATTTTAGCTTGATATGAGTCATGAAAAGGCATAATCATAGCATTTTAATGAAATAGAGGGTGAAAACACATATTTTTAGGTACTCAAACTACTTAAACCAATAGATTAGAGATTTAGAGTCTTTAGGTGATCTTATCTAGTGTCTACAATACTTTTTACCTAAGGGTATCATTGATTATTTAGCTATTTATTCAAACTGGTCCCATCAGGCATGCTAAAAACTATTGTCATTTGAAACATACACCATCGATGGCCTATGGTACAAAAGGTTTTACAATATGGTGCATAGTGTGAATACCTTACATAGGGTACAAAATCATTCAATGCTAGGTGTGGAAGTGTTATCACTCACCCATGTGAATGAATCATCGGTTGTATCATCATAATGATGGGAATGTTCCCAAGGTGTATGACTCTTGCACTCCTTGGGATGAGCCTCCAAAATAGGTTAGATTCCTTCTATTCTAAGTGCACCTATTTTAGGACCAATCCATAGACCTAAAAAGTAGAAAGTTAAATCTATCACTAATCTAAACCTAAGATTTTTGAGGGAAAAGGGAGGGAGAAGGTAATAATTTGATAAAAAACAAAAGGGTGATGCACCAATAATAAAATGAGTGCTTCTACTACTATGGACACACTATAAATATTTGAGAACAAGATGTTATCACATAAACTCCACTAAGGACACCACGGATGCATAATTATTTTATATAGAGGTGCAAGAATGTAACAGAACACTGAGAGGGATGATAAATGATCCATAAACAATGTCTACATAGACCCAAATGCACATAAGACATGACCTATAAGTGAGTTTTGAGTTCTAAATAGAGGTGATGGGAATGGATAATGATGAGAGGGGCAGACATTACCCACAGATAAGGATAAAAAATACAAATAACACACAAAGTGTAAGAAGAATAGAGGGAGGTGAACTTAATTCTCATTAAAATGCAAGGTTAAACCAACATAAGTACTCTTAGAGGGTAATTTTTGGCATCTTGAGGTTGCCTAAAAATGTCAACCCCTCTTATAGGAAAGACTCAGGCTTATATAGACAATGGGAAGCCCATGGGTCATTTATTGATTTTACCCACTGTTGGGGTGGTTAGAATTATTAATGATGATTAATTGAGTGGATTAAGGCTCTAATAAAATTATTGCATGCTGATGCTTCTATTACAATAGAAATGAATAAATCTCAACCACTTGATTTCCTTGGGATCCACCATTGGCCACATTCTTGAGACTATCCATCATGCCTCATTAAGGTCATAATTAGATATGTCATTTTTGTAATCTACTCTATTCTAACATTACTTAATTAGATGATTAACTACCCGTAATTACCACCTATACCTTGTCTACCAATTGTTGATCCATCTAGGTCTACAAATGAGGAAGCTTCACAAGCTTCATTCAACTCATCAAGTTGTTGATGTATACATAGGAGGAATTGTCATGTAATTATTAATAATTGTATGTGCACTAACAAGTGCATGTTTGGGACTTAGATAAATTTTACACAAGTTGAGAGTCTTCTTGGAAAGGAATATGTGCCTTTCTTTGGTCTTTGATAACCCAATTGATCTTCACACTCATGAAGCAAGTGTGTACTCACTTTATTACTTGGTCACATCCTGTACAAGGTACATGCACTGAAAACTATAAAAATAACATGATGTGCAATGAAGCTATGTATTTGTAAATGGAATTGATGTATACTTATTCTACAAGATTATATGGATTTTAAAACTTTTCTACTAAATCCCAATTTTATAATTCTCTCAAGTCTTTGCTTCATACCTGGGGCCCATATTAATCGGTGAAGTAGCATGTGCACAACATAGTTTTTAGCCTACAATTTATGAGAGTGCAAAAGTGAAACTCTACAATCTAGTGTGGGACTTCATTATGGAAACATAGGGACTCTTTTAGATATGAATGCACATGAATATTGAATATCCTAGGCACACTTTTCATGATTCAGAACTACTTCTTGCATACCTCTCCCTGCACTATCTGAAGAGTGGAAGCTTTATGTCTTTTAACCTATGTGCCATTTGTGCTTGTGTGATAGAGAGTTATTGCATGAGGAATGAATTAGAAACTCTTTCTGAATTCAAGTTTACAATTAGTCAATTTTAGGATTTGTGTAGTCCACTTTAGGTGTGGATGCATACAGGAGGCATTTACATATGACTTTCCTTAAAAGACTTGATACTTATTGGAACACAAACCCTTTGTAGGATTTTTTAAGTTCTATAAAATCTAGGGGTGACTTATAAAGTCAACATGAAATGTAGGTGAAAAATTGATACTAATCTAATGATACTTTTGAGTAATTTTGGTTGACCCTATGTTGTGTAACGTCTAGGGTCTCGCTTTACTATGACCAAGCACAAGAATGGGATACTCCCTTTACACTCAACATTTAAATACTCAACTACATTACTATAAATACACATAAGGCACATACCTTATGCACTCACTCGAAGTGCAACTGAGAAGGAATTGAAGCCCATGTTGGGATAGTTGTTCGATGGCACATAACTTCACTTAAGGGACTTTAGAAATTTAGAAAAAAACTTAAGGTAGATCCAAATGTGTAGGCCTTTTATGGATTAAGCATGGCTTCATATAGGTGCTTAAAGGGTCATAATACTACTTTTACTCAATTTACTCATACTAAATAGATGCAAGTTAAACAAGGAACATGTTACTAGTGTAGTATCTATACTCATCCTTTATGCAAAATGATGGTGACATCATGAAAAGTGCAGAGACTTTATTAGATCAATAAACTAGTGAAATGCATGAACATTAATTAATGTAATTCAATCAAAAGTATGATATCAAAAATCTTTTCATCACATTAATAATACACAAGACATGAGAACCAAACACAATAGATCCAATGTAACATCATTTGTTACTATTCAAAGTCCATAATAGAGTGTATATTCATATCATAATGCTTAACAATACAGAGGCTCATAGACAAGCTTGGGTACATATAAGTGGAGCCCAAGTGGATTCTATACTATTTATAATCCTTAATGGCTACTAGAGCAATGCCTATAGAGATTTAAAATAATTCTACCAGAGCTTTGCTATAGTTATTCATCTCTTCTTTCCTCTTCTAGATTGAGATCCTTATATAAGCCTTTAGGAACATCTTTGCCAAGGTAGAATTTGCATGTTGAGTGTTGAACTAGAAATCTATCATCATAACTTCCATTTATATGACTCTAATATCCCTACACTACACTTTCCATGTTTTTCCAAATCCTTAATGATGCTCTAAAAACATGAGAGATGGTTAGCTACTTCCCAGTTGGTGTAAGATTTGCACTGTATCCTCCAATTGGCTACACAAAAACCACAAGGCTTAACCTCTTAACAAAAACATCATCTCATGACTAGGTGGATGTCATGTTGATGTGAATACCTTACTTAATAGGTTAATGTCCTAAAATTTAACCTATACAAAAACTTTAGTCCACCCTTGGACTAAGAGATCAAACTCTTGGGAGCACAAAACTTAGGAACATACTCCTGGAGTTCAATACTGAAGTCTTCAAATCCCTTAATGGCTAGTTTGATTTCTTGTGTGGTGATATCTATCTTAGAGGATGCAATAATGAGTAAAAGTACATATATTTTATCCATCTCTTTACAAAAGTATTTTACATTGACTTTTGACTTTGCCACACTTTTATCTAAGATCTCTCCTTGATCGTAGGCCTTGGTATATAGAGTGTGAAAAATTTCTTCCAAGGTCTTCTCCTACTCCTTGATATAATTACTTAGTGTGTTCATACTGCCCATTATTTTTAACCATTCTTACCTACTTTTAGAGTATACTTGAGTCATCAACTTCTCCTTCTCATCCTTTGCCTAATTTAGATGTACATCTATTATTGAGGCTGAGTTAGAGAAGCTTAAAAAAATGACATCTATTATTTTTATGCCCTCCTTAAATTTTATGAAGAGGTATTCTACCTCTTAGATCTTGTCAAATAGATCCTTATTTAGCATGACACTAGGGTCTTCCTCTTTTTCTACTTCTTGCACTACCTCAAGCTATAGTCTTGGGAGTATCTACTCCACTAGTACATAAATTTTATTGACCTCTAAAAGGCCTAAAGTGTTGATGCCAACCAAAAAAGATGGTTTAGCTACATCCAGATGCTCACAAAGCTATTATAACTTGAACCTATTGGCCTAAAAATCATCCTTGACTTCTTTGAGGAGCCTCTTCCACTTCCTCACCTTGCTATCATTGATGATGTTTTGACACATTAGTTTAATGGTCATCCTTATTAGCACATTCCTAGATTGGACTGGGTTCATGGTACATGGGTCAATAAAAAAGGATTCTTTCCCTTCTTTAGGATTTTTCAAGATCAAAATAGCCACCATAGGTACCTCAAATTAGGGTCCATCCATATAGTCGTCTAGTGTAAATGAGATTTGTTTGCACATCATTATCATGGCAACTTGGGGAGCATAGTTTCATACATGTATATATCTTCATCCCCCAAATTATTTTGTGCCATCTCCATTATGTTCAACACTATATCATCCTTCTCAATGATAACCTTATCTATTTTTACTTCCTCCTCTTCACTAAAACCATTTCTATCTTCAACATGCTCCTTAGAGGATTCAATTATTTGGTCTTTGGGTGTTACTTTATTGAACTTTTTCCCCTCATCTGATTATTGATCCTGGGGATTTTTAATACTTCCCTCTAGGGTTATCCCTTTAGCACTAGTGTTACCTTATTATTTATATTACTCCTTAGTTGTCTCTATTTATTTATCCATAGTGCTAGTATCACCTTATTTCTATTGAGACACCCCCTCACTAATTAGACATGCCTCTTGTGTAACTTATTCTGCTTGTCTAGTGGGATCACTTGGCTCCTGTTAGACCACTTCTACTATTGGTCCTATGCTTGAGGGAATGTTTGGGGTCTTTTTCTATAGATTGGAATTATTCTATTCTTGGTCAAGATTTTAATTCTCTTTAAGCACTAAATCATGATTGATATCTTCATCATTCAGTCCCATCATCCTCCAAGCCCCTCTTTTCTACTTATTCAAGGGGCCATTAGGGAGGCCTCATCCCTAAGTATTAGTGACAATTTATTTTATGGGATCATTAGTGAGGTGGTGTTGGATGTTAGGCTTTCCATTTCCTCTATTAGTTATATCATGGTGGTCACACTGCTTTACAAGGCTTCTTGAACATGCCCAATGCTGATCTCTTCTTCATCTTCCCCTAATTGTAGGATATGTGTCATTGATCTATCTTCTTTAGTTTCTTCCTCTATTATGGGCATGAGGGTCACCTCTCTTTCCATATCTATAAGGGTTATGGTAGGTAACACTATAGGTCCCTTAGTCTTTTTCTTTATCTTCTTTCTAGAATAAGTACCATCTTGTGTGAATGTCATTCTTTGGATCAGGGGGCACACTTTGTTCTTTAGAGGATATTTTTAATTGTATGCACTTCATGATCTCTTTTGAATTCTAAACCCATTTTATTTGGAGTGTCTTTGCCTATATATTTGATGAAACCTTCCCTTCATCTTTGACTAAGAGGGGAAATCATCATCCTTTCAAGTATCTCTACCCTTCTTGCATGACTTCATCTCATAATAGAGGTTAAAAATCCTTATATTTATTATTACCTTTTAGAGGGGATGTATGTTAGTCCTGTCACTATCATCCTCCTCATCCTTGGTTGACTTGGCTCTAGGGTACACAAATTGGCACCTCATAATTATTTTATCTCAATTTATAGCCTTAGATTAGATCTCAAATTATTACACATTGGGGATTCTCTTTAGTGCCACCATGAAGTATTAGGATGAGAACACATAAGGTAGCTAGATCCAACCTAATAGATTCCTATATATGAGCACTAATTACACCATAAAAAAGTGTTACATTTTGGCAAAGTTTGTCATTCTCACCAATTATTGAGGAAGTTCTTGTGGGATGTGCCACTCTTTCCCAAATGCCTATACATACCTTTCAAACCACCCTTGCATTATAGTCTTACATTTATGTAGAAATTTGGGTGGGTAGATGAAGTCCTAGTAATTTATCATAGGGGACTTATGGTTGGGTGGGAAAACCCATAAGTGGTCATCATCACCATCCAATACACCTATATCCTCCATTACTATTAGGATCAACATGTACCCCCATCCAAAGGTCTCACATGCTCAATGGCATTCTTGAATATCTCCTATATAATGAAATTAAAGATATTAAACCTTAATCCTTACACCATGTGGTGGGAAATTCATAATAAGGTCTTACTAATATCAGACCACTGATCGCCAAGGTAAAGTTTGGTGCTAACTACTTATGGTACTACGCTTGTGTAGGGGTCTTGGATGTATTTAATGGGTAACACAAAATCTAAATTATATTATCCCAAGATATTTATAACCCTTTCTACCTCCACCTCATCTTCCATCATCTCTTGTATGATTGCTTCTATACTAGGTAGCCCTATGATTCTACTAATGAGGATTGCAGAGATCCTCATGCACTATCTAGGAAAGTAGAACTAGTCACCATGTACCTAGGAGAGGAGGAAATACACCAAGTATTTTGGCTTGCTAAAGCCTAGTAGTTCAAATATTTATGTGGTACCCATGGTTTGTAATTTGTGTTTGATGGAGACATCATAGAGTAGAATGCCTAATTTGGTCTTCTTCTTAGTGTCTATCATCTAGTCTTTTTTAATTCCTTTATGTTGCTACCTATGGAGACATGTAGGAAGGAAATCCACTTTTATCCTACCATAATATCAAGTGGGTACTCCATATCTCTATAAACAAACTTTGCACTCACTGTTGAATCTATCTCTGTGATGCTTACTCTTTCTACCATCTACACCTCTAGTTTTGTAGTGGCTACTTACCTCATCACCCATGATTTCTACACATCTATTTGTACTTGTGATAAACCTATCTTAGCCATTTATTTCACATCTTGAACCTACTACTATTAAAGCATGGCTGGTTAATTATGTTAAAGCTTGAAATTTTGCCTGATGTGTTTTACAATCATAAGAAATACAACTGTGCTTTTGGCTATTAAGCTTCCTACCTCATTAATGGTGGCTTGGTCATTTTTATAAATCTTGCTCCCCTATTTCTTTGCCTACTTTCCTATACTTACCTCTCTTTCTCGACAGGGTGAAACACAATCTTCTTTTTGGTCTTTCATTCTCACTTGTGGGGATATGGGGATATTGGTTTTTCCTTTGGTAGTATTTTATGGTTTAATGGCTTCAGATTCTGGCTCTATTCTAATCTTATGAAAATTATAGTAACCTTCCTTATCTACCATCTACCATTTTATATATTGTTATCATCTACCACATTAATATTTGGCAATGTTTAGATTCTTAACATTTGCTAAATCTATGAAATCTAATAAAATCCACTGCCAATTACTCATTTAATGAAGATCTTTATTCTTCTATCATCATAGCATTAACTCTGCTAATAGTTTCTTCGGTGAAGTAATAGGTGATTTAAATGGTCAATTCCTACCAAATTTTGGGTGGGTGTTAGCTATCATGATGGTCATTATATTGTGTTTTGTTTAACTTGGCATGATCTTCACCATTCTTATGATTACCTGAGTGCAGTGCTTCACATGTATGTGATTCAACCTCCTAGGTTCCATTTCTTATTAGTGCTAAGCTTCCTTTTAAGTGGGCCTCTCATTCTTGGTCAATTTATTTATGATTTACTATCTCTTTCTTTGGCCTCTCTTACCCCATACAAATCCTAGCACTAGTCCTCTAATGCCTCATTATTTCCTCTTAGTTTATTATGCATGAACACCTTGTGCACCTTCATCAATTCATGCTTATAGTTTTTTGAACCTGGTAAACTTCACATGTACCCAAAAACATTGGTGTCTAGCCTAAAGCACTTAAAAAGTGATTGAGCTCGACTCAATTGACTAGATTTATATGGGTGTAAGTGCCAAAAAAGCTCTACTATGGGTTTGAAAGTGACACACTTACTAAAACAACACAAAAGAAACAAAATATAAATAAAAGATTTGGGTTGTGCCAATTTTATTATGGTCACAAGACAAAGTGACCAAATTTTTATTGAAAATATAGTTTTAGATGGTACAAGCACAATTTTAGTGATGGTATACTTTCAATTTAGTGCCATTGAAATGCCCATGGAACATTTCACTAGTCATCATGTGAAGCTTGCATGCACTATTATCCAAGTTGTTATGGATGACATAAGGTCCCATACACCTAATCTATAACTTATCTAAGTGTGTAAGGTAATTAGAATTATATAACAAGACCAGTGCATCTTCTATAAACTTTATGCTTGATGTGATTATAATGTCATACCTTTTGATAGGTCTTATCTATCTATTGGTTCTATTGTGCTTGGGCACATGTCTCATCTATCCTCTCCAAATCTTTTAGGCATGTACTTAAAGACTATTGTTCATCCAATAAACTAATACCTATAATGCATAATGAGGACACTAGGAATTCTATTAGTAAAATGATGTCTATGCCAAACACTAATTGAAATGGTGTAACCTTGTTTAGGCACTTATATATTATGTGATAGGCCCATAATAATGCTGACACATAGTCATCCCAATCCTTGTGATTAATGTCCCATATTTTTGTGAGTCATGTTCCCAATATATTATTAAATGCCTCTATGGTGCCTAGTTTGGGAGTAGTAGGGTTTCATTTTATGGTTCACTACCATATATTCACACAGTAAGATCTAAACTATTTTATCTATAAAGTGTGTGCCATGGCCACTAGTCAAGCCAAGTAGGCATCCATATCTACTAATAATATAGCCCCAAATGAATCTTTTTGGTTTGGTAGTTGTATAATCTTTAGTTAATAGTGATTTAGACCTCTTGGTGAAGTAATATATGGTAGCCAAAATGTACTGTGCACCTATTGCCTTTGAATGGGAGTAATAATCCCAATAAAATCTTTGGCCCATTTTTTAAATGGTGCCTAGGTAAGGATGGGGGTGAGGGGAATCTCATCCTGGTGTTTAATTTTCTAGTGCACTAATAATCATCACATGTTTTGGCATATTATTTTGCATCAGGTAATGGAACCAAAATGTTGTGCAACATCAAGGGTTTTAATTTACTATGACTAGGTGCAAGGATGGGATTATCCTTTTATGATCAATATTTAAAGACTCGACTACACCTACATCAATCCACATAAGGCACAAGACTTATGCACTCACCTAAAGCACAAATAAGAAGTAAATGGGGCCCATTTTAAGCTAGTTATGCTATGGTATGAAAATTTGATAAAGGTAATTTAGTAATTCAAATAAAAATTAAGGCAGATCCAAAGGTGTAGGACTTTCATAGATTAAGCCTGGGGTCATATAGGTGCTTAAAGGGTGATAAGACTACTTTTACTTTATTTACTCATACTAAATAGATGTAACTCAAACAAGGATTAGGTTATTAGCATAGGATCTATACTAATCCCTTATACAAAATGATGGTGATGTCATAAAAAGTGCAAAGACTCCATTAGATTAGTGAACTAGTAAAATGCACAAATGTTAATTAACGTAATTTAGTCAAAAATATGATATCATAAATCTTCACATCACATTAATAATACACAAGATAAGAGAACTAGACACAATACATCTAATATAACTTCATTTATTACTATTCAAAGTTTATAATATAGTGTATATTCATATCATAATGCTTAACAACCTAGAGGATCATAGATGAGCTTGGGCATATACAAGTGGAGCATGAGTGGCCTCCATTATATTTCTAAGCCTTAATAGTCACTAGAGAAATGTCTAAGAGATTTAAAATCATTCTTCCAGATCTTTGATATAATTTTTCATCCCCTCTTTCTTTTAATAGCTTGAGCTCCTTATATAAGCCTTCAAGAGCATCTTTTCCAAGGTGGAAGTTGCATGATACATGTTTAGCTGGAACTCTAACATCATAAGCATCATATCTATGACTTTACAATCCCTGAACTAAACTTTCCATATTTCTCTAAATCTTTGATGGTGCCCTAAAATTATGGGAGATGGTTAACCACCTATTAGATGGCACAAGATTTGTACTATATCCTCCAACTGGATACACAAAAACCCTAAGGTTTAACCTCTTTACAAAAATATCATCTTGTGCCTAGGTGGATGTCATGTTGGCACAAATACCTTACTTAAATGAGTTAGGATCCCAATACCCTATAATATAACATGGATCTTCCTTAGATATATAAGGATTAGGAATCACCTCCAAAAATCAAAAGGATCCCATCCTAGGCCATGATGGCCACTCGTTATAGTTATAAACATATTTCAAAATTTGAACTAAATAATCCCTACAAACCCACATCAAATATGTATGGGACCACTAATTGACATGAGGAGGTGATTGGGAGGAACTAGATCCTAGCTACTTCAATAAGGCACTCTAAGATTCCAACATGACTACCAAAAGGTCAAACTCCTTGTCTAACTTGACCAAGTTCATTAGGGGCTCTCCAAAGATCACCTCGACCTAAGTTGTCAGTCTCTAATAGATTTGGAAAGCTACTTCCATTGATGCTTAGACTTTGGAGACTTAATTGATGCTCACCATAGACTAAGTTAATAGTTCTAACACCACTTAAGCCCCTTCCTGGTTTGCCTTGTCCACTTTCAACCTCATAACCTAGTCTAATTAACCCAGGTGGACTTCAAATTCCCCTTGGCTAAATAAGGTGCCACTCAAGTGAAATAACATAAAGATATTGACCTCTTGAAATTAGGTCAATATATTCTTCCTGTTCTCTTCTAAGGGTCCTATTATAGTGTAGGCCAATGATAACCACTCCTTCATTGATACTATCATGTTCCTAGAGTATATTTGATACAACTTAAAGTCTGAGGTTGGCATGAATTTAAGCTTCAATAACATTCCCTTGTTAACCACCACCTATAGATTCTAACACATCCCATTAATTTTTATCATCCTCTCTATGTAGACCTAAGTTCATTGTATAATTACATTGGTATTGGCCTGAGTTTCCACTACTTTCTTAGGGATTGAGAAAATTATATGAGGGCATTTTTGATTTTCCTAATTAGTCTGATTAGGAACATTCTCTTTACTAGGGAAAATCTTTGAGTGAGCATATTTTTCATGCTCCCAAAGGCTTAGTCGAAACTCCACTATATGTCTGGGTTGCCTTGGATAGCCATCTATAATTATTGTGAGCCCAAGACTATCCCTTGGGTTGTGGGGGGTGTATAATATGTATTAAAAATGGTGGTGAAGGGTAGAGGATGAGGTGAAGGGGAGATGGAGGAAGTGGAAGGAGTGGAATAGGAAAGGAGTGGAAGTAGAGGGTGAATGGGAGAAAAAGGAGGGATAAAGAAATGAGAGGCCCATGGAAACATATTATCCCACCATTGTTCTTAATTTAGGTTCACTTGAAGAATAATTTACCCAAGGAATAGGTTGTGGAAAGATAAGGAAGAGATAGGCTAGTTAAAGGCAAGTCCTGTGGGACCTTGGGTAAGGGAGAGGGGACCAAATAACTAATCACCATGCTAATAATACTAGGGTTGGGGGATATATTGAGGCTTATGTAGGTTGTATATTTAGATTATAAATCCTTCAAGTTAGATCTAGAGTATGGGTCAACTTCTATTTATTCTTTAACCTCTTTCCCAGACTGGCTCTGGGTGCTACACTAGATGGTCTAGCCAAGATGATAGAGACCACAGGGGATGATGGTGGAGAACTTAGAGATATAAGGGAGTACTAGTCTAACTAAATTAGGGGTTGGGAAGAAACTTTATGGAAGTGGTATGATCCCAAATGCTATAGTAATGACCACTATTAAAGGCATACCCAAGGCTAGCACTAGGAGGACTCCAAGTTGTGAGATGGGAGGAATAAAAGGGAATAAATAAGAATGGACACTTAGAAGGAATGGGGCCAAATTTACTTAGGAAAAATATGGAGGGGGAGTAATGGAGAATAGAGGGGGAAAAATTGAACTAGTATGCATTAGAATTTGGAGTTGGAATGCAATATGAGTGATGGGTGGAAGGAAAATGAGAGGAAATAAAGGAGTGAGTGGGGGAACCTAGATGGGTGCCTAATAGGTGCCTCAATTAGAGTTCATTATTGATCTATAAACCATGTCAAATTTTAAGGGTTATGGTGCTAATAGCTAAGCAAGTTATGCTTGGGCTATCTAGCATCATGTAGTATGGGGTTAGCTCTACTATGATCTGGTTACTAGAACTACTAGAGGAGGTGGAGGTAGAGTGAAGATTAATTGGAAGAGTTGCAACTAGAGCATGAGAAGATAGAGCTGCTAGTGGAAGTGGAGATATAGCTCAAGGAAGAGAAGGTAGTGGGATGCCTTACAAGATTTTCTAGGAGAAGGCTAGAGCTATTGGAGTTGGGACCTCCATAGTTCAAGAAGGAGAAAGAGGAGATGCATAGGGGCCTTCTTGAGCCTTCTTTAACTTTATATTATTCTTATCCACTATTTGGGATAGCAATTATTGGTCATTAATGGCATTTAAAAAAGTTCATCATCATCTTTTCCTTGATGGCCATAGTTAATGTTGAGGCTAGTTGAGTATTGCACCAAGTGGGCTCAAATCAACCCTTTAGGGTCCCATTGCTAAACCTTTCACTTTTTAGTGATGAAGGAGTCTCATCTAACCTCCATATTATTAATATAGGGGTAGGCCTTATAGATGTGGTGCCATATGGTAATCAAGAGCTATGGGTATGCTTTTTACTGATGTTGTACATAGAGCATAAATATGTCTTCTAACAATTGATAGGAAACATCTAGCTCTACTAGGTGGTCAAGGAAATAATATTTTAGGTAGAGAGGGTATTTGATAAATATTATGATCTAGATCACTATGTTGTCTTTGTAAAACTAATACTCAATGATGGCCATGATAGATTCTTGGATTACCTTTAAGAGCTAGGGCATCAGAGCTTCATTGACAACCTAATACACCATCAAGTAGAAGTGTTCAAAAATTTACTAGATGTGCTGGTATTTTTCCATATAACTTATAAAATACCATGTGGATCATTGGTCTACAAAGAACCCATGAACGAAAGGTCAAAGGCTTGAATTAGAGCATCCTACAAATTACATCTATTAGGTAGCTCATCATGTAGAAGTTGCCTCTAGCTTGAGCATCTACAATGGCATGGACCGACTTTAAATTGATGAAGCCTCCCATGTCTAGGATGTATGACAATGTTAGGATCATATGTAGGAAAAGCATCCATAAATCATTGACGTGTTGGTAACTTGAGTCCCCAAACAACTGGTTTAGTAGGATCATGCCTACTTAGACCTCCTCCTAAAAGTTGTGAACTATGTGAGAATTGATTTTTTCCTTGTTAACCCACTTGGAATAAATAGTTTCATCCCAATCATAGAGGACATGATAGATATAATAGGTACTCATCCAAATTCACACTATCACCACATCATAGGAGAAAGAGAAGTTTGGGAGGGAGTAGTATTCCTTGAATTCATTTCTAGATATATTGATGATATGATGTCAAGAGTTGGGTGATCACACACAATCATTAATAATGCCTTGCATGTAGAAGGCCTTGTGGAAGATATCACTCAATAAGTTAGTACAAGGAAATGCCTCTAGTTTGGTTGTGGTTCAATGGAGTCTACATTTCTTATATGACTTAAGGGCATCCTCATATTTGGCTTATTGGTCATTATTTTTTGCATATTCCTCTAGGACGTATTCAATTGATTTAAATATGTCATTATAGTGCTTATACTTAGTTAATATAGTATGGAAGGTAGTGTCCCATTACTTGGGTTTGGCCTTTGGCTTTGAGGATGTATCATAAATTAGAGTAGGATTAAATTAGGAAGCTTTGAGCATAGAAGACATGGGATACAAGGGCTCTATCAAAATTTGAAAGTGAGGAGTTATAGATTTATTCTAAGGTAACAATGGTAACCATTAATGGGGTTCTCTTAAGATTTATAAGTGCATATGTACATCACCATATATTAATGGCATTTGGTAGTTCACTTGATATGAATTTGAATTTGAGCTAGTGGCTAGAGTTTTTCCCTTTATTTATAAATCCAAAACTGAATTCAGAGCCTATGATCCTCTATAACTACTTAGATGTAGAAATGGTGATGGGATGCTTTAAAATTGTCCAATTAGGTTCAGCTTCCCATTTTGTTAATGCCCAACACATGGTTGGCACACAATCACATATTTTAGAGGCTTCTTATCTAACTCCTACTTTTTGACATGTATTATCTACTCATTAGTCTTCTCATTAATGGTCATCACCTAGGCATGACTTTGTACCTCATATCATTCCCCTTAGTTGGGTGATGTGTCATTTAAGGTCATGTGGCATATTCTAATAGGCTTTCAAGTTTCATCTACACTTCATTCTAAGCTTCTTCAAGCCTTAGGTGGAAACTAGTTCATCCACATACTAGGTGACATGGTGATTTTCCATTTGTTCAAGCTCTCTTGGGCTCTGACATCTTTAATAGGTCTAAGGGACTAGCCATTTTAACTCATGATGATGTAGTGCCTTCCCATTTGGTCAGGCTCTCCTGAGATCTGATATCTCTAATAGGTCTAGGGGATTATCCACTCGACTCATGGCGATGTGGTGCTATCCCATTTGGCCAAGCTCTCTTAGGCTTTGAAATCTTTGATAGCTCTAAGGGATTGGCCAGTCTAACTCATGGTGACTTGTTGCCTTCCTATTAAGTTGTCCTCTGATTGGTCTATGGTTCTAGTCTCTTTGACTCATGGTGATGTGGTGCCTTCCCATTCGATTGAGCTCTCTCAAGGTCTAATATATCTGATAGGTTTAGCAGACTATCCACTCTAATTCATGTCAATGTGGCACCTTCCCATTTTAATGGTTTTTCTAGGCTCTAACATTAATTACAAGTTTTGGGCATTAGTCATTTTGACTTATGGTGATGTGGTGCCTTTCTATTTGACTAGGATTTGATAGGTTTAGGATATTATCTACTTTGACTCATGGTGACATGGCACTTTCCCATTCATTTGGGCTCTCCTAGGCTCTAACATATTTGATAGGTTTAGGGGATTGGCCACTCTAACTCATGGTAACATGGCACCTTCCCATTTGGCTAGTATCTCTTGAGCTTTGACATCTTTAACAAGTCCAGGGGACTTGTTGCTCTCACTCATGGTGACATGGCACCTTCCCATTTGATTGAGCTCTCTCAAGATTTCACATCTCTAATAGGTTGAAGGGACTAGCTATTTTGACTCATGGTGATGTGGCACATTCCCATTTGATTGGGTTCTATGAAATTCAAAACATGACTAAGTAAGAAAAATAAAAGCAATGTGATATATTAAAACTTACTTGTTAGATATGAAGATCCAAATTTGCCATGGAGGACAATGGTAGACTCAAGGAGATTCAATTGAAAATTGACCTATAATGTTAGTGCCATGATTTCTAAAAAAAATAAACACTCCTTAGTTGTAAAGATAAATTAAAAGAGGCCTGTTACTACTTGGGGGAATCAAGGTGGTGCATAGTATTAGGATTTGAAGAGGTGTTGGTGACAGGAACAAAGGAAAGGACCTTGAATCTTTGGTTTATGATTTTTTTAGAGGGGTCCCACATTTTGAAGAAAAGAGGGTGTGTTAGCAACAATAGTAATAAATGAGTAATATGTAAATTATTGAGCTATATTATTGACTAATTTTATGTAATTATGTGCCAAAATATAAATTGATAGATGTAAATTTGCCTTGTGAGGCTATTTATATAGAGAAACTTTGATTTGAATGTAATATCTTATTCACTAGTCGATAGGTCATAAAATAGGGATAAAAACATAAGAGAAGGATCAAGGTTAGGTTAGGTCCCAAAACATGAGACAAAATGACTATCAGACATTAGAGATATAATTGGACACTAGATCTACATGCCATTACTATTTTGATAATGGTGCTCGTGTCCTTAGGCCTAAAAATTGAGTTAAGAATAGGTAGGACTTGATAGGGGCCCCTATGACTAGGAGGAGGTGAATCAAAACCACCAATGGTGGAAAAAATAGGGAAAATAAGCTATAAGAAAGATCAAAAGACCCAAAATGATCATGCGAACAAGGGCTATATTCATCACTAAGACCTTCATGTGAAAGAACAAAAAAATACATAGTATTTGTGATTGCTTGACTAAATTAGGGTGTATATAATAAGTAATGTATATATATTAACATGTTAAAGAGGTCATAAAAATATTAACTTGTGATAATGTAACTTGTGGAAGTAGATTCCCCAAACATTGGCATGGCGCTTAGGTAGGAAAGGTCCAACATCCACATGTCCATGTATGATATTTTTGTCTTGCATCACACTCATATACCTTATTAAATGTATGTGTGTAGGAAAATGATATTACATCTACCAAACATGTGATAAATAACATATGCAAATAATTTAATCTAGCAATTTGTATCATTTTCATGTCCTGATTTTCAATTTTTTTGGAATATTTGATTATTTTTGTAATTTCTTGATTTTTTTGATTTTTTTTGCATGTTTGTAAGTTTATAATTTTTTTGACATACATTGAAATAGTCAAATAATGGCAAGTAAAAATGATTTTAAAATGAAATAATGAGATGGATTTAGACAATCCACAACATGTGTTAAGGCAGTGTGCACTAGATGTGATAGCATGGTAATGTGGAAAACATGAAAGCCAACAATATGCCCCCATTATATATGTGAATAAAAATAATTTAGTTGAATAAAATATGTAGGGATAAGGATATGCATGCCATAGTGGGGAAGAATTTATAGGTGCTCATTTAGATATAAATGTATGTGATCATGTAAGCATGTGGAATCCATGACATGTCTAAGTAGTCAATATGTAAGAGTGAGAAAATATGACATAAAACTTGTGCACTAGAATCATTATAGGCTAAGTTTTCTGAATCATAGATGTTTGAATTAGGATAATCAATAAAAAATCAAGCGCTGAATGAAAACAAATCCAAGGGCTAAAATAATGGTCTACACAAGAACATATGTACACATGTGTGCCAAGATAGAGGAAAAGAGAGAATTAACAAGCTAGAAACCATGAAGAAGATATGTAAAATAAATTATGTGGATACCAATAAGATATCACATCAAGGGGATTCTCATATGTATGTTCTATATCATACATGTCATAATCATCTAATATGTATCCATGTTCATCTTGTATATTAGACATATTGTTCCAATTATCTATTATATCTATAGTAGTATATGTAAAACCAGCTATGCCATACTATGAAATTGTTTTTTCTTATATTTTATGTTTTTCCATATGTTATGAACTATTGGTATCATGTTCCTCTACTGTGATTAAATTATATATCTTTGCTTAACTATTGGTTGAAGTAATGTTTTCCTTTTTCAATTATTTATTCATAAATACTTCTTCTTTTAAAATGGTAACAATAGCAAATTCATGCTCAAATGTAACATATTCATGATATTTATAAAGTTTGGTACCCATTTTCTTAACCATGATCTTATTAATTTAACATTATACTAGGCCAAATTAGGTAAAACATTAAATGTAACCGAACATGTTTTTGGAACAAGTGTGATAGACATATCAATGGATCTAGTGAATGAACTAGATGAAGTAATCTTATCCAAGTGTTCCTTATCATATACAAGAGAGTTTATGATTTTCATGCTACAAACATTAATTTTAATAGAGTTATCAATCAAAAAATTGGTGCACTTCTTACCATCTTATCAAGGACTCATAATCAAAGGCTCTAGATATGAGGAATGTTTTTTGATTTGTCTCTTTAGAACTTATTCTCATAAAATTAACCTTTTTAGGTATATATTAATTTTAAAATTCCTTCATGAGAAACCTTTTCCTAAGGATGATTTATTAATTATCCTATGATTATTTTTGAAACCTTTTTTTGTAACTTCTCTTGTTGTACTTTGTGCAACCTTTCTTGTTCTAATTTTTTTATCTTGTAACCTTTCCTTTTCAAATTATTCTTTTTGTAACCTTTCCTTTTCTAATTATTCTTTTTTTAACATTTCATTTTATAAATATCCTCCATTATTTTTGTAATTTTTATTTATCTAATTGTGCCTTTTTTATTTGTTCTTTCTTCACATTTCTATAGAATATATAATCATAGAATATGTAATCATAGCTTGAGTAGGTTTATTAACTATATAAGGCGTGATTAAATTAGATGTTGGTTTGGTGGGTGTATCTAGTATAGGATCACCACTACTAATGATACTTTTTTTTCTCTTTAAGGCCAAAAAATTATTTGTATGATATCCATGCATTCTATGATAGGCACAATAGTATTTTTCTTTCCTTATGAGATACATAGGAGGCAATGTGATCATCTTGTTTCGAAGCATATTTCTTAAAGTTTTACTTGGTTTGTTATTAACCTTATGAAAGTGAATTGAACCATTAGTTTTGGATGTATGTTTATTTTAAACCCATACTTGAGATGAAATATTTGAAGACACATAATTCTAAAATGAGAAAGTACCAATGCAATTGACACTAGTTGCTCAAGATTGTGAATATGTATAATCTTATCCACAAGTGATGCAATTGTTATAATTTTTTAAAATTTTTAATGACTCCATATATTCTATTATAATAAACATATTATATATTATTTATTCACAAGCATGAACCTTAGGTGATTTTTATTGAATATGCATGCAAGGATATTAAGAGGATGTGTGGGAGGTAGACAGGGGTGAAGAAGGACATGTTGACTACCTCTACTTTATACCATAAGATGAGTCCCATAACATCTTGGCATAGTGATATCATGGATCACAAAATATAATATAGGTTATGAGCCAATAATGGGTATGTGATGGTAGCTATCACAACCTTAAGACATGACCAAAGGAGGCACATATGAGAGTACTTGGGACTCTATACTCATAAAAGATGTATTGCTAAGGAGATTTAAGAATTACCATTATTAATTTCAATCTTAATTTTATTATACCTTAATGTTACCCATTTAATTACATGCTTATGAAAGATATTGCATTTCAAGCCAACAACATGTAATTATGATAATCATTACTCGAATTACAGATTATACACTATGAATATCCATTATAACCACCATATAATGTGTAAAATTAAGAACCAACAAAAAAATAAAAATAGTAAGGAATTTTTTAAAATAAAAAATAGTATATTTTTTTAAATCAATAAATAAACAAAACCTATAAATTATTTTGAAAATAGGTACACCTTTCACCCTCTAGATGGAATTTACTATAAATAGTAAATTATGTAATTCAAAAATTCTATGCAATGTTATGGTGAACAAAAAAATAGGTTTTTTATCCAATCAATACAACTAGAAAAAACCTTAGAAAGTTTAAAAAATATTTTTGTTTTTTCCCAAATATTAACCAATCAAATAATAGCCCTAAAAGAGGAAAAATCTAAAAAAGTATGAACATGAAACCCCATGGAAAAATAGAAACTTATGATTTGTGTAGAAGATAAGGAGAAATAATAAATATGTAGATGATATTTTTTGATTATGTAGTACCTCAGTCTTTTACACTTAGCAAAATCATGATCATGTTTGTTCTTCTTAGTTTTACACTTGTCTTACTTTAATAAACCTTGCATCTACTCTCTTGTGCCCTTTAGCCTATATATTAGTCTGAATGGATTTATATTGATGACATAAATATACTTATATTATACCTCTAAAAGTTTTGAGCCTATGCCTACTCTCCTTTTCACTAGACACTAACGTTTGGTTCAGACAATAACTTTGATGTTATTGTCCTAGCCCAACACAAGTGTCTAATTCTCTAAAGTCATCCAATTTTAAAATGAAATGTATTAAAATGGCTGGCCTAAGTGCTTTAATGTGATTTATATCTTGATAAGATTGATATAAATATAATATCAACCCTCATTCATTCACCACCGATGAAACCTAGAAATCAGACCAAAAGAACACTCAAGAAATAGTCAAATTACCAAAATATTTCATATTATGCCCTATTTGATATCAGTTAAAGGAATAAACCAATTATAGGTCCAAAGTACTAAATGAGTAGTCATAAGTTCATATTTTCCAAGTTAGAAACTAGGCCATTATTGTACTTGCTTTACACATTGCATGATTCACACACAAACCAACACATAAGGGAGAACTACATGAATTTGAGGCTCTCTTATAGATTATTATAAATGTAGGAAATACCTTTGAAATGGGGTCATTTCAAGCTAGCTCAATACCGTGTGCCCACTAACACATTTTTCCCCAAGGTCACATTAAAGATGCAAAGCTAAGGTTTTTCCATTTCACTAGGATTGATAGTTCATGACATAAATTTTAATGCATTAAAGAAAAAGTGAATTTAAACCTAAAAGCATCAAAGTGGTTACATCTAATGAGTAGTCATAGGGTCATATTTTCCAAGTTACAAGCTAGGTCATTATTGTAGTTTCTTTACACATTGCATGATTCACACACAAGCCAACACATAGGGGATAATACATGAGTTTGAGGCTCTCTTATAGAGTACTAGATATATAGGTATTTCCCTTTGATAATTTCATTATAATCTATTTCAACACCATGTGCCCACTAACCCGTTTTCCCCCAAGGTCACATTGAAGATGCAAAGATAGGGTTTTGCCATTTCACTAGGAGTGATAGTCTATGACCTAGATTTGAATGCACTAAAGTGAAGGTGAATTTAAACCTAAGAGCATATAAGTGGTCATATCCTATTTTATCATATATTATATATAGGACACTAGCATCAAACTCAAATACTAGGTTTGACGTAACTATCCTAGGCTGTTGTAACTATCTATAGAGCCATAAGCACCAGATCCATAATCTGACAACTGATCTAGAACTATCTTCCTACCTACTTCTCACTTGAACAAGATCCAACATTATATTATCATCAAAAATAACTAAGTACTTTATTTTATTTCATTTATATATCTATCATAGTTGTACATTCTATTAATAACATATCTTAGTTTAATAAATTCAACATATGGTACATCTGAGTTTAGCACATTAATTGGCCTAATATATATATATATATATATATATATATATATATATATATATATATATATATATATATATATATGATATCACCCTTGTGCCCTATCATTTTTATATACTTAACCTTGACTAATAAATAAGATACTTATCCAAATTATGGTTAAACATTTTGTGAACCTAACCTTTGAACATCATTGTTGCATAAGCATTCTCTTGTAGATGCTTATCTCCTACATTGTCCTAATATTTATGTTATTTAGCTCTTTTATCATGGATGAAATCAATCAATTTCATGATTATGACTATGAAAAATTCAATAATATCTCCAAGTAGGGTTCAAAATCCATTCCTCTTTCATTCCTCTAAGTGCTAAGGAAAACAATATAAAAGCCTTTAATGGTGGTAGTTACTAGCCCTCTAATCAAGTCCATGCTCCCATCCTTTAAAGATTTAACATGATCCATCCCAAGGAGGATCCAAAGCATATTCCATTACTTTATATACCAAATTTATCTCCCATGGAGATAAGGTACTTTCCTTTGATCATGATAATTTCTATCACCTCCATAAGGAAATCATGAAGGATTTAAAAATCATTAATAAAGGGGATGTTCCCTTCAAGTTCATTGATCAAAACCCTTAATATTCATATATTGACAATTGATATGACCCTTTTTAGGGGTGATATTAATTCTTGGCCTTCATTTTATATTGAAAAATTTCAAAAGGTTAACCAAGAAATTATGAAATCTTTACCAAGTCATATTAAGCCATCAAGAAAAAGGAAACATCCAACACCTATAGAACATTGTAAACATAAGATGCCAAAACTTTCCAATATGACAATTATGGATGAATCTTATTCTTTAGATACTTCAAAATCCTCAAGTAAAATATTGCATAATTTTGGCCTTCAATATTTTCTCAAATATGGGTATTAAGGACAAGGATTGGGCAAACATGAACAAGGTATAATCCATCTTATATCTCTCAAGTGAAATCCAAATCGATAAGGCTGGGGGTATTCAAAGATAATAATGAATAACCACCAACCTATCAA